>JAJQMO010000011.1:5195000-6395000 GCA_022530915.1 Paspalum notatum
AGCCTGAACGACCCTAAAAACCCCTCGAAGGAGATAATAAAGAACCTAAAGCAGACGGTATCCTACTGCAAGGGTGGTCTTAAGAATCCAAAAGAGGTTGCTCAGAAGAGATAGATGTATCCCAACCTCTATTGCTCTCGCGTAAAGCCTTTTTTTTTTACGCGACAGGAAAAAGTGACTACGAATTCCCCTTTTTGTTTGCGAATCCCTGTTTGTATCCTTTGAGCGCACGCCCATAAGTAGCGATCAAGGAAATCGATCAAACGATCCCAATACCGTGAAAGAGAAACTTCCCAGATCCAGGGAAGCTTATCATAAAGGGCTTCAACAAGGGGTTTTATTCGTTCTTTGAGCAAAAAGATAAAGATCGGATAGATTCGAACCGCAATTGCAAAGGTCATAACTACTATGCCAGCCCAAATCATGATCTTCACCAACTTGGATTTGGTTCTCTCGCGAAAATCGCGAGTTGCAGAGATGAGAACCATGAAAAGCAAGATCCCGAATAAGAAAACAGAAACCGAGGAAACCACAAGAGTGAAGACTAGTAGAGTCTCATCTTTTGTCATTCTTTGCTCCTTTTTCACTCAATGATTCATTCGAATTTCCCAACCAAAAATTCTATATGTCTATTCTATGATATTTCTATATATATAGAATATGATATCTAATATGACACCCGATTTGTCAAAGGGATTGGATTGGTGACTTACCCATTCAGTGACTTTGGCACTGGACGTTCCAAAAACGGGTACTATCGGATCGGGTGAATTAGAGAATAGACAGGGGTCTGTTGGCATTTCAGCTTCTCTTCTCCTTTCAGGGCCTATCCGAAAGAGAATCCAGGACCTCTTGGTCCTGAATATCGGAATAGGACGAACGAACCGGCCTCCGCGGATATCTTTGCTTCGGAACAAAACAATTAGCATTAGGCTTGGTCAACTGGAATGTGTATTATCCATATGGGAGATCTTCCAATCGAGAAGATCCATCGATCTGAGACGAAGAGAAAGGGCCAATTTTCTTTACTTATTCAGTTAAACCAAGGATTCGTTATGGAAGCAGATAGCAACAACCATTTCATCAGACATGCGTATTTTGATTATCCGGTGGATTTACACAGTTTCATTAATGCAAATTGTTTGATGTAGTTAGTACTCAGGTTGTTCGACGCTCAAGAATTCTTATTTAGGCAGTTCATATCATCATACATAGTGTTTTGATCTAAGATTGCAATTCTTCCATGTTTCCGCAGTAGCATATTGTTCCATGGAGCTAGGGTCCAAAATAGGAATCAACAAGTGTTTCCACGACTCTACCGCCCGGCCAATCCTGTTCCACTGAATCCCCTCCCTTTTTCATGGCCACATATCTTTACGGCTAAGGAGTGGGAAATCTTTCTCCTGTTACACAAATCAAATGTTTCATTTCATCCGGGAAAAGCCACCTCTTTCTCCACAAACAATGTCTTTGTCATTTGATCCAGGAGCCTTCCGTTAGATAGGAACAGCTTTGCTAAATACTGAGAACTCTCGGATAGAGTATTAGAATGAAAAGACCATTAATTATATAAGGAAGAACCCAGGGTTCTAGCCCATTCCCATTCCTAAATCAATAATTCGTAGTGCTTTTGCCTTTCTTGCGTACTCCTGGTGAACCAGTTGCTAGCCATATGTTTAGGAGGCTTTTTTCTCCAGGTACTGGTACTAAGCCGCTTTGCCATCTCTTCATCTTCATCCGCAAAGAATTCTCGACGTGAAAACACAGAGACAAAGGCCTGATCTTTGAATAGGAAAAAGAATGGATCCGAAGGGTCCCAAATCAATTGGCTTATTCGAAAAAAGCCTTCTTCTTTGAAAGATATATCTCGTGTCTGGTACTGCATTGTTCCACTCTGCAAGAAGTCCGAATCAGTCTCTTGCACCTCCTCCTTTTTATGATAAATATACCAGAAATAATTCGAATAAATAGCAGTCTCTGACAAATCATCCTCTTTAATCTGCTTGGACCCGCTCCAATACCCATAGGAAAATCCCCAGTCATATTCAGCGTACCTGTCCCTGCAATCAAATAGATTGTCCCAAGGGCCCCATATTCTAGGAGCCCAAGTTATGCTATTGAAAATTCGTTCCTCTAGCAGTTCCGGTTTGACCATTCCGTTCCCTTTTTCAAACTGCACTTCTTTTCATATAGCAATCCCTAATCAAAGTGAGAACAATATCCATTTCAAAACATTTCTAACGGATTCCCTTTCTTTGATCCCGGATTCCATTCTATTCCCTGACAGAAGTGCGGGACATTTTTAGATAGCGTTGCGTTCGTGCCTCTTTGCTTAAGAAAGGGGTTTTTTGCTCCGTCTTCTTTTATCTTGGCATGTTTCTTCTACTTGAACAGACCGAGTTGGCTTCACACTCACGCCTTCAAAGAAAGATCGGAAAATGGCCTCTGAGTGAGTCAATGTTCTCGCTACTAAAGATAGAGTTTCCGTGGACTATTCGATTGGTCTTTCCGAGTGCTTCACCTCGTAAACTCGGGCCTTCATCCGTAGGGCAAGAATCGGTTTCACTGCTGGTCTATAAATCAGACCAGGTAGATTGTAATTCCATTCCCTCAACATTGGAAAAATTGGAAGGTCAAGCAAATTGAGAGAATTTGAGCGCTTTAACTTAGCTATGTTGGCACGCCAGGGGCTAAGGAAAAAAGATAGGTCTCCCCTCAAGTAGGAAGGAGCAAGTCAATCACTCAACTGCTCCATATTCCTATTCCAGCTTGTTTTCGTTCTTTCAAAGGAGGAAAGAGATAAGCACATTCTATTTATTTTAGAAAGCACATGATATTTATCAATTAGCATTCGACTAAACGAATAGCATTTCGAACACAGTCTGACTCTTTGATTACCCTCATCTGTTGACTGACTCCCCTACACTGCTAACTAGGAAGGTCAGGTAAGGAATGAATTGTAGTAGACAGCCACTAATTGATGAATAGTTCACAATAGAATGGATTGGATCGAATATAGTTAACACTCACTACATAGAGTATCATCTCACAGGGTGCAGTGAAATCAGTTCCATTGATGTTGGAGTGGCAGACGTGTCACTTTAAATTATTAATAGCACAGTTTTCACTTCGCTCTGAGGGAAGGTTCTACACTTATGGTCATAAAACACCATAAGGGCGGTGACTTGACTGGCATCCATAGTAGTATGACAACTTAGGTCAATGTGAGTGGAGTGTTGTTAGGTCACATTGTCGTGGCCTGGTGGTAACACCAAAGCCACGAACGCACAGGATCATAATCCGGTGTAGTTTCTCTTCCTTCCTGGGTGGAGAGTACGAGGCCCCCACTTATACCTACCGGGGCTATCAGCCTTATGAGAATAAATCTCCGAATAGTAGTTGGCGAAAGCTCGCCTGGGATCGATGCCGAGTTATCTGAGCGGATCGACCCCTTCTCCATTCTAGAAAAAACCTCATGAAAAAGAAAAAATATAAGACAGACTAGTATGCTTAGCATGAAATAGCATGCAATGTCCCCAGAAAAACGAACCAATTGATTTTTTGTAGGCATCCCTCTTTCCTATGTCCTTCCCCCCTTAGCCCTTTCACTAGTGATTACTCCCGATCCGAAGCACCCCTTTTCCATTCATATCATATTGGATTCCCTTCTATTAGACAGACTAGACGATAAAAGTAAAGTCATCCCTGTGGTGGTAAAGTATCGTGTGGTTCTAGGAAAAAGCTCGAGTTTTAGCTTCCAGGTTTCATATTGGAACTTATGTTTATACTATCTGGTTGATAAGAGCTTTTCTTATGTCGTTTAGCAAAACAAGAATGGAACCTCATCCAGATAAAATTCCCCCTTACTAAAGGGGGAAAAGCGGGTCCCCCGGGACTAAAGCTGTCCCCCTTAGTAGCTTCCTTTATTTTGTGGGAGTGTAACAAAGCTTTTCCCGTTTAGTAGGGCCAAAATGCTATGCGGTCATAGCTCTTCTTCAAGCTATAACGGGTGTGCCTTGAGCGAGCCAATTCCTTTCTAAAGAAAATTTCATATTATCCTCCAAAATAGGACAAATCTGGATGAAATATGTCTTGATCAAGGCCAAGGACAATGAAGCAGCAATAAAAGGAAGGGCTTCATGTCGAGAAAGCTAATCCCAGTAGTGGGTGATGCCAGAAAGGCCAACATGGGCATCAAGGCTGATGTGGCCCAAGGATCGAGTAGTCCGGTCGATTAAAAAATAATATATATACATCTTGCTCTTTTTCTTCTTTCTCTCACATGGCTTCTTTCATGTTTCTCTTGCACAGTACGTTGGAGACTGAGGCAAAAGCCTGGTGAGGATCGATCACATCTCACCGATGGAGATGGTGAATTGGTCAAGAAAGCGAGGGCCCGGAGCTGCATTGGGGAATATTGGGTGATGTAATGGGTCGGTGTACAATAATCAGTTGTGTTAATTTGCTGTACCTACCTCATTTCACACGATAATTAGCGTTAATCTATACCAGTGTAAATTTTATGTTTCTTCACTGATCGATGGAGCTCATACGGGCGATGAAGGGAGAAGATGGGAAAAAGGCGTGAGCCAACCTCTGAGGGCGCCGGTCTAACAGCCCGCCCACGCGGTTAACATCGCATGATGCCCTCTTACAGTTTTCGGCGGATTCCTGACTCACACGTCTGCACCGATGAATGATTACTCGATCAGGTTTATTATAGGACACTGAGATTCTTTGACGTATTGTCTGTCAGGGCAATATGCATCAATTTTTTTAAATAATGGGACAATGCACATAGATGTTGCTCAATATATCTTATCTTAGAATACGTATTTTCATAGAGAGATTTTGCATGCAAGGCAAAGTTGTTACGGGCATAGCCAGCAAAGTGTTAGCTAGTAACAATATGACTTAACAGTGAGCCTACTCTTGCATATCTCACTTGCACATTTAGTAAACTATTTTCATTGAGGTAGTAAATATGTACTAGAACTTTATCCTCGTAAATAATGAGTTGCATTTGGCTGGTTGGTATGTGGACAAAAGTAAAACATTATGCAAACTCAACATCTTGCACTCAAAGACACTACTAACACCTGCACCTAAACATCAACCAACTCGTGGGGACTCGAATACAATACACTGGTCACTGGTTCAACCTTAGTTATTCCTTCCTTTTTGCATAGTTATATATGCAGCTAGCTACTCTCTCATGTCTCCCTTGGTAGGCAAGTAGTGGTGGTACATACAAGGAACCAAATGGTTGCAATGTATCTCTGTGGCCTGTGGGTGGGTACATACATGGCCAATGTCACGTCACCTTTCACGCCTCGCCCAGTGTCCTTTTTCCACCGTTCACTTAGAAAAGCCCTAGCTGTGTAGTAGTACTGCTTCCCGCTGTTCATCCCATGTCTCAGTCACTTCACATCTCTTCTTTTTAGGCCAAACACCACCCCCACCAGCCCCTGCGCTCCCCCTAAAAATAGAAGCAGCAGCATGCAATTCCCCACACATTCAAACAAAGCATGAAGCTGGTGCTCTCCCTGAAGATCCCCAACCACCAGATGATGGGCCTATGAGTGAGCCATCAGCAGCAAACTATTGCTACCACCACAGCTGAGAGTAAGAAGAAGCAAAACATCAGGTGATAGATCAACCTGCATGCAGCTATATACCAGACTATTCCTCCAATATGCTTAATCCTTAACACTATATATTCTGCTTATGTGATCATCGCTTCTCTGACCTCCATGGATCTTGTGCAGACTCAAGAAAGCCAGCCTCCAATAATTCTCACACCTGTGAGAACCAAGCTCAGCCGCCAACTCCACCCAAGGTAACTAGTTTTGTTCTTTTCATTGCACACGGACATATATATTTGTTCTAGTCATCTCAAAACATCTGCATCCACTTCAAACATATGGGCACCAACGTAACTCCCAAACAGATACCTCCAATCCCAACTTGTGCTACAATGCTCTATCATGTGCACACAATACAAGCAAGTCATCATTGAACTCATCATGCTTACGAGAATATGGCGTATATATTCCTCTATACTTAGGCCCCATTTGGAATACTGGATTCTTTCTCCACTCCTGCATTTTTTCTGTAAAATTGAACTGTTTTCTGTGAAATTCATACAAGATTTCTGTAAAATTCCTGCGTTCCAAACAGGCGTTTAGTATTTTATTGATTTGCAACTGGTCATTTCTTTGAGCGAACAACAGTGGGGGAGAGCCCCACTGGATTTAACTAAAGAGGAAATTGTTTCAGCTCACAGCCACACTGATTTCTTTTATCCCCCCTCCTCCTTAGCTAGCTAGCTGATCCATGGACATGTCGCTGAGCCCCGACAGCCCCTCGTCGGGAGGGGGCAACGGCGGCGGCATCGGGTCGAGCAGCGGAGGCGCGTCGCCGTCCGTTGGTTCGATGACGCCGCAGTCGCCGAGCCGGTACGAGGCGCAGAAGCGGCGGGACTGGAACACGTTCGGGCACTACCTGCTCAACCACCGGCCGCCACTGAGCCTGGCGCAGTGCAGCGGCGCCCACGTCCTCGAGTTCCTCCGCTACCTGGACCAGTTCGGCAAGACGAAGGTGCAGGCAAACCCTGAGTACTAATTACTCAGTAGGACTTAATGGACGGGGCTTACGGCTGACGCAAAGCATGCTTACTAATCGTGTGGATCCTTAGCTGTTGATTCTTAAATAAAGTCATGTGGACATAAGATAGCAGGATTTGACAGCTGCTATCCATTAACCATGAAGATCATTTATATCATAAAGTAAATACTTGCAGAAAAGTAAACATGAACACATGTCCCGTCCCAAGATTCATAGCGCTTCCATCCAACCCCTTGGGAGTAGCCGTCTCAGGAGCGATACCACAGTACGTCGGGTCAGCCCTCCCTCGACCTCAAAGCATCTCCCAAGTCCATCGACCTCCTAGCAGTGGATGGGAAACACCATGAATAGAGGGACGAAACACACACAGCCAATCATGGTTATATACAAAAACGTGACTTAATAAACAGCATGTTATAGTTATTACTATGTTGCCCGACAGTAATATTTGGCATTCTCACACCTGGTGAGCATCAGCGATCCGAATCGATTTTTATATTCCCGGGAATAACTAGAAATGCCAGGGGTATATGCTTACTAGCCATCGCGTTCCACACATATATTCCCCATCTCCACTTGTCCCATCCCAAGTTTGATTCAATCCTTCTATTGTTCCCAGGTTGTGCCGCCTTAGGAGCGATACCACGGTAACGTCGGGTCAGCCCTCCCTCGACTACAAGCTCCCCAAGGTGTCACAGTAGGAGTCTGTCTCTGTTCTTCGGATGGCACAAGTAAGATTTTCACCAGGCCCATGTCCTGGATAAGCACTCTAGCAATGTTATGCCACTCAGCAGACGAACAGCAGACGGGCCTTATGCGACTCGGGCGGAGTCCAGTGCACGATACCATAAACAATAAATAACTCATAAAATCTCCGCCCGGTCTCCATTTAAAACATAAGCAAGTATAATAACTTCCATAAGTGAGATTTCTGTCACATTGTAAAGTCGTACCTATGAGACGAGTACAATCACTCGTGTCTACTCGCACCTAGAAATCTAGGCACTCGTCTTACAAACTTTACGTATAGGTGCTAGGGGCAGGGCGGCCAAGAAGTCTAATGCAGTTGGTTTCAATCAACTCCTAATGCATATGCGTAAACATCAACAAGATTTGTATTAGCCGGGAGAAATCATGGTCCTGCCTACCTTTAATTGTTCTTAAGAAAACCAACAAACTAAACTATGTTAGTTTGCCGGGTCGTGAGGCTTTGCCCCAAGCAACTCCTTGAAGCAGGGACGGATTTAATCAGCGACCCTTCGTCTTCTTGCTTCGGATATAGCCTATCGTCCGGTTCCTTGATCACTGGTTTTTCCTGAGTTGATACCTTCTTGCACGCGGGTCTATATGCATGATAAAATGCTAGTGAGTGCAAGAGAACGCAAATTCATGTATATGATACAGTGTTATATGCATGACATAGTGCAAACAAGAGTACAATGAGTTGCAAATGTATGTAGGAGGTGTCTATGGTATATGATGCATGATCAAGCAGTTTATGAAGAATGGGTTTGGGTACTCTTAGTTAAATACCTCCCGTAATGAGAAAACTTAACGACTTTGCTAAGAAATCATACAGCCCATCACTTAGAAATCGTACAAACCATCACCATATTTTATCTTTGAAGTTATGAATATAATGCACTTGTGAGTTCATGTAGTTAGACAACTCAAATTGCTCCCAAATTTTTACCATATGTAGACACATACTTCATAGTGCTACTGCCAAAAATTTCAGCTACAACCAAGTTATAATTAATTTATTAAAATTCCAGCAAGTTACTAGCCCTATAGATTCTCAGATTTTTCATAATTTATCGGAATGGTTTCTGAACTTGAAATTTCTACAGCAAGCATTTCATGGCATGGAAATCATATACAAAAATCAGCAAGCACAAAATCCATAGTTTAATATGACACCTATTTTCCATATATTTATCTTATGCAAATTAAGATGCACTTATAAACAGTGTTAATGAACCTTCCAAAAATACTTTCTGGACTCTCTATCACACTAAAAGCACACCAGATTTTTCATAGAATTAACTATGCATCCTAGAACCACTTTCTCATTTTATTTAGTTAACCAGGTGTCATTTTGTCATTTTCAAATCACCATTTAAACTCAACATGCAAGGCATCAAACATTACCCACAAGCTATCCATACTATATAAAGCACATGAAAAATACCAGAGGTCACATTTGAGCACACTTTATGTAGCCTTCATTTTCCAGGCCAAATAAATACACAAACTACATGCATAGGGCAAAACAGTAACTAAATAGTCAATGCTAGGGCTACCAAAAATCAAACAGTACCTAGATGCCATAACAAAGCTACTGTCCAAGTTTCATAATTTTTGGAGTCCATTTGGTCTATTTTTACCATTTATTTACCTATACTATGCATGCACTAAACCAAGGGCAAAACAGACTTTTCACACGTCCACATCTTACCTATCATGTAGATCTACTCAAGAGGAGTCCATAGCCACTGAGTTTGTCTATTTTGGATTTCTCTTTGAATTGTTATGATTTTTCAAAGTTCACAGCTCAGTATAAATTAATTTAAATGGAAGAACTCATAGACCGAGGGCTTGAACGTAATTAACCGTATACCTCAGGGGCTAGATCAGAAGATTATCCTGACTCAGTGCACAGTGCATGAGAATCTCCTAAAACCTGAGGTTAGATCTGCAAAATACCAGGGCTCGGGTTAAAGTACAAAACTCTAATAGATCTAGATGTGTTTTCACAAATTATTCAAGACAAAGTAAACAGTGATGCAATAAGTAATACGCGAAGGGGGTTTTCTGCAAAACACGCGTTCTTCTTCTACCTTCGACCGGGGAAAATCCTCGCACGGCGGCCGGCGTTCGCACGCTCGCGCCGGAGCGTGGAGAGGGAAACTTGGAGCCGAGTCGGGTCGAGGAGGTGGCCGGCGCTACGGTGGACACCGTGGGCTAGACGTCGTCGCCGGCGGTGAAGAGTAGAGGTGAGCGGCGGCGGCGAACTGAGAAGGCGACGGCGCGGCGGGGCGCGGCGACGCGCCTCGATTCTGGTGGGGTATGGCACGGTAGGGGTCGCCGCTAGGCTTGGGAGTTGCGCGGCGGCGTGACGGTCCCGATGGCGGTATCGTGGAGGCGAGGGGAGGGCCGGAGGAGGGTTGTCCACGGAGAGGGGCCGGTGGCAATGGCGGCCGTGGGGTGCTCTCGCGGGGAAGGGTGATAGAGGCGAGGGCGAGCGGCGAGACCGTGCGTGGAAGATGAAGGGAGGCGCAGGCCGTGCGAGGCGCGCGTCGGCGGGGTGGGAGCCGGCTCGAGGCGGCGGGTACCGTGAGCTCGCCGTGGCGGCGATGGCGGCGGGCACTCTGCGCTTGGGAGGGGGAGGTGGAGGGAGACGACTAGGCCTAGCGCGTTGGGCGCGGGAGGGGGAGGCGGTTGTAATGGCGGCGGTCGGGAGGCTCGGGGAGCAGTGGAGCGGCCGGCGCAGCTCGGACTCCGAGCTTGCGGCAATGGCGGGTCGGCGCTCCGCACTTGGGGAAAGGAGGCAGAGGCGCGCGAGAGAGCGAGCAGTGGAGCGGCGAGTGCGAAGGGAGCCGGGGGTGCGTCCAGGTTCATGAGGGGCGCGGGGTCTTCACCCTTTAGGCGAGGGCACGGCGCGGCCAGTGCGCTGGCGGCCATGGGCGGGGTGCGCAGAGCGCACCCGCCGCGTGGGCGTGGGGAAGAGGGAAAGGGAACGGTGGGGCGCGATTTGGACTCGGTCGATGGACCGGGTGTCACTAACATGTGGGACCGGGGTGGGAAGAGAGAGGGAGGGTCTATAGACCGAGTGTGTGGAGACACAGAAATGGTGGGACCCACTGGACCGGATGTTTGTCCGACGCGGGCTTGAATCCGGTGGATTGCTCGGTGGGGCCCGCCGGTTAGTGAGAGGAAAAGAGAGGGAAAATCCCGAAAATGGAAAAATGGAGTTTGACTGCAGATACACTTGTTCGAAGATCACGTTTTTGAACTGGTTAGAGGCCGAATCGTAAAATACCCCAATTGGAGGAAGTGTTCTAAATTTGTTTCTCTACATTTCCCTTATAAACTTGTATGCCATATTCTATTCAAAAATCTGGTACAAATTTGAATTTAATCTGCTGACCAAGGTTTGACCAATAGAACCCTCTAGTTTAGAAATTCTAAAAGTCTATTTTCTAGCCACTTTCAAAAAAGGAGTTTTATACCAATGTTGTTCACAATTTCTTGATCTACAACTTTCTCAAAACAAGCATTGCAAGAGTTTGGATTTAAGATCAACGAAATTTAAAATTACTAAACAGGTCATGTTTGGACAGAATTCACATGCTGACAGAAAAAGCCCCAAAACTCTATGCAAACCTTCGTGCATGTCAAAGCACAAATTACCAAATTTGTTCATCATTAAATTTTCTACAGGTTTGTCAATATGAGCTTCACCCAAATCCAAATAGAATCAAAGTTATAGGCACAATCACAAAGACATATAAGCAGAAAGCAGGTTTCGATAAGTGGCATTTCAACCAAGATTAAATTAGGGCTCAAATGCATGTCATTGTATGATGCATTATGATGAATGTTGCATGTATGATGAGTGATTATGCACTTGAGATGCCGGAGCATCACATTAAGTTTCTCCCATTGGCCTACATATATGGAAAAGCATTATATTAATTGGTTCCTACTTACGAAGCGTGGGCTCAAGTGCATTATATTCTGAGTCCCACAACAATTGATATGTTAACAACAGTTGGTGGATCAAAACTAGTATTGAATTAAGTTTCTCACATCGGCCAACATATATGGAAAAGCATTATATTCATTATTTCTTACTTACTAGCGTGTACAGTTTTCGGATTAGGAAAAAGTTTAATTTTCGCCCTCTTCAGTCTAGGCAATCTAAGTCATGCTGCGCTGGTTTTGTATCTCAGCCTGATGCCAAAGCTTGGGCTCAAGTGGCAGAAGAGGAAGGCATGTGACTTGGGCCAAAACAACTTTGGTGATGCATATTTTTGAGGTTTCGCTCCTATGGTATGGTTTCCTAATTCATCATACCAACATGTCCAACAACCCTCGATTCCGAGTCCCACAATAATTGATATGTTAACCAAAGTGGATGGTTTAAATTGGTATTGAATTTTGTTTCTCCCATCTGCCAACATATATGGAAAAGCATTATATTCATTGGTTCCTACTTACTAGCGTGTACAAATTTTTAGATTAGGAAAAGATTAATTTTCGCCCTCTTTAGTCTGGGCAAACTAAGTCATGCTACGTTGGTTTTGTATCTTGGACTAATGCCGAAGCATGGGCTCAAGTGGCAGAAGAGGAGGGCATGTAAGTTGGCCCAAAATAACTTTGGTGATGCATATTTTTGAGGTTTCATTCCTATGGTGTGGTTTCATCATTCATCGTACCAACAAGTCAAACATCCCTCGATTCTGAGTCCCACAACAAATGATATGTTGACAATAGCGGATGGATCAAAACCTGTATTGAATTAAGTTTCTCCCATCGGCCTACATATATGGAAAAGCATTATATTCATTGGTTCCTACTTACTAGCGTGTACAAGTTTTTAGACTAGGAAAAAGTTTAATTTTTGCCCTCTTCAGTCTAGGCAAACTGAATCATGCTGTGTTGGTTTTGTATCTCGGACTGATGCCAAATCGTGGGCTGAAGTGGCAGAAGAGGATGGCATGTAAATTGGGCCAAAACAAATTTGGTGTTGCATATTTTTGAGGTTTCGTTCCTATGGTGTGCTTTCCTCATTTATCTTCCCGACAAGTCCAACAACCCTCGATTCTGAGTCCCACAACAAATGATATGTTAACAACAGTGGATGGAACAAAACTTGTATTGAATTAAGTTTCTCCCATCCGCGTACATATATGAAAAAGCATTATATTCATTGCTTTTTACTTACTAGAGTGTACAAGTTTTCGGATTAGGAAAAAGTTTAATTTTCGCCCTCTTCAGTCTAGGCAAACAGAGTCATGCTACGTTGGTTTTGTATCTCGGACTGATGCTGAAGCGTGGGCTCAAGTGGCAGAAGAGGAGGGATGTAAGTTGGGCCAAAACTACTTTGGCGATGCATATTTTTGAGGTTTCGTTCCTATGGTGTGGTTTCCTCATTCATCATACCAACAAGTCCAACAACCCTCGATTCGGAGTCCCACAACAATTGATATGTTAACAACAGTTGGTGGATCAAAACTGGTATTGAATTAAGTTTCTCACATCGGCCTACATATATGGAAAAGCATTATATTCATTATTTCTGACTTACTAGCGTGTACAGTTTTCGGATTAGGAAAAAGTTTAATTTTCGCCCTCTTCAGTCTAGGTAATCTGAGTCATGCTGCATTGGTTTTGTATGTCGGCCTGATGCCAAAGCTTGGGCTCAAGTGGCAGAAAAGGAAGGCATGTAAGTTGGGCCGAAACAACTTTGGTGATGCATATTTTTGAGGTTTCATTCCTATGGTCTGGTTTCCGAATTCATCATACCAACATGTCCAACAGCCCTCGATTCTGAGTACCACAACAATTGATATGTTAACGAAAGTGAATGGTTTAAACTGGTATTGAATTAAGTTTCTCCCATCGGACTACAAATATGGAAAAGCATTATATTCATTGGTTCCTACTTACTAGCGTGCACAAATTTTCAGATTAGAAAAAAGATTAGTTTTTGCCCTCTTCAGTCGGGGCAAACTAAGTCATGCTGCGTTGGTTTTGTATCTCGGACTGATGCCGAAGCATGGGCTCAAGTGGCAGAAGAGGAGGGCATGTAAGTTGAGCCAAAACAACTTTGGTGATGCATATTTTTGAGGTTTCGTTCCTATGGTGTGGTTTCCTCATTCATCTTACCAACAAGTCCAACAAACCTCGATTCCGAGGCCCACAACATTTGATATGTTAACAACAGTGGATGGATCAAAACCTGTATTGAATTAAGTTTCTCCCATCGGCCAACATATACGGAAAAGCATTATATTCATTGGTTCCTACTTATAAGCGTGTACAAGTTTTTGGATTAGGAAAAAGTTTAATTTTCGCCCAAGTCAGTGTTGACGGTCGTTATTTCACGATATCAACCGTCAATTATCCACCAAATGAAGCTAAACAAGTGAAATATATGGACTAACCCTTGCTACTAATGAGTTCCACAAGACGTACATGAATATTTGGATGCAGGTATCAAAATACACATAAAATGGTTGCAAACATGTCACATGTCGAAGATGAGCAGAAATGGCAAAAGTGGGGTGGCCGCCTGACCATTTACCATGGCCGCCCGGCCATGGGTGGTGGCCGCCCGGCCACCCTCCAACAGGGTTTTGGGTCCACGACCACGTGGAATAGTCCATTGACCACTTCATGTGCCATGTTATCGATCCGGTGCCAAACAAACACAAAATGGTGAAGATCCAACCATACAAGAGAGCATCAAATATATCCATGGGTCACAAAGTGCCGGGACAAGGATTGGTGATGTCAAGGATCCAAGGGGAACAACATGCAACGAATTGGAGCAAAACACGTGGCCGCCCGACCACTTAGGGTGGTCGGCCGACCACCCCTCGGCAGCATTTTTCACGTGCACCAAATGATTCAACCGCCAACCGACATGAGGGAGTGAGATCAACCATCGGATGCTCAAGGTCGGTGAATCGAGTGGCCGCCTGACCACCCCCTATGGTCGGCCCGCCACCGACTTTGGCCGCCCGGCAACCGCCTCGGCCCCTTTACCAACCTAGTGCACATATAAATACCCCCCTCACTTCCTAGGCTATAAATAGACCCCGGGAGCTCATTTGCAAGGTGTGGAGTGAAGGAGAGTTGAGTTGATAGTCTATCTAAGAGTGCTTCACTCTTTCCTTAGTAGTTAGGATAGTCCTGGGAGTTAGAGTTGAGTTGAGCTCTGCCTCGGAGTCTCCGGAGTTATCTTCGAGTCTGTGGTAAATCTCTTGTATCTTTTCGATTCAGATTATCTTCAAGATAATTCAGTTATATTTTACTTTATTTCTATCTCCTGCAAGTGTGGTGTACCTTTATTTTGCATACTTGCTAGGCTTAGATTGTGTTTTGCTTAGTTATTCAAGTCTTGTTATTCTTGCGGGTGCTATAACTCAACCCTAGACTTAGACGCTAGGCCCTGGCTAGATCCTCTCCTCTGATCAAGGACGATCTATCGTTGTTCAAGCTTCGCTTGAACACGTTTATAGCTTGCCATCCTCTCCACGCAGCTTTGCTTCGTAGCCTCACTCGGTGACAGCGTGTTGTGTGCCTGTATAGTCCAGGCTCGTCGTTCGGGAGGCCCGTAGGTGTTAGCCAGACTCTCTTTCGGGACCTACTATCTACCCCCTAGTACCCCCGAGACTCTGGAATTTCGCTCGATGCAAGACCCTGGCTTGTTTACTTGAATAGCTTAGTTAGACACGGATAATCTTTGCAGCCGATTAGAATAGAGTTTGGTGACTTTATCTCACTCGTTGTCCTCCCAGGAAACTATACCTTTCTACAGATAGCTTAGATAGATATCCTCCTCCACCATACACCTATCTTTATCACGTTTACCCCTGTTCAACTACTAGTTGGTATAATTTATCCAAGTTTACAGTTCAGTCGATCTGAGTTTATTCAATTACACTCTTGAGCCTACCGCTTCCCTGTGGATTTTACAATATTAGGAATACTCTGAGTGAAAAAGCTACAGCGAATCTCCGTGCGCTTGCGGAGTAAAATCTGTTATGCTAAGAGACGTCAACAAGCATTTTCTGGCGCCATTGCCGGGGAAGCAATTGGCCAAGAGATAATTGATATCTCAATTCGAACCTGTATACTTGATAGGTTTTACCGCTAGGTGTTAACAGGCTCACTTTGCTCTGTTGTATCTTGTTGTGGTTGCAACAGAGAGGTGTATGACCGGTTTCGACCTGCCGGTAAATTTCCACGACAACCCAGAGTCACTGCTTCGGAGAGTCCGATCAAAGACTATCCACGGACAGAGACCTGTACCCAGGGAGCTAGAACCAAGTACTTCATCCAGTACTCCACGTTTCACCATCATGGCCGAAAAAACTATCCGTGAGTTCTCTATCTCCTCGAGCAGCAATATCCCCAAGGGACCTGATGTTCAAGTGGGAGAGGATTTTGAGCTCAAACCAGGGGTGATTCACATGGTTCAAGCTATCCCTTTTTGCGGACGGGCTACGGAAGATACCAATAATCATCTGCAGCAATTCTTGGAGATCTGCAGTACATTCAACATGAAAGGAGCATCACCGGATGCCGTCAACCTTCGTCTCTTTCCCTTCTCTCTTGTTAGGAAAGCAAAACAGTGGTTCTACCTCAACCGAGCAACACTCACAACTTGGAACGCATGTTCCGATGCATTCTTGGCAATATATTTCCCACTAGGGAAAACCAACGCATTGAGGAACAAGATCTCGAGCTTCCAACAGCTCGCAGATGAAACCGTGGCTGAAGCTTGGGAACGACTACAAGAATACATTGTAGCCTGCCCCCACCACGGAATGCAAGAGTGGCTGATCATTCAGAGTTTCTCTCATGGGCTCAACCGCCCAGCTCAAGAACATTTGGATGCAGCCGCTGGAGGATCCTTCCTCTCCTTGAGTATTTCGGCGGCCAAGAGTCTCATTGAGAAGATGGCCACTAATCAAGGATGGAGAGAAGAGAGGTCAAGTACCCGTTCCCGTGGCATCCATCAGATCGAGAGCACTGACATGCTCGCTGCAAAGATGGACTTGTTGCTGAAGAAGCTAAACGACACTCCAGAAGCCGCTCCGGTGCACGCCCTTGACTCTCACATGACTTGCGAAGTCTGTGGGAATACAGGACACTCAGGGAACAGCTGCCCTGAGATGCAACCCGAAGATGCGAACTTCATCAGTAACAGTACCAATGGCTTCAACGGGAATCGTCCTCAGCCAGGATGGAATTCACGACCAAGTCTCCCTTTCTCTGGGCAAGGTAACTCTTCGAGTTCACAGCAATTTTCTAAGAATAACTATAGTTTTGATCAAAAATCTGTGAATCATAGCATTAGTAAAAAGTTCCATGCTAATGATAGGTTGTTTGAATCTATATCTTTGGAAATGGAAACTTTGAATAGTGCTATGAAAAACCAACTCAGCTTCAATAAAATGCTGGAAACTCAGATAGCTCAGTTGGCTGCTACTCTACCTAACGCAAATCCGGGTAAACTGCCTGGGCAACCTGAAGCTCCTCCCAAGGAGCACATAAATGCAGTAACCACTAGGGGTCGAAAGTCCACACAGGACCCCTGTAACACCCTAGCTGAAATTCCAGCATTTTATAATAAATTCTAAGTAATTTATTTAATTTTCTAAGGCTTATGTGCTTAGTTGCATTTTAAATGATTTATTTAAAATCAATACTTGTATAAAATAAATCATAGGCCAAACTTTCTTGTGCATACATGCTGGTGCATCCTCTTTTGGTTGTGTGAATTAAGGACTCAAATTCAAATTTATTTGAATTTTAGAACCATTTCTATCTCCATTCAAAAGAATTCAGAAAAAGAAAAAAAAAGAAAAGGGGGGCAACCAAGCCAGACCAGGCCGCTGGCCCAGCCCAGCTCGGCGCCGCCCTTCCCGCCTGGGCCGAAGTCGGCCCAGCCGCCGCGCGCGCCCTTCCTTCCACCTGGGCCAAAAGGCCGGCCCAAGGCCGCGCCTCCCTCCTCTCTCTGCGCCTCGCCGACAGGCGGGCCCGCGCCCACGTCCCGCTGACCGCCCGGTCCCACCTGGCAGATCCTTCTCCCACCTCCCGCCGGAAATCTCGCGCGCCTTCCTTCCTCCGCTCGGCCATGTCAGCGCCCGAGCCTTGAAGGCCGAGTCGAATCCGCGTCCCGCTCCCTCCCTTAATCGTTCCGCCATCAATCCCTAAGGTCTCGCGACCCATTTACTCCCCTTCCTTCCGTGCGCCGCGGCGAGTTCAAAACGCTGGTCACCCCCTCTCGTCTGACGCCCTCGGCTCGCTAGAACCCCATAAAACCCAACCCCGAGCATCGCCCTGGGTTTCCTCCGCCACACCCCAGAGCAATTCCTCTTCCGTGCCCCGACGCGTCCGCATTTCACCGCCGGAGTTCCGCCCTGGTGAGCCACCGCAACGCCAAATTCGTCGCCGTTGCTCCCTCTCCGAGCGCTCTAACTCCTTCATCGCTTTCGCAGGTGGCTCACGGAACTTCCCCACCGGCCCTAGGCGCCCCGGAGCCGCTCTAGCCCGCCATTCCGCGACGCCGAACCTCGCCGTCCACTTTCTCCCGTTGCCAACCCTCCTTCGGTCATCTCCCGACGAATCCAAGCCCTCGGTGAGCTTCGCCATGCCTCTCTCCCCCTCCTGAGCTTGCCCTAGGCCAGCACGGCGAGCCCTAGGCTCCGGCGCGCGCCGCTCCGGCAAGCCGCCGCCGCGCGGGGCAGACTCCGCCCTGGGGAATGGTCACCGCCGGCGCCATGTGCTCGTTTCCCATCCAAGCCATCCGATCCGTGATCAGCGGCCGCGATCTTAACGTGAGGATACCCCTCCGCGGACCAATCACAACGCGCCATGCGTTCCACTTAATCCCAGTCAGCACCGGCCCCACACGTCAGCGGTGACGTGGCTGCCACCTCACCGCACACGCAAGCGCCGCGTCGGCGTAGACCGAGTCAGCCACGGGACTTTTGCAGAAAGGCCCCCGCGTCCCCCTGAAATCAACCCGCAGTCCATCCCCATTGAAAAGTATTTAGATTTAATTCCTGTTTTCTTCGTTTTGGCCCCTGATCTTTCCGGGAATTGAACCCGCGGTCCAGGCTATGGAGATTTTGCTCCAGAGCCCTTGGCGACTACGTTTAATTACGGTTAGGTCCTCAGTTTTTCAAATCTAGCCCCTGGGTTAGTTGTTTCTATCACAGTTATGCCCCTAGGAGCCCGTTTTATGCATAACTTTCACGTTTTAACTCCGATTTGAGTGATTCTTGCGCTCACACGACCGTAGAAACATGTAGAATGTTTTTAGTATAGTTTTATCTTCTGTTTTTATGATATGATGTACTGTTTCTCACCTTTGGGTAATTGTTTGCATGTATGTATGCGTGGAAATGCTTGTACGTTGCCGTGAACGTGGTTAGACGGTGAGCAGTTTGTTGGTGACGAAGGGCAGCAGTTTGAGGGTGTTGAGCAGCAGACTCAAGACCAGTTTGAGCAAGGCAAGTATAACATGGACACAACCCAATAACCACTTAATCACTTCATATGCATGTGTCTAATTTTTGTATGCCAATAAGGACTGTACCTAGCTTCTTTTATCGATATGTTACCTATGGGTTGCTTGTTGGTTAAGTTTTGCTAGTTGCTGCGCGAACTCATGTATCCTTGTTAATAATCTTGTTAATGGATCTATGCAATCAAATCTTGAGCTTGACCCTCTATGGTTCATGTTCCTTTAAAAAATGGCTTTTTAGCAACTTGGTTTAGGGGGCATGAGCAGGTGTTTTGCTTATGGCCACTCTCCTTAAGGACCGGTTTGCAAAGCGACAACTGGGATAATAGTGCTACCATGAGACTGGAATGGGACGGTCTTGGCTAATTAATTAGGTTGCATTGGTTTGGGGGTAACTTACCGACGGGGCAAGAGGGGAGGTGAGCTTCTGTGGCCCTCGCGCTACTTGGGTTGAGTGCGTTTATCTCCCCTTGAGGCTTGCTCCACAGCTGCGGACCCTGAAACCTTAGCGGTTACACCTTACCAACGTGATCTTTGTAAAGGCCTCGTAGTGTGCTTGCTAGCCATCTCATCTACGGTAATGTGGTGGACCACTAGCGTAGCCCACGACTCATGGGTAAAGATGTACGACCTCTCGAGAGTGTAAAACTGACATGTCAGCCGTGCTCACGGTTATGAGCGGCCCAGATCCTTTATGCAGATTAGTGGTTCTGTTGGGTTTTGAAAGTGGTTCTTATGTTAATGTTGTTGTTTAAATCTTTTATGCTATACCTTGGGTTAATGGTTTATCAACTCACCTGTAGTAATTAGTCGCTTAATAAAACTTGACCAACTAAAAGCTCATGCTAAGTGTCAGCCAACCCTAGATGCCTCATAGTTCATGTTGTGCTTGTTGAGTATGAAATACTCACGCTTGCTTTACTTTAAACCTACTGTTGGCTGGAACCCAACCGCTGCTCAGCTCCAGAAGACTTCGAAGAGTATGTTCAGGACTTCAACGAGTTCTAGGCGTACCGGTCCACCAGTCGACGTCCCTGTGGCGGCTCGTTCATCTTCGTTTTCGCTTCCGCTATGACTCGGGTTTAAAGACATGTTGTCTTATTGTAATAAAGTGATGTTATACTCTATGTAAACGTTTTAATTATCGTTATGCACGTTCTGTGATGTCACTATTGTCATGATATATGTGAGACACGTTCCTGGCACATATATGTTGTTCCGGTTCCGTTGGTTGAGAACTGGGCGTGACAAAGTGGTATCAGAGCCGTGTTGACTGTAGGACGGAAGCCTAGTTAGAAACGGACGTAAATAAGGACCTCATTCCCCTTTGCCCTCTTGCTGTTTTATGAAAATTTTATTTTTGCTATCAAACTATATGTTCACCCTATGTTAAATTATTACCTTTTGCTTTATTCATTCAATCATATAGAACTGATCTCCATCTTACTCCATCCTCCTTATAGGTCATGGCACGCAGCAAGCAAACCGCCCGCAAGAGTACCGGGGGCCGCCTTCGCCGTGTTGCACCACCGACCCCACGACGCACCCCAGTACCTCGTCCACCACAGCAGGTTGAGCCTCCGTCACCGGAGCTGCCCGAGCCGTTGCCACCACCACCCTTCGAGTATGGTCCCATGGACCAGGCGCCACACCCCTTTGAGGGGAATGGTCTGCTTCCGGCGGACACTGACCCTGAGGAGGAGGAGGAGGAGGAGGAGGACCCAGTGGAGGTAGTTTACTACCTCGACTCAGACGACGATGGTGATGCGCGGGAGGAGGCTCCATCGCCACGCCTGCCGACTCCGACACCTCCTTCCCCGCATGCGCCGACACCACCACCTTCTCCAGCGGCACCTGCAGCTTCACCGGCACCCCCACCGCCACCGCCTGCCGCACCCGAGTGGCCGTTCCGTGTGGCTGTCCCTTCCGACGAGGGTGGCCTGCGGGAGGTTGACGCCTGGGTCGACCTAACGCACCCACACCACGGTGCTGACCTGGAGTTCCCGGGGCTACTCCGCGACTGCCTCTACGACCTGGGTTACACTACCCATGAGGTCGTCTACCAGGTCCGGCAGCGAGCGCGCCCGGACCACACCACCCTCTGGTCCGCCGGTGCGCAGATCCTGGAGCCCAACCCCAACCATGGGGGACACACCGTGCTGCGCCAGCACTACAGCATCGCGGAGCACGAGACCATGGAGATGGCCATGGAGGATGCTGCTCAGCAGGCTCTTGGGGTCCTCTGCCAGCACTACCACACTCCGCTCTGCCAGACTCAGTACCGCTACTTTCCCCGCCGGCAGTCCGGGGATACTGAGCACGAGATCGCGTCCATCCAGGGTGAGGACAACCGACAGCTGTTGAAGCTGGTCCGGTATGTGTCAGCCCTGATCACTGCTTACGTCAGGGTGTCCGAGGAGCTCCATCACCGGAACGGTGAGGTGTACCACCTTCAGGCACAGCTGGACCGAGTGGCAGGTCCACCACCCCAGGTGCCAGTGGTGGATCCAGCTCAGACTCCACCTCGCAGGAGGCCTGGCACGGGAGAGTTAGGTGGTGCCACCAGGATACTCCCTCGGGGTGACTAGTCGTCCTCATGTATCGCGTTAGCACGTTGTTTAAGTTGTCATGTTGAGTTGGTCGTGTGGAACTTAAGTTAAAGTGTGTTGGCTGGTTGATTGTTATTTTGAACCATGTTTGATTTGGATCTTTGGTTGTGTGCTATCCAGCTGTGGGGATTTGTCCCAGCATGAGCAAGTTAATGTTATAAGTTAGTTTGTGGGGTTAACACTATATCCACTCTATTGATCTTACTACTTTATCTTTAGTCGCTATTGCTTGTGCACCCATATGTGGCTATGTGCTTACGGTGTCTCTGTTACAAACAGATGGTTAACACAAGGCACAACGCTGCTGGTGGCAATGCTAGCCAGGGTAACCAGGGGGGTGGCAACCCGCTGCCCAACACTCCACCACTGACGCCGGAGCAGTTCTACAACCTCCAGATGCAGATGATGGCGACAATGACCAACGCTGTGCATGTTCTTCAGCAGGCTCAAGCTCAGCCTCCACCTCCACCACCTAGGGACCAGCGTGGAGATTTCCTGAAGGGTCATCCACCCACCTTCTCTCATGCCACAGAGCCACTACAGGCTGATGACTGGCTTCGTGCTGTGGAACGCCAGTTGGATATAGCACAGTGCAATGATAGGGAAAGGGTCCTGTATGGTTCTGGTCAGTTGAGGGGTGCAGCACTGGACTGGTGGGAGTCTTACAGAGTCCAGGATAGGGAAGCTTTCACCTGGGCACAGTTCAGGGAAAACTTCCGCAACCACCATGTGCCTGCAGGGCTGATGAAGATGAAGAAAAAGGAGTTCCTTTCCCTGAAGCAGGGCAGCATGTCTGTGACTGAGTATAGGGATAAGTTCCTTCAGTTAGCCAGGTATGCCCCTGCAGAGGTGGCAGAGGACACGGAGAAGCAAGAATACTTCCTGGAGGGTTTAAATGATGAGCTCCAATACCAGTTGATGAACCATACCTTTCCTAGCTTTCATCAACTGGTAGACAGGGCGCTTTTCACTGAAAGGAAGCGCCAGGAGATCGAAGAAAGGAAGAGGAAGTACAACAACTCTTCATCAAGCAGCAACACCCGCCCCCGTTTCTCTCAGGGTCCGAGCTCACAGCAGCAGCGGGCTCAAGGACAGCAAGGCTACCAGTACCAGCAGCGCTACCAGGGTCAGCCAGCTCGTCCTATGTATCCCGCTCAGCGCCAAGTGCAGAACACCCCTCCCACCACAAACCAGACTACAGGTGTTGGGCCTTGCTACAAGTGTGGTGGAGCGGGCCACTATGCTAATGCTTGTCCCCGTAAGGTGCAAGGTAACCAACAGGGGCAGCAATCGGGCCAAAGGCAGAACCCTCCCCAGCCGCAGCAAGGGCGCCCCAATCAACAGGGCAAGGCGCCGTGGCAAGGGAAGGTGAATCATGTGACAGCTGAGTCTGCAGCTGAAGCCCCTAACGTCGTGCTTGGTACGTTCCTGGTCAACTCTCACCCCGCTACAGTTCTTTTTGATACCGGTGCCACGCATTCATTTATTACCAAATCATATGCTGAGCAGTACAATATTCCTATAAGGTCTACAAGTAGACCCATGGTAGTAACCACACTGGGGGGAACGTTGAGCACCAGTTTAATATGCCCTCGAGTTAGCATAAACATAAGGGGGGTAGAATTCTGCACCAAGTTGATAATCATTGGTTCCGCGGGGATTGATATCATCTTGGGAATGGAAACGCTTGCTAAGTGGGATGTCAGAATTGATTGTGCCAAGCGAACCGTCCACTTAATAGCTCCTGATGGTCAGAAAGTGGAAGTCAGTGCCACAGAACCTTCTGGTTGTCTGCATCAGATGGAGGCGAAGCCCAAGGAGGGAATTCGAGTAGTGTGCGAGTACCCGGATGTCTTCCCAGAATAGTTACCAGGTATGCCACCTGACCGAGAAGTTGAATTTTTAATAGAACTTTTACCTGGTATAGCCCCTATAGCAAAAAGGCAATATAGAGTGGCACCCAAAGAACAAGAGTTAATAAAGGAAAATATAGATGAGTTGTTAGGAAAAGGGTTTATACGGCCTAGTTCTTCACCTTGGGCTTTCCCAGTTCTGTTTGTTGATAAGAAGGATGGGTCAAGAAGGATGTGTGTGGATTATAGGGCTTTGAATGATGTCACCATCAAAAACAAATACCCCTTACCTCGGATAGATGATTTATTTGATCAGTTGCAAGGTGCATGTGTGTTCTCAAAAATTGATTTGAGGTCGGGTTATCATCAAATGAAGATTCGTCCATCCGATATTCCAAAGACTGCTTTCATTACCAGATTTGGGTTATATGAATATACAGTGATGTCTTTTGGGTTGACAAATGCTCCTGCTTATTTCATGAATCTTATGAACAAGGTGTTTATGGAGTATCTTGACAAGTTTGTTGTGGTGTTCATTGATGATATATTGATCTATTCCAAGACGGAAGAAGAACATGAGGAACACTTGAGGTTAGTTTTGCAGAAGCTGAGAGACCATAAGTTGTATGCAAAGTTGAGCAAGTGTGAGTTTTGGCTTGATCAAGTGCCTTTCTTGGGACATATAGTCTCGAAAGGTGGAATCATGGTGGATCCTAGCAAGATCAGCAGTGTCATGGATTGGAAGGTGCCAGAAGTTGTGAAAGAAGTTCGTGGATTTTTGGGTCTAGCAGGATATTACAGAAGGTTTATTGAGAGTTTCTCCAGGATTGCAAAACCAATGACATCATTGCTCGAGAAGGGTGTTCCATTTAATTGGACTAAGGAGAGGCAAGCTGCATTTGATGAACTAAAGAAGAGACTCACCACAGCCCCAGTGCTTACTCTACCGGACTTAACCAAGAGTTTCACCGTGTATTGTGATGCCTCTAAGGAAGGTTTGGGTTGTGTGCTGATGCAGGAGGGAAAGGTGATTGCTTATGCTTCACGCCAGCTAAGAAAGCATGAGGTCAATTATCCCACTCATGATCTAGAGTTAGCAGCTGTTGTGCATGCTCTGAAGATCTGGAGGCATTATTTGTTCGGGAATAAATGTGAGATATACACCGACCACAAAAGTCTTAAATATATCTTCACACAGAATGAGCTGAATATGAGGCAGAGAAGATGGCTAGAGTTGATTAAAGATTATGACCTGGAGATACATTACCATCCAGGGAAAGCTAATGTGGTAGCGGATGCCTTAAGCAGAAAAAGTTATGTTAATATGGCAGTTGCTTTTCAGATGCCCTTTGAGCTGTGTGTGGAATTTGAGAGTTTGAATTTGGGATTCGTGCATCACACCACAGTAGCAACATTTGAAGCAGAGCCTACCCTGGAACAAGAGATAAGGAACCATCAGAAAACGGACGAGAAAATCCAGGAGATCCGGGAACAGATCAAGTTGGGCAAGGCACCACACTTTCGTGAAGATGAACAAGGTACTGTATGGTACAAGAATCGGATCTGCGTGCCAGATGTGGACAGTATCAAGAAGTTAATACTCAGTGAGGCTCACGACACTGCTTACTCAATTCACCCGGGCAGTACAAAGATGTATCATGATCTGAAGGAAAGGTTCTGGTGGTATGGAATGAAGAGAGCAGTGGCAGAATATGTCGCAGTGTGTGACACTTGTCAGCGTGTGAAGTCCGAACATCAGAGACCTGCAGGTTTGTTGCAACCTTTGAAGATCCCAGAGTGGAAATGGGAGGAAATAAGTATGGATTTCATTGTGGGGTTACCCAGGACTCAGAAAGGTTACAACTCGATCTGGGTAGTTGTTGATCGGTTGACCAAGGTTGCTCATTTCATTCCGGTGAACACTACCTATTCGGGTGCAAGGTTAGCAGAATTGTACATCTCCAGAATCGTTTGCTTGCATGAAGTGCCTAAGCGGATCATATCTGATAGAGGTTCACAGTTCACATCTCGTTTCTAGGAGCAGTTGCATGATTCTTTGGATTCCAAGCTTCGGTTCAGTACGGCATATCACCCACAGACAGATGGTCAGACGGAAAGAACAAATCAGATTCTAGAGGACGTGTTGAGGGCATGTGCTATACAATACGGAACCAGTTGGGATAAGAGTCTGCCTTATGCTGAGTTCTCCTATAACAACAGCTACCAAGCCAGTCTGAAGAAGTCACCATTTGAGGCACTGTATGGCAGAAGGTGCAGGACACCGCTATTTTGGAACCAAACAGGAGAGAAGCAGATGTTCGGGCCCGACCTTATCAAGGATGCTGAACAGCAGATCAAGATGGTACGTGAGAATTTGAGAGTTGCTCAGTCTAGACAGAAGAGCTATGCAGATGTGCGACGCAGGGACTTGACCTTTAAGGTTGATGACTTTGTGTATTTGAAGGTGTCACCAATGAGAGGTATCCGGAGGTTTAATATGAAAGGAAAGCTGGCACCAAGATACATCGGTCCATTCAAGATAGTGGAAAGGAAAGGCGAAGTGGCTTATAAGTTGGAGTTGCCACCAAACCTATCTGGCATACACAATGTGTTCCATGTGTCCCAACTAAAGAAGTGTTTAAGGGTGCCGGAAGAACAAGCACCACTGGAAGGTCTAGATGTGCAGGAGGATCTGACATATACCGAACACCCAGTGAAGATTCTTGAAACATCTGAAAGGGTTACCAGAAACAGGAGGGTCAAAATGTGCCGAGTGCAGTGGAATCATCACACAGAGGATGAAGCAACTTGGGAAAGAGAGGAAGAGTTGAGAGCCGCCTATCCTGATCTCTTTGCTAGCCACCTATAAGAATCTCAGGGCGAGATTCCTGTTAAGGGGGGTAGGTTTGTAACACCCTAGTTGAAATTCCAGCATTTTATAATAAATTCTAAGTAATTTATTTAATTTTCTAAGGCTTATGTGCTTAGTTGCATTTTAAATGATTTATTTAAAATCAATACTTGTATAAAATAAATCATAGGCCAAACTTTCTTGTGCATACATGCTGGTGCATCCTCTTTTGGTTGTGTGAATTAAGGACTCAAATTCAAATTTATTTGAATTTTAGAACCATTTCTATCTCCATTCAAAAGAATTCAGAAAAAGAAAAAAAAAAGAAAAGGGGGGCAACCAAGCCAGACCAGGCCGCTGGCCCAGCCCAGCTCGTTGCCGCCCTTCCCGCCTGGGCCGAAGTCGGCCTAGCCGCCGCGCGCGCCCTTCCTTCCACCTGGGCCAAAAGGCCGGCCCAAGGCCGCGCCTCCCTCCTCTCTCTGCGCCTCGCCGACAGGCGGGCCCGCGCCCACGTCCCGCTGACCGCCCGGTCCCACCTGGCAGATCCTTCTCCCACCTCCCGCCGGAAATCTCACGCGCCTTCCTTCCTCCGCTCGGCCATGTCAGCGCCCGAGCCTTGAAGGCCGAGTCGAATCCGCGTCCCGCTCCCTCCCTTAATCGTTCCGCCATCAATCCCTAAGGTCTCGCGACCCATTTACTCCCCTTCCTTCCGTGCGCCGCGGCGAGTTCAAAACGCTGGTCACCCCCTCTCGTCCGACGCCCTCGGCTCGCTAGAACCCCATAAAACCCAACCCCGAGCATCGCCCTGGGTTTCCTCCGCCACACCCCAGAGCAATTCCTCTTCCGTGCCCCGACGCGTCCGCATTTCACCGCCGGAGTTCCGCCCTGGTGAGCCACCGCAACGCCAAATTCGTCGCCGTTGTTCCCTCTCCGAGCGCTCTAACTCCTTCATCGCTTTCGCAGGTGGCTCACGGAACTTCCCCACCGGCCCTAGGCGCCCCGGAGCCGCTCTAGCCCGCCATTCCGCGACGCCGAACCTCGCCGTCCGCTTTCTCCCGTCGCCAACCCTCCTTCGGTCATCTCCTGACGAATCCAAGCCCTCGGTGAGCTTCGCCATGCCTCTCTCCCCCTCCTGAGCTTGCCCTAGGGCAGCACGGCGAGCCCTAGGCTCCGGCGCGCGCCGCTCCGGCAAGCCGCCGCCGCGCGGGGCAGACTCCGCCCTGGGGAATGGTCACTGCCGGCGCCATGTGCTCGTTTCCCATCCAAGCCATCCGATCCGTGATCAGCGGCCGCGATCTTAACGTGAGGATACCCCTCCGCGGACCAATCACAACGCGCCATGCGTTCCACTTAATCCCAGTCAGCACCGGCCCCGCACGTCAGCGGTGACGTGGCCGCCACCTCACCGCACACGCAAGCGCCGCGTCGGCGTAGACCGAGTCAGCCGCGGGACTTTTGCAGAAAGGCCCCCGCGTCCCCCTGAAATCAACCCGCAGTCCATCCCCATTGAAAAGTATTTAGATTTTAGTCCTGTTTTCTTCGTTTTGGCCCCTGATCTTTCCGGGAATTGAACCCGCGGTCCAGGCTATGGAGATTTTGCTCCAGAGCCCTTGGCGACTACGTTTAATTACGGTTAGGTCCTCAGTTTTTCAAATCTAGCCCCTGGGTTAGTTGTTTCTATCACAGTTATGCCCCTAGGAGCCCGTTTTAAGCATAACTTTCACGTTTTAACTCCGATTTGAGTGATTCTTGCGCTCACACGACCGTAGAAACATGTAGAATGTTTTTAGTACAGTTTTATCTTATGTTTTTATGATATGATGTACTGTTTCTCACCTTTGGGTAATTGTTTGCATGTATGTATGCGTGGAAATGCTTGTACGTTGCCATGAACGTGGTTAGACGGTGAGCAGTTTGTTGGTGACGAAGGGCAGCAGTTTGAGGGTGTTGAGCAGCAGACTCAAGACCAGCTTGAGCAAGGCAAGTATAACATGGACACAACCCAATAACCACTTAATCACTTCATATGCATGTGTCTAATTTTTGTATGCCAATAAGGACTGTACCTAGCTTCTTTTATCGATATGTTACCTATGGGTTGCTTGTTGGTTAAGTTTTGCTAGTTGCTGCGCGAACTCATGTATCCTTGTTAATAATCTTGTTAATGGATCTATGCAATCAAATCTTGAGCTTGACCCTCTGTGGTTCATGTTCCTTTAAAAAATGGGTTTTTAGCAACTTGGTTTAGGGGGCATGAGCAGGTGTTTTGCTTATGGCCACTCTCCTTAAGGACCGGTTCGCAAAGCGACAACCTGGGATAACAGTGCTACCATGAGACTGGAATGGGACGGTCTTGGCTAATTAATTAGGTTGCATTGGTTTGGGGGTAACTTACCGACGGGGCAAGAGGGGAGGTGAGCTTCTGTGGCCCTCGCGCTACTTGGGTTGAGTGCGTTTATCTCCCCTTGAGGCTTGCTCCACAGCTGCGGACCCTGAAACCTTAGCGGTTACACCTTACCAACGTGATCTTTGTAAAGGCCTCGTAGTGTGCTTGCTAGCCATCTCATCTACGGTAATGTGGTGGACCACTAGCGTAGCCCACGACTCATGGGTAAAGATGTACGACCTCTCGAGAGTGTAAAACTGACATGTCAGCCATGCTCACGGTTATGAGCGGCCCAGATCCTTTATGCAGATTAGTGGTTCTGTTGGGTTTTGAAAGTGGTTCTTATGTTAATGTTGTTGTTTAAATCTTTTATGCTATACCTTGGGTTAATGGTTTATCAACTCACCTGTAGTAATTAGTCGCTTAATAAAACTTGACCAACTAAAAGCTCATGCTAAGTGTCAGCCAACCCTAGATGCCTCATAGTTCATGTTGTGCTTGTTGAGTATGAAATACTCACGCTTGCTTTACTTTAAACCTACTGTTGGCTGGAACCCAACCGCTGCTCAGCTCCAGAAGACTTCGAAGAGTATGTTCAGGACTTCAACGAGTTCTAGGCGTACCGGTCCACCAGTCGACGTCCCTGTGGCGGCTCGTTCATCTTCGTTTTCGCTTCCGCTATGACTCGGGTTTAAAGACATGTTGTCTTATTGTAATAAAGTGATGTTATACTCTATGTAAACGTTTTAATTATCGTTATGCACGTTCTGTGATGTCACTATTGTCATGATATATGTGAGACACGTTCCTGGCACATATATGTTGTTCCGGTTCCGTTGGTTGAGAACTGGGCGTGACAACCCCCCATCTCCTAGTCATGCAAGTAAAGCGCAGGAGAAGACTGCTGAGTCAGAAGACAAGGTTGGAGATGAAGATACACCTGGCAAGGTGGAAAAACCAGTATCGAAACATCTACCCCATGAGTTCTACGACACAACGGTGCTACCATTTCCTCCGAGAAACAAGAAGGCTGCCGCTGACGAACAATATAGTAAGTTCGTTGAGGTCATTAAAAAGTCATATGTCAACATACCTCTGCTAGATGCTATGCAGGTACCGACATATGCCAAGTACTTAAAGGATATCCTCAACAACAAGAAACCCCTACCGTCAATGGAAATTGTGCACTTAACGGAAGAGTGTAGCGCAGCTATACTCAAGAAAAAGGACCCTGGAAGCCCTACCATCTCATGCTCGATTGGTACCCAGCACTTTGATCAAGCATTGTGCGATCTTGGAGCCAGTGTCAGTGTAATGCCAAAGGTCATCTTCGACAAGCTGAATCATGACGCACTTGCTCCCACAGCTATGTGTTTACAGCTTGCGGATCAATCCGTCCGTTATCCCGAAGGAGTGGCAGAGAACGTCCCGGTGAGAATCCGGAATTTTCTCATTCCAGTGGACTTCGTGGTGCTGGATATGGAGATTGACTCAAAAACCCCACTCATCCTTGGGCGACCGTTTTTGAGCACCGCCGATGCAACAATCGACGTTGGAGCAGGAAAGGTTCACCTAAACATTAACGGAAAGAAGGAAACATTCGCCTTCAAACCAAAAGTGGAACAATGCAACAAGGTGAAGACTTTCAAGTGCCAGGCCAAGAAGGATAAACCCAAGGCCAATACCGGGACCAATCCATCAAATTCCAAAGAAGACAGTCTCGTGAAATTTATGCTGAAGAAATTGAAAATCGAGGCTGAAATTCAACAAAAGGAGTATGAGAGGGCAATGCAAAGAAGAAGATTGAGAAGCCAAGAGACGAGGTGTGACAGGCCCAGAACTGCACCAGGAGGCAAAGCTCCTGAGAAAAGACACGGTGCTAAAAGCAAATTGACTACGCCAAAGTGGCCAACCAAACTAGCACCTGAGAACAAGGTCGACGCCGATGACAAATTGACATCAGTGCGGCGTAGAAGAAATAGAACGCAGTGGAAGGCAGCCCCCAGCTATAGTTTCTACGAAACTCTGAAGGGCAAGGCATGGGCTCCCCTCGCCAAAAGGTAAATTGGCACACTACCCATCGACGGCATATTTACTTTCCCGCCAAGTTTAATTTTCGCAATCCATTGCATGTTTAATTTTTTGCACTTAATTTTCAGTTGCATTAGTTTAATTTCTGCATTCTCGAAAAAAAAAGTGTGGCCGGCCGGCCACCACCACTGGCCGGCCGACCAGCCCCTTCCCTCTTTTCTCTTCCACTTTCCCTCTTTCTCATCCCCTTTCCTTTTCCTTTCTCTTTCCCCTCCTTTCTCTTTTCTTTTTCTTTTCCTTTCCAGTTTTTTTCTCTTTACCACCCTTCAAGGGAGAGGCAGAGAGGCAGAGCAGTAGCTGCCTAGCCAAAGGCTACGGCCGGCTGGCCTTGCCCAGTGGCCACCCGGCCCCCTTCCTCTGTTGCAGTCAGCGTGCACTACCTCCTGCACTCAAGCACTGTCTGTCCCACTTGCGATGATGGCCACCCAAGACCCTGCATGGCCGGCCGACCGGGGCTGTTGGCCGCCCGGCCACTAAGCTTGGCTACTTTCGGCGCATGCATACCCCTGCTGCCTCTACCATTCTCTAATTGCTCAATTTCAGTGCATGCAGCACACACTCTGCTCTTTCTACTCACCTATGCACATACATGCACAGAGGGCCGCCCGACCACTTTCACCGGTCGCCCGGCCACCTCTGCTCATCTACTCTGCTTTCCTTCCTCTCCCACGCGAAATGATGGCAGACCGACGCTCTTGTGTGGCCGGCCGACCAGGGCCAGTGGCCGCCCGGCCACCTTGGATGGCCGCCCAGCCCTCTGCTCCTTCTCCCTCGCCTATAAATGCTGCCCCCTGCTTCCTCACTCGATGCACCGAGCAGCAAGCCTCACTTCTCCCTTTCTAATCCCTCTTTCTTAGTGCTTAAGCTCACTAGCTTAGTTAAATAATGCCCGAATAAAATTTAGTTAGCCAAATAAAAATTCCGGCAACTCTCTCTCTTTTGTGAAGCAGGACAAGAACGTTTGTGGAGGCTTTGCCCCGCAAGGACGCTGTTTTTAGACGACTAACCCGCTAACGCTAATTTTCATTGTCGTCTATCCTTCGGGTATCGTGCATTTGTTGTGTGCCTTGCAGGATGAAGAACGCGTTTAAGAAGGCAAAGGAGGCCGTTAGCAAGGCAGGACAACATATCCGCTGGTCATCCTCGGAGGGTGGCTCCGGCTCGGCAAGCCGGCATGCTGCCTCCGAGAGGATGTCCATCAGCACGGAGGAGCCTAAAGAATTCCAAACATCGTCCACCCACCGGCCGATACTCATCCTCGATACGCAACTTGTGCCGCGTAGTCAAGATGAGGCCAAAAGACTTATGCCTTGACCAAATGCTTCGACGAGGACTTCCTCGTTGACACCGGCATGCGGGTGGAGTTCAACGAGGTGTTCCAGGCCATCGGGTGGAGCGACTTTGCAGAAATCCCAGAGGGAGGAATCATCCTCCTCACCAAAGAATTCCTCATGACTCTCCGCACCGACACCCAAAGGGAGGGTACATACATCTGGTTCCGCCTTTTCAATACTGATTATGAGCTTACTCTGCACCAATTTAGCAACTTGCTTGATTTATCGCCTCAATGCACTTTGAGTGAGGATCTAGCGGGATTTAGTTCAGCAGAGTTTTGCAAAGAGTTGGTAGGACCAGATGCTCCCAGGAAAAAGAGCATTGCTCACATTAGGCACCCCACTTTACGATTTTTAGCCCGCTGGCTCACCATGGTTGTTTTCCCGTGGGATGATACCCGCTGTGTCATAGTAGAGGATGTTAGATGTCTCTATGCCATGTGGAAAAAAAATAAAGTTTGCTCCTACACTTAGCATGGTTTGCCATTGGCAAGGACTAGCTCAGAGTGGTCATATCATCTCGATCACGTCATTCGTGACAAGGATCGCCAATGGCTTGGGAATGCTAGCAAATGCTACCGTTTCCTTCATGCCAAATGACCCTACATGAGTAGTCAAAGAGTCACACTTCATCCACACACACTTTTTGAGGAAGGACACAAACGGGAATTACATCATGACTTTTAGAGGCTCTGACTTCGAGCTGCCGCTCCTAGCACCGCAGTACAAATTATACTCTGTGAGGACACTAACCATGCAGCTAGAGCCCGAGATAGAACTAGGAAGAAACAGTGTCTCTGGAGTCATGACTCGCGCCCAACGACGACGAGCAGAGGAGCAAATCCGCAAGGCCAACAAGGATGCACAACAGCCAGGAGCCACACCTGCATGGGCTCATCCAAGCACACCTGCTTGGGAAGCCAACCCACAGGGTTCCTGGCACAGCTCATGGAACTCCGTTGTGCCCTCCGCTAACCCGACACCGTCACATCATAGCGGAGGTGAGTACTCTTATGGTCATGGTATAGGTCCATCCCATTCTGCCCGCTACACCGGTGGTGAACTCGATGGGAACTTCACCGCCCTCTTCGGGGCGTTGGATCTCCAAGAGCATCGCACCTTGGGGATGATGGACAGCCTCGCCGACATTCAGCAGCAACAAGGAGTCAACCACAACTTGATCCTGGAGACAAGAGCGACTGTAGACCACATGCAAGAGCAGAACCTGATGTACTACAACTGGAGAGGATTCTTTCCCGAGTGAGCTTCATTGAAGCTTGGGGGGAGAACCAATAGCTAAGGTATGTGTGTTCCAGCATCGCCTTGTTCATCCCTGTACCTTCGTGTCTAGTTCTATCTGTTTTACCCGTGAGAGAAATGCCTGTTGTATCTTTTAATTCCAGTAAAAAAAATTATGTATCCTAATAAATAACTCCCATGCTTAATTGTTAAATTCACTTGCTAGCTTCATTTTGGAAATGATGAATAGTTGCTCTATCAAGTGAATGGTTCAATTCTTGCATGACAACTTATGCTTAGCTTAGTCCTATGTTGGTGAATAAAGATTAGTAAACCAAAAGTTTTACCTTGTGGATGCCATTTGTGATAACAAGCCTAAGTTGTTGTGAGATCATGATATGACTTAAATGTGGGATGATATTTCAAGTTCCTAGTAAGATGAATGTCTCAGGTTTTTATCTTTGAAAATAACAAAATAAAGCTCCCCATGGTTAAAAAGTCCTACCAGAGCCATATATGCTTTAAATGTTCATAACCAGCTACAAAGAGCTACTTAGATATGTTTTGAGCTTTGTCAAATTTTGAGTCTCATTGAGTAGAAATATCATTTTCTGTTGATAGCTGGAGTATAAAAATCAAATGCAAGTGATTCATTCAGGACTTTGCATCCACCAAAAGTCTCCAAATACTTCTCATAATCTCATAGCCTTCAAATTCCAAGGAGTAAGGGTGTGGAGCTCAAAAGAAAAGCATGGCAAAAAGAAAAAAAAATGCGTGCAAAAGCACGGTAAAAAGAAAAGCATGCAAGTTCAAGCATGGCAAAAAGAAATAAAGGCTCCATATCCCCTCCAAATCTATACAAGGCTATAGGGATGAAAATCTAGAGAAGGAGACAACTTGTTCCACCACTCATACTCTAGTGATCAAACAGAAGAATTGATAAAGTATACTCTTTGGTCCAATCTTTGGCTTAGCAAAATAAACATTCTAAGTGTGCCATGTCTTTCCCACCTAAAGCTCCACAAAAGCCTTAGTGTAGGAAAATGTTGGCCAAACTCATGGCCTTTGGTGAGGAAACACTTTTGAGCGATCGAGAGTACCAAGGGGAAGCTTATGTTTGTTTTAAAAAAATCTTGAAAACACCTGAGAAGGACATCCAAAAAGAATGAGTTGGAATCAATCCTACAAACGAGTTGTTCTGTCTCTCAACCGCCCAAGGCAAGGTAAGCAAAAAGATGCACCACAGGTATGACCAAGGTGAGCTTTGAATATTTCACTGCTTGGGGCAAAAGTTTGAGTATCTAGTTGCATATAAGAATTTTCCTTCACTTGGATATTGTAGCAACTCCTGATCCACTTTCAGTCTCAGCTTTGCTCGAGGACGAGCAAAGGTCTAAGCTTGGGGGGGTGTTGACGGTCGTTATTTCACGATATCAACCGTCAATTATCCACCAAATGAAGCTAAACAAGTGAAATATATGGACTAACCCTTGCTACTAATGAGTTCCACAAGATGTACAAGAATATTTGGATGCAGGTATCAAAATACACATAAAATGGTTGCAAACATGTCACATGTCGAAGATGAGCAGAAATGGCAAAAGTGGGGTGGCCGCCCGACCACTTACCATGGCCGCCCGGCCACCCTCCAACAGGGTTTTGGGTCCACGACCACGTGGAATAGTCCATTGACCACTTCATGTGCATTGTCATCGATCCGGTGTCAAACAAACACAAAATGGTGAAGATCCAACCATACAAGAGAGCATCAAATATATCCAAGGGTCACAAAGTGCCGGGACAAGGATTGGTGATGTCAAGGATCCGAGGGGAACAACATGCAACGAATTGGAGCAAAACACGTGGCCGCCCGACCACTTAGGGTGGTCGGCCGACCACCCCTCGGTAGCATTTTTCACGTGCACCAACTGATTCAACCGCCAACCGACATGAGGGAGTGAGATCAACCATCGGATGCTCAAGGTCAGTGAATCGAGTGGCCGCCTGACCACCCCCTATGGTCGGCCGGCCACCGACTTTGGCCGCCCAGCAACCGCCTCGGCCCCTTTACCAACCTAGTGCACATATAAATACCCCCCTCACTTCCTAGGCTATAAATAGACCCCGGGAGCTCATTTGCAAGGTGTGGAGTGAAGGAGAGTTGAGTTGATAGTCTATCTAAGAGTGCTTCACTCTTTCCTTAGTAGTTAGGATAGTCCTAGGAGTTAGAGTTGAGTCGAGCTTTGTCTCGGAGTCTCCGGAGTTATCTTCGAGTCTGTGGTAAATCTCTTGTATCTTTTGGATTCAGATTATCTTCAAGATAATTCAGTTATATTTTACTTTATTTCTATCTCCTGCAAGTGTGGTGTACCTTTATTTTGCATACTTGCTAGGCTTAGATTGTGTTTTGCTTAGTTATTCAAGTCTTGTTATTCTTGCGGGTGCTATAACTCAACCCTAGACTTAGACGCTAGGCCCTGGCTAGATCCTCTCCTCTGATCAAGGACGATCTATCGTTGTTCAAGCTTCGCTTGAACACGTTTATAGCTTGCCATCCTCTCCACGCAGCTTTGCTTGGTAGCCTCACTCGGTGACAGCGTGTTGTGTGCCTGTGTAGTCCAGGCCCGTCGTTCGGGAGGCCCGTAGGTGTTAGCTAGACTCTCTTTCGGGACCTACTATCTACCCCCTAGTACCCCCGAGACTCTGGAATTTCGCTCGATGCAAGACCCTGGCTTGTTTACTTGAATAGCTTAGTTAGACACGGATAATCTTTGCAGCCGATTAGAATAGAGTTTGGTGACTTTATCTCACTCGTTGTCCTCCCAGGAAACTATACCTTTCTACAGATAGCTTAGATAGATATCCTCCTCCACCATACACCTATCTTTATCACGTTTACCCCTGTTCAACTACTAGTTGGTATAATTTATCCAAGTTTACAGTTCAGTCGATCTGAGTTTATTCAATTACACTCTTGAGCCTACCGCTTCCCTGTGGATTTTTCAATATTAGGAATACTCTGAGTGAAAAAGCTACAGCGAATCTCCGTGCGCTTGCGGAGTAAAATCTGTTACGCTAAGACACGTCAACAGTCAGTCTAGGCAAATTGAGTCATGCTGCGCTGGTTTTGTATCTCGGATTGATGCTGAAGCGTGGGCTCCAGTGGCAGAAGAGTTGGGCATGTAAGTTGGGCCAAAACAACTTTGGTGATGCATATTTTTGAGGTTTCTGTCCTATGGTGTGGTTTTCTCATTCATCATACCAACAAGTCCAACAACCCTCGATTCTGAGTCCCACAACAATTGATATGTTAACAACAGTTGGTGGATCAAAACTGGTATTGAATTAAGTTTCTCACATCGGCATACATATATGGAAAAGCATTATATTAATTGGTTCCTACTTAGTAGCATGTACAAGTTTTTGAATTAGGAAAAAGGTTAATTTTTGCCCTCTTCAGTCTAGGCAAACTGAGTCATTATGCGCTGGTTTTGTATCTCGGCCCGATGCCGAAGCGTGGGCTCAAGTGGCAGAAGGGGAGGGCCTGTAAGTTGGGCCAAAACATCTTTGGTGATGCATATTTTTGAGGTTTCATTCCTATGGTGTGGTTTCCTCATTCATCTTCCCAACAAGTCCAACAACCCTCGATTCCGAGTCCCACAACAATTGATATGTTAACAATAGTGGATGGACCAAAACCTGTATTGAATTAAGTTTCTCCTATTGGCCTACATATATGGAAAAGCATTATATTAATTGTTTCCTACTTTCTAGCATGTACAAGGTTTTGAATTAGGAAAAAGATTAATTTTCACCCTCTTCAGTCTAGGCAAACTGAGTCATTATGCGCTGATTTTGTATCTCGTCCCGATGCTGAAGCGTGGGCTCAAGTGGCAGAAGAGGAGGGTATATAAGTTGAGCCAACACAACTTTGGTGATGCATATTTTTGAGGTTTCGTTCCTATGGTGTGGCTTCCTCATTCATCTTACCAACAAATCGAACAAACCTCGATTCCGAGTCCCACAACAATTGATATGTTAACAATAGTGGATGGATCAAAACCTGTATTGAATTAAGTTTCTCCCATAGGCGTACATATATGGAAAAGCAATATATTCATTGGTTCCTACTTACTAGCGTGTACAAGTTTTTGGATTAGGAAAAAGTTTAATTTTCGCCCTCTTCAGTCTAGGCAAACTGAGTCATGCTGCGTTGGTTTTGTATCTTGAACTGATGCCAAAGCATGGGCCCAAGTGGCAGAAGGGGAGGGCATGTAAGTTGGTCCAAAACATCATTGGTGATGCATATTTTTGAAGTTTCATTCCAATGGTATGGTTTGCTCATTCATCTTCCCAGCAAGTCCAACAACCCTCGATTCCGAGTCCCACAACAATTGATATGTTAGCAATAGTGGATGGATCAAAACTTGTACTGAATTAAGTTTCTTCCATCGGCCTACATATATGGAAATGCATTATATTCAATGGTTCCTATTTACTAGCGTGTGCAAGTTTTTCAACTAGGAAAATGGTTAATTTTCGCCCTCTTCAGTCTAGGCAAACTGAGTCATGCTTTGCTAATTTTGTATCTCGGACTGATGCTGAAGCGTGGGCCCTAGTGGCAGAAGAGTTGGGCATGTAAGTTGGGCCAAAACAACTTTGGTGATGCATATTTTTGAGGTTTCATTCCTATGGTGTGGTTTTCTCATTCGTCATACCAACAAGTCCAAAAACCCTCGATTCCGAGTCCCACAACAATTGATATGTTAACAACAGTGGATGGATCAAAACCTGTATTGAATTAAGTTTCTCCCATCGGCCTACATATATGGAAAAGCATTATATTCTTTGGTTCCTACTTACTAGCGTGTACAAGTTTTCGGATTAGGAAAAAGTTTAATTTTCGCCCTCTTCAGTCTAGGCAAACTGAGTCATGCTGGGCTGGTTTCGTATCTCGGCCTGATGCCGAAGCATGGGCTCAACTAGCAGAAGAGGAGGGCATGTAAGTTGGGCCAAAACAACTTTGGTGATGCATATTTTTGAGGTTTCGTTCCTATGGTGTGGTTTCCTCGTTCTTCTTACCAACAAGTCCAACAGACCTCGATTCCGAGGCCCACAACAATTGATATGTTAACTACAGTAGACAGATCAAAACCTGTATTGAATTAAGTTTCTCCCATAGGCGTACATATATGGAAAAGCATTATATTCATCGGTTCCTACTTACTAACGTGTACAAGTTTTTGGATTAGGAAAAAGTTTAATTTTCGCCCTCTTCAGTCTAGGCAAACTGAGTCATGCTGCGTTGATTTTGTATCTCGAACTGATGCCAAAGCATGGGCCCAAGTGGCGGAAGTGGAGGGCATGTAAATTGGTCCAAAACATAATTGGTGATGCATATTTTTGAAGTTTCATTCCTATGGTGTGATTTCCTCATTCATCTTCCCAAAAAGTCCAACAACCCTCGATTCCGAGTCCCACAACAATTGATATGTTAACAACAGTGGATGGATCAAAACTTGTACTGAATTAAGTTTCTCCCATCGGCCTACATATATGGAAATGCATTATATTCAATGGTTCCTATTTACTAGCGTGTACAAGTTTTTGAACTAGGAAAATGGTTAATTTTCACCCTCTTCAGTCTAGGCAAACTGAGTCATGCTGTGCTGGTTTTGTATCTCGGACTGATGCTGAAGCGTGGGCCCTAGTGGCAGAAGAGTTGGGCACATAAGTTGGGCCAAAACAACTTTGGTGATGCATATTTTTGAGGTTTCATTCCTATGGTGTGGTTTTCTCATTCGCCATACCAACAAGTCCAAAAACCCTCGATTCCGAGTCCCACAACAATTGATATGTTAACAACAGTGGATGGATCAAAACCTGTATTGAATCAAGTTTCTCCCATCGGCCTACATATATGGAAAAGCATTATATTCTTTGGTTCCTACTTAATAGCTTGTACAACTTTTCGGATTAGGAAAAAGTTTAATTTTCGCCCGCTTCAATCTAGGCAAACTGAGTCATGCTGCGCTGGTTTCGTATCTCGGCCCGATGCCGAAGTGTGGGCTCAACTAGCAGAAGGGGAGGGCATGTAAGTTGGGCCAAAACAACTTTGGTTATGCATATTTTTAAGGTTTCGTTCCAATGGTGTGGTTTCCTCATTCATCTTACCAACAAGTCCAACAAACCTCGATTCCGAGGCCCACAACAATTGATATGTTAACTACAGTGGATGGATCAAAACCTGTATTGAATTAAGTTTCTCCCATCGGCCTACATATATGGAAAAGCATTATATTCATTGGTTCCTACTTATTAACGTGTACAAGTTTTTGGATTAGGAAAAAGTTTAATTTTTGCCCTCTTCAGTCTAGGCAAACTGAGTCATGCTGCGTTGGTTTTGTATCTCGAACTGATGCAAAAGCATGGGCCCACGTGGCAGAAGGGGAGGGCATGTAAGTTGGTCCAAAACATCATTGGTGATGCATATTTTTGAAGTTTCATTCCTATGGTTTGGTTTCCTCATTCATCTTCCCAACAAGTCCAACAACCCTCGATTCCGAGTCCCACAACAATTGATATGTTAACAACAGTGGATGGATCAAAACTTGTACTGAATTAAGTTTCTCCCATCGGCCTACATATATGGAAATGCATTATATTCAATGGTTCCTATTTACTAGCGTGTACAAGTTTTTGAACTAGGAAAATGGTTAATTTTCGCCCTCTTCAGTCTAGGCAAACTGAGTCATGCTGTGCTGGTTTTGTATCTCGAACTGATGCTGAAGCGTGGGCCCTAGTGGCAGAAGAGTTGGGCATGTAAGTTGGGCCAAAACAACTTTGGTGATGCATATTTTTGAGGTTTCATTCCTATGGTGTGGTTTTCTCATTCGTCATACCAACAAGTCCAAAAACCCTCGATTCTGAGTCCCACAACAATTGATATGTTAACTACAGTGGATGGATCAAAACCTGTATTGAATTAAGTTTCTCCCATCGGCCTACATATATGGAAAAGCATTATATTCTTTGGTTCCTACATACTAGCGTGTACAAGTTTTTGGATTAGGAAAAAGTTTAATTTTTGCCCTCTTCAGTCTAGGCAAACTGAGTCATGCTGCGTTGGTTTTGTATCTCGAACTGATGCAAAAGCATGGGCCCAAGTGGCAGAAGGGGAGGGCATGTAAGTTGGGCCAAAACTACTTTGGTGATGCATATTTTTGAGGTTTCGTTCCTATGGTGTGGCTTTCTCATTCATCTTCCCAACAAGTCCATCAACCCTCGATTCTGAGTCCCGCAACATTAGATATGTTAACAACAGTGGATGGATCAAAACCTGTATTGAATTAAGTTTCTCCCATCGGCCTACATATATGGAAAAGCATTATATTCATTGGTTCCTACTTACTAGTGTGTACACGTTTTTGGATTAGGAAAAAGTATAATTTTCGCCCTCTTCAGTCTAGGCAAACGGAGTCATGCTGCACTGGTTTTGTATCTCGGACTATTGCCGAAGAGTGGGCTCAAGTGGCAGAAGAGGAGGGCATGTAAATTGGGCAAAACAACTTTGGTGATGCATATTTTTGAGGTTTCCTTCCTATTGTGTGGTTTCCTCATTCATCTTCCCAACAAGTCCAACAACCCTTGATTCCGAGTCCCACAACAAATGATATGTTAACAACAGTGGATGGACCAAAATCTGTATTGAATTAAGTTTCTCCCATCGGCCTACATATATGGAAAAGCATTATATTCATTGGTTTTTACTTAGTAGCGTGTACAAGTTTTTGGATTAGGAAAAAGTTTAATTTTCGCCCTCTTCAGTCTAGGTAAACTGAGTCATGCTGCGCTGGTTTTGTATCTTGGCCTGATGCCGAAGCGTGGGCTCAAGTGGCAGAAGAGGAGGGCATGTAAGTTGGGCCAAAACAACTTTGGTGATGCATATTTTTGAGGTTTCGTTCCTATGGTGTGGTTTCCTTATTTCGCATACCAACAAGTCCAACAACCCTCGTTTCTGAGTCCCACAACAATTGATATGTTAACAACAGTGGATGGATCAAAACCTGTACTGAATTAAGTTTCTTCCATCGGCCTACATATATGGAAATGCATTATATTCAATGGTTCCTATTTACTAGCGTGTGCAAGTTTTTCAACTAGGAAAATGGTTAATTTTCGCCCTCTTCAGTCTAGGCAAACTGAGTCATGCTTTGCTAATTTTGTATCTCGGACTGATGCTGAAGCGTGGGCCCTAGTGGCAGAAGAGTTGGGCATGTAAGTTGGGCCAAAACAACTTTGGTGATGCATATTTTTGAGGTTTCATTCCTATGGTGTGGTTTTCTCATTCGTCATACCAACAAGTCCAAAAACCCTCGATTCTGAGTCCCACAACAATTGATATGTTAACTACAGTGGATGGATCAAAACCTGTATTGAATTAAGTTTCTCCCATCGGCCTACATATATGGAAAAGCATTATATTCTTTGGTTCCTACATACTAGCGTGTACAAGTTTTTGGATTAGGAAAAAGTTTAATTTTTGCCCTCTTCAGTCTAGGCAAACTGAGTCATGCTGCGTTGGTTTTGTATCTCGAACTGATGCAAAAGCATGGGCCCAAGTGGCAGAAGGGGAGGGCATGTAAGTTGGGCCAAAACAACTTTGGTGATGCATATTTTTGAGGTTTCATTCCTATGGTGTGGCTTTCTCATTCATCTTCCCAACAAGTCCATCAACCCTCGATTCTGAGTCCCGCAACATTAGATATGTTAACAACAGTGGATGGATCAAAACCTGTATTGAATTAAGTTTCTCCCATCGGCCTACATATATGGAAAAGCATTATATTCATTGGTTCCTACTTACTAGTGTGTACAAGTTTTTGGATTAGGAAAAAGTATAATTTTCGCCCTCTTCAGTCTAGGCAAATGGAGTCATGCTGCACTGGTTTTGTATCTCGGACTGTTGCCGAAGAGTGGGCTCAAGTGGCAGAAGAGGAGGGCATGTAAATTGGGCAAAACAACTTTGGTGATACATATTTTTGAGGTTTCCTTCCTATTGTGTGGTTTCCTCATTCATCTTCCCAACAAGTCCAACAACCCTTGATTCTGAGTCCCACAACAAATGATATGTTAACAACAGTGGATGGACCAAAATCTGTATTGAATTAAGTTTCTCCCATCGGCCTACATATATGGAAAAGCATTATATTCATTGGTTTTTACTTACTAGCGTGTACAAGTTTTTGGATTAGGAAAAAGTTTAATTTTCGCCCTCTTCAGTCTAGGTAAACTGAGTCATGCTGCGCTGGTTTTGTATCTTGGCCTGATGCCGAAGCGTGGGCTCAAGTGGCAGAAGAGGAGGGCATGTAAGTTGGGCCAAAACAACTTTGGTGATGCATATTTTTGAGGTTTCATTCCTATGGTGTGGTTTCCTCATTTCGCAAACCAACAAGTCCAACAACCCTCGTTTCTGAGTCCCACAACAATTGATATGTTAACAACAGCGGATGGAACCAAATTTGCATTGAATTAAGTTTCTCCCATCGGCCTACATATGTGGAAAAGCATTATATTCATTGGTTTTTACTTACTAGCGTGTACAAGTTTTTGGATTAGGAAAAAGTTTAATTTTTGCCCTCTTCAGTATATGCAAACTGAGTCATGCTACACTGGTTTTGTATCTCGTCTTGATGCCGAAGCGTGGGCTCAAGTGGCAGAAGATGAGGGCATGTAAGTCGGGCCAAAACAACTTTGGTGATGCATATTTTTGAGGTTTCTTTCCTATGGTGTGGTTTCCTCATTCATCATACTAACATGTCCAACAACCCTCGATTTCGAGTCCCACAACAATTGATATGTTAACAACAATGGACGGATCAAAACCTGTATTGAATTAAGTTTCTCCCATCGGCCTGCATATATGGAAAAGCATTATATTCATTGGTTCTTACTTACTAGCGTGTACAAGTTTTCGGATTAGGAAAAAGTTTAATTTTCGCCCTCTTCAGTCTAGGCAAACTAAGTTATGCTACGCTGGTTTTGTATCTCATCCTGATGCCGAAGCATGGGCTCAAGTGGCAGAAGATGAGGGCATGTAAGTTGGGCCAAAACAACTTTGGTGATGCATATTTTTGAGGTTTCTTTCCTATGGTGTGGTTTTCCTCATTCATCATACCAACAAGTCCAACAACCCTCGATTCCGAGTACCACAACAATTGATGTGTTAACAACAGTGGATGGATCAAAACTGGTATTGAATTGAGTTTCTCCCATCGGCCTACATATATGGAAAAGCATTATATTCAATGGTTCTTACTTACTAGCGTGTACAAGTTTTCGGATTAGGAAAAAGTTTAATTTTCACCCTCTTCAGTCTAGGTAAACTGAGTTATGCTGCGCTGGTTTTGTATCTCGTCCTGATGCCGAAGCGTGGGCTCAAGTGGCAGAAGTTGAGGACAAGTAAGTTGGGCCTAAACAACTTTGGTGATGCATATTTTTGAGATTTCTTTCCTATGGTGTGGTTTCTCCCTCTTTAGTCTAGGCAAATTGAGTCATGCTGCGTTGGTTTTGTATCTCGGACTGATGCCGAAGCGTGGGCTCACGTGGCAGAAGAGGAGGGCATGTAAGTTGGGCCAAAACAATTTTGGTGATGCATATTTTTGAGGTTTCTTTCCTATGGTGTGGATTCATCATACCAACAAGTCCAACAACCCTCATTTCCCAGTTCCACAACAATTGATATGTTAACAACAGTGGATGGATCAAAACTGGTATTGAATTAAGTTTCTCCCATCGGCCTACATATATGGAAATGCATTATTCATTGGTTCCTACTTACTAGCGTGTACAACTTTTCGGTTTAGGAAAAAGTTTAATTTCCGCCCTCTTCAGTCTAGGCAAACCGAGTCATGTTGCGCTGGTTTAGTACCTCGTCCTGATGCCGAAGCGTGGGCTCAAGTGGCAGAAGATGAGGGCATGTAAGTTGGGCCAAAACAACTTTGGTGATGCATATTTTTGAGGTTTCTTTCCTATGGTGTGGTTTCCTCATTCATCATACCAACAAGTCCAACAACCCTCGATTCCGAGTACCACAACAATTGATGTGTTAACAACAGTGGATGGATCAAAACTGGTATTGAATTAAGTTTCTCCCATCGGCCTACATATATGGAAAATCATTATATTCATTGGTTCTTACTTAAGCGTGTACAAGTTTTCGGATTAGGAACAAGTTTAATTTTTGCCCTCTTCAGTCTAGGCAAACTGAGTCATGTTGCACTGGTTTTGTATCTCGTCCTGATGCCGAAGCGTGGGCTCAACAGGCAGAAGTTGAGGACAAGTAAGTTGGGCCTAAACAACTTTAGTGATGCAAATTTTTGAGGTTTCTTTCCTATGGTATGGTTTTCTCCCTCTTCAGTCTAGGCAAACTGAGTCATGCTGCGTTGGTTTTGTATCTGGGACTGATGCCGAAGCGTGGGCTCACGTGGCAGAAGAGGAGGGCATGTAAGTTGGGCCAAAACAACTTTGGTGATGCATATTTTTGAGGTTTCTTTCCTATGGTGTGGATTCATCATACCAATAAGTCCAACAACCCTCGATTCCGAGTACCACAACAATTGATATGTTAACAACAGTGGATGGATCAAAACTGGTATTGAATTAAGTTTCTCCCATCGGCCTACATATATGGAAAAGCATTATATTCATTGGTTCTTACTTACTAGCGTGTACAAGTTTTCGGATTAGGAAAAGTTTAATTTTCGCCCTCTTCAATCTAGGCAAACTGAGTCATGCTGTGCTGGTTTTGTATCTCATCCTGATGCCGAAGCGCGGGCTCAAGTGGCAGAAGAAGAGGGCATGTAAGTTGGGCCAAAACAACTTTGGTGATGCATATTTTTGGGTTTTCCTTCCTATGGAGTGGTTTCCTCATTCATCATACCAACAAGTCCAACTACCCTCGATTCCGAGTCGCACAACAATTGATATGTTAACAACAGTGGATGGAAAAGCATTATATTCATTGGTTCCTACTAACTAGCGTGTAAAAGTTTTTGGATTAGGAAAAAGTTTAATTTTTGCCCTCTTCAGTCTAGGCAAATGGAGTCATGCTGCATGGGTTTTGTATCTCGGACTGTTGCCGAAGCGTGGGCTCAAGTGGCAGAAGAGGAGGGCATGTAAATTGGGCCAAAACAACTTTGGTGATGCATATTTTTAGGTTTAGTTCCTATGGTGTGGTTTCCTCATTCATATTCCCAACAAGTCCAACAACCCTCGATTCCGAGTCCCACAACAAATGATATGTTAACAACAGTGGATGAAACAAAATCGGTGTTGAATTAAGTTTCTCCCATCGGCCTACATATATGAAAAAGCATTATATTCATTGGTTCTTACTTACAAGCGTGTACAAGTTTTTGATTAGGAAAAAGTTTAATTTTCGCCCTCTTCAGTCTAGGCAAACTGAGTCATGCTGCGCTAGTTTTGTATCTTGGCCTAATACCGAAGCTTGGGCTCAAGTGGCGGAAGAGGAGGGCATGTAAGTTGGGCCAAAAAACTTTGGTGATGCATATTTTTGAGGTTTCGTTCCTATGGTGTGGTTTCCTCATTCATCATACCAACAAGTACAACAACCTTCGTTTCCAAGTCCCAAAACAATTGATATGTTAACAACAGTGGATGGATCAAAACTGGTATTTAATTAAGTTTCTCCCATCGGCCTACATATAATGAAAAGCATTATATTCATTGGCTCTTACTTACTAGTTTGTACAAGTTTTCGGATTAGGAAAAAGTTTAATTTTTGCCCTCTTCAGTCTATGCAAACCGAGTCATGTTGCGCTGGTTTAGTACCTCGTCCTGATGCCGAAGCGCGGGCTCAAGTGGCAGAAGATGAGGGCATGTAAGTTGGGCCAAAACAACTTTGGTGATGCATATTTTTGAGGTTTCTTTCCTATGGTGTGGTTTCCTCATTCATCATACCAACAAGTCCAACAACCCTTGATTCCGAGTACCACAACAATTGATGTGTTAACAACAGTGGATGGATCAAAACTAGTATTGAATTAAGTTTCTCCCATCGGCCTACATATATGGAAAAGCATTATATTCATTGGTTCTTACTTACTAGCGTGTACAAGTTTTCGGATTAGGAACAAGTTTAATTTTCGCCCTCTTCAGTCTAGGCAAACTGAGTCATGTTGCGCTGGTTTTGTATCTCGTCCTGATGCCGAAGCGTGGGCTCAAGAGGCAGAAGTTGAGGACAAGTAAGTTGGGCCTAAACAGCTTTGGTGATGCAAATTTTTGAGGTTTCTTTCCTATGGTGTGGTTTTCTCCCTCTTCAGTCTAGGCAAACTGAGTCATGCTGTGTTGGTTTTGTATCTTGGACTGATGCCGAAGCGTGGGCTCACGTTGCAGAAGAGGAGGGCATGTAAGTTGGGCCAAAACAACTTTGGTGATGCATATTTTTGAGGTTTCTTTCCTATGGTGTGGATTCATCATACCAATAAGTCCAACAACCCTCGATTCCGAGTACCACAACAATTGATATGTTAACAACAGTGGATGGATCAAAACTGGTATTGAATTAAGTTTCTCCCATCGGCCTACATATATGGAAAAGCATTATATTCATTGGTTCTTACTTACTAGCGTGTACAAGTTTTTGGATTCGGAAAAAGTTTAATTTTGCCCTCTTCAGTCTAGGCAAACGGAGTCATGCTGCACTGGTTTTGTGTCGGACTGTTGCTGAAGCGTGGGCTCAAGTGGCAGAAGAGGAGGGCATGTAAATTTGGCCAAAACAACTTTGGTGATGCATATTTTTGAGGTTTCGTTCCTATGGTGTGGTTTCCTCATTCATCATACCAACAAGTACAACAACCTTCGTTTCCAAGTCCCAAAACAATTGATATGTTAACAACAGTGGATGGATCAAAACTGGTATTGAATTAAGTTTCTCCCATCGGCCTACATATATGGAAAATCATTATATTCATTGGTTCTTACTTACTAGTGTGTACAAGTTTTTGGATTAGGAAAAAATTAATTTTCGCCCTCTTCAGTCTAGGCAAACTGAGTCATTATGCGCTGGTTTTGTATCTCGGCCCAATGACGAAGCGTGGGATCAAGTGGCAGAAGATGAGGGCATGTAAGTTGAGCCAAAACAACTTTGGTGATGCATATTTTTGGGGTTTCTTTCCTATGGTGTGGTTTCCTCATTCATCATACCAACAAGTCCAACAACCATCGATTCCGAGTCCCACAGCAATTGATATGTTAACAACGGTGGATGGATCAAAACCTGCATTGAATTAAGTTTCTCCCTTCGGCCTACATATATGGAAAATCATTATATTCAATGGTTCCTACTTACTAGCGTGTACAACTTTTCGGATTAGGAAAAAGTTTAATTTTCGCCCTCTTCCGTCTAGGCAAACTAAGTCATGCTGCTTTGGTTTTGTATCTGGGACTGATGCCGAAGCGTGGGCTCATGTGGCAGAAGAGGAGGGCGTGTAAGTTGGGCCAAAACAACTTTGGTGATGCATATTTTTCAGGTTTCTTTCCTATGGTGTGGATTCATCATACCAACAAGTCCAACAACCCTCGTTTCCTAGTCCCACAACAATTGATGTGTTAACAACAGTGGATGGATCAAAACTGGTATTGAATTAAGTTTCTCCCATCGGCCTACACATATGGAAAAGCATTATATTCATGGGTTCTTACTTACTAGCGTGTACAAGTTTTCGGATTACGAAAAAGTTTAATTTTCGCGCTCTTCAGTCTAGGCAAACTGAGTTATTCTGTGCTGGTTTTGTATCTCATCCTGATGCCGAAGCGCGGGCTCAAGTGGCAGAAGAAGAGGGCATGTAAGTTGGGCCAAAACAACTTTGGTGATGCATATTTTTGAGGTTTCTTTCCTATGGTGTGTTTTCCTCATTCATCATTCCAACATGTCCAACAACCCTCGATTCTGAGCCCCACAACAATTGATATGTTACCAACAGTGGATGGATGAAAACCTATATTGAATTATGTTTCTCCCATCGGCTTACATATGTGGAAAAGCATTATATTCATTGGTTCCTACTTACTAGCGTGTACAAGTTTTCGGATTAGGAAAAAGTTTAATTTTCGCCCTCTTCAGTCTAGGCAAACTGAGTCATGCTGCGTTGGTTTTGTATTTCGCACTGATGGCGAAGCGTGGGCTCACGTGGCAGAAGAGCAGGGCATGTAAGTTGGGCCAAAACAACTTTGGTGATGCATATTTTTGAGGTTTCGTTCCTATGGTGTGGTTTCCTCATTCATCATACCAACAAGTACAACAACCTTCGTTTCCAAGTCCCAAAACAATTGATATGTTAACAACAGTGGATGGATCAAAACTGGTATTTAATTAAGTTTCTCCCATCGGCCTACATATAATGAAAAGCATTATATTCATTGGCTCTTACTTACTAGTTTGTACAAGTTTTCGGATTAGGAAAAAGTTTAATTTTTGCCCTCTTCAGTCTATGCAAACTGAGTCATGTTGCGCTGGTTTAGTACCTCGTCCTGATGCCGAAGCGCGGGCTCAAGTGGCAGAAGATGAGGGCATGTAAGTTGGGCCAAAACAACTTTGGTGATGCATATTTTTGAGGTTTCTTTCCTATGGTGTGGTTTCCTCATTCATCATACCAACAAGTCCAACAACCCTTGATTCCGAGTACCACAACAATTGATGTGTTAACAACAGTGGATGGATCAAAACTAGTATTGAATTAAGTTTCTCCCATCGGCCTACATATATGGAAAAGCATTATATTCATTGGTTCTTACTTACTAGCGTGTACAAGTTTTCGGATTAGGAACAAGTTTAATTTTCGCCCTCTTCAGTCTAGGCAAACTGAGTCATGTTGCGCTGGTTTTGTATCTCGTCCTGATGCCGAAGCGTGGGCTCAAGAGGCAGAAGTTGAGGACAAGTAAGTTGGGCCTAAACAGCTTTGGTGATGCAAATTTTTGAGGTTTCTTTCCTATGGTGTGGTTTTCTCCCTCTTCAGTCTAGGCAAACTGAGTCATGCTGTGTTGGTTTTGTATCTTGGACTGATGCCGAAGCGTGGGCTCACGTTGCAGAAGAGGAGGGCATGTAAGTTGGGCCAAAACAACTTTGGTGATGCATATTTTTGAGGTTTCTTTCCTATGGTGTGGATTCATCATACCAATAAGTCCAACAACCCTCGATTCCGAGTACCACAACAATTGATATGTTAACAACAGTGGATGGATCAAAACTGGTATTGAATTAAGTTTCTCCCATCGGCCTACATATATGGAAAAGCATTATATTCATTGGTTCTTACTTACTAGCGTGTACAAGTTTTTGGATTCGGAAAAAGTTTAATTTTGCCCTCTTCAGTCTAGGCAAACGGAGTCATGCTGCACTGGTTTTGTGTCGGACTGTTGCTGAAGCGTGGGCTCAAGTGGCAGAAGAGGAGGGCATGTAAATTTGGCCAAAACAACTTTGGTGATGCATATTTTTGAGGTTTCGTTCCTATGGTGTGGTTTCCTCATTCATCATACCAACAAGTACAACAACCTTCGTTTCCAAGTCCCAAAACAATTGATATGTTAACAACAGTGGATGGATCAAAACTGGTATTGAATTAAGTTTCTCCCATCGGCCTACATATATGGAAAATCATTATATTCATTGGTTCTTACTTACTAGTGTGTACAAGTTTTTGGATTAGGAAAAAATTAATTTTCGCCCTCTTCAGTCTAGGCAAACTGAGTCATTATGCGCTGGTTTTGTATCTCGGCCCAATGACGAAGCGTGGGATCAAGTGGCAGAAGATGAGGGCATGTAAGTTGAGCCAAAACAACTTTGGTGATGCATATTTTTGGGGTTTCTTTCCTATGGTGTGGTTTCCTCATTCATCATACCAACAAGTCCAACAACCATCGATTCCGAGTCCCACAGCAATTGATATGTTAACAACGGTGGATGGATCAAAACCTGCATTGAATTAAGTTTCTCCCTTCGGCCTACATATATGGAAAATCATTATATTCAATGGTTCCTACTTACTAGCGTGTACAACTTTTCGGATTAGGAAAAAGTTTAATTTTCGCCCTCTTCCGTCTAGGCAAACTAAGTCATGCTGCTTTGGTTTTGTATCTGGGACTGATGCCGAAGCGTGGGCTCACGTGGCAGAAGAGGAGGGCGTGTAAGTTGGGCCAAAACAACTTTGGTGATGCATATTTTTCAGGTTTCTTTCCTATGGTGTGGATTCATCATACCAACAAGTCCAACAACCCTCGTTTCCTAGTCCCACAACAATTGATGTGTTAACAACAGTGGATGGATCAAAACTGGTATTGAATTAAGTTTCTCCCATCGGCCTACACATATGGAAAAGCATTATATTCATGGGTTCTTACTTACTAGCGTGTACAAGTTTTCGGATTACGAAAAAGTTTAATTTTCGCGCTCTTCAGTCTGGGCAAACTGAGTTATTCTGTGCTGGTTTTGTATCTCATCCTGATGCCGAAGCGCGGGCTCAAGTGGCAGAAGAAGAGGGCATGTAAGTTGGGCCAAAACAACTTTGGTGATGCATATTTTTGAGGTTTCTTTCCTATGGTGTGTTTTCCTCATTCATCATTCCAACATGTCCAACAACCCTCGATTCTGAGCCCCACAACAATTGATATGTTACCAACAGTGGATGGATGAAAACCTATATTGAATTATGTTTCTCCCATCGGCTTACATATGTGGAAAAGCATTATATTCATTGGTTCCTACTTACTAGCGTGTACAAGTTTTCGGATTAGGAAAAAGTTTAATTTTCGCCCTCTTCAGTCTAGGCAAACTGAGTCATGCTGCGTTGGTTTTGTATTTCGCACTGATGGCGAAGCGTGGGCTCACGTGGCAGAAGAGCAGGGCATGTAAGTTGGGCCAAAACAACTTTGGTGATGCATATTTTTGAGGTTTCGTTCCTATGGTGTGGATTCATCATACCAATAAGTCCAACAACCCTCGATTCCGAGTACCACAACAATTGATATGTTAACAACAGTGGATGGATCAAAACTAGTATTGAATTAAGTTTCTCCCATCGGCCTACATATATGGAAAATCATTATATTCATTGGTTCTTACTAGCGTGTACAAGTTTTCGGATTACGAAAAAGTTTAATTTTCGCGCTCTTCAGTCTAGGCAAACTGAGTCAAGCTGTGCTGGTTTTGTATCTCATCCTGATGCCGAAGTGCGGGCTCAAGTGGCAGAAGAAGAGGGCATGTAAGTTGGTCCAAAACAACTTTGGTGATGCATATTTTTGAGGTTTCTTTCCTATGGTGTGTTTTCCTCATTCATCATTCCAACATGTCCAACAACCCTCGATTCTGAGCCCCACAACAATTGATATGTTACCAACAGTGGATGGATGAAAACCTATATTGAATTATGTTTCTCCCATCGGCTTACATATGTGGAAAAGCATTATATTCATTGGTTCCTACTTACTAGCGTGTACAAGTTTTCGGATTAGGAAAAAGTTTAATTTTTGCCCTCTTCAGTCTAGGCAAACTGAGTCATGCTGCGTTGGTTTTGTATTTCGCACTGATGGCGAAGCGTGGGCTCACGTGGCAGAAGAGCAGGGCATGTAAGTTGGGCCAAAACAACTTTGATGATGCATATTTTTGAGGTTTCGTTCCTATGGTGTGGATTCATCATACCAATAAGTCCAACAACCCTCGATTCCGAGTACCACAACAATTGATATGTTAACAACAGTGGATGGATCAAAACTGGTATTGAATTAAGTTTCTCCCATCGGCCTACATATATGGAAAATCATTATATTCATTGGTTCTTACTAGCGTGTACAAGTTTTCGGATTACGAAAAAGTTTAATTTTCGCGCTCTTCAGTCTGGGCAAACTGAGTCAAGCTGTGCTGGTTTTGTATCTCATCCTGATGCCGAAGTGCGGGCTCAAGTGGCAGAAGAAGAGGGAATGTAAGTTGGTCCAAAACAACTTTGGGATGCATATTTTTGAGGTTTCTTTCCTATGGTGTGTTTTCCTCATTCATCATTCCAACAAGTCCAACAACCCTCGATTCCGACTCCCACAACAAATGATATGTTAACAACAGTGGATGGAACAAAACCAGTGTTGAATTAAGTTTCTCCCATCGGCCTACATATATGGAAAAGCATTATATTCATCGGTTCTTACTTACAAGCGTGTACAAGTTTTTGGTTTAGGAAAAAGTTTAATATTCGCCCTCTTCAGTCTAGGCAAACTGAGTCATGCTGCACTAGTTTTGTATCATGGCCTGATGCCGAAGCGTGGGCTCAAGTAGCGGAAGAGGAGGGCATGTAAGTTGGACCAAAACAACTTTGGTGATGCATATTTTTTAGGTTTCGTTCCTATGGTGTGGTTTCCTCGTTCATCATACCAACAAGTACAACAACCTTCGTTTCCGAGTCCCAAAACAATTGATATGTTAACAACAGTGGATGGATCAAAACTGGTATTGAATTAAGTTTCTCCCATCGGCCTACATATATAGAAAAGCATTATATTCATTGGCTCTTACTTACTAGCATGTACAAGTTTTCGGATTAGGAAAAAGTTTAATTTTCGCCCTCTTCAGTCTAGGCAAACTGAGTCATGCTGCACAGGTTTTGTATCTCGTCCTGATGCCGAAGCGTGGGCTCAAGTGGTAGAAGATGAGGGCATGTAAGTTGGGCCAAAACAACTTTGGTGATGCATATTTTTGGGGTTTCTTTCCTATGGTGTGGTTTCCTCATTCATCATACCAACAAGTCCAACAACCATCGATTCCGAGTCCCACAGCAATTGATATGTTAACAACGGTGGATGGAACAAAACCTGTGTTGAATTAAGTTTCTCCCATCGGTCTACATATATGGAAAAGCATTATATTCATTGGTTCTTACTTACAAGCGTGTACAAGTTTTAGGATTAGGAAAAAGTTTAATTTTCGCCCTCTTCAGTCTAGGCAAACTGAGTCATGCCGCGCTGGATTTGTAGCTTGGCCTGATGCCGAAGCGTGGGCTCAAGTGGCGTAAGAGGAGGGCATGTAAGTTGGGCGAAAACAACTGTGGTGATGCATATTTTTGAGGTTTCGTTCCTATGGTGTGGTTTCCTCATTCATCATACCAACAAGTCCAACAACCTTCATTTCCGAGTCCCACAACAATTGATATGTTAACAACAGTGGATGGATCAAAACAGGTATTGAATTAAGTTTCTCCCATTGGCCTACATATATGGAAAAGCATTATATTCATTGGCTCTTACTTACTAGCGTGTACAAGTTTTCAGATTAGGAAAAAGTTTAATTTTCGCCCTCTTCAGTCTAGGCAAACTGAGTCATGCTGCGCTGGTTTTGTATCTCGTCCTGATGCCGAAGCGTGGGCTCAAGGGGCAGAAGATGAGGGCATGTAAGTTGGGCCAAAACAACTTTGGTGATGCATATTTTTGGGGTTTCTGTCCTATGGTGTGGTTTCCTCATTCATCATACCAACAAGTTCAACAACCCTCGATTCTGAGTCCCCCAACAATTGATATGTTAACAATAGTGGATGGATCAAAACCTGTATTGAATTAAGTTTCTCCCTTCGGCCTACATATATGGAAAATGGTTATATTCAATGGTTCCTACTTACTAGCGTGTACAAGTTTTCGGATTAGGAAAAAGTTTAATTTTCGCCCTCTTCAGTCTAGGCAAAATGAGTCATGCTGCGTTGGTTTTGTATTTTGGACTGATGCCGAAGCATGGGCTCACGTGGCAGAAGAGGAGGGCATGTAAGTTGGGCCAAAACAACTTTGCTGATGCATACTTTTGAGGTTTCGTTCCTATGGAGTGGTTTTCTCATTCATCTTCCCAACATGTCCAACAAAACATGTATTCAAATAAGTTTCTCCCATCGGCCTACATATATGGAAATGCATTATTGTCACACCCAGTTTTAGAAACAAAACCAAGTGCTAACCATGTATGTGCCAGGATCAGTTTAACCACATACATAGCGATAAACAAAAGTAATAACACAACTAGTACTTTAACTTAAGAGTAATAACCAATATTACAGACCATAAATGTCTTTAACGGAACCGAGTATCTGAACGAAAACGAGTTAACTAAACGACAGCGGAAAACGACCATGATCCACAGGCAACTGACAGATGGCACACCAGCCTAGAACTCGTCGTAGTCCTGGAACTCCTGGTTAGGATCACCACAACTTCCTTCTGGATCTGAGCAGCGGTTGCAATGGATGCAACGGGTATAAAACAAGCAAGAATGAGTACATAACGCACTCAGCAAGTATTCCGTTTAGGATAAAAGTGGACTGGCTTTATAGTGGACAGGCATAGCAATTGCTTTTAGTTAGTCAAGTTTTAGTTACTAACAATGATTAGCACAACCCATCCCTTTATTGTAAAGACAGAAAAACATATTAAAAGGATAAGCTGGAACCATAACCATAACCATATCCACCTTCATTACCATGATCACCATGAGCCATTTACCTTGAAGCTGAAACTCTAATCTGTGAGGGTCCAGGCCGCTCTTAACTGTGAGCACGGCTGATATATCAGTTTTAAACAATCTCGAGAGGTTGTACAACTTTACCCACAAGTCATGATTCCCATTGTGCCCGAGGTTTGCAAAGCCCCATTTATTCATACCTTAGATGAATCGGCAGGGTTTCATTACGAGACCTTTACAAAGAATTCCTAGAGTTGTGGCCCACTCGTTACAGGTTACTCCAGTTAACTAAAGATATGAGAGTTCCGTTCCAGAGGGTGACAGATCAAACTGCACCTCATTGGCAAAGGGCAAAGTCCCATATCCCCCAGACCCCTCATACGCCATGTTTCAGGAAAGTAAGCCAAAACTCTAGTTCATCTAACTAATCAGTCAAGCCCAGTGCCCATGTGAGTCTTGTGGTTGTACTGTTTTCCTGGGTGGTCGCTCGGCGAACCGATCCTTATGGTGAAGCACTTGAGCAAAACTAACAAAACATGCCCAAGTCTCCATGTTGCTAAGACCAAACTTTGATCATCAAGTTCATCATTAATTAAACAAGATTAGCAACATGAATATAAAGATGTTGAGCGATAGCATTAATCTACACATCACAGCCCATCCCAAGTTTCATAATCATATAAAGACACATGAAGCTAGTCATCCTTAATAGGAGCAATCAAATTGGGCTCTAGATTGTGTAATTAATGTAAATAGGACATAGGTCAAAGAATACTTGCCTTCCTCAGCAAAAACTTGCTCAGGAACTTCCCAAGATGGATTCTCGACAAACTCGGACGGAACGTCGGCTACACGTTGCATACATACAAGCAATGAGCATTAATTGACTAAAACAGTACACCAAACATCATAAACAGAGGTTAAAAAGGTTTTAAAATTAATCTACACATTATTACGATTCCATAGGTTCGAAAATCGCTCAAATCGGAGTTAAAACGCAAAAGATATGAATAAAACAAGTTTTAAGGCTTAAAATAAAGAGAATTTGAAACTCCAGGGGCTAAACTGCGAAAACCAGGGGTTTAAAAGAAATAGATTGGACTGCGGGTTGATTTTCCAAAAGCTCAGGGTCTAAACCGTAAAAATCTGGACCTATCCGTAAATAATTGGACCTCGGGTTGATTCAGAAAAAACACAGGGTCTCTTTTGCAAAACTCCGCGCTGACCGGGATTGACCAGGACCGCGGGTTGATTAACAAAAAGATCGAGGGCTCTTTTGCAAAACTGCCACGCTGACCGGTTTTGACCCCGGGTCGCGGGCACCTGGGGCGTTGGATCTTGATCCAACGATCTGGATTAGATCGGAGGGTTCGGCGGCGGCTTGACTGGTGGCGGGTCACAGGGGCGGCGGAGGATCGCCGGAGCTCCGCGTACTCGCGGCTCCGGTGAGCTAGAGCGAGCGAGGAAGGGCGCACGAGCAAGAGGACAAAGCGGCGAAGCAGAGGAGGCAGCTCGGGTGACGGCGCGTCGGCCGGGGGCGGCGGGCGACGGAGCGGCGCAGAGGCTCACTCCGGCGAGCAATCGTCGGGGCTCTGAGGCGCGGCTAGGGCCTACGGTAGGCTAGATCAACTCTTTACCTCGGTGCGGAGCTCGTAGCGTAGACGGGAACGACGGTGAGGCGGCGTTGGCGCGCAGCGGCTTGCGGCGGCGTCTGCAGATTGCCACGGCGTTACGCGAGCTCGGGCTAGGCCTAGGGCTAGGGCTTGTTGGGCTACTGACGTCGAGGGCGGCCGCTTATAAAGGGGTGGCGTCCAAGGCTTTGCGGAAGGAGGCAAGGAAGGCACGGCGCGAGGTAGAGTCCCGCTCGGACTCTGCGTCCGGCGCGCGCAGGGAAAGGAAAGGAAGGGGTGGGAAAAAGGAAAGCAAGGCGCGGCGGGCGCGCGATACTCGGAGCTGGGACAGGGAAAGAGGAGCGCGGGGTTGAACCGAGGCCGCGGCGTAGCGCTTGAGCTTGTCTCCGTCTCCGTCTCCGTCTCCGTCGGCGTCGGACAGAAAAGGAAGGAGGGAGGAGGGGGATGACAAGCGGGACCCACTGTCAGTGAGAGAATGAAGGGGAGGCGCGGGTGGGCTGTCTGGCGCGCAGGCTGGGCCGCGCGGCGGGGTTGGGCCGGGTGAAGAGGAGAAGGAAAGGGGGAAAAGGAAAGGGACAGGGCCGGCGGTGGAGTTGGGCCGCGCGGCGGCCTGGGCCGAAAGAGAGGAAAAGAAGGGAAGGAGGAAAAAAGTATTTTTCCTGGGTTGTTTGGGGTTTGAGAAATTTTGGAGAGATGCAAATGGTTTCGAATTCAAACTTTGAACACTGCAAATCATCCAATAAAATATGCAAGGGCATGAATGCTCACACATGTGGTTCCTAGATTTTATTTTAGTTGATTAATATTTGAAATAAACAAAGCACTATGGTGTCATGCATAAATAAATCAACCCTAGCAAAATTAACTTAGTTTTGGAAAAGATTTCCATATAGCAAAAATTAGGGTGTTACAAACCTACCCCCCTTAAAGAAATCTCGCCCCGAGATTTTAGGATTGGCTAGCAAAGAGTTCCAGGTAATCTGCTCTGAGGTCATCCTCTCTTTCCCAGGTGGCCTCCTCTGCCGTAAGGTGGCTCCACTTAACTTTGCACATCTTTATTACCCTGTTTCTAGTAGTTCTCTCTGCCGTTTCCAAAATTTGAACTGGATACTCGGTATAGGTCAAATCATCCTGCACATTAAGTTCATCTTCCTGCAACTGCTCTTCAGGTACTCGCAAACACTTCTTCAATTGGGATATATGGAACACATTGTGTACCCCGGATAATCTGTCAGGCAATTCCAGTTGATATGCAACTTCTCCCTTACGGTCAATTATTTTAAAAGGCCCAATATATCGTGGTGCTAACTTCCCTTTCACTTTGAATCGGCGTAGACCACGAATAGGTGATACTTTCAAGTACACATAATCTCCTACTGCAAATTCCAAATCCCTTCGACGGTTATCCGCATAACTCTTCTGCCTGGTTTGAGCAATCCTCAAATTCTCCCGAATCATTCGTACTTGTCGTTCGGCATCTTCTATGATTCCAGGACCAAACAACTGCTTCTCCCCAGGTTGATCCCAATGCAAGGGAGTCCTGCACCGTCTACCATACAAGGCCTGAAAAGGTGACATCTTGATACTAGCCTGATAACTATTGTTATAAGAAAATTCGGCATACGGCAAACTTTTATCCCAACTAGTACCATATTGTATTGCGCAAGCTCTCAACATATCTTCTAATATCTGGTTGGTTCTTTCTATCTGCCCATCGGTCTGTGGATGATATGCTGAACTAAAATTTAATTTAGTGCCCATTGACTCATGCAAACGCTTCCAAAAATGAGATGTAAACTGAGTTCCACGATCAGACACAATCTTCTTTGGTACCCCATGCAAACACACAATTCTGGACATATACAATTCAGCTAACTTGGCTCCCGAATAAGTGGTCTTGACAGGAATAAAGTGAGCAACTTTGGTTAATCTGTCCACTACTACCCATATAGAATCAAAACCACTTTGTGTACGCGGTAGGCCGACAATAAAATCCATACCAATTTCCTCCCACTTCCACTCTGGAATCTTGAGCGGCTGTAACAATCCAGCGGGCTTTTGATGCTCAGCTTTCACCCTTTGACAAACGTCACACAAAGCTACATATTCTGCTACTTCACGTTTCATCCCGTACCACCAAAATTTCTGCTTCAGATCTTGGTACATCTTTTCACTTCCAGGATGGATAGAGTAAGCTGTCTCATGTGCTTCCTTCAGAATTAAATCCCGTATAGGCTTTATGTTCGGAACGCAAATCCTATCCCCATGCCATACCGTGCCGTCGGCATCCACTCGAAATCCCGGTGCCTTGTCTAACTTGATCAACTCTTTTACTTCCTTGATCTTCTCATCATTAAGTTGCCCCTTTCTGATTTCTTGTTCCAATGTAGGTTCAAACTCCATGGAGACGGTGCCTTCCGTTTTATTAAGAAAACCCAAACTTAGTCGGTCGAATTCTATGGCTAACTCATCCGGCAACTCCCTTGCCCACAACAAACTGATCTGACTCTTCCTGCTCAAAGCATCTGCTACTACATTTGCCTTGCCAGGATGGTAATGTATCTCCAGATCATAATCCTTGATTAATTCTAACCATCGTCTTTGCCGCATATTCAACTCAGTCTGGGTAAATATATACTTTAAGCTTTTGTGATCAGTATAAATATCACACTTCTGTCCGAATAGGTAATGCCTCCATACTTTTAATGCATGCACCACTGCGGCTAATTCCAAATCATGAGTTGGGTAATTCTTCTCATGATCCCTCAGTTGTCTAGAAGCATAGGCAATAACCTTGCCTTCCTGCATAAGAACACATCCTAAACCTAGCCGTGAAGCATCACAATATACTGAAAAAGGCTTATGCATATCTGGAAAAGTTAGCACTGGCGCTGTGGTTAACCTCTTTTTCAACTCCTCGAAGGCTTTCTGACAAGCTGACGTCCACTGAAATTTAATATTCTTCTCTAACAAAGCTGTCATTGGCTTAGCAATCTTGGAAAACCCCTCAATGAAACGCCGATAGTAACCAGCTAATCCGAGAAAACTCCTGATGCCTTTCACATCCTCTGGGATCTTCCAGTTCTGCACTTCAGATACCTTACTTTGATCAACGGCAATCCCTCCATTGGATATGACATGACCTAGAAACTTAACCTCCTCAATCCAGAAATCACACTTGCTAAACTTCGCATAAAGTTTATGCTCTCTAAGCTTCTGCAACACTAATCTTAGATGCTCTTCGTGTTCCTCTTCAGTTTTGGAATAAATCAGAATATCATCGATAAATATCACAACAAACTTATCAAGATATTCCATAAACACACTATTCATCATGTACATAAAGAAGGCTGGGGCATTAGTCAAACCAAAGGACATAACTGTATATTCATATAACCCATAATGACTAATGAACGCCGTCTTTGGTATATCTGAAGGTCTGATTCTTAGTTGATGATATCCAGATCGTAAGTCAATTTCGGAGAATACACAGGCACCTTTGAGCTGATCAAATAAATCTTCAATCCGGGGCAGTGGATATTTATTCTTTACTGTAACGGCATTGAGACCTCTATAATCGACACACATTCGCAAGGTTCCATCTTTCTTTTCGGTAAGCAAAACTGGTGAGGCCCAAGGTGAGGTGCTTTTGCGAATAAACCCTTTCTCCAATAGTTCATCTATTTGTTTCTTAACTTCAAGTAATTCGACACCGGATATTCTATATGCTTTCTTATAGATAGGTGCAGTTCCAGGTACTAGTTCAATAGAAAATTCAATGTCACGTTCAGGTGGCATACCTGGCAACGAATCTGGGAAGACATCCGGAAATTCTGACACTACTCTGATGTTCTCCAAGGCTGTGGCATCAATAGCATTAACTCCTGCTTGAGGTGGGTCTATCAGAACTTCCATGTTCTCCCCGGCTGGCGTAGTCAAAGTCACTTTCCTCTCGGCACATGAGATTACCCCGTTGTATCTTTGCAGCCAATTCATTCCCAGGATAACATCTACTCCTTGTGCTTTCATAACTATTAATGATGCTGGAAAATCTACCCCCCTTATTTTAATGGATGCATCATCACAAGCGAACTCGGATCGCATGTTTCCCCAGGTGAACTAACTAGCATTGTTTTTACCATCTTTATCATAGGCAAATTATACCTCTCTACATGCTGAGCAGTAACGAAGGAATGCGTAGCACCAGTATCGAATAGTACTAAGGCGGGTTGGGAATTGACCAGGAACGCACCTATGACAGCATTTGGACCTTCCTGGGCAGCCTCCGCGGTGACGTGGTTGATCTTGGCGTGGCTGGAAGCTTGGTTGGGGGTGCCCGCCTTCGAACTTGGTTGCGGTGTCTGCTGCGGCGTACCTCTATATGGGCATTGCTTAGACCAGTGACCTGTTCCTCCGCATTTGAAGCAATTTGCACTTCCCGGTGGTACTGGCGTGCCTGTCTTCACTGGGGTACTGGTAGGAGTCGGTTGGCGGGGAGCTTGATTGTTTGAGCGCTGCATTTGGGGATTGTTCTGCTGAGACTGATAGTTCGGGCGCTGATAGTTGCCATTACTGTTGTAGCGCTGGAACTGGGGCTGCTGCTGTCCGGAGTTCTGTGTAGGACGGTTCTGAAAGTTCTGTGACCCAGAAAACTGCGGGCGGGTGTTGCTGCTAGATTGTTTTGCCTTCTGTTTGCGCTTCTTTTCCTCCATCTCGCGACGAGTATTCTCCGTCACGATAGCTCTGTCTATCAGATGCTGGCAGTTAGGAAAGGTATGGTTCATAAGCTGGTACCTGAGTGGGTCGACCAAGCCTTTGAGGAAACGGTACTGCTTCTTGGGGTCGGTGTTAACCTCCTCTGGACAGTAGCGGGACAGCTGTAGGAACTTGTCTCGATACTCACTGACGGTCATGGTGCCCTGGGTGAGTGCCAGGAACTCTTCTTTCTTCAGTGACATCACACCAGCTGGAACATGATGCGCTCTGAACCTCTCGGTGAACTCCTGCCAGGTAATGGTGTTGGGGTTGTTATGAGCCAAGCGGTACGATTCCCACCATTGTTGAGCGGCACCCCGTAACTGGTGAGGGCCGTAGAGGACTTTCTCCTGGTCGGTGCACTGAGCGACGTCCAGCTCCCGTTCTATTGCGCGGAGCCAGTCTTCTGCATCCATAGGATCAGCAGAATGAGTGAACACAGGTGGGTGTCCCTTCATAAATTCTGCGCGTCTGTCTCGCGGTTGAGGCGGTGGTGGCGGGGGTGGTTGCTGCTGCGCCTGGTGCATGGCTGCCACTGCTTGACCAAGAGCTTGTATCACTTGGGTCTGGTTCATGATCAGTTGTTCCATAGTCATTGGCGGTGGTGGATTTGGGAGTCCTCCGTCTCCGCGACCTCCTCTACCTCCACGGCCACGACCACGTCCACGTCCTGTACTCATCTGATGGACCAAATATACCATTAGTACTTATTTCCGGCCATACATCTCATTCAACATTAGTAACCAAGACAGATGAGATAAAGATCTGAACGTATATATGGATAGAGGAGGGCTTTCCCAAACTAACTAACTTTATTAAACTTATTAAGCATCCAACCAAAAGACTAAGTTGTGGACATCACCCCACAACTTAAGCACTCATTACAAAGAACCAAATCATCCATAAAGCACAATTATAAGCAAACGAGCACACTGTTGATCGTTCTAAACCTAATCGAACTAACTAATCGATACTAATAGTACCTATTACAAAAGGGGTAACATCCTAGTCCTCATGATGCCGTATATAGGTCCTAGCTTCTGGATCATTGTAGCGGGCCTTCTTCCTGCGCGGAGCATCAGCAGGGTCTTCTACAGGTTCTTCTTCCGCGGGCTCAACGCCATGTGCAACCCATGCTCTAAGCTTCCGGTTCTCGTACCTCACCATGTCCAACTCGTCCAAGGCGGCATTGTAGTCGGTGTTAAGGGTAGCAAGGTACTCAATAGTAGACTCCAGGCGTGGGTTCTGTTCTGCCTCCAGGTTGGCGATCCATGCATCAAGTCTTTCGACCGAATGGCAGGGATAGTACCGGCGTGAAGTGATGGCCATATCTTCACGGTGTGCGTGGCACAGCGTCGTCAAGGCCACTCTGGCAGCGTCACTGATGGCGGCTTCATGGCTGTTGCGGCGAGTAGGTGCGTGCCTGACGTGGATGTTCCGGCGGGATCCAAACTCATCCGGGATGCTGATCTCCACTGTCATGTCCCAATCATCAGGTAGGACGGGATGGCGGTAGCGAGTCCCCACATAGGTGATCCAGAACTGATCGTAGTGAAGCATCTCCAGCGTTTCCCTCAGCATCCGAGGAACAGGCAACGGGTAGTCGAACCAGCGGTGGGTAGTGGTGACCATGGGTCCAGCTTCATCGTCGTCCTCATCACCGTCCGATGGGGGCGCGTTACCATCATCTGGATCTTGTTCTGGGTCTTCAGGGTCAACAGCTGGATCTTCTGGCTCCTCCTGGGGTTGCTCCTGCGGCGGCGCCGAAGGGGGTACTGGTGGCTGCACCTCCAAGGGTTCTTCCTGCGGCTCCTCTTCTGGTTCATCTTTGGACAGCTCAGGGACAAGCTCCTCTGGGTCCTCCTCCTCGGACTCAGTCAGGTCTACCCACTCTTGTGGCGGTGGAGAAGGTGGGGTTGGGGTAGGCAATCTGATCCTGTTGGGTCCGCCATAACCTCGTCCACCAACACGCATGCGGGCAGTGCGCTTGAAAGTCGACATCTGCAGGCCCACATCGTAAGCAAACATGAGAAACAGTTCTATTATGGGATAGATAAGTAGATATAGAAGATCTTAATTGAAATAGACAAGTATGGATGTCAAAATAGCATATATAGCAGGTATTTGAATGGAGAAAGCAAGAAAAGGTAAGCAAAATCCTTAATCACGACCAGTTCTACTCTAGGCTTGCGTCCTACGGTCAGCACGGCTCTGATACCACTTTTGTCACACCCAGTTTTAGAAACAAAACCAAGTGCTAACCATGTATGTGGCAGGATCAGTTTAACCACATACACAGCATAAACAAAAGTAAATAGCACAACCAGTACTTTACTTAAGAGTAATAACCATTATTACAGACCATAAATGTCTTTAACGAAACCGAGTATCTGAACGAAAACGAGTTAACTAAACGACAGCGGAAGACGACCGTGATCCACAGGCAACTGACGGATGGCACACCAGCCTAGAACTCGTCGTAGTCCTAGAACTCCTGGTTAGGATCACCACAACTTCCTTCTGGATCTGAGCAGCGGTTGCAATGGATGCAACGGGTATAAAACAAGCAAGAATGAGTACATAACGCACTCAGCAAGTATTCCGTTTAGGATAAAAGTGGACTGGCTTTATAGTGGACAGGCATAGCAATTGCTTTTAGTTAGTCAAGTTTTAGTTACTAACAATGATTAGCACAACCCATCCCTTTATTGTAAAGACAGAAAAACATATTAAAAGGATAAGCTGGAACCATAACCATAACCATATCCACCTTCATTACCATGATCACCATGAGCCATTTACCTTGAAGCTGAAACTCTAATCTGTGAGGGTCCAGGCCGCTCTTAACCGTGAGCACGGCTGATATATCAGTTTTAAACACTCTCGAGAGGTTGTACAACTTTACCCACAAGTCATGATTCCCATTGTGCCCGAGGTTTGCAAAGCCCCATTTATTCATACCTTAGATGAATCGGCAGGGTTTCATTACGAGACCTTTACAAAGAATTCCTAGAGTTGTGGCCCACTCGTTACAGGTTACTCCAGTTAACTAAAGATATGAGAGTTCCGTTCCAGAGGGTGACAGATCAAACTGCACCTCATTGGCAAAGGGCAAAGTCCCATATCCCCCAGACCCCTCATACGCCATGTTTCAGGAAAGTAAGCCAAAACTCTAGTTCATCTAATTAATCAGTCAAGCCCAGTGCCCATGTGAGTCTTGTGGTTGTACTGTTTTCCTGGGTGGTCGCTCGGCGAACCGATCCTTATGGTGAAGCACTTGAGCAAAACCAACAAAACATGCCCAAGTCTCCATGTTGCTAAGACCAAACTTTGATCATCAAGTTCATCATTAATTAAACAAGATTAGCAACATGAATATAAAGATGTTGAGCGATAGCATTAATCTACACATCACAGCCCATCCCAAGTTTCATAATCATATAAAGACATATGAAGCTAGTCATCCTTAATAGGAGCAATCAAATTGGGCTCTAGATTGTGTAATTAATGTAAATAGGACATAGGTCAAAGAATACTTGCCTTCCTCAGCAAAAACTTGCTCAGGAACTTCCCAAGATGGATTCTCGACAAACTCGGACGGAACGTCGGCTACACATTGCATACATACAAGCAATGATCATTAATTGACTAAAACAGTACACCAAACATCATAAACAGAGGTTAAAAAGGTTTTAAAATTAATCTACACATTATTACGATTCCATAGGTTCGAAAATCGCTCAAATCGGAGTTAAAACGCAAAAGATATGAATAAAACAAGTTTTAAGGCTTAAAATAAAGAGAATTTGAAACTCCAGGGGCTAAACTGCGAAAACCAGGGGTTTAAAAGAAATAGATTGGACTGCGGGTTGATTTTCCAAAAGCTCAGGGTCTAAACCGTAAAAACCTGGACCTATCCGTAAATAATTGGACCTCGGGTTGATTCAGAAAAAACACAGGGTCTCTTTTGCAAAACTCCGCGCTGACCGGGATTGACTAGGACCGCGGGTTGATTAACAAAAAGATCGAGGGCTCTTTTGCAAAACTGCCACGCTGACCGGTTTTGACCCCGGGTCGCGGGCACCTGGGGCGTTGGATCTTGATCCAACGATCTGGATTAGATCGGAGGGTTCGGCGGCGGCTTACTGGCGGCGGGTCACAGGGGCGGCGGAGGATCACCGGAGCTCCGCGTACTCGCGGCTCCGGTGAGCTAGAGCGAGCGAGGAAGGGCGCACGAGCAAGAGGACAAAGCGGCGAAGCAGAGGAGGCAGCTCGGGTGACGGCGCGTCGGCCGGGGGCGGCGGGCGACGGAGCGGCGCAGAGGCTCACTCCGGCGAGCAATCGTCGGGGCTCTGAGGCGCGGCTAGGGCCTACGGTAGGCTAGATCAACTCTTTACCTCGGTGCGGAGCTCGTAGCGTAGACGGGAACGACGGTGAGGCGGCGTTGGCGCGCAGCGGCTTGCGGCGGCGTCTGCAGATTCCCGCGGCGTTACGCGAGCTCGGGCTAGGCCTAGGGCTAGGGCTTGTTGGGCTACGGACGTCGAGGGAGGCCGCTTATAAAGGGGTGGCGTCCGAGGCTTTGCGGAAGGAGGCAAGGAAGGCACGGCGCGAGGTAGAGTCCCGCTCGGACTCTGCGTCCGGCGCGCGCAGGGAAAGGAAAGGAAGGGGTGGGAAAAAGGAAAGCAAGGCGCGGCGGGGCGCGCGATACTCGGAGCTGGGACAGGGAAAGAGGAGCGCGGGGTTGAACCGAGGCCGCGGCGTAGCGCTTGAGCTCGTCTCCGTCTCCGTCTCCGTCTCCGTCGGCGTCGGACAGAAAAGGAAGGAGGGAGGAGGGGGATGACAAGCGGGACCCACTGTCAGTGAGAGAGTGAAGGGGAGGCGCGGGTGGGCTGTCTGGCGCGCAGGCTGGGCCGCGCGGCGGGGTTGGGTCGGGTGAAGAGGAGAAGGAAAGGGGGAAAAGGAAAGGGACTGGGCCGGCGGTGGAGTTGGGCCGCGCGGCGGCCTGGGCCGAAAGAGAGGAAAAGAAGGGAAGGAGGAAAAAATAATTTTTCCTGGGTTGTTTGGGGTTTGAGAAATTTTGGAGAGATGCAAATAGTTTCGAATTCAAACTTTGAACACTGCAAATCATCCAATAAAATATGCAAGGGCATGAATGCTCACACATGTGGTTCCTAGATTTTATTTTAGTTGATTAATATTTGAAATAAACAAAGCACTATGGTGTCATGCATAAATAAATCAACCCTAGCAAAATTAACTTAGTTTTGGAAAAGATTTCCATATAGCAAAAATTAGGGTGTTACAATTATATTCATTGGTTCTTACTTACTAGCGTGTACAAGTTTTTGGATTAGGAAAAAGTTTAATTTTCGCCCTCTTCAGTTTAGGCAAACTGAGTCATGCTGCGCTGGTTTTGTATCTTGGCTTGATGCCGAAGCGTGGGCTCAAGTGGCAGAAGAGGAGGGCATGTAAGTTGGACCAAAACAACTTTGGTGATGCATATTTTTGAGGTTTCATTCCAATGGTATGGTTTCCTCATTCATATTCCCTACAAGTCCAACAACCCTCAATTCCATGTCCCACAACAATTAATATTTTATCAACAGCGGATGGACCAAAGCATGTGTTGAATTAAGTTTCACCCATCGTCCCACATATATCGAAAAGCATTATATTCATTGGTTCTTACTAGCGTGTACAAGTTTTCGGATTAGGAAAAAGTTTAATTTTTGCCCTCTTCAGTCTTGGCAAACTGAGTCATGCTACTTTGGTTTTGTGTCTCAGACTGGTGCCGAAGCGTGGGCTCACGTGGCAGAAGAGGAGGGCATGTAAGTTGGACCAAAACAACTTTGGTGATGCATATTTTTGAGGTTTCTTTCCTATGGTGTGGTTTCCTCATTCATCTTCCCAACAAGTCCAACAACCCTCAATTCCGAGTCCCTCAACAATTGATTTGTTAACAACAGTGGATGGAGCAAAACCTGTATTGAATTAAGTTTCCACCATCGGCCTACATATATGGAAAAGCATTATGTTCATTGGTTCCTACTTACTAGCGTGTACAAGTTTTCGGATTAGGAAAAGTTTAAGTTTCGTCCTCTTCAGTCTAGGCAAACTGAGTCATGCTGCGCTGGTTTTGTATCTTGGCCTGATGCCGAAGCATGGGTTCAAGTCGCAGAAGAGGAGGGCACGTAAGATGGGCCATAACAACATTGGTGATGCATGTTTTTGAGGTTTCGTTCCAATGGTATGGTTTCCTCATACATATTCCCAACAAGTCCAACAACCCTCAATTCCGTGTCCCACAACAATTGATATGTTAACAACAGTGGACGGATCAAAACCTGTATTGAATTAAGTTTTTCCCATCGGCCTACATATATGGAAAAACATTATATTCATTGGTTCCTACTTACTAGCGTGTACAAGTTTTCGGATTAGGAAAAAGTTTAATATTCGCCCTCTTCAGTCTTGGCAAACTGACTCATGCTACGTTGGTTTTGTGTCTCGGACTGATACCGAAGCGTGGGCTCACGTGGCAGAAGAGGAGGGCATGTAAGTTGGGCCAAAACAACTTTGGTGATGCATATTTTTGAGGTTTCATTCCTATGGTGTGGTTTCCTCATTCATCATCCCAATAAGTCCAACAACCCTCGATTCCGAGTCCCACAATAAATGATATGTTAACAACAGTGGATGGAATAAAACCTGTATTGAATTAAGTTTGTCCCATCGGCCTACATATATGGAAAAGCATTATATTCATTGTAACTTACTTACTAGCGTGTACAAGTTTTTGGATTTGAAAAAAGTTTAATTTTTGCCCTCTTCAGCCTAAGCAAAGTGAGTCATGCTGCGCTGGTTTTGTATCTTGGCCTGATGCCGAAGCGTGGGCTCAAGTGGCAGAAGAGGATGGCAAGTAAGTTGGGCAAAACAACATTGGTGTTGCATATTTTTGAGGTTTCATTCCTTTGGTGTGGTTTTCTCATTCATCATACCAACAAGTCCAACAACCCTCGATTCTGAGTCCCATAACAATTGATATGTTAACAACAGTGGATGGATCAAAACTGGTATTGAATTAAGTTTCTCCCATCGGCCTACATATATGGAAAAGCATTATAGTCATTGGCTCTTACTTACTAGCGTGTACAAGTTTTCGGATTAGGAAAAAGTTTAATTTTCTCCCTCTTCAATCTAGGCAAACTGAGTCATGCTACGTTGGTTTTGTGTCTCAGACTGATGCCGAAGCGTGGGCTCACGTGGCAGAAGAGGAGGGCATGTAAGTTGGACCAAAACAACTTTGGTGATGCATATTTTTGAGGTTTCGTTCCTATGGTGTGGTTTCCTCATTCATCATACCAACAAGTCCAACAACCCTCGATTCTGAGTCCCACAACAATTGATATGTTAACAACAATGGATGGATCAAAACATTTGTTGAATTAAGTTTCTCCCATCAGCCTACATATATGGAAAAGCATTATATGCATTGGTTCTTACTTACTCGCGTGTACAAATTTTTGGATTAGGAAAAAGTTTAATTTTCGCCCTCTTCAGTACAGGCAAACTGAGTCATGCTGCGCTGGTTTTGTATCTCGTCCTGATGCCGAAGCGTGGGCTCAAGTGGCAGAAGATGAGGGCATGTAAGTCGGGCCAAAACAACTTTGGTGATGCATAGTTTTGAAGTTTCTTTCCTATGGTGTGGTTTCCTCATTCATCATACCAACATGTCCAACAACCCTCGATTCTGACTCCCACAACAATTGATATGTTAACAACAGTGGACGGATCAAAACCTGTATTGAATTAAGTTTTTCCCATCGGCCTACATATATGGAAAAGCATTATATTCATTTGTTCCTACATAATAGCGTGTACAAGTTTTCGGATTAGGACAAAGTTTAATTTTCGCCCTCTTCAGTCTAGGCAAATAGAGTCATGCTGTGTTGGTTTTGTATCTTGGACTGATGCTGAAGCATGGGCTCACGTGGCAAAAGAGGAGGGCATGTAAGTTGGGCCAAAACAACTTTGGTGATGCATATTTTTGAGGTTTCGTTCCTATGGTGTGGCTTTCTCATTCATCTTCCCAACAAGTCTAACAACCCTCGATTCTGAGTCCCGCAATATTTGATATGTTAACAACAGCGGATGGACCAAACCCTGTATTGAATTAAGTTTCTCCCATCGGCCTACATATATGGAAAAGCATTATATTCATTGGTTTTACTTACTGGCGTGTACAAGTTTTTGGATTATGAAAAAGTTTAATTTTCGCCCTCTTCAGTCTAGGCAAACTGAGTCATGCTGCGCTGGTATTGTATCTTGGCCTGATGCCGAAGCGTGGGCTGAAGTGGCAGAAGAGGAGGGAATGTAAGTTGGGCCAAAACAACTTTGGTGATGCATATTTTTGAGGTTTCGTTCCTATGGTGTGGTTTCCTCATTTCGCATACCAACAAGTCCAACAACCCTCGTTTCCGAGTCCCACAACAATTGATATGTTAACAACAGTATGAATATAATGGTTTTGTTTTCCTCGTTCATCATTCCAACATGTCCAACAACCCTTGATTCTGAGCCCCACAACAATTGATATGTTAACAACAGTGGACAGATCAAAACCTGTATTGAATTAAGTTTCTCCCATCGGCCTACATATATGGAAAAGCATTATATTCATTGGTTCCTACTAACTAGCGTGTACAAGTTTTCAGATTAGGAAAAAGTTTAATTTTCGCCATCTTCAGTCTAGGCAAACTGAGTCATGCTGCGTTGGTTTTGTATTTCGGACTGATGCCGAAGCATAGGCACACGTGGCAGAAGAGAAGGGCATGTAAGTTGGGCCAAAACAGCTTTGGTGATGCATATTTTTGAGGTTTCGTTCCTATGGTGTGGTTTTCTCATTCATCTTCCCAACAAGTCCAACAACCCTCGATTGCGAGTCCCACAACATTTGATATGTTAACAACAGCGGATGGATCAAAACCTATATTGAATTAAGTTTCTCCCATCGGCCTACATATATGGAAAAGCATTATATTCATTGGTTCCTACTTACTAGCGTGTAAAAGTTTTTGGTTTAGGAAAAAGTTAAATTTCGCCCTCTTCAGTCTAGGCAAACGGAGTCAAGCTACACTGGTTTTGTATCTCGGACTGTTGCTGAAGCGTGGGCTCAAGTGGCAGAAGAGGAGAGCAAGTAAATTGGGCCAAAACAACTTTGGAGATGCATATTTTTGAGGTTTCGTTCCTATGGTGTGGTTTCCTCATTCATCTTCCCAACAAGTCCAACAACCCTCGATTCTGAGTCCCACAACAATTGATATGTTAACAACAGTGGATGGGTCCAAACTGGTGTTGAATTGAGTTTCTCCCATCGGCCTACATATATGGAAAAGCATTATATTCATTGGTTCTTACTAGCGTGTACAAGTTTTCGGATTAGGAAAAAGTTTAATTTTTGCCCCTTCAGTCTCGGCAAACTGAGTCATACTGTGCTGGTTTTGTATCTCGTCCGGATGCCGAAGCGTGGGCTCAAGTGGCAGAAGATGAGGGCTTGTAAGTCGGGCCAATACGACTTTGGTGATGCATATTTTTGAGGTTTCTTTCCTATGCTGTGGTTTCCTCATTCATCATACCAACAAGTCCAACATTCCTCGATTCCGAGTCCCACAACAATTGATATGTTAACAACAGTGGATGGGTCAAAACTGGTGTTGAATTGAGTTTCTCCCATCGGCCTACATATATGGAAAAGCATTATATTCATTGGTTCATACTTACTAGCGTGTACAATTTTCGAATTAGGAAAAAGTTTAATTTTCGCCCTCTTCAATATAGGTAAACTGAGTCATACTGCGTGGTTTTGTATCTCATCCGGATGCCGAAGCGTGGGCTCAAGTGGCAGAAGATGAGGGCATGTAAGTCGGGACAAAACTACTTTGGTGATGCATATTTTTGTGGTTTCTTTCCTATGGTGTGGTTTCCTCATTCATCATACCAACAAGTCCAACAACCCTCGATTCCGAGTCCCACAACAATTGATATGTTAACAACAGTGGATGGAACAAAACCTGTATTGAATTAAGTTTCTCCCATCGGCCTACTATATGGAAAAGCATTATATCCATTGGTTCTTACTTACTAGCGTGTACAAGTTTTCGGATTAGGAAAAAGTTTAATTTTCGCCCTCTTCAGTCTAGGCAAACTGAGTCATGCTATGCTGGTTTTGTATCTCATCTTGATGCCGAAGCGCTTTCTCCCATCGGCCTACATATATGGAAAAGCATTATATTCATTGGTTCCTACTTGCTAGCGTGTACAAGTTTTTGGATTATGAAAAAGTTTAATTTTCGCCCTCTTCAGTCTAGGCAAACTGAGTCATGCTGCGCTGGTTTTGTATCTTGGCCTGATGCCGAAGCGTGGGCTGAAGTGGCAGAAGAGGAGGGCATGTAAGTTGGGCCAAAACAACTTTGGTGATGCATATTTTTGAGGTTTCGTTCCTATGGTGTGGTTTCCTCATTTCGCATACCAACAAGTCCAACAACCCTCGTTTCCGAGTCCCACAACAATTGATATGTTAACAACATTATGAATATAATGGTTTTGTTTTCCTCGTTCATCATTCCAACATGTCCAACAACCCTCGATTCTGAGCCCCACAACAATTGATATGTTAACAACAGCGGACAGATCAAAACCTGTATTGAATTAAGTTTCTCCCATCGGCCTACATATATGGAAAAGCATTATATTCATTGGTTCCTACTAACTAGCGTGTACAAGTTTTCAGATTAGGAAAAAGTTTAATTTTCGCCATCTTCCGTCTAGGCAAACTGAGTCATGCTGCGTTGGTTTTGTATTTCGGACTGATGCCGAAGCATAGGCACACGTGGCAGAAGAGGAGGGCATGTAAGTTGGGCCAAAACAGCTTTGGTGATGCATATTTTTGAGGTTTCGTTCCTATGGTGTGGTTTTCTCATTCATCTTCCCAACAAGTCCAACAACCCTCGATTGCGAGTCCCACAACATTTGATATGTTAACAACAGTGGATGGATCAAAACCTATATTGAATTAAGTTTCTCCCATCGGCCTACATATATGGAAAAGCATTATATTCATTGGTTCCTACTTACTAGCGTGTAAAAGTTTTTGGTTTAGGAAAAAGTTAAATTTCGCCCTCTTCAGTCTAGGCAAACGGAGTCAAGCTACACTGGTTTTGTATCTCGGACTGTTGCTGAAGCGTGGGCTCAAGTGGCAGAAGAGGAGAGCAAGTAAATTGGGCCAAAACAACTTTGGAGATGCATATTTTTGAGGTTTCGTTCCTATGGTGTGGTTTCCTCATTCATCTTCCCAACAGTTCCAACAACCCTCGATTCCGAGTCCCACAACAATTGATATGTTAACAACAGTGGATGGGTCAAAACTGGTGTTGTATTGAGTTTCTTCCATCGGCCTACATATATGGAAAAGCATTATATTCATTGGTTCTTACTAGCGTGTACAAGTTTTCGGATTAGGAAAAAGTTTAATTTTCGCCCCTTCAGTCTCGGCGAACTGAGTCATACTGCGTTGGTTTTGTTCCTATGGTGTGGTTTCCTCATTCATCATTCCAACATGTCCAACAACCCTCGATTCTGAGCCCCACAAGAATTGATATGTTAACAACAGTGGACAGATCAAAACCTGTATTGAATAAAGTTTCTCCCATCGGCCAGCATATATGGAAAAGCATTATATTCATTGGTTCCTACTTACTTGCGTGTACAAGTTTTCGGATTAGGAAAAAGTTTAATTTTTGCCCTCTTCAGTCTAGGCAAACTAAGTCATGCTGCGTTGGTTTTGTATTTCGGATTGATGCCAAAGCGTGGGCTCATGTGGCAGAAGAGGAGGGCTTGTAAGTTGGGCCAAAACAACTTGGGTGATGCATATTTTTGAGGTTTCGCTCCTCTTGTGTAGTTTTCTCATTCATCTTCCCAACAAGTCGAACAACCCTCGATTCCGAGTCCCACAACATTTGATATGTTAACAATAGCGGATGGATCAAAACCTGTATTGAATTAAGTTTCTCCCAACTACATATATGGAAAAGCATTATATTCATTGGTTCCTACTTACTAGCGTGTACAAGTTTTTGGATTAGGAAAAGTTAAATTTTCGCCCTCTTGAGTCTAGGCAAACGGAGTCATGCTATGCTGGTTTTGTATCTCGTCCTGATGCCGAAGCGTGGGCTCAAGTGGCAGAAGATGAGGGCGTCTAAGTCGGGCCAGAACAACTTTGGTGATGCAAATTTTTGAGGTTTCTTTCCTATGGTTTGGTTTCCTCATTCATCATACCAACAAGGCCAACAACACTCAATTACGAGTCCGACAACAATTGATATGTTAACAAAAGTGGATGGAACAAAACCTGTATTGAATTAAGTTTCTCCCATCGGCCTACATATATGGAAAAGCATTATATTCATTGGTTCTTACTTACTAGCGTCTACATGTTTTTGGATTAGGGAAAACTTTAATTTTTGCCCTCTTCAGTCCAGGCAAACTGAGTCATGCTGCGCTGGTTTTGTATCTTGGCCTGATGCCGAAGCGTGGGCTCAAGTGGCAGAAGAGGAGGGCAAGTAAGTTGGGCCAAAACAACTTTGGTGATGCATATTTTTGAGGTTTCGTTCCTATGGTGTGGTTTCCTCATTCATCATACCAACCGGTCCAACAACCCTCGATTCCGAGTCCGACAACAATTGATATGTTAACAACAGTGGATGGAACAAAACCTGTATTGAATTAAGTTTCTCCCATCGGCCCACAAATATGGAAAAGCATTATATTCATTGGTTCCTACTTACTAGCGTGTACAAGTTTTCGGATTAGGAAAAACTTTAATTTTCGCCCTCCTCAGTCTAGGGAAACTGAGTCACGCTGCGTTGGTTTTGTATCTCGAACTGATGCCGAAGCGTGGGCTCACGTGGTAGAAAAGGAGGGCATGTAAGTCAGGCAAAACAACTTTGGTGATGCTTATTTTTGAGGTTTCTTTCCTATGGTGTGATTTCCTCATTCATCATACCAACATGTCCAACTACCCTCGATTCCGAGTCCCACAACAATTGATATGTTAACAACAGTGGATGGAACAAAACCTGTATTGAATTATTTTCTCCCATTGGCCTACATATATGGAAAAGCATTATATTCATTTGTTCTTACTTACTAGCGTGTACAAGTTTTTGGGTTAGGAAAAAGTTTAATTTTCGCCCTCTTCAGTCTAGGCAAACTGAGTCATGCTGCGCTGGTTTTGTATCTTAGCCAGATGCCGAAGCGTGGGCTCAAGTGACAGATGAGCAGGGCATGTAAGTCGGGCCAAAACAACTTTGGGGATGCATATTTTTGAGGTTTCGTTCCTATGGTGTCGTTTCCTCATTCATCATACCAACAAGTCCAACAATCCTCGATACAACAATTGATATGTTAACAACAATGGATGGATCAAAACTGGTATTGAATTAAGTTTCTCCCATTGGCCTACATATATGGAAAAGCCTTATATTCATTGGTTCTTACTTACTAGCGTGTACAAGTTTTCAGATTAGGAAAAAGTATAATTTTCGCCCTATTCAGTCTAGGCAAACTTAGTCATGCTGCGTTGGTTTTATATCTCGAACTGATGCCGAAGCGTGGGCTCATGTGGCAGAAGATGAGGGCATGTAAGTTGGGACAAAACAACTTTGGTGATGCATATTTTTGAGGATTCTTTCCTATGGTGTGGTTTCCTCGTTCATCATACCAACATGTCCAACAACCCTCGATTCTGAGTCCCACAACAATTGATATGTTAACAACAGTTGACGGATCAAAACCTGTATTGAATTAAGTTTCTCCCATCGGCCCACAAATATGGAAAAGCATTATATTCATTGGTTCCTACTTACTAGCGTGTACAAGTTTTCGGATTAGGAAAAACTTTAATTTTCGCCCTCTTCAGTCTAGGCAAACTGAGTCATGCTGTGCTGGTTTTGTATCTTGTCCTGATGCCGAAGCGTGGGCTCAAGTGGCAGAAGAGGAGGGCATGTAAGTTGGTCTAAAACAACTTTGGTGATGCATATTTTTGAGGATTCTTTCCTATGGTGTGGTTTCCTCGTTCATCATACCAACATGTCCAACAACCCTCGATTCTGAGTCCCACAACAATTGATATGTTAACAACAGCGGACAGATCAAAACCTGCATTGAATTAAGTTTCTCCCATCGGCCTACATATATGGAAAAGCATTATATTCGTTGGTTCCTACTTACTAGCGTGTACAAGTTTTCGGATTAGGAAAAAGTTTAATTTTCGACCTCTTCAGTCTAGGCAAACTGAGTCATGCTGCGCTGGTTCTGTATCTTCGCCTGATGCTGAAGCGTGGGCTCAAGTGGCAGAAGAGGAGGGCATGTAAGTTGGGACAAAACGACTTTGGTGATGCATATTTTTGAGGTTTCGTTCCTATGGTGTGGTTTCCTCATTCATCATACCAACAACTCCAACAACCCTCGATTCCGAGTCCCACAACAATTGATATGTTAACAACAGTGGATGGATCAAAACCTGCATTGAATTAAGTTTCTACCTTCAGCCTACATATATGGAAAATCATTATATTCATTGGTTCCTACTTACTAGCGTGTACAAGTTTTCGGATTAGGAAAAAGTTTCATTTTCGCCCTCTTCAGTCTAGGCAAACTGAGTCATGCTGCGTTGGTTTTGTATCTCGGACTGATGCCAAAGCGTGGGCTCACGTGGCAGAAGAGGAGAGCATGTAAGTTGGGCCAAAAAAACTTTGGTGACGCATATTTTTGAGGTTTCTTTCCTCTGGTGTGGTTTCCTCATTCATCATACCAACATGTCCAACAACCCTCGACAACAATTGATATGTTAACAACAGTGGATGGATCAAAACCGGTATTGAATTAAGTTTTGCCCATCGGCCTACATATATGGAAAAGCATTATATTCGTTGGTTCTTACTTACTAGCGTGTACAGGTTTTTGGATTACGAAAATGTTTAATTTTTGCCCTCTTCGGTCTAGGCAAACTGAGTCATGCTGGGCTGGTTTTGTATTTCGGACTGATGCCGAAGCATGGGCACACGTGGCAGAAGAGGAGGGCATGTAGGTTGGGCCAAAACAACTTTGGTGATGCATATTTTTGAGGTTTCTTTCCAATGGTGTGTTTTCCTCATTCATCATACCAACAAGTCCAACAACCCTCGATTCCGAGTACCACAACAATTGATGTGTTAACAACAGTGTATGGATCAAAACTGGTATTGAATTAAGTATCTCCCATTGGCCTACATATATGGAAAAGCATTATATTCATTGGTTCTTACTTACTAGCGCGTACATGTTTTTGGATTAGGGAAAACTTTAATTTTTGCCCTCTTCAGTCCAGGCAAACTGAGTCATGCTGCGCTGGTTTTGTATCTTGACCTGATGCCGAAGCGTGGGCTCAAGTGGCAGAAGAGGAGGGCATGTAAGTTGGGCCAAAACAACTTTGGTGATGCATATTTTTGAGGTTTCGTTCCTATGGTGTGGTTTCCTCATTCATCATACCAACCGGTCCAACAACCCTCGATTCCGAGTCCGACAACAATTGATATGTTAACAACAGTGGATGGAACAAAACCTGTATTGAATTAAGTTTCTCCCATCGGCCCACAAATATGGAAAAGCATTATATTCATTGGTTCCTACTTACTAGCGTGTACAAGTTTTCGGATTAGGAAAAACTTTAATTTTCGCCCTCCTCAGTCTAGGGAAACTGAGTCGCGCTGCGTTGGTTTTGTATCTCGAACTGATGCCGAAGCGTGGGCTCACGTGGTAGAAAAGGAGGGCATGTAAGTCAGGCAAAACAACTTTGGTGATGCTTATTTTTGAGGTTTCTTTCCTATGGTGTGATTTCCTCATTCTTCATACCAACATGTCCAACTACCCTCGATTCCGAGTCCCACAACAATTGATATGTTAACAACAGTGGATGGAACAAAACCTGTATTGAATTATTTTCTCCCATTGGCCTACATATATGGAAAAGCATTATATTCATTTGTTCTTACTTACTAGCGTGTACAAGTTTTTGGGTTAGGAAAAAGTTTAATTTTCGCCCTCTTCAGTCTAGGCAAACTGAGTCATGCTGCGCTGGTTTTGTATCTTAGCCAGATGCCGAAGCGTGGGCTCAAGTGACAGATGAGCAGCGCATGTAAGTCGGGCCAAAACAACTTTGGGGATGCATATTTTTGAGGTTTCGTTCCTATGGTGTCGTTTCCTCATTCATCATACCAACAAGTCCAACAATCCTCGATACAACAATTGATATGTTAACAACAATGGATGGATCAAAACTGGTATTGAATTAAGTTTCTCCCATTGGCCTACATATATGGAAAAGCCTTATATTCATTGGTTCTTACTTACTAGCGTGTACAAGTTTTCAGATTAGGAAAAAGTATAATTTTCGCCCTATTCAGTCTAGGCAAACTTAGTCATGCTGCGTTGGTTTTATATCTCGAACTGATGCCGAAGCGTGGGCTCACGTGGCAGAAGATGAGGGCATGTAAGTTGGGACAAAACAACTTTGGTGATGCATATTTTTGAGGATTCTTTCCTATGGTGTGGTTTCCTCGTTCATCATACCAACATGTCCAACAACCCTCGATTCTGAGTCCCACAACAATTGATATGTTAACAACAGTTGACGGATCAAAACCTGTATTGAATTAAGTTTCTCCCATCGGCCCACAAATATGGAAAAGCATTATATTCATTGGTTCCTACTTACTAGCGTGTACAAGTTTTCGGATTAGGAAAAACTTTAATTTTCGCCCTCTTCAGTCTAGGAAAACTGAGTCATGTTGTGCTGGTTTTGTATCTTGTCCTGATGCCGAAGCGTGGGCTCAAGTGGCAGAAGAGGAGGGCATGTAAGTTGGTCTAAAACAACTTTGGTGATGCATATTTTTGAGGATTCTTTCCTATGGTGTGGTTTCCTCGTTCATCATACCAACATGTCCAACAACCCTCGATTCTGAGTCCCACAACAATTGATATGTTAACAACCGTGGACAGATCAAAACCTGCATTGAATTAAGTTTCTCCCATCGGCCTACATATATGGAAAAGCATTATATTCGTTGGTTCCTACTTACTAGCGTGTACAAGTTTTCGGATTAGGAAAAAGTTTAATTTTCGCCCTTTTCAGTCTAGGCAAACTGAGTCATGCTGCGCTGGTTCTGTATCTTCGCCTGATGCTGAAGCGTGGGCTCAAGTGGCAGAGGAGGACGGCATGTAAATTGGGACAAAACGACTTTGGTGATGCATATTTTTGAGGTTTCGTTCCTATGGTGTGGTTTCCTCATTCATCATACCAACAACTCCAACAACCCTCGATTCCGAGTCCCACAACAATTGATATGTTAACAACAGTGGATGGATCAAAACCTGCATTGAATTAAGTTTCTACCTTCGGCCTACATATATGGAAAATCATTATATTCATTGGTTCCTACTTACTAGCGTGTACAAGTTTTCGGATTAGGAAAAAGTTTCATTTTCGCCCTCTTCAGTCTAGGCAAACTGAGTCATGCTGCGTTGGTTTTGTATCTTGGACTGATGCCAAAGCGTGGGCTCACGTGGCAGAAGAGGAGAGCATGTAAGTTGGGCCAAAAAAACTTTAGTGACGCATATTTTTGAGGTTTCTTTCCTCTGGTGTGGTTTCCTCATTCATCATACCAACATGTCCAACAACCCTCGACAACAATTGATATGTTAACAACAGTGGATGGATCAAAACCGGTATTGAATTAAGTTTTGCCCATCGGCCTACATATATGGAAAAGCATTATATTCGTTGGTTCTTACTTACTAGCGTGTACAGGTTTTTGGATTACGAAAATGTTTAATTTTCGCCCTCTTCGGTCTAGGCAAACTGAGTCATGCTGCGCTGGTTTTGTATCTTGGCCAGATGCTGAAGCGCGGGCTCAAGTGGCAGAAGAAGAGGGCATGTAAGTTGGGCCAAAACAACTTTGGTGATGCATATTTTTGAGGTTTCTTTCCTATGGTGTGTTTTCCACATTCATCATTCCAACATGTCCAACAACCCTCGATTCTGAGCCCCACAATAATTGATATGTTAACAACAGTGGACAGATCAAAACCTGCATTGAATTAAGTTTCTCCCATCGGCCTACATATATGGAAAAGCATTATATTCGTTGGTTCCTACTTACTAGCGTGTAGAAGTTTTCGGATTAGGAAAAAGTTTAATTTTCGCCCTCTTCAGTCTAGGCAAACTAAGTCATGCTGCGTTGGTTTTGTATTTCGGACTGATGCCGAAGCATGGGCACACGTGGCAGAAGAGGAGGGCATGTAGGTTGGGCCAAAACAACTTTGGTGATGCATATTTTTGGGGTTTCGTTCCTATGGTGTGGTTTTCTCATTCATCTTCCCAACAAGTCCAACAACCCTCGATTCCGAGTCCCACACATTTGATATGTTAACAACAGCGGATGGATCAAAACCTGTATTGAATTAAGTTTCTCCCATCGGCCTACATATATGGAAAAGCATTATATTCATTGGTTCCTACTTACTAGCGTGTAAAAGTTTTTGGATTAGGAAAAAGTTAAATTTTGCCATCTTCAGTCTAGGCAAACGGAGTCATGCTGCACTGGTTTTGTATCTCAGACTGTTGCTGAAGCGTGGGCTCAAGTGGCAGAAGAGGAGGGCAAGTAAATTGGGCCAAAACAACTTTGGTGATGCATATTTTTGAGGTTTCGTTCCTATGGTGTGGTTTCCTCATTCATCTTCCCAACAAGTCCAACAACCCTCGATTCCGAGTCCCACAACAATTGATATGTTAACAATAGTGGATGGGTCAAAACTGGTGTTTAATTGAGTTTCTCCCATCGGCCTACATATACGGAAAAGCATTATATTCATTGGTTCTTACTAGCGTGTACAAGTTTTCGGATTAGGAAAAAGTTTAATTTTCGCCCACTTCAGTCTAGGCAAACTGAGTCATGCTGCGCTGGTTTTGTAAGTCGGGCTCAAGTGGCAGAAGATGAGGGCATGTAAGTCGGGCCACAACAACTTTGGTGATGCATATTTTTGAGGTTTCTTTCCTATGGTGTGGTTTCCTCATTCATCATACCAACAAGTCCAACAACCCCCGATTCCGAGTCCCACAACAATTGATATGTTAACAACAGTGGACGGATCAAAACCTGTATCGAATTAAGTTTCTCCCATCGGCCTACATATATGGAAAAGCATTATATCCATTGGTTCTTACTTACTAGCGTGTACAAGTTTTCGAATTAGGAAAAAGTTTAATTTTTGCCCTCTTCAGTCTAGGCAAACTGAGTCATGCTATGCTGGTTTTGTATCCCATCTAGATGCCAAAGCGCGGGCTCAAGTGGCAGAAGAAGAGGGCATGTAAGTTGGGCCAAAACAACTTTGGTGATGCATATTTTTGAAGTTTCTTTCCTATGGTGTGTTTTCCTCGTTCATCATACCAACATGGCCAACAACCCTCGATTCTGAGCCCCACAACAATTGATATGTTAACAACAGTGGACAGATCATAACCTGTATTGTATTAAGTTTCTCCCATCGGCCTACATATATGGAAAAGCATTATATTCATTGGTTCCTAGTAGCTAGCGTGTACAAGTTTTCAGATTAGGAAAAAGTTTAATTTTCGCCCTCTTCAGTCTATGCAAACTGAGTCATGCAGCGTTGGTTTTGTATTTCGGACTGATGCCGAAGCATGGGCACACATGGCAGAAGAGGAGGGCATGTAAGTTGGGCCAAAACAACTTTGGTGATGCATATTTTTGTGGTTTCGTTCCTATGGTGTGGTTTTCTCATTCATCTTCCCAACAAGTCCAACAACCCTCGATTCCGAGTCCCGCAACATTTGATATGTTAACAACAGCAGATGGATCAAAACCTATATTGAATTAAGTTTCTCCCATCGGCCTACATATATGGAAAAGCATTATACTCATTGGTTCCTACTTACTAGCGTGTAAAAGTTTTTGGATTAGCAAAAAGTTAAATTTCGGCCTCTTCAGTCTAGGCAAACGGAGTCAAGCTGCACTGGTTTTGTATCTCGGACTGTTGCTGAAGCGTGGGCTCAAGTAGTAGAAGAGGAGGGCAAGTAAATTGGGCCAAAACAACTTTGGTGATGCATATTTTTGAGGTTTCGTTCCTATGGTGTGGTTTCCTCATTCATCTTCCCAACAAGTCCAACAACCCTCGATTCCGAGTCCCACAACAATTGATATCTTAACAACAGTGGATGGGTCAAAACTGGTGTTGAATTGAGTTTCTCCCATCAGCCTACATATATGGAAAAGCATTATATTCATTGGTTCTTACTTACTAGCGTGTATAAGTTTTCGGATTAGGAAAAAGTTTAATTTTCGCCCTCTTCAGTCTAGGCAAACTGAGTCATGCTGCGCTGGTTTTGTATCTTGGCCTGATGCCGAAGCATGGGCTCAACTCGCAGAAGAGGAGCGCATGTAAGTTGGGCCAAAACAACTTTGGTGATGCATGTTTTTGAGGTTTCCTTCCTATGGTCTGGTTTCCTCATTCATCATACCAACAAGTCCAACATCCCTCGTTTTCGAGTCCCACAACAATTGATATGTTAACAACAGTGGATGGGTCAAAACTGGTTTTGAATTGAGTTTCTCCCATCGGCCTACATATATGGAAAAGCATTATATTCATTGGTTCTTCCTTACTAGCGTGTACAAGTTTTCGGATTAGGAAAAAGTTTAATTTTCGCCCTCTTCAGTCTAGGCAAACTGAGTGATGCTGCGCTGGTTTTGTATCTCATCCTGATGCCGAAGCGTGGGCTCAAGTTGGGCCAAAACAACTTTGTTGATGCATATTTTTGAGGTTTCTTTCCTATTGTGTGGTTTCCTCATTCATCATACCAACAGGTCCAACAACCCTCGATTCCGAGTCCGACAACAATTGATATGTTAACAACAGTGGATGGAACAAAACCTGTATTGAAGTAAGTTTCTGCCATCGGCCCACAAATATGGAAAAGCATTATATTCATTGGTTCCTACTTACTAGCGTGTACAAGTTTTCGGATTAGGAAAAACTTTAATTTTCGCCCTCCTCAGTCTAGTGAAACTGAGTCACGCTGCGTTGGTTTTGTATCTCAGACTAATGCCGAAGCGTGGGCTCACGAGGTAGAAAAGGAGGGCATGTAAGTCAGGCAAAACAACTTTGGTGATGCTTATTTTTGAGGTTTCTTTCCTATGGTGTGATTTCCTCATTCATCATACCAACATGTCCAACAACCCTCGATTCTGAGTCCCACAACAATTGATATGTTAACAACAGTGGATGGAACAAAACCTGTATTGAATTATTTTCTCCCATTGGCCTACATATACGGAAAAGCATTATATTCATTGGTTCTTACTTACTAGCGTGTATAAGTTTTTGGGTTAGGAAAAAGTTTAATTTTCGCCCTCTTCAGTCTAGGCAAACTGAGTCATGCTGCGCTGGTTTTGTATCTTGGCCAGATGCCAAAGCGTGGGCTCATGTGACAGATGAGCAGGGCATGTAAGTTAGGCCAAAACAACTTTGGTGATGCATATTTTTGAGGTTTCGTTCCTATGGTGTCGTTTCCTCATTCATCATACCAACAAGTCCAACAATCCTCGATACAACAATTGATACGTTAACAACAATGGATGGATCAAAACTGGTATTGAATTAAGTTTCTCCCATTGGCCTACATATATGGAAAAGCATTATATTCATTGGTTCTTACTTACTAGCATGTACAAGTTTTCGGATTAGGAAAAAGTTTCATTTTCGCCCTCTTCAGTCTAGGCAAACTTAGTCATGCTGCGTTGGTTTTATATCTCGAACTGATGCCGAAGCGTGGGCTCACGTGGCAGAAGACGAGGGTATGTAAGTTGGGCCAAAACAACTTTGGTGATGCATATTTTTGAGGATTCTTTCCTATGGTGTGGTTTCCTCGTTCATCATACCAACATGTCCAACAACCCTCGATTCCGGGTCCCACAACAATTGATATGTTAACAACAGTTGATGGATCAAAACCTGTATTGAATTAAGTTTCTCCCATCGGCCCACAAATATGGAAAAGCATTATATTCATTGGTTGCTACTTACTAGCGTGTACAAGTTTTCGGATTAGGAAAAACTTTAATTTTCGCCGTCTTCCGTCTAGGCAAACTGAGTCATGCTGTGCTGGTTTTGTATCTTGTCCTGATGCCGAAGCGTGGGCTCAAGTGGCAGAAGAGGAGGGCATGTAAGCTGGTCTAAAAGAACTTTGGTGATGCTTATTTTTGAGGTTTCGTTCCTATGGTGTGGTTTCCTAATTCATCATACCAACACGTCCAACAACCCTCGATTCCGAGTCCCACAACAATTGATATGTTACCAACAATGGATGGATCAAAACTGGTATTGAATTAAGTTTCTCCCATTGGCCTACATATATGGAAAAGCATTATATTCATTGGTTCTTACTTACTAGCGTGTACAAGTTTTCGGATTAGGAAAAAGTTTAATTTTCGCCCTCTTCAGTCTAGGCAAACTGAGTCGTGCTACGCTAGTTTTGTATCTCGGCCTGATGCCAAAGCGTGGGCTCACGTGGCAGAAGAGGAGGGCATGTAAGTTGGGCCAAAAAAACTTTGGTGACGCATATTTTTGAGGTTTCTTTCCTCTGGTGTGGTTTCCTTATTCATCTCCCCAACAACTCCAACAACTTTGGTGATGCATATTTTTGAGGTTTATTTCCTATGCTGTGGTTTCCTCATTCATCATACCAACAAGTCCAACAACCCTCGATTCCGAGTCCCACAACAATTGATATGTTAACAACAGTGGACGGATCAAAACCTATATTAAATTAAGTTTTGCCCATCGGCCTACATATATGGAAAAGCATTATATTCGTTGGTTCTTACTTACTAGCGTGTACAAGTTTTTGGATTACGAAAATGTTTAATTTTCGCCCTCTTCAGTCTAGGCAAACTGAATCATGCTGCGCTGGTTTTGTATCTCGTCCTGATGCCGAAGCTTGGGCTCAAGTGGCAGAAGATGAGGGAATGTAAGCTGGGCCATAACAACTTTTGTGATGCAAATTTTTGAGGTTTCGTTCCTATGGTGTGGTTTCCTCATTCATCTTACCAACAAGTCCAACAACCCTCGATTCCGAGTCCCACAACAATTGATATGTTAGCAACGGTGGATGGATCAAAACCTGTATTGAATTAGGTTTCTCCCATCGGCCTACATATATGGTAAAGCATTATATTCATTGGTTCCTACTTACAAGCGTGTACAAGTTTTCGATTAGGAAAAAGTTTAATTTTCGCCCTCTTCAGTCTAGGCAAACTGAGTCATGCTGCGTTGGTTTTGTATCTCGGACTGATGCCATAGCGTGGGCTCACGTGGCAGAAGAGGAGGGCATGTAAGTTGGGCCAAAAAAACTTTGGTGACGCATATTTTTGAGGTTTCTTTCCTCTGGTGTGGTTTCCTGATTCATCTCCCCAACAAGTCCAACAACTTTGGTGATGCATATTTTTGAGGTTTATTTCCTATGCTGTGGTTTCCTCATTCATCATACCAACAAGTCCAACAACCCTCGATTCCGAGTCCCACAACAATTGATATGTTAACAACAGTGGACGGATCAAAACCTATATTGAATTAAGTTTTGCCCATCGGCCTACATATATGGAAAAGCATTATATTCGTTGGTTCTTACTTACTAGCGTGTACAAGTTTTTGGATTACGAAAATGTTTAATTTTCGCCCTCTTCAGTCTAGGCAAACTGAATCATGCTGCGCTGGTTTTGTATCTCGTCCTGATGCCGAAGCTTGGGCTCAAGTGGCAGATGATGAGGGAATGTAAGCTGGGCCATAACAACTTTGGTGATGCATATTTTTGAGGTTTCTTTCCTATGGTGTGGTTCCGTCATTCATCACACCAACAAGTCCAACAACCCTCGATTCTGAGTCCCACAACAATTGATATGTTAACAACAGTGGATGGATCAAAACCTGTATTGAATTAAGTTTCTCCCATCGGCCCACATATATGGAAAAGCATTATATTCATTGGTTCCTACTTACTTGCGTGTACAAGTTTTCGGATTAGGAAAAAGTTTAATTTTCGCCCTCTTCAATCTAGGCAAACTGAGTCATGCTACGCTGGTTTTGTATCTTGTCCTGATGCCGAAGCGTGGGCTCATGTGGTAGAAGAGGAGGGCATGTAAGTTGGTTCAAAACAACTTTGGTGATGCAAAATTTTTTGAGGTTTCGTTCCTATGGTGTGGTTTCCTCATTCATCATACCAACAAGTCCAACAACCCTCGATTCTGAGTCCCACAACAATTGATATGTTAGCAACAATGGATGGATCAAAACTGGCATTGATCCAGGCAAACTGAGTCGTGCTACGCTAGTTTTGTATCTCGGACTGATGCCAAAGCGTGGGCTCACGTGGCAGAAGAGGAGGGCATGTAAGTTGGGCCAAAAAAACTTTGGTGACGCATATTTTTGAGGTTTCTTTCCTCTGGTGTGGTTTCCTTATTCATCTCCCCAACAAGTCCAACAACTTTGGTGATGCATATTTTTGAGGTTTATTTCCTATGCTGTGGTTTCCTCATTCATCATACCAACAAGTCCAACAACCCTCGATTCCGAGTCCCACAACAATTGATATGTTAACAACAGTGGACGGATCAAAACCTATATTAAATTAAGTTTTGCCCATCGGCCTACATATATGGAAAAGCATTATATTCGTTGGTTCTTACTTACTAGCGTGTACAAGTTTTTGGATTACGAAAATGTTTAATTTTCGCCCTCTTCAGTCTAGGCAAACTGAATCATGCTGCGCTGGTTTTGTATCTCGTCCTGATGCCGAAGCTTGGGCTCAAGTGGCAGAAGATGAGGGAATGTAAGCTGGGCCATAACAACTTTGGTGATGCAAATTTTTGAGGTTTCGTTACTATGGTGTGGTTTCCTCATTCATCATACCAACAAGTCCAACAACCCTCGATTCTGAGTCCCACAACAATTGATATGTTAGCAACAATGGATGGATCAAAACTGGCATTGATCTAGGCAAACTGAGTCGTGCTACGCTAGTTTTGTATCTCGGCCTGATGCCGAAGTGCGGTCTCAAGTGGCAGAAGAGGATGGCATGTGAGTTGGGCCAAAACAACTTTGGTGATGCATATTTTTGAGGTTTCGTTCCCATGGTGTGGTTTCCTCATTCATCTTACCAACAAGTCCAGTAAACCTCGATTCTGAGTCCCACAACAAATGATACGTTAACAACAATGGATGGACCAAAACGTGTATTTTATTAAGTTTCTCCCATCGTCCTACATATTTGGGAAAGCATTATATTCATTGGTTCCTACTTACTAGCGTGTACAAGTTTTCAGATTAGGAAAAAGGTTAATTCTCGCCATCTTTAGTCTAGGCAAACAGAGTCATGCTACGCTAGTTTTGTATCAAGGCATGATGCCGAAGTGCGGTTCAAGTGGCAGAAGAGGAGGGCATGTAAGTTGGGCCAAAACAACTTTTGTGATGCATATTTTGGAGGTTTCATTCCTATGGTGTGGTTTCCTTGTTCATCTACCAACAAGTCCAACAACCCTCGATTCCGAGTCCCACAACAATTGATATGTTAGCAACAGTGGATGGATCAAAACCTGTATTGAATTAAGTTTCTCCCAACGGCCTACATATATGGAAAAGCATTATATTCATTGGTTCCTACTTACTAGCGTGTACAAGTTTTCGATTAGGAAAAAGTTTAATTTTGGCCTATTAGGTCTAGGAAAACTAAGTCATGGTACGCTGGTTTCGTCCCTCAGCTTAGTGCAGAAGCGCGGGCCGAAGTGGCAGAAGAGGAGAGCATGTAAGTTGGGCCAAAACAACTTTGGTGCTACATATTTTTAATGTTTCGTTCCTATGGTGTGGTTTCCTCATTCATCTTACCAACAATTCCAAGAAACCTCGATTCTGAGTCCCACAACAAATGGTACATTAACAACAATGGACGGACCAAAACCTGTATTTAATTAAGTTTCTCCCATCGTCGTACATATTTGGAAAAGCCTTATATTCATTGGTTCATACTTACTAGCGTGTACAAGTTTTCGGATTACGAAAAAGGTTAATTCTCGCCCTCTTTCGTCTAGGCGAACAGAGTCATGCTACGGTAGTTTTGTATCTCGGCATGATGCCGAAGTGCGGTTCAAGTGGCAGAAGAGGAGTGCATGTAAGTTGGGCCAAAACAACTTTTGTGATGCATATTTTGGAGGTTTCATTCCTATGGTGTGGTTTCCTTATTCATTTTACCAACAAGTCCAACAACCCTCGATTCCGAGTCCCACAACAATTGATATGTTAGCAACGGTGGATGGATCAAAACCTGTATTGAATTAGGTTTCTCCCATCGGCCTACATATATGGTAAAGCATTATATTCATTGGTTCCTACCTACAAGCGTGTACAAGTTTTCGGATTAGGAAAAATTTTAGTTTTCGCCCTATTAGGTCTAGGCAAATTAAGTCATGGTGCCCTGGTTTCGTCTCTCAGGTTAGTGCAGAAGCGCGGGTTAAGTGGCAGAAGAGGAGGGCATATAAGTTGGGCCAAAACAACTTTGGTGCTGCATATTTTTAATGTTTCGTTAATTTGGTGTGGTTTCCTCATTCATCTTACCAACAAGTCCAACAAACCTCGATTCTGAGTCCCACAACAAATGATATGTTAACAACAATGGATGGACCAAAACCTGTATTTTATTAAGTTTCTCACATCGTCCTACATATTTAGAAAAGCATTATATTCATTGGTTCCGACTTACTAGCGTGTACAAGTTTTCAGATTAGGAAAAAGGTTAATTCTCGCCCTCTTTGATCTAGGCAAATTGAGTCATGCTACGCTAGTTTTGTATCTCGGCCTGATGCCGAAGTTCGGTCTCAAGTGGCAGAGGAGGAGGGCGTGTAAGTTGGGCCAAAACAACTTTGGTGATGCATATTTTTGAGGTTTCGTTCCTATGGTGTGGTTTCCTCATTCATCTTACCAACAAGTCCAACAACACTCGATTCCGAGTCTGACACCAATTGATATGTTAGCAACAGTGGATGGATCAAAACCTGTATTGAATTAAGTTTCTCCCATCGGCCTACATATATGCAAAAACATTATATTCTTTGGTTCCTACTTACTAGCGTGTACAAGTTTTCGATTAGGAAAAATTTTAGTTTTCGCCGTATTAGGTCTAGGCAAATTAAGTCATGGTGCCCTGGTTTCGTCTCTCAGGTTAGTGCAGAAGCGCGGGTTAAGTGGCAGAAGAGGAGGGCATATAAGTTGGGCCAAAACAACTTTGGTGCTGCATATTTTTAATGTTTCGTTAATTTGGTGCAGTTTCCTCATTCATCTTACCAACAAGTCCAACAAACCTCGATTCTGAGTCCCACAACAAATGATACGTTAACAACAATGGATGGACCAAAACCTGTATTTTATTAAGTTTCTCCCATCGTCCTACATATTTGGAAAAGCATTATATTCATTGGTTCCGACTTACTAGCGTGTACAAGTTTTCAGGTTAGGAAAAAGGTTAATTTTCGCCCTCTTTGATCTAGGCAAACTGAGTCATGCTACGCTAGTTTTGTATCTCGACCTGATGCCGAAGTGCGGTCTCAAGTGGCAGAAGAGGAGGGCATGTAAGTTGGGCCAAAACAACTTCGGTGATACATATTTTTGAGGTTTCGTTCCTTTGGTGTGGTTTCCTCATTCATCTTACCAACAAGTCCAACAACACTCGATTCTGAGTCCCACAACAATTGATATGTTAGCAACAGTGGATGGATCAAAACCTGTATTGAATTAAGTTTCTCCCATCGGCCTACATATATGGAAAAACATTATATTCTTTGGTTCCTACTTACTAGCGTGTACAAGTTTTCGATTAGGAAAAATTTTAGTTTTCGCCGTATTAGGTCTAGGCAAATTAAGTCATGGTGCCCTGGTTTCGTCTCTCAGGTTAGTGCAGAAGCGCGGGTTAAGTGGCAGAAGAGGAGGGCATATAAGTTGGGCCAAAACAACTTTGGTGCTGCATATTTTTAATGTTTCGTTAATTTGGTGTGGTTTCCTCATTCATCTTACCAACACAACAAACCTCGATTCTGAGTCCCACAACCAATGATACGTTAACAACAATGGATGGACCAAAACTTGTATTTTATTATGTTTCTCCCATCGTCCTACATATTTGGAAAAGCATTATATTCATTGGTTCCGACTTACTAGCGTGTACAAGTTTTCAGATTAGGAAAAAGGTTAATTCTCGCCCTCTTTGATCTAGGCAAACTGAGTCATGCTACGCTAGTTTTGTATCTCGGCCTGATGCCGAAGTGCGGTCTCAAGCGGCAGAAGAGGAGGACATGTAAGTTGGGCCAAAACAACTTTGGTGATGCATATTTTTGAGGTTTCGTTCCTATGGTGTGGTTTCCTCATTCATCTTACCAACAAGTCCAACAACACTTGATTCCGAGTCTGACAACAATTGATATGTTAGCAACAGTGGATGGATCAAAACCTGTATTGAATTAAGTTTCTCCCATCGGCCTACATATATGGAAAAACATTACATTCTTTGGTTCCTACTTACTAGCGTGTACAAGTTTTCGATTAGGAAAAATTTTAGTTTTCGCCGTATTAGGTCTAGGCAACTTAAGTCTTGGTGCCCTGGTTTCGTCTCTCAGGTTAGTGCAGAAGCGCGGGTTAAGTGGCAGAAGAGGAGGGCATATAAGTTGGGCCAAAACAACTTTGGTGCTGCATATTTTTAATGTTTCGTTAATTTGGTGTGGTTTCCTCATTCATCTTACCAACAAGTCCAACAAACCTCGATTCTGAGTCCCACAACAAATGATACGTTAACAACAATGGATGGACCAAAACCTGTATTTTATTAAGTTTCTCCCATCGTCCTACATATTTGGAAAAGCATTATATTCATTGGTTCCGACTTACTAGCGTGTACAAGTTTTCAGATTAGGAAAAAAGTTAATTCTCGCCCTCTTTGATCTCGGCAAACTGAGTCATGCTACGCTAGTTTTGTATCTCGACCTGATGCCGAAGTGCGGTCTCAAGTGGCAGAAGAGGAGGGCATGTAAGTTGGGCCAAAACAACTTTGGTGATGCATATTTTTGAGGTTTCGTTCCTATGGTGTGGTTTCCTCATTCATCTTACCAACAAGTCCAACAACACTCGATTCCGAGTCCCACAACAATTGATATGTTAGCAACAGTGGATGGATCAAAACCTGTATTGAATTAAGTTTCTCCCATCGGCCTACATATATGCAAAAACATTATATTCTTTGGTTCCTACTTACTAGCGTGTACAAGTTTTCGATTAGGAAAAATTTTAGTTTTCGCCGTATTAGGTCTAGGCAAATTAAGTCATGGTGCCCTGGTTTCGTCTGTCAGGTTAGTGCAGAAGCGAGGGTTAAGTGGCAGAAGAGGAGGGCATATAAGTTGGGCCAAAACAACTTTGGTGCTGCATATTTTTAATGTTTCGTTAATTTGGTGTGGTTTCCTCATTCATCTTACCAACAAGTCCAACAAACCTCGATTCTGAGTCCCACAATAAATGATACGTTAACAACAATGGATGGACCAAAACCTGTATTTTATTAAGTTTCTCCCATCGTCCTACATATTTGGAAAAGCATTATATTCATTGGTTCCGACTTACTAGCGTGTACAAGTTTTCAGATTAGTAAAAAGGTTAATTCTCGCCCTCTTTGATCTAGGCAAACTGAGTCATGCTACGCTAGTTTTGTATCTCGGCCTGATGCCGAAGTGCGGTCTCAAGTGGCAGAAGAGGAGGGCATGTAAGTTGGGCCAAAACAACTTTGGTGTGCATATTTTTGAGGTTTCGTTCCTATGGTGTGGTTTCCTCATTCATCTTACCAACAAGTCCAAGAACACTCGATTCCGAGTCCCACAACAATTGATATGTTAGCAACAGTGGATGGATCAAAACCTGTATTGAATTAAGTTTCTCCCATCGGCCTACATATATGGAAAAACATTATATTCTTTGGTTCCTACTTACTAGCGTGTACAAGTTTTCGATTAGGAAAAATTTTAGTTTTCTCCCTATTAGGTCTAGGGAAATTAAGTCATGGTGCCCTGGTTTCGTCTCTCAGGTTAGTGCAGAAGCTCGGGTTAAGTGGCAGCAACTAGCAAAACTTAACCAACATGCAACCCATAGGTAAACATATCGATAAAAGAGGCTAGGTACAGTCATTATTGGCGTACAAAATTAGACACATGCATATGAAGTGATTAAAGGGTTGTTAGGTTGTGTTCATGCTATACTTTCCTTCCTCAAAAGAACTCTTACTGCCGCTCACGCACGTCGATCCTCAGCACAAACAACTGAAATAACAAACAAAGGCAAACTAAGAACAATACACCATAGAAATAAATAATTTGATAAGAACATAAAAATAACATTAGTCGTTACTAATAACATGGGAGCGCAACATCTCGAACAATGTTTATCAAGGATATAAAGGTGGCTAGAAAAGAATAAACTCACGATGAAGGATATGAAGGTAGGAACAAAAAGGATTTTGTGGTGTATGGGAAACATCATGATGAGAGTTTGATGTTTGTCGAATGGTCGATGAGTGTTATGATTAGATCATGGTTTAAGGGACAAATACTTGCAGCAAGACATTGGTGACGTGGTTGATGGCAATACATGGACCATATGAAACTTGCTAGGGAAGATGGTTCATAGGATGGGCATTGGTGGAGGTGTCAAATGGATTCTTCATGGAGTATTATGGTGGTATTTTGGTATAGTGTAGAGGGTTCCTGACAACACACTTTTACCATAGGATGCATCAAGAGCATTGTTGGATCATCGGGGAACATGGATTTGTTAACCGGCATGCGTTCTGAAATCAGCGGACAGTCGGATAACAATCGGAAAGACCATCCAAAACCTGGTCTACACTGATCCAATAACCACCACATTTTACGGGGTCATGTGCAGGTGTATGTGGTATCCTATGGTTAAATGGTTTGGCATTTGGGTGGACAGATCTCCGGAAAATGAAGAACGCATTCAGGGCAGCATTGATGTCTGAACAGCAGTTGCAACGAGCATTTCAATGGCCGTAACCCTCGCATCGCTGCACCAATAACCAAGGAATTTTATAGGGGTATGTTCAAGGATATTTTGCACGTGATGGTAAAAGTGATCAGCAATTGGAGCGTTGATTTGCCCGGGAATGCAGATGCCATTCAGGGCACGAAGGCTGTCTAGACAGCAGGACATCAATGTAGAAAGACCAGCAAAAGTATGATCTACACTCATCCAATGGCCACTAAACCTTACAGAGATATGTGTAGTTATAACATACACAAGATAGTATAAAGGATCTGATGGTTGGAGGCATGAATTGGTGGCAGCACCCTTGCCATTTGGTGCCAGCTCGGCTGTCAGGACAGTAGGAGCAGTGAGCACGGCGACAGCCATAACTCTCAAATCAATGCGCCCATGACCAAACCATTACATAGGAGCATGTTGAGAGATGTAAGACACATCTCAGCCAAAGGGATCAAGGTTTGGACAACCGGATCATGGGAAAAACATGCGTCAAATGGCAGCCAAGCTGCTGTCTGGACTGCAGTGGCAGCGAGCACGGCGACGGCGATAACTCTCACGTCGCTGCACCTATGGACAAACCATTTTATGGAGGTGTGTACAGGGATATTATGCACATCTCCGTAGAAGGGTTCAGCCATTAGACTACCGGATCACCGGCAAAACATGAACCAAAGGCAGCAACACGGCTGTCTTGGACAGCAGGAACATCGGACACATCGACCTCCGAAAAGCTGGTCTTCATGGCTCCGATGGCACAACCATTTTATGGGCATGTATTCAAGGACAAGATACAAGATTTGGTTGAAGGGCATGACCATTAGGTCACTGGAACAACGGAAAACACCTGTGCCAACTAGGGCAACTTGGCTGTCCATGACTGCAGCGAGATGTCACATGGGTAAACCTTGCCGGAACTTGATGGGATTCGATTTATGCAACATGATTTGCAGCGGAAAACAAGGAAACATAGAGGAACATATGTGGGGTGTCATCACCTAGGGTTTGGTGGTGGAAGAGGCGACATGGGCGACATCAAGGCGGTGATGCCGCTGCGCACACGATCCCGTAGGGCTGCAGCCTTGCCTCAGCGTTGGGGATCGTCGGGGGCGCCCTCCATGGTCTCCACACCATGGACAGCAGAGGCAGCAGCAAGGAGACAACCTCCATGGCATGCTTGAGCGTGGATCGAAGAACGCAGCAGGGGATCATCTTCGCTGAGGCGGGAGCACTCTGTTTTCATGTTTCGGTGGTGGGGGGATGTTGAGGGAGGTGAGGGGGCGCCATGGGGGATGGAGAGGCAGCCATGGCTTCTCCTCCTCCTGATCTGGTCATGAGGAGAGGGAGAGGGGCGTCCAAGGAGAAGGGGAAGGAAAGAGGGAGGGATTTTAGGGAATAAAGGAGAGCAATTGATGGGGAAATGAATGTGGGAGAGAGGGGGATGTGAATGGGTGCCCAGCAGGGAGGGAGGTGCCCTTTCTGCGTCTTTCTCCATGTGAGGGGGTGCAGGGAGAAGGGAAGAGAGGAGGAGGGGAGGGAAGGTGCTGTTTTGGGCTGTTTTGTGAAGGTTCAGGGCGGGCCCAAGCTATGGAGAGAGGTGAAGAAAGGAAGAAAGTATTCCGTGCCTTGGCCCAAGGCCAAATGAGAGTAATGTTTGTCTCCGACCCTTAGTGATATTAGAATGGATCTTGGGCTTTTCATGCACGCGAGAGAAAAAGAAAAGAAGAAAAATTTGACGGCATCAATTGGGTCCAAATTCGGAATTTCTCGTGTCTATCGAAAGAGAGAGGAAAGAGAGCATTCAGTGGGACATGAGCTTGAGAATGACACTGGGCTTTACCGAATGATGTCAATGGAAAGAAATAATGAAAAGGTAAACATGGAAACAGGATGTCGAAATGTTGACTTCAAAAGAGGCAAAAAGAGTGAGGTCGGGTGATATCATCAAAGGTTTTAAGAATGACTTAGATAAATTGAAAGACGTGACTTAGTGTAGAGGATGGTCAACAAGATTGGTTTATAGTTTTGAGTCGGTGAAACTTTAGAGATACAACTCGAGTTGGCAAGGAAGCAAAGGACTAGGATTTTAGAGATATGAATTGAGATGGACTTGAAACCTAGCCGGTTTTGAAATATTTTGAAACCTCATTTTACACACATAAACACTATGCAATTCGGCATGAATGCAACAAACAAATGAGTTCTCATTGGAAAAACTTTTCAAAAGCATACGCTTCTTTCAATCCAGCAAAACTTACAAGTTCGAAAATTTTAGAAAATTTAGAAATCCTTCATTTTATTCATTGTTATCTATTCACATCCCAAAATTAGAAATTTTGGGGTATGACATTAGCCCCTGGGGTTTTTGCATTTCACGCCGAGTCTTTTATCACTATTCACTGAGTCCGTGCGATCTTGTGTTCTAGCCCCTAGAGACTACAGTTAATCGTGTTCTAGTCCTCGGGTCTATCTTTTTCCATTTCTTTTTCCTATATTCCGCTGAAACTTTGGAAATTCGTATAAAATCAAATAAAAATCGTAAAAAGGAAAACTCAGTTGCGTTATACTCCTGGTAAATAGATCTACACAGTATGTATGATGTGGAGATGCGTATGTACGGTTTTGCCCCTATTATTGTGCATGCATGTTAATCCGATGAAAAATAGGAAACATGGTATAGTTGGAATTCAAAAGTGGCGAAACTTGGTCAGTAACCTTTTTAGGGTCTTTTAGCACTGTGATAATTTTTGGTGACTTATTATCTTATTGTTTATTCTCTGTTTTACCATTTTGCATGTATTTTATGCTTAAATTGATAGTTTGGAAATGTGGGCCATACAAAACATGATGAACATGACTCACTGGTATTTTTATTAGGTCCTATATACTTTGTGAACACCATTGGTAAAATATGAGCCCCTGCATGTTGAGTTTTGGTGGTGATTTGAAAATGACAAATCTTGACTTGGAGAACTAGATAAATGGGAAAATGGGTTCTAAGGTGCAAGATAAATTCTACCAAAATTCTAGTAGCATATGGGAGTGTTGTAGATTCCAGAAAGTATATCCTAGAGAGCTATTTATACTGTTTATATGTACATCTTAATCTTGCACTAGATATATATATGGAAACTAGGTGTCCTGTCAAACTTGGGAGTTTCAGCTTGTATATTTTTGTATATGCAGTTAATGCCAAGTATAACTCACTGTTAAAATTTCACCTTCAGACACTTTTCCAATAAATTATAAAAATTTTGTCAAGGTGTAGGGCTGAGAAATTGCTAGAATTTTAGTAAAATAATTATAACTCCAATTGGGCTGAAATTTTGATAGTAGCTTTGGGTATAAAGTATCTGCATGTCATAAAAGTTTGGTCTCATTTGGGTTAGTTGAACTGCTAGAACTCAGATGCATGAGTTAATTCACAAATGTGCATGGTTTACACTAAGTATATGCATGAAGGTCGATTTAACTACTATGCACATGACATTTTCCATGAAGTGCATGCTGCGTACTAACAATTGCATTTCATCTACATCAAACGCATACATCTGCATTCGTATTGCACTCATGTCTGCACCTTTCATGCATATAGACCCCGCGATCGAAGAAGAGACGGTGCAGGAGCAACCCCTGGTCGAGGAACCCGAAGAAGAGCAAGAGGACCCACAGCCGACCGCTGACGCCGCCACCGAAGAGACTAACCCTAGCGAGGAAGAAGGTAGGCAGGATCATGCTCTTCCCAGCAAAATAAATTATTTATTGATTATGCATATGCATTAGGAGTTGAATGAAACCAATTGCATTAGATTCTTTGGCCGCCCTGGCCCTAACACCTATACTTAGAGTTCATAGGAACGAGTGCCTAGAATGGCTAGGTACGAGTAGACACGAGTGAATAAAGGTCACTCGTCTCGTAGGAGTTACTTTTCAAAAGAAAAATTCTCACTTACAAGTTATTGTTACCATGCTATGATTATGTTATGTTTTAAATGGAGACCGGGCGGAGATATGGGTTTGAATGATGAGATTTGGAATAATGTGTGGGGGACTCCGCCCGAGTCGCATAAGGCTGGTCGTTGTTCGCTTGGGATCGGCATAACATTGCTAGAGTGCCTATCCGGGATCAATGGACCGGTGAAAGTCTTACTTGTGACGTCTCAAGCTGAGGGGCACGTTCCTACCCACTGGTTGAGAGGAAGGTGCTGCGGAGGCGGGTGTCAAGGGAGGGCTGACCCGACGTGACTGTGGTAACGCTCCTGCGACAACGCGCTCCGGGAGTCAGGCGGGAGTAGTCATCGAGCTTGAGACGGGACAGGTGGAGATGGGAGAAGCATATGTGGGAACGCTGGGAGTTAGTAAGCATATGCCATCCTGGTGCTTCTAGTTATTCCCAAGAATATAAAAATCGATTCGAATCGCTGATGCTCACCAGGTGTGTGAATGCCAGTATCACTGCTGGACAAAGTAGTCATCCATTTGAATATGTTGTATTATGAACACATGGTTTTGAACACTACATGCTTGGGGTATCGCTCCTGAGACGGCTACTCCAAAGGGGTTGGATGGAAGCGCTGTGAATCTTGGGACGGGACATGTATTTCATGTTTTACTTTCCTGCAAATATTTACTTTATGATATAAATGATTCTCATGATTAATGGATAGCAGCTGTCAAATCCTGCTATCTGATATCAACATGACCTTGTCTAAGAATCAACAGCTAAGGACCCACATGATTAGTAAGCATGCTTTGCGTCAGCCGTAAGCCCCGTCCATTAAGTCCTACTGAGTAATTAGTACTCAGGGTTTGCCCCCACTTTTGGCTTACATGTGCCGATGACTTTTGGACAACTGTGCTGGAGGTGGTAGTACCGGTGGGCTCGGTGCTATTCGCCTTGTTCATCTCTTCGTGAAGACTACTTAAGTATATTGCTTCCGCTACGAGTTGTTTTGAAAACTCTTCCGCTATATATACACTCTGAATTCGCTTTCGCTATATTTGAACATGTATTTGATTTCATACATTTGGTTTGTAAATTAAGTCTATTACTATCTATTTCAACTGCCTGTGATGATGTAATTGTTGTGGCTCCATCGAGAGTCGGATGTGTTTGATGTCGGTTCCTCTGGGAATGGTGTTATCGAGGGCCCAAGGCCACTCGACGGACTACCGGGTTTAGTCTGGCCTAAGTACACTGCGAGCCAGGGGTGGCAGGTGTGCTTAGTCTGGATTAAGCAGGGCGGTTCCGCCACAATGGGAGAAACTTAATTCAGTACAAGTTTTGATCCATCCACTGTTGTTAACATATCAATTGTTGTGGGACTCGGAATCGAGGGTTGTTGGACTTGTTGGGAAGATGAATGAGGAAACCACACCATAGGAATGAAACCTCAAAAATATGCATCACCAAAGTTGTTTTGGACCAACTTACATGCCCTCCCCTTCTGCCACTTGGGCCCATGCTTTGGCATCAGTTCGAGATACAAAACCAACGCAGCATGGCTCAGTTTGCCTAGACTGAACAGGGCGAAAGTTAAACTTTTTCCTAATCCAAAAACTTGTACACGCTAGTAAGTAGGAACCAATGAATATATTGCTTTTCCATATATGTACGCCGATGGGAGAAACTTAATTCAATACAGGTTTTGATCCATCCACTATTGTTAACATATCAATTGTTGTGGGACTCGGAATCGAGGTTTGTTGGATTAGTTGGTAAGATGAATGAGGAAACCACACCATAGGAACGAAACCTCAAAAATATGCATCACCAAAGTTGTTTTGGCTCAACTTATATGCCCTCCTCTTCTGCCACTTGAGCCCACGCTTCGGCATCGGGACGAGATACAAAACAAGCGCATAATGACTTAGTTTGCCTAGACTGAAGAGGGTGAAAATTAACCTTTTTCCTAATTCAAAACCTTGTACACGCTAGAAAGTAGGAACCAATTAATATAATGCTTTTCCATATATGTAGGCCAATGGGAGAAACTTAATTCAATACAGGTTTTGGTCCATCCACTATTGTTAACATATCATTTGTTGTGGGACTCGAAATCGAGGGTTGTTGGACTTGTTGGGAAGATGAATAAAGAAACACACCATAGGAACGAAACTTCAAAAATATGCATCACCAAAGTTGTTTTGGCCCAATTTATATGCCCTCCTCTTCTGCCACATGAGACGACGCTTCGGCATCAGGCCGAGATACAAAAACAGCGCAACATGACTCAGTTTTCATAGCCTGAAGAGGGCGAAGATTAAACATTTTCCTAATCGAAAACTTGTACACGCTAGTAAGTACGAACCAATGAATATAATGCTGTTCCATATAAGTAGGCCGATGGGAGAAACTTAATACAATACAGGTTTTAGTCCATCCACTATTGTTAACATATCAATTGTTGTGGGACTCGAAATCGAGGGTTGTTGGACTGGTTGGTAGGATGAATTAGAAAACCACACCATAGGACAGAAACCTCAAAAATATGCATCACCAAAGTTGTTTTGGCCCAACTTTACATGCCCAACTCTTCTGCCACTGGAGCCCACGCTTCAGCATCAATCCGAGATACAAAACCAACACAGCATGACTCAATTTGCCTAGACTGACTTGGGCCAAAATTAAACTTTTTCCTAATCCAAAAACTTGTACACGCTTATAAGTAGGAACCAATGAATATAAGCTTTTCCATATATGTTGGCCGATGGGAGAAACTTAATTCAATACAGGTTTTGATCCATCCACTGTTGTTAACATATCAATTGCTGTGGGCCTTGGAATCGAGGTTTGTTGGACTTGTTGGTAAGATGAATGAGGAAACCACACCATAGGAACGAAACCTCAAAAATATGCATCACCAAACTTATTTTGGCTCAACTTACATGCCCTCCTCTTCTGCCACTTGAGCCCACGCTTCGGCATCAGTCCAAGATAAAAAACCAACGCAGCATGACTTAGTTTGCCCCGACTGAAGAGGGCGAAAATTAAACTTTTTCCTAATCTGAAAATTAGTACACGCTAGTAAGTAGGAAACAATGAATATAATGCTTTTCCGTATATGTAGACCGATGGGAGAAACTTAATTCAATACCAATTTAAACCATCCACTTTCGTTAACAAATCAATTGTTGTGGGACTCGGAATCGAGGGTTGTTGGACATGTTGGTATGATGAATTAGGAAACCAGACCATAGGAACGAAACCTCAAAAATATGCATCACCAAAGTTGTTTTGGCCCAGCTTACATGCCTTCCTCTTCTGCCACTTGAGCCCAAGCTTTGGCATCAGGCCGAGATACAAAACCAACGTAGCATGACTCAGATTACCTAGACTGAAGAGGGCGAAAATTAAACTATTTTCTAATCCGAAAACTATACACGCTAGGAAGTTAGAAATAATGAATATAATGCTTTTCCATATATGTGGGCCGATGGGAGAAACTTAATTCAATACCAGGTTTGATCCACCCACTGTTGTTAACATATCAATTGTTGTGGGACTCAGAATCGAGGGTTGTTGGACTTGTTGGTATGATGAATGAGAAAACCACACCATAGGAACGAAACCTCAAAAATATGCATCACCAAAGTTGTTTTGGCCCAACTTAAATGCCCTCATCTTCTGCCACTTGAGCCCACGCTTCGGCATCAGGATGAGATACAAAACCAACGCAGCATGACTCAGTTTACCTAGACTGAAGAGGGCGAAAATTAAGCTTTTTCCTAATCCAAAAACTTGTACACGCTAGTAAGTAGGAACCAATGAATATAATGTTTTTCCATATATGTAGGCTGATGGGAGAAACTTAATTCAGTACAGGTTTTGATCCATCCTCTGTTGTTAACATAGCAATTGTTGTGGGACTCAGAATCGAGGGTTGTTGGACATGTTGGTATGATGAATGAGGAAACCACACCATAGGAAAAACACCTCAAAAATATGCATCACCAAAGTTGTTTTAGCCCAACTTACATGCCCTCCTCTTCTGCCACTTGAGCCCACGCTTCGGCATCTGGCCAAGATACAAAACCAGTGTAGCATGACTCAGTTTGCCTAGATTGAAGAGGGCAAAATTAAACTTTTTCCTAATCCCAAAACTTGTACACGCTAGTAAGTAAGAACCAATGAATATAATGCTTTTCCATGTATGTAGGCCGACGAGAGAAACTAAATTCAATACAGGTTTTGTTCGATCCACTGTTTTTAACATATCATTTGTTGTGGGACTCGGAATCGAGGATTGTTGGACTTGTTGGGAAGATGAATGAGGAAACCACACCATAGGAACGAAACCTCAAAAATATGCATCATAAAAGTTGTTTTGGCCCAATTTACATGCCCTCCTCTTCTGTCACTTGAGCCCACGCTTCGGCATCAGTCCGAGATACAAAACCAGTGCAGCATGACTCCGTTTGCCTAGACATAAGAGGGCGAAATTTAACTTTTTCCTAATCCAAAAACTGGTACACGCTAGCAAGTAGGAACCAATGAATATAATGATTTTCCATATATGTAGGCCGATGGGAGAAACTTAATTCAATACTGGGTTGTTGGACTTGTTGGGAAGATGAATGAGAATACCGCACCATAGGAACGAAACCTCAAAAATATGCAACACCAAAGTTGTTTTGGCCCAACTTACATGCCCTCTTCTTCTGCCACTTGAGCCCACGCTTCGGCATCAGTCTGAGATACAAAACCAATGCAGCATGACTCAGTTTGCCTAGACTGAAGAGGGCGAAAATTAAACTTTTTCCTAATCTGAAAACTTGTACACGCTAGTAGGTAGGAACCAATGAATATAATGCTTTTCCATATATGTAGGCCGATGGGAGAAACTTAATTCAATACAGGTTTTGATCTGTCCACTATTGTTAACATATCAATTGTCGTGGGACTCAGAATCGTGGGTTGTTGGACATGTTGGTATGATGAATGTGGAAATCACACCATATGAAAGAAACCTCTAAAATATGCATCACCAAAGTTGTTTTGGTCCGACTTACATGCCCTCATCTTCTGCCACTTGAGTCCACTTTTCGACATCAGGACGAGATACAAAACCAGCGCAGCATGACACATTTTGCCTAGACTGAAGAGGGCGAAAATTAAACTTTTTCCTAATCCAAAAACTTGTACACGCTAGTAAGTAAGAACCAATGAATATAATGCTTCTCCATATATGTAGGCCGATGGGAGAAACTTAATTCAATACCAGTTTTGATCCATCCACTGTTGTTAACATATCAATTGTTGTGGGACTCAAAATCGAGGGTTGTTGGGCTTGTTGCTATGATGAATGAGGAAACCACAGCATAGGAACGAAACCTCAAAAATATGCACCACCAAAGTTGTTTTGGCCCAACTTACATGCCCTCCTCTTCTGCCACTTGAGCCCATGCTTCGGCATTAGGCCGAGATACAAAACCAGCTGTCACACCCCAAATTTTCCAATTTGGAATGTGACACTTTTGGCTTGAATTAATACAGTGAATTTCTTGAATATTTAAAATGTTGTCAAGCAGTTATATATTTTCATAGATATTTAGTGTAGGAAATAATTATTTTGTAAAGAGACCAAATGTAATCTATGTTATAATAATATATGTGTTGCATTCATGCTGGTTCACATGATGTTTTTGAGTGATAAAGATTTTCTAAATGAGTTTAAACTACAAGTAACCTTTTCTGGAAACTTTCTAGATTTTCGTAGAAGCTTTTCCTGTTTTCCGTAGAGCACAATCCATTTATTGGAAGCTCTTAAGAACCTTTCCATGAGCTCCAAATATTTTTTTTGGGTTCATTAGGTCCAAAACTATTTTTGGGATTTTTTTCTAGAATTTTTTAGACCGTCGGGATATTTTTCGAACTTCAAGTATTGATCGTAGAATTATCTAGATTTATTTTAATTCCGAAAATAAATAATTCCGAATTTACTTGGGCTTTCTCCATTTAAATATGCTGGAATTTTAATAAACCCTGAAGGCCCATTTATGGGTTCTCTAATGGGCTTTAAACTCACTAAGCCCATTAGTGAAGTTAGGAGATGTAAATCAATTAGTACCACCTTGCTAGTTGACGCGCATCTACCGGCTCTTCTCCCTATATAATAAACCCAACCCCTCCTCTAAACGGCACATAAAAATATAGACTACTCTATGGAGGCCCGGAAGCTTGGGAGCCCTAAGATAGTCTATAGCTTTTCTCCGACTCCGATGGGTGTCTCTATTGCCGGTAAATTTCCTCTCCTCTAAATATTCAAGCAAAGTCTATTTCTCCCCCTCCTTTCTTTCTTTTCCCTTTTGGCCTAAGAGCGAGTAGTGCAATGGCCTGCTCTTTCCTCTTTGTAGGCATGGCCTAAGCTGGGAAGCAGCCCCTGCTCTCTCTCCAGCTTTGCATCGGCAGCAGTAGCAAGCTAGCATAGCAGCTCTTCCTCTCGTTTTGGCCTTGACCCAGAACAGCAGCAGCATCCCAGGTCTCTTTCTCGCATTGCATTGGCAGCCGCAGCAGTCCACCAGAGCAGATCACCGAAGCTCCGGCGATTGCTCGCCGGAGTTGTGCTGCCGCCCCGCCCCATCATCGTTCGCCCTCGGCCGATGCGCCGCCGCGCAGACCTCCTCGCCCGCTTCACCGCACCGCGCCGTTGCTCCCGCGCCTCCTCCCGCCAGCCTAAGGCCGCCGGAGCCACAAGTTCGTGGATCACCGGCGATCCTCCGCCGCTGCGACGGCCAAACCCATCGCCGCCGTCGTCTCCCCCTCCACATCTATTCCAGGCCATCCGATCTAGATCCAACGGCCCGGAAGCGCCCGCGAATCCGGTCAAACCAGTCAGCATGGCAATGTTGCTAAAGAGCCCTTAATGTTTCCATAACTTAGCCCACAATCCAAATCCGTTACGTCTGGGTCCAAGTTTTCACGGTTTAGCCCTGGAGTTTTCAAATATACTTCAAAATAGCCTTTCATCTTGATTTATTCATATCTTTTGCGTTTTAGATCCGTTTTGGTCCATTCAAGTTGCGTTAGATTCGTAATAATGAATTCTACGCTTTTGTGTTCATGTTAACCATATTATGTGTTTCTAATGTTAAACATAAACATTAATTGGATTAATGTTACTTCCATTACTTTTCCAAATAAAGACAATGTAAGGTTTAATCTTGGTTTTTCTTAAACTCTTGTTAATTTGGATAAATTATTCTATGATGCTTTCCAACTAAAAGACATTTAGGTTTAAAGCTCGGTATTTAATGGTTTTATTAAAATGTATGTTAACTTGATTAATTATTTTGTGTTTTAGTTATGACCTGTTTTGATCAAAACACGTTATGTGTTAAAAGCCGAATAGGTGATGACGTACTTGTTTTTCTAAACTTAATGATTTTATGAACATAATTTATATGAGATATTTATTAAATAATTAAGTATGACTAGTTTCAACCACGGTTTTCATTACAATATAAATTAATGTTAACTTGGTTATTTCCCAAAAATATCCATCTACCTTATTTTGTAAACTAAAAATAAAATTTAGCTTATAGTCTTCTCTGTTGACAAACAATGCAAATCTTCTGTTAGTTGTCTCTTCTCTACCCTAGCCTTATTTTCAGTGTCTCTTTCGTTAATGTGACCGTAGCAACGAGCCCTCTCTTTTAACATGTTTTATAAAACTTTTCTTCTGAATGGTGTATTGTTTCTTATGCATATATGTTTGTTTGCTTTGTATGTTGTATGTGTTGTCGCGTAAAGAATGAGTGTTGCACATGACGTTTCAAGATCAACACAAGAGTTATAGTGGTCGTGGTTTGTGAAGAACAAGTTCTTTAAGTTCTACGGTTGGTTCTTTGAGCAACTATATATTTGGGAATAAAGGCAAGTATTCTTTGACCTATGTCCTATTTACTTTAATCACATGATCTAGAGCCTAAATTCGCATGTTCCTATTAAGGATGACTAGCTTGATATTCCTTTACATGTCTATAAACCTGGGAGGGCTGTAATGTTGTAAATTGATTGCTACCGCTCAACTTATTATTACTCATGTTGCTAATTTTGATTAAATAATGATGCAATAATGATAAAAGCTTAGTTACTTTGCAACATGGGGACTTAAGCATGTTTTGTTGGTTTGCTCAAGTACTTCGCCCTAAGGATCGGTTCGCCGAGCGACCACCCAGGAAAACAGTGCAACCACAAGAGATGGAATGGGACATCCTTGACTGATTAATTAGATGAACTGGAGTTTTGGCCTGCTTCCCTGAAACATGGCGTATGAGGGGTCTGGGGGATATGGGACTTTGCCCTTTGCCATCATGGTTAATCACCCTTTGGAACGGAACTCCCATATCTTTAGTTAACTGGAGTAACCTGTAACGGGCATACCACGACTCTAGGAATTCTTTGCAAAAGTCTCGTAATGAAACCCTGCCGATTCATCAAAGGATAGTGAATATATGAGGTTTGGCCACCTCTTGGCATATGGGAATCATGGCTTGTGGGTAAAGATGTATAACCTCTCGAGAGTGTTTAAAACTGATATATCAGCCATGCTCACGGTTATGAGCGGCCTGGACCCTCACAGATTAGAGTTTTCAAAGAAAATGGCTCATGATGATAATGGTGATGACAGTGATGATGATAGTGGTGATGATGGTAATGGTGGCAGTTACGACAATGGTTGATACTCAATTATTTTATTTACTTATAATATTTCAGTTATGGGATGGGTTATGCTAATCATTGCTAGTAATAAAACTTGACCAACTAAAAGCAACCGCTGTGCCTGTCCACTATAAAGCTAGTCCACTTTTATCCTAAACGGAATACTTGCTGAGTGCGCCATGTACTCACCCTTGCTATCCCAAACCTATAGTTCTTCTCTATACAAGTTGATGATGATATGAAGACGGAGTGAATCCAGAAGTTTACAATGTGTTTAGGCGTACGTGCCCCCAGTCAACTTTCCTGTGAAGATGGAGTTCCGCTACGAGATAGAAGTTTCGCTACACTCTGATATATTGACCTTTGTGTCAAATGTAAGTTTTATACGCTTATATAATGCACTGTCTATTGATATTCACTAATGAAGTCGGCTGTATGTGTGGGAAATAGATCTTGGGCACACATATAGTGTCATCTGGTTTTGTTTATAAAACCGGGTCTGACACCAGCGCAGCATGACTCAGTTTGCCTAGACTAAAGAGGGCGAAAATTAAACTTTTTCCAAATCCAAAAACTTGTACACGCTAGTAAGTAAGAACCAATGAATATAATGCTTCTCCATATATGTAGGCCGATGGGAGAAACTTAATTCAATACCAGTTTTGATCCATCCACTGTTGTTAACATATCAATTGTTGTGGGACTCAAAATCGAGGGTTGTTGGACTTGTTGCTATGATGAATGAGGAAACCACACCATAGGAACGAAACCTCAAAAATATGCACCACCAAAGTTGTTTTGGCCCAACTTACATGCCCTCCTCTTCTGCCACATGAGCCCATGCTTCGGCATCAGGCCGAGATACAATACCAGCGCAGCATGACTCAGTTTGCCTAGACTAAAGAGGGAGAAAATTTAACTTTTTTCCAAATCCAAAAACTTGTACACGCTAGTAAGTAAGAACCAATGAATATAATGCTTTTCCATATATGTAGGCCTATGGGAGAAACTTAATTCAATACAGGTTTTGTTCCATCCACTGTTGTTGTTAACATATCATTTGTTCTGGGACTTGGAATCGAGGGTTGTTGGAATTGTTGGGAAGATGAATGACAAAACCACACCATAGGAACGAAACCTCAAAAATATGCATCACCAAAGTTGTTTTGGCCCAATTTACATGCGCTCCTCTTCTGCCACTTGAGCCCACGCTTCGGCATCAATCCGAGATACAAAACCAGCGCAGCATGACACAGTTTGCCTAGACTGAAGATGGCGAAAATTAAACTTTTTCCTAATTCAAAATACTTGTACACGGTAGTAAGTAGGAACCAATGAATACAATGCTTTTCCATATATGTAGGCCGATGGGAGAAACTTAATTCAATACAGGTTTTGATCCATCCGCTGTTGTTAACATATCAATTGTTGTGGGACTCGGAATCGAGGGTTGTTGGACTTGTTGCGAAGATGAATGAGGAAACCACACCATAGGAACGAAACCTCAAAAATATGCACCACCAAAGTTGTTTTGGCCCAACTTACAAGCCCTCCTCTTCTGCCACGTGAGCCCACGCTTCGGCATCAGTCCGAGATACAAAACCACCGCAGCATGACTCAGTTTGCCTAGACTGAAGGGGCCGAAAATTAAACTTTTTCCTAATCCGAAAACTTGTACACGCTAGTAAGTAGGAACAAATGAATATAATGCTTTTCCATATATGTAGGTCGATGGGAGAAACTTAATTCAGTACAGGTTTTGATCCGTCCACTGTTGTTAACATATCAAATGTTGTGGCACTCAGAATCAAGGGTTGATGGACTTGTTGGGAAGATGAATGAGAAAACCACACCATAGGAACGGAACCTCAAAAATATGCATCTCCAAAGTTGTTTTGGCCCAACTTACATGCCCTCCTCTTCTGCCACGTGTGCCCATGCTTCGGCATCAGTCCGAGATACAAAACCAGCGCAGCATGACTCAGCTTGCCAAGACTGAAGAGGGCGAAACTTAAACTTTTCCTAATCCGAAAACTTGTACACGCTAGTAAGTAGGAACCAATGATTATAATGCTTTTCCATATTTGTGGGCCGATGGGAGAAACTTAATTCAATACAGGTTTTGTTCCATCCACTGTTGTTAACATATCAATTGTTGTGGGACTCAGAATCGATGGTTGCTGGACATGTTGGAATGATGAATAAGGAAACCACACCGTAGGAAAGAAACCTCAAAAATATGCATCACCAAAGTTGTTTTGGCCCAACTTACATGCCCTCATCTTCTGCCACTTGAGCCCACGCTTCGGCATCAGGATGAGATACAAAACCAGTGCAGCATGACTCAGTTTGCCCAGACTGAAGAGGGCGAAAATTAAACTTTTTCCTAATCCGAAAACTTGTACACGCTAGTAAGTAAGAACCAATGAATATAATGCTTTTCCATATATGTAGGCCGGTGGGAGAAACTTAATTCAATACCAGTTTTGATCCATCCATTGTTGTTAACATATCAATTGTTGTGGGAGTCAGAATCGAAGGTTGTTGGACTTGTTGGATTGATGAATGAGGAAACCACACCATAGGAACGAAACCTCAAAAATATGCATCACCAAAGTTATTTTGGCCCAACTTACATGCCCTCCTCTTCTATCACTTGAGCCCACGCTTCGGCATCAGGCCAAGATACAAAACCAGCGCAGCATGACATAGTTTGCCTAGACTGAAGAGGGCGAAAATTAAACTTTTTCCTAATCCAAAAACCTATACACACCGGTAAGTAAGAACCAATGAATATAATGCTTTTCCATATATGTAGGCTGAAGGGAGAAACTTAATTCAATACAGGTTCTGTACCATCCACTGTTGTTAACATATCAATTGGTGGGACTCGGAATCGAGGGTTGTTGGACTTGTTGGTATGATGAATGAGGGAGGCACACCATAGGAAAGAAACCTCAAAAATATGCATCACCAAAGTTGTTATGGCCCGACTTACATGCCCTCCTCATCTGCCACGTGAGCCCACGCTTCGGCATCAGGACGAGATACAAAACCAGCGCAGCATGACTCAGTTTGCCTAGACTGAAGAGGGCGAAAATTAAACTTTTTCCTAATCCAAAAACTTGTACACGCTAGTAAGTAAGATCCAACGAATATAATGCTTTTCCATATATGTAGGCCGATGGGCAAAACTTAATTCAATACAGGTTTTGATCCGTCAACTGTTGTTAACATATCAATTGTTGTGGGACTCGGAATCGAGGGATGTTGGACATGTTGGTATGATGAATGAGTAAACCACACCATAGGAAAGAAACCTCAAAAATATGCATCACCAAAGTTGTTTTGGCCCAACTTACATGCCCTCCTCTTCTGCCACGTCAGCCCACGCTTCGGCATTAGTCCGAGATACAAAACCAACGCAGTATGACTCAGTTTGCCTAGACTGAAGAGGGCGAAAATTAAACTTTTTCCTAATCCGAAAACTTGTACACGCTAGTAAGTAGGAACCAATGAATATAATGATTTTCCATATATGTAGGCCGAAAGGAGAAACTTAATTCAATACCGGTTTTGATCCATCCACTGTTGTTAACATATCAATTGTTGTGGGACTCGGAATCGAGGGTTGTTGGACTTGTTGGTATGATGAATGAGGAAACCACACCATAGGAAAGAAACCTAAAAAATATGCATCACCAAAGTTGTTTTGGCCCAACTTACATGCCCTCTTCTTCTGCCACTTGAGCCCACGCTTCGGCATCAGGACGAGATACAAAACCAGCGCAGCATGACTCAGTTTGCCTAGACTGAAGAGGGCGAAAATTAAACTTTTTCCTAATCCAAAAACTTGTACACGCTAGTAAGTAAGATCCAACGAATATAATGCTTTTCCATATATGTAGGCCGATGGGCAAAACTTAATTCAATACAGGTTTTGATCCATCAACTGTTGTTAAGATATCAAATGTTGTGGGACTCAGAATAGAGGGTTGTTGGACATGTTGGAATGATGAATGAGGAAAACACACCATAGGAAAGAAACCTCAAAAATATGCATCACCAAAGTTGTTTTGGCCCAACTTACATGCCCTCCTCATCTGCCACGTGAGCCCACGCTTCGGCATCAGGACGAGATACAAAACCAGCGCAGCATGACTCAGTTTGCCTAGACTGAAGAGGGCGAAAATTAAACTTTTTCCTAATCCAAAAACTTGTACACGCTAGTAAGTAAGATCCAACGAATATAATGCTTTTCCATATATGTAGGCCGATGGGCAAAACTTAATTCAATACAGGTTTTGATCCGTCAACTGTTGTTAACATATCAATTGTTGTGGGACTCGGAATCGAGGGTTGTTGGACATGTTGGTATGATGAATGAGTAAACCACACCATAGGAAAAAAACCTCAAAAATATGCATCACCAAAGTTGTTTTGGCCCAACTTACATGCCCTCCTCTTCTGCCACGTCAGCCCACGCTTCGGCATTAGTCCGAGATACAAAACCAACGCAGCATGACTCAGTTTTCCTATACTGAAGAGGGCGAAAATTAAACTTTTTCCTAATCCGAAAACTTGTACACGCTAGTAAGTAGGAACCAATGAATATAATGATTTTCCATATATGTAGGCCGAAAGGAGAAACTTAATTCAATACCGGTTTTGATCCATCCACTGTTGTTAACATATCAATTGTTGTGGGACTCGGAATCGAGGGTTGTTGGACTTGTTGGTATGATGAATGAGGAAACCACACCATAGGAAAGAAACCTAAAAAATATGCATCACCAAAGTTGTTTTGGCCCAACTTACATGCCCTCTTCTTCTGCCACTTGAGCCCACGCTTCGGCATCGGGACGAGATACAAAACCAGCGCAGCATGACTCAGTTTGCCTAGACTGAAGAGGGCGAAAATTAAACTTTTTCCTAATCCAAAAACTTGTACACGCTAGAAAGTAAGATCCAACGAATATAATGCTTTTCCATATATGTAGGCCGATGGGCAAAACTTAATTCAATACAGGTTTTGATCCATCAACTGTTGTTAACATATCAAATGTTGTGGGACTCAGAATAGAGGGTTGTTGGACATGTTGGAATGATGAATGAGGAAAACACACCATAGGAAAGAAACCTCAAAAATATGCATCACCAAAGTTGTTTTGGCCCAACTTACATGCCCTTCTCATCTGCCACGTGAGCCCACGCTTCGGCATCAGGACGAGATACAAAACCAGCGTAGCATGACTCAGTTTGCCTAGACTGAAGAGGGCGAAAATTAAACTTTTTCCAAATCCAAAAACTTGTACACGCTAGTAAGTAAGATCCAACGAATATAATGCTTTTCCATATATGTAGGCCGATGGGCAAAACTTAATTCAATACAGGTTTTGATCCGTCAACTGTTGTTAACATATCAATTGTTGTGGGACTCGGAATCGAGGGTTGTTGGACATGTTGGTATGATGAATGAGTAAACCACACCATAGGAAAGAAACCTCAAAAATATGCATCACCAAAGTTGTTTTGGCCCAACTTACATGCCCTCCTCTTCTGCCACGTCAGCCCACGCTTCGGCATCAGGACGAGATACAAAACCAGCGCAGCATGACTCAGTTTGCCTAGACTGAAGAGGGCGAAAATTAAACTCTTTCCTAATCCGAAAACTTGTACACTCTAGTAAGTAAGAACCAATGAATATAATGCTTTTCCATATATGTAGGCTGATGGGAGAAACTCAATTCAATACCAGTTTTGACCCATCCACTGTTGTTAACAAATCAATTATTGTGGGACTCGGAAACGAGGGTTGTTGGACTTGTTGGGAAGATGAATGAGGAAACCACACCATAGGAAAGAAACCTCAAAAATATGCATCACCAAAGTTGTTGTGGCCCGACTTACATGCCCTCATCTTCTGCCACTAGAGCCCATGCTTTGGCATCAGGACGAGATACAAAACCAGTGCAGCATGACTCAGTTTGCCTAGACAGAAGAGGGCGAAAATTAAACTTTTTCCTATACCAAAAACTTGTACACGCTAGTAAGTAAGAACCAATGAAGATAATGCTTTTCCATATGTGGAGGCCAATGGGAGAAACTCAATTCAACACCAGTTTTGACCCATCCACTGTTGTTAACATATCAATTGTTGTGGGACTCGGAATCGAGGGTTGTTGGACTTGTTGGGAAGATGAATGAGGAAACCACACCACAGGAACGAAACCTCAAAAATATGCATCACCAAAGTTGTTTTGGCCAAATTTACATGCCCTCCTCTTCCGCCACTTGAGCCCACGCTTCAGCAATAGTCCGAGACACAAAACCAGTGCAGCATGACTCCGTTTGCCTAGACTGAAGAGGGCGAAAATTAAACTTTTTTCAAATCCAAAAACTTGTACACGCTAGTAAGCAGGAATCAATGAATATAATGCTTTTCCATATATGTAGGCCGATGGGAGAAACTTAATTCAATACAGGTTTTGATCCATCCGTTGTTGTCAACATATCAAATGTTGTGGGACTCAGAATCGAGGGTTGTTGGACTTGTTGCGGAGATGAATTAGAAAACCACAACATAGGAACGAATCCTCAAAAATATACATCACCAAAGTTGTTTTGGCCCAACTTACATGCCCTCCTCTTCCGCCACGTGAGCCCATGCTTCGGCATCAGTCCGAAATACAAAACAAACGCAGGATGACTCAGTTTGCCTAGACAGAAGAGGGCGAAAATTAAACTTTTTCCTATACCGAAAACTTGTACACGCTAGTAAGTAAGAACCAATGAAGGTAATGCTTTTCCATATGTGGAGGCCAATGGGAGAAACTCAATTCAACACCAGTTTTGACCCATCCACTGTTGTTAACATATCAATTGTCGTGGGACTCGGAATCGAGGGTTGTTGGACTTGTTGGGAAAATGAATGAGGAAACCACACCACAGGAACGAAACCTCAAAAATATGCATGACCAAAGTTGTTTTGGCCAAATTTACATGCCCTCCTCTTCTGCCACTTGAGCCCACGCTTCAGCAACAGTCCGAGAAACAAAACCAGTGCAGCATGACTCCGTTTCGCTAGACTGAAGAGGGCAATAATTAAACTTTTTTCTAATCCAAAAACTTGTACACGCTAGTAAGTAGGAACCAATGAATATAATGCTTTTCCATATATGTAGGCCGATGTGAGAAACTTAATTCAATACAGGTTTTGATCCATTAGCTGTTGTCAACATATCAAATGTTGTGGGACTCGGAATCGAGGTTTGTTGGACTTGTTGGGGAGATGAATGAGAAAACCACACCATAGGAACGAAACCTCAAAAATATACATCACCAAAGTTGTTTTGGCCCAACTTACATGCCCTCCTCTTCTGCCACGTGTGCCCATGCTTCGGCATCAGTCCGAAATACAAAACCAATGCAGCATGACTCAGTTTGCCTAGACTGAAGAGGACGAAAATTAAACTTTTTCCTAATCCGAAAACTTGTACACGCTAGTAAGTAAGAACCAATGGATATAATGCTTTTCCATATATGTAGGCCGATGGGAGAAACTCAATTCTACACCAGTTTTGACCCATCCACTATTATTAACATATCAATTGTTGTGGGACTCAGAATCGAGGGTTGTTGGACTTGTTGGGAAGATGAATGAGGAAACCACACCATAAGAAAGAAACCTCAAAAATAAGCATCACCAAAGTTGTTGTGGCCCGACTTACATGCCCTCATCTTCTGCCACTTGAGCCCATGCTTTGGCATCAGGACGAGATACAAAACCAGTGCAGCATGACTCAGTTTGCCTAGACTGAAGAGGGCGAAAATTAAACTTTTTCCTAATCCAAAAACTTGTACACGCTAGTAAGCAGGAACCAATGAATATAATGCTTTTCCATATATGTAGGCCGATGGGAGAAACTTAATTCAATACAGGTTTTGATCCATCCGTTGTTGTCAACATATCAAATGTTGTGGGACTCAGAATCGAGGGTTGTTGGACTTGTTGCGGAGATGAATGAGAAAACCACAACATAGGAATGAATCCTCAAAAATATACATCACCAAAGTTGTTTTGGCCCAACTTACATGCCCTCCTCTTCTGCCACGTGAGCCCATGCTTCGGCATCAGTCCGAAATACAAAACAAACGCAGCATGACTCAGTTTGCCTAGACAGAAGAGGGCGAAAATTAAACTTTTTCCTAATCAGAAAACTTGTACACGCTAGTAAGTAGGAACCAATGAATATAATGCTTTTCCATATATGTAGGCTGACGGGAGAAACTTAATTCAATACAGGTTTTGATCTGTCCACTGTTGTTAACATATCAATTGTTGTGGGGCTCAGAATCGAGGGTTGTTGGACATGTTGGAATGATGAATGAGGAAAACACACCATAGGAAAGAAACCTCAAAAATATGCATCACCAAAGTTGTTTTAGCCCAACTTACATGCCCTCTTCTTCTGCCACTTGTGCCCGCGCTTCGGCATCAGGATGAGATACAAAACCTGCATAGCATGACTCAGTTTGCCTAGACTGAAGAGGGTGAAAATTAAACTTTTCCTAATCCGAAAACTTGTACACGCTAGTAAGTAAGAACCAATGGATATAATGCTTTTCCATATATGTAGGCCAATGGGAGAAACTTAATTCAATACAGGTTTTGTTCCATCCACTGTTGTTAACATATCAGTTGTTGTGGGAGTCGGAATCGAGGGTTGTTGGACTTGTTGGTATGATAAATGAGGAAACCACACCATAGGAAAGAAACCTCAAAAATATGCATCACCAAAGTTGTTGTGGCCCGACTTACATGCCCTCATCTTCTGCCACTTGAGCCCACGCTTTGGCATCAGGACGAGATACAAAACCAGCGCAGCATGACTCAGTTTGACTAGACTGAAGAGGGCGAAAATTAAACTTTTCCTAATCCGAAAACTTGTACACGCTAGTAAGTAAGAACCAATAGATATAATGCTTTTCTATATATGTAGGCCGATGGGAGAAACTCAATTCAACACCAGTTTTGACCCATCCACTGTTGTTAACAAATCAATTGTTGTGGGACTCGGAATCGAGGGTTGTTGGACTTTTTGGGAGGATGAATGAGGAAACCACACCATAGGAAAGAAACCTCAAAAATATGCATCACCAAAGTTGTTGTGGCCCGACTTACATGCCCTCATCTTCTGCCACTTGAGCCCATGCTTTGGCATCAGGACGAGATACAAAACCAGTGCAGCATGACTCAGTTTGCCTAGACTGAAGAGGGCGAAAATTAAACTTTTTCCTATACCGAAAACTTGTACACTCTAGTAAGTAAGAACGAATGAATATAATGATTTTCCATATGTGGTGGCCAATGGGAGAAACTCAATTCAACACCAGTTTTGACCCATCCACTGTTGTTAACATATCAATTGTTGTGGGACTCAGAATCGAGGGTTGTTGGACTTGTTGAGAAGATGAATGAGGAAACCACACCATAGGACAGAAACCTCAAAAATATGCATCACCAAAGTTGTTTTGGCCCAACTTACATGCCCTCTTCTTCTGCCACTTGAGCCCGCGCTTCGGCATCAGGATGAGATACAAAACCTGCATAGCATGACTCAGTTTGCCTAGAATGAAGAGGGCGAAAATTAAACTTTTTCCTAATCCGAAAACTTGTACACGCTAGTAAGTAAGAACCAATGGATATAATGCTTTTCCATATATGTAGGCCAATGGGAGAAACTTAATTCAATACAGGTTTTGTTCCATCCACTGTTGTTAACATATCAGTTGTTGTGGGAGTCGGAATCGAGGGTTGTTGGACTTGTTGGTATGATAAATGAGGAAACCACACCATAGGAAAGAAACCTCAAAAATATGCATCACCAAAGTTGTTGTGGCCCGACTTACATGCTCTCATCTTCTGCCACTTGAGCCCACGCTTTGGCATCAGGACGAGATACAAAACCAGCGCAGCATGACTCAGTTTGACTAGACTGAAGAGGGAGAAAATTAAACTTTTTTCTAATCCGAAAACTTGTACACGCAAGTAAGAACCAATGAATATAATGCTTTTCCATATATGTAGGCCGATGGGAGAAACTCAATTCAACACCAGTTTTGACCCATCCACTGTTGTTAACAAATCAATTGTTGTGGGACTCGGAATCGAGGGTTGTTGGACTTTTTGGGAAGATGAATGAGGAAACCACACCATATGAACGAAACCTCAAAAATATGCATCACCAAAGTTGTTTCGGCAAAATTTACATGCCCTCCTCTTCTGCCACTTGAGCCCACGCTAGGGGGCGAAAATTAAACTTTTTCCTAATCCAAAAACTTGTATACTCTAGTAAGCAGGAACCAATGAATATAATGCTTTTCCATATATGTAGGCCGATGGGAGAAACTTAATTCAATAGAGGTTTTGATCCATCCGCTGTTGTTAACATATCAAATGTTGTGCGACTCGGAATCGAGGGTTGTGGGACTTGTTGGGAAGATGAATGAGAAAACCACACCATAGGAACGAAACCTCAAAAATATGCATCACCAAAGTTGTTTTGGCCCAACTTACAAGCCCTCCTCTTCTGCCACGTGAGCCCATGCTTCGGCATCAATCCGAAATACAAAACCAACGTAGCATGACTCAGTTGGCCTAGACTGAAGAGGGCAAAAATTAAACTTTTTCCTAATCCGAAAACTTGTACATGCTAGTAAGTAGGAACCAATGAATATAATGCTTTTCCATATTTGTAGGCCGATGGGAGAAACTTAATTCAATATAGGTTTTGATCTGTCCACTGTTGTTCAGATATCAATTGTTGTGGGGCTCAGAATCGAGGGTTGTTGGACATGTTGGAATGATGAATGAGGAAAACACAACATTGGAAAGAAACCTCAAAAATATGCATCACCAAAGTTGTTTTCTCAAAAATATGCATCACCAAAGTTGTTTTGGCCCAACTTACATGCCCTCTTCTCTTGCCACTTGAGCCCGCGCTTCGGCATCAGGATGAGATACAAAACCAGCATAGCATGACTCAGTTTGCCTGGACTGAAGAGGGCGAAAATTAAACTATTTCCTAATCTGAAAACTTGTACACGCTAGTAAGTAAGAACCAATGGATATAATGCTTTTCCATATATGTAGGCCGATGGGAGAAACATAATTCAATACAGTATTTGTTCCATCCATTGTTGTTGACATATCAATTGTTGTGGGACTCGGAATCGAGGGTTGTTGGACTTGTTGGTATGATGAAAGTGGAAACCACACCATAGGAAAGAGACCTCAAAAATATACATCACCAAAGTTGTTTTGGCCCGACTTACATGCCCTCATCTTCTGCCACTTGAGCCCACGCTTCGGCATCAGGACGAGATACAAAACCAGCGTAGCATGACTCAGTTTGCCTAGACTGAAGACGGCGAAAATTAAACTTTTTCCTAATCCGAAAACTTCTACACGCTAGTAAGTAAGAACCAATGAATATAATGCTTTTCCATATATGTAGGCCGATGGGAGAAACTCAATTCAACACCAGTTTTGACCCGTCCACTATTGTTAACACATCAATTGTTATGGGACTCGGAATCGAGGGTTGTTGAACTTGTTGAGAAGATGAATGAGGAAACCACACCATTGGAATGAAACCTCAAAAATATGCATCACCAAAGTCGTTTTGGCCCAATTTACATGCCCTCCTCTTCTGCCACTTGAATCCACGCTTCAGCAACAGTCCGAGATACAAAACCAGAGCAGCATGACTCCGTTTGCTTGGACTGAAGAGGGCAAAAATTAAACTTTTTCCTAATCCAAAAACTTGTACACGCTAGTAAGTAGGAACTAATGAATATAATGCTTTTCCATATATGTAGGCCGATGAGAGAAACTTAATTCAATACAGGTTTTGATCCATCCACTGTTGTTAACATATCAAATGTTGTGGGACTCAGAATCGAGGGTTGTTGGACTTGTTGGGAAGATGAATGAGAAAACCACACCATAGGAACGAAACCTCAAAAATATGCATCACCAAAGTTGTTTTGGCCCAACTTACATGCCCTCCTCTTCTGCCACGTGAGCCCACGCTTCAGCATCAGTCCGAAATACAAAACCAATGCAGCATGACTAAGTTGGCCTAGACTGAAGGGGGTGAAAATTAAACTTTTTCCTAATCCGAAAATTTGTACACTTTAGTAAGTAGGTAAAAATGAATATAATGATTTTCCATATATGTAGGCCGATGGGAGAAACTTAATTCAATACCGGTTTTGATCCATCCACTGTTGTTAACATATCAATTGTTGTGGGACTTGGAATCGAGGGTTGTTGGACTTGTTGGTATGATGAATGAGGAAACCACACCATAGGAAAGAAACCCCAAAAATATGCATCACCAAAGTTGTTTTGGTCCAACTTACATGCCCTCATCTTCTGCCGCTTGAGCCCACGCTTCGGCATCAGGACGAGATACAAAACCAGCGCAGCATGACTCAGTTTGCCTAGACTGAAGGGGGCAAAAATTAAACTTTTTCCTAATCCGAAAACTTGTACACGCTAGTAAGTAAGAGCCAATGAATATAATGCTTTTCATATATGTAGGCCGATGGGAGAAACTTAATTCAATACCAGTTTTGATCCATCCACTATTGTTAACATATCAATTGTTTTGGGACTCGAAAACAAAGGTTGTTGGACTTGTTGGTATGATGAATGAGGAAACCACACCATAGGAACGAAACCTCAAAAATATGCATCACCAAAGTTGTTTTGGCCCAACTTACATACCCTCCTCTTCCGCCACTTCAGCCCACGCTTCGGCATCCGGCGAAGATACAAAACCAGCGTAGCATGACTCAGATTGCCTAGACTGAAGAGGGCGAAAATTAAACTTTTTCCCAATCCAAAAACTTGCACACGCTTGTAAGTAAGAACCAATGAATATAATGCTTTTCCATATATGTAGGCCGATGGGAGAAACTTAATTCAACACAGGTTTTGTTCCATCCACTGTTGTTAACATATCATTTGTTGTGGGACTCAGAATCGAGGGTTGTTGGACTTGTTGGGAATATGAATGAGGAAACCACACCATAGGAACGAAACCTAAAAATATGCATCACCAAAGTTGTTTTGGCCCAATTTACATGCCATCCTCTTCTGCCACTTGAGCCAAACTTTTTCCTAATCCAAAAACTTTTACACTCTAGTTAGGAGGAACCAGTGAATATAATGCTTTTCCATATATGTAGGCTGATGGGAGAAACTTAATTCAATACAGGTTTTGATCCATCCGCTGTTGTTAACATATCAAATGTTGTGGGACTCGGAATCGAGGGTTGTTGGACTTGTTGGCAAGACGAATGAGGAAACCACACCATTGGAACGAAACCTCAAAAATATGCATCACCAAAGTTGTTTTGGCCAAATTTACATGCCCTCCTCTTCTGCCACTTGTGCCCACGCTTCGGCAATAGTCCGAGACACAAAACCAGTGCAGCATGACTCCGTTTGCCTAGACTGAAGAGGGCGAAAATTAAACTTCTTCCTATTCCAAAAACTTGTACACGCTAGTAAGCAGGAACCAATGAATATAATGCTTTTCCATCTATGTAGGCCGATGGGAGAAACTTAATTCAATATATGTTTTGATCCATCCGCTGTTGTTAACATATCAAATGTTGTGGGACTCGGAATCGAGGTTTGTTGGATTTGTCGGTAAGATAAATGAGGAAACCACACCATAGGAACGAAACCACAAAAATGTGCATCACCAAAGTTGTTTTGGCTCAACTTATATGCCCTCCTCTTCTGCCATTTGAGCCCACGCTTCGGCATCAGGACGAGATACAAAACCAGCGCATAATGACTCAGTTTGCCTAGACTGAAGAGGGTGAAAATTAACATTTTCCTAATCGAAAACTTGTACACACTAGTAAGTAGGAACCAATGAATATAATGCTGTTCCATATAAGTAGGCCAATGGGAGAAACTTAATTCAATACAGGTTTTAGTCCATCCACTATTGTTAACATATCAATTGTTGTGGGACTCGGAATCGAGGGTTGTTGGACTTGTTGGTATGATGAATGAGAAAACCACACCATAGGACAGAAACCTCAAAAATATGCATCACCAAAGTTGTTTTGGCCCAACTTACATGCCAAACTCTTCTGCCACTGGAGCCCACGCTTCAGCATAAATCCGAGATACAAAACCAGCGCAGCATGACTCAATTTGCCTAGACTGACTTGGGCGAAAATTAAACTTTTTTGCTAATCCAAAAACTTGTACACGCTTATATGTAGGAACCAATGAATATAATGCTTTTCCATATCTCGTGCTCTCTCTCGTCTCTATTCATAACCGACCAGCTGCTGAGCTAAGCTGTTCCGTGTGTGGTCTTGCATTGCTATGCTGGTGCTGCAGGGAGACGGCGTCGGTCCACGCGGCACTTGGACGGTGAGGCTATTCGTGGCAGCGCAGGACAAGCCCATGTACGCGGCGGGGCGCGGCATGCAGGACCTGCTGGACTCCAGCCACTCACCATCACCATTCTAGGGGCCGAGGCCTAGAGGTGGTGGCAGACAGAGTGCGGGGAGAGGAAGGGCGCCGATGGGCAAACAGCAAGTCAGACCAGATCAAGAGCATGGAAGAAATGGTGGCAAGCCAGGTCAGGATAATAGCCAAACCACAGATATGGAGGTGGAAGAGAAGAGAGAAGCTGTCCCAGAGGCTAAGGAAAAATTCATGGATGTAGTGTGCTTCAACTGTGGAGATATTGGTCATTTCAGTGCTGCCTATACCAAACCTAGGTGTTGCTTCATATGTAGAAAGGAGGATCATGTGGTGGAGAATTTTCCTGGGTGGAAGAAAGAACAATCAGTGGCCTAGTACTATGGGAGTGCTTGCAAGGGGTTAGGCTTTTATCACATTGATGTGGAACCTAGGGAACACAGATTTAGTCACTGGATAGGGCTGGACAGTTTTGGTATTATAACAATAGAGCAAGGTGACATCAACGAGGTTGAGTTAATATCTCATTTGAGGAGGCTGTTTGATGAAACCTGGGACTGAAAACTGAGGTCTGAAGAGGAATACACATACATCACCAGATTTCCACCCCACAAGAGAGTGGAGAATCTGGTCATTGGGAAGGCTACACTATTTGAGCTAGAGGGAACAAATGTTGTGGCCTCTTTGAAACCTTGGAATGGAGATGTGGAACCAATCAGCAGACTGAAAGAGGTTTGGGTACAAGTCAAGGGCATTCCACCTAAGTGGGTTGATTGGTGGACCATTAAGGATATTGCCTTAAGCCTAGGACTGCTTCTGGAGGTAGATTGGACTGAATTGTTCAAAGTTTTTTTTTCAAAGGCAAGGATCAGAATCAAATGCAAAAATCCAGCCAGAATTCCTTTTGAGAGGATATATGAGCTTGGTGGAAGTTGCTTCCTCATTCACTTCAAAACTGAAGGAGTGATGCAATTGGGAGAGCCTAAAGATGGGGAAGATGACCATGATGGAGATGGAAATGATGGTGATTCTCATGAAGACAAGAACAGGAAGGATGGTAAGGATAACGGTGAAGAAGATCTTGAGGATGATGACTTACTAGATGATGAGCTTAGAGAGCAGGAGGGACAGGACAAAGAAAAGGGGACAAAGAATGGTGATAAGAGAAGTGTTAATCAGACTGGAGAAAAATCAAATCAAGGTAAAAGTGGACAAACCTCTACAAGTCAGCGGGGAAGTAGGAGTGTTAGAAGATCGCTGGAATTCTTTGGAGTAAACCAAGAGCATTCTCTAGAACAATATGGCTGTGTGTACTTACTAAACGCCATGGAGATTGATGGAACTGAGGTAGAAGAGATAGAAGATATAACTGATAAGGGAGAGGATGTTCAGCTTGAGGAGGGTCAACTAAACTTGCCTTTGGAATGGATTGATCACTTAACCAACCTGAGAGAGGGTAATGGACTAGTATTTCATAGTGATAACATGCCTACAGGGGAGGAGAAGGAAATTGGAGATGCAATTGGCTCTCAGCCAACTACTGAAGATTTACAGAGGATGATCAACCAAAGAGAACCTCATGACCAACATAAAAGAGTCACCAATCAGAAGTCGGGGCCTATCCTGGCCATGAAGAAAAGCGTGAGAGTTTCTGATGATGGGAGAACAATGCTCCAAAAAGCTCAAGATCTCAAGGAAAAGCAGAATCTCCAACTCATGAAAGGTAAATCTAACTTACCCACTGTACACACTAGTCCTGGTCATTTATCCTCCGATTGCTGCAGATTTAGGTATTTCTTCTAGGGATGGTTATCCCTTAGATATTAACATGTTGGATAACATGGTTAGCTTAGATAAGAGTAGAGCTGAGAATTATAAGAATATATGTGCTGAGAAAAAGAGTGTTAAAGAGATAAATACTGCAGATTCTAGTTCTATAGATGAAGGTGATGTTCATAATGATCCCAGTAGTATAGTGGGTGGCTACCCAGAGAACTTTACATACATTGAAATAGAGTCTGATGACCTATCTGTTTATGCTGAGAGGAAAGGTAGGGGTAAACCTAAGAGTAGAGGCATTAGGAGATATAAAAAGAATAGAAAACAATAGGTCTTTTTTGGAATATCAGAGGCATGGGCCAACAAGGTAGAATTCCAGCTTTAGCAAATAGAATTAGAGAAAACCATGCTGATTTTGTAGGCATTGTTGAGACTAAGAAAAGTGAGTTTTCTGTAGGTTTACTTAGATCTCTGACTGGTAATACGAAGTTTGATTGGTGCTCCCTAAGAGCAAGAGGTACTGATGGAGGTATTCTAGTAGGAGCCAACTCTGACATATTTACACTTACTGTAGGAGATATTTTAGACTTCTCTGTTAGTGTTATGTTAACCAACAAATCCTCTGGTTTTGCTTTTAAACTGGTAGTTATTTATGGCTCACCATATGAGGATGGTAAGCTAGTCTTTTTGGATGAACTGCACAAGATAATGGGCTCCTGGCAAGGCCCCATTATTCTTGGGGGAGATTTTAATCTAGTTAGATATAGTCGTGAGAAAAGTAATGGCATTATCAATTTCAAATGGGCTGATTCTTTTAATGATTGGATAGGAAAATGTGGTCTGATAGAATTAGAGTTGAAGAACAGAAAATATACTTGGACCAATAATTAAGAAAATCTGATTATGGCTAGGATTGACAAAATTTTTCTTTCTACTGAGTTTGAATTGGCTTTCCCTCTAGCTAAGATGAAAGCTTTAGATAGAACCCCTAGTGATCACAACCCACTCCTAGTTCAACTAGGAGATAACGCTTTTTATGGGAAGAAGAGGTTTAGGTTTGAAAAATGGTGGTTACTAGAAGAGTCTTTCATAGAAGTTGTGAAGAAGGCATGGACACTACCATGTTCTGAAAATAGGAGCATTGATGTTTGGCAGTTCAGAGTTAGGTCTTTTCGTAGACTGGTATGGGGGTGGGCAGCTAACCAGGTGGCCTTGCTAAGCAACAACAAAACTATGTTATCCCAGGAATATGGTAAACTAGATCAGGCTTTAGAAGAAAAAGACTTAGATGCAGATGAGTGGAGTAGATATAAACATATAGAAAAAGAACTAGATAAATTCTGGAGGATGGAGAAGATTAGGATTAGATAGAGGTCCAGGGAAAGAGAGATTCTAGAAGGAGATAGAAACACAACATATTTTCATGCGGTGGCTAATTACAGAAGTAGAAAGAAAAGAATAGATTTTTTAGAGAGCTCTGCAGGGCACATATTAGATCAAAAAGGGATGATGGACATAGCTCTAGATTTCTACAAAAAAAAAACTTTTTGCGAAAGAAGAGAGGGGTAATATTAATCTTAGTGAAGATTTTTGGGAAGCCTCCTAGAAAGTAACAGAGGAAGAAAATAATATGTTAGATGCTCCTTTCTCAGAAGCTGAGATTAAGGAAGCTATCTTTAGCTGCTATCCAGAGGGTGCCCCGGGACCTAATGGGCTATCTTTTCTTTTTTACCAAAAGTTTTGGGAGATAATCAAAAGTGATATCATGGCCATGTTTACAGATTTTTGTCAAGGTACTTTAGATATCCAAAGACTAAATTTTGCTCTAGTAACCTTGGTTCCTAAAGTGAGTGAGGCTTGTAATATGAAACAGTTTAGGCCAATTAGTTTAATAAATTGCAGTTTAAAAATGTTTTCAAAGCTCTTAGCTAATAGATTAGGCAAAGTAGCACAAAGGTTAGTGGCTACTAACCAGAGTGCCTTTATAAAAGGGAGATACATTTTAGAGAGTGTTGTTGTGGCTAATGAGATAGTTCATAGTCTGCATAGGAAAAAGGAAAAAGGAGTTATTATTAAGCTAGACTATGAGAAGGCATACGATAGGGTTAGCTGGGAATTCCTATTTGAAGTTCTAAACACTAGAGACTTTTCCCCCAATTGGATACATTGGATTAAATGCTTAGTAGTAGGTGGTTCTGTAGGAATCTTAGTGAATGGTGAGGAAACCCCATACTTTAAACCTAGTAAGGGTCTGAGACAAGGTGATCCTTTGTCTCCTCTCCTCTTTAACTTAGTTGGGGATGCTTTCACAAGGATTTTAGACAGGGCTGCTAACAAGTGTCTAGTACAAGGCGTTTTGCAAGATTTTAGACCTGGAGGGATCCTCTCCCTTTAGTATGCTGATGACACAATATTATTCTCTAGTGTTGATAAATCTCATCTGTGGAACCTGAAACACTCCATCATGTGGTTTGAACAGCTATCTGGCATGAGAGTAAATTTCCACAAGAGTGAGATTCTAACTATGAATTTGGAGGAAGAGGAATCTAAGGAGATCTGTAGTATTTTCAACTGCCCTGCTGGGTCCTTTCCGTTAAAGTATTTGGGTGCACCTTTATATTTTGAGAAACTTACTAGAGAAGAGCTTCAGCCTTTTGTAGACAAACTTCTCCATAGGATTCAAGGTTGGAGGGGGAAACTCTTATCTTTAGCTGCTAGAGCCTTGCTGATCAAAACATGTTTAGCTAGCATTCCTACTTATTTACTCTCTTTCATTAAGTTCCCTAAATGGGCCATTGAAACCCTAAATACTCATATGAGCAATTATCTCTGGAATGATATAGAAGGTGCTCACAAATACCATTTGGCAAACTGGGAGTTAGTTTCCCTCCACAAAGATTATGGTGGTCTAGGGCTCCCTAATTTGAGGGATTTGAATATTTGTCTACTAGCTTCCTGGTTGAAAAGATATGAGAAAGACAAAAATAAACTCTGGAGAGAGCTTATTGACTACAAATATAAGACAAATAAGCCTAACATTTTCCAAGCCAATAGTGTAGGTAGCTCGGTGTTCTTCAAAGGTTTTATGAGTGCTGTACATGCAACCAAAATGGGATACAGATGGATTATTGGAAATGGAAAAAGAGTTAGGTTTTGGGAAGATAATTGGCTGGGCTCCTCAAGTCTTGCAATCCAGTATTGGAGCTTATATAGATATGTCAATGAGAAAAATCAGTCTGTAGCTGACTTGTGGGATGGTGTTAATTTGAAATGTACTTTTAGGAGAATGGGTGATGTTAACCTGATGGTGCTCTAGGAGGAAATCTGTCAACTTGCATCCACAATTAGTTTTAATGAGGAAGATGATGCATTAGTTTGGACCTTTACCTCAAAAGGGATATATAGTGTGCAATCCTTATATAAAGTGGTAAATTTTAGAGGAGTTCAGATTGTTTTTGTCTGTGCCATCTGGGACCTCAAAATTCCTCCTAGAGTACAATATCATCTTTGGCTTATGAGTAAAAATAGGCTATTAACCCGTGATAATCTGAATAAGAGAAAGAAAGTGGAGGACCTCACCTGTCTCTTCTGTGAAGAACAGGAGACCGTGCACCACCTTTTTTTTGATTGTGTAGTTGTTAAACAGTTATGGTCTGTGTTGGCTAATATCTTTCATACACAAAGTTTGGACTCTCTAGAGGATGTAGGGAAATATTGGCTAAGCAATAAACGTAATGGTATATTTAATATTTGTACTTCAGCTGTTTTTTGGAGTATATGGAAACTTAGGAATGATATCTGTTTTCAGAGAACAATGTGGCAAAGTATGACTATACTTTTCCACAAAACAGCTGCAATGATTCTAAATTGGGAGCTCTTGTGCCCATTGGAGAAGAAGGAGGAATTGAGAACAATGGCGATGCGGATCAAGAAGGAGGCGGCTCAGGTCCTCTGGCTCCCCAATACATGATGGAGTCCAGCTGGGAGTTGCCAAGCAACTTGGAGACAAGCCTGAAGCAAGAGTTTTCCTTCTGATATGTCCCAGTTTATTACTGTATCGCGTCATGGCGTTGTCGTCCTGTAATAAGTTTTGAAGTTGTAGTCTTTGGCTCATAGCTAGGTAGCTGTAGCCTCTGGTTTAAGAACTCTCTCACTGTTCGCAGATGGTCATACCACCTGTTAAGCGCTGTAAACTGTATATGGTCCGTTATGCTTTTTAATGGACGGGGGCACTGGCCTTTTATTCTAAAAAAAACTCACCATCACGGTCAGGGCGCGGTCCCGGTACCGAGTGGTGGGGAGCCTGGTCCGGCTGACGTACCGCCATGACTCCGACTGCGTCGTGCTCCTCAAAAGGACACCCAACAGGGCCACCTGCTCTCCCGCAAGCTAGCGTGCTGCCTGATATGGTGCCGATGTTCTCTTCTGGGCTCGAGTTTTTCACTTGATTCCCTGCAGGGTTAATATAGGAGAGGAGTTTTCATGATGTGGTGTAATCGGCGAAGTGACCACAAATCTGGAGAATTTGTCAGTCAAGCCACAGCGCAAAAGATACAGTAGAAATGAAAACCGAAAAAGAAAAAGAAAAAAGTGAACAGAGTGTTTTTAGACGTGCCTGTTTTTTTTTTTTTTGCGACCGATTTTTCGCTGTATTCAGCTAGCTATGATGACCCCGGGATACATATCACCTCCGCACAGTATTTCTTCTCTACTAATGCAACCGAACTTGGTTTAGTGATCGTGAATCGTGATGGGAATTTGGGATGAATGATCTGTCCCCGCGGGCCACGGGGACACGGTGTCATGGACGAAGCCCAAATCTCGGCTTTCGCCCGGAGCCCCAGACGGGACGTGGCGCCCGAACGCGCTGACACTCGCTAGCGTGCTTTCGGCATGCGCAGACCTCGGTGCGAGGCGGGGCAATCCACGGCTTCGGTCTCCGCCGCGGGGGCCTGATCGTGGGCGTTGCCTTGTGCTGGCCCCTGGCCTGTTGGGTGTGTAGTGCTGGGCACAGGGTAGTGCGCGACAAACAAAGCCACTGTCGTCTACAAGCTGTGAGGAGCAGAGCCTCAGAGGAGTTGCCAGCGTCAGAGGAGGCTGGAGAGTTTTTTTTTCACAGAGAAGTGGACGCCGGCGGGGGGGGGAGGCGGGGGGCACGGAATCTCTCAACTCTCAAGTCCAAGTCACGCCTGAATGCCTGATGTTGGGAGATGGGAGGACGCATGTGCTGTCAGGGAGAAGATGACTGCAATATGGTCTGGGAAAAAAAAAAGTTGCTGCCTAATCATTCCCGGTGAAAACGGATCATATACAAACGAATATCGCCGATACCACATTGGTTTTCATATTTTTGTTCGGATTCGGATTCGAATACGGATAGTGTCAACCATGCTGGATACGATACGGTCGGATGTCAGCATTATAAATATGGGATTTCAATATTTGGAAACGGATACGGTATCGGATGTTGAATTTCTAGACTGAGATACGGACTGCTTAAAACCCCTCTAAACGAATTCGGTAATGAATAGGTCGGAAAATATCCGTACCGTTTTCATGACTGCTAATAATGGATTTAAGTGGGGGGCGGATCCAACAACGGGTGGCTGGGGCTTAAACCCTCCCACCGCCGCTCGAAGCATGGAGCCTCTCCTAACCCACCCTATAAATCCTATATAAATTGAAGTTTAGAAGGCTGGACTAAATGTAGAAGCATGGAGTCACTGAAGTCTACAGGGATGGACTAAATGTAGAAAATAAGATGAAGAAAATACTATATCCTAGGACTAGGATATTTTTCTAGATTTGTGCTTATTGTTTGGATTTAGTTAGATTCGCATCATGTACTGGGGTTGACTGTAGTGAAACTTGAACTAAATTGCATCTCAATCCACCCAAACATATGTGGATTGAGCTAAATCCGATAACATCTAAACAAGGCCTAAGTATAGCAACAATTTTTGGATAACCCCACCTCCATTTTTCCAAAGGACAAGGCGGTGATATAGATGGGCACGACAAATTTAAGTTTTAAATATCCCTAAAAAAAACTCTATAAATGTAGATGAAATGATAATATAGATGCATACCGTAAAGTTTCAAGAACAAACTCGATTTCATTTACTAGATACAAGATTGACAAATCATGGACAAAAAGTGAAGAAAAAGGGAGAAAAAAATGCATGTGTCCTTTTCTGTCGGTTGCATTTGGTCACAAAATTCTACATGCCTCTGTCACAATTCCTCTACATCTATGGAATCTCCAAACTTATACCTTTTTATGTCGTTTACAATTAATACAATTCCTTCGTATAGGTCACCATATACATACAGCACCATCAGTGCTAGGTACAACTAACAAGTTATGGACCTCATGAGTAGATGGTACAGTAAAGTTTATAGCAAATTGAAAATGTAAATCTTGACAAAAGGTTCAGATTACCCAGATTTTGATCCTGAACTGATTTCAGTTGTAATTCAAAAACTAAGAACCTTCAGAGGAAACATTATATAACAAAGTTGTCACACATTTCATGATCTACAAGTTCTGTATATAAAGTTTTGTCCAGTTCCTTTTAGTTTTTTAGTTATGCACCACAGCAGTATCAGATTACTGAATTTCTCTAACAAATTCAATTTTCTTCATTCAAATTGCATTCAAACACTTGAAACCAATATCAATACACTTGTGCTGGAATGATGAACATGAAATGCATGTGTTATTTGCCTTTGAGATACCGGAGGTATCACATCTTTCCAGTAGATTTTTTGTATGTTAAGTACCATTGGAATTTAGTTTTCTCAGTGTCACATTTATACTGTATACCAACGTAGATTTTGGTATGTCTCCCCACTACCATCAAAACTCTAAACTGACATTAGGAGTTAAATAAATCTTGATGTGAATTGAAAGGTTTCGGGATGCCTCTTCATTGTATTGAATGACTAGAAGAGCATGTATGTAGGACAGTGTGTTTGTGAGTGTGTATTGCCCTTCAGTCACCATTAGTCAAGTATATTGCTCGGCTGATTTTTATAGCTCGTTATCTTCGATGAAATAGGTGTGATGGACCTGTATTAGAAGAGGTTTCAAGGATTTTCCACTGTAGGGTTATCAATGACCCTTCTAAATCAACTGCTGGCATCAGATGAAAACAAGTTAGTGCTAAATAGATGCCCTTGGTACGTGCTTACAAACTCTTCTCTATTCTCCTTCGCTTCAATAAGTTGTTTATGATGTTCTTAATGTTTTTAATCTGGCGGTTAAATTTAGGAAGAACTTAGTGATCACAGGCTTTTTTACCATCAATTATTCCTTCGGTTTATTGCTGGTATACTTTGGAATTTAAAGCTTAAAATTCTTATTCTCCACCACATGATGTTGCAATATAGGTTTGTAGTCATGGTTCTGCAACTAGTTGCTGTGTAGGTTTTTGACAATAACTCAATTGTTACAACTTCAGAAGTCAGAACTAGGTTCTGAACAACAATTATCAAGTATTTACAGTGCAAATCAGCTTGTAATGATGAAGTAATGCTTATTATGTGTGAACTTCCAGGGTACGGTAACACCACTATTTTATGGTGCTGTAGCTATGCTGTCAGAGGTGGTATATCTATGATGGAACACTTCTTCTGTATATAGCTGTTTCGATCAGGCTATATTTACACTATGATTGGTTTCGACTAGCCTGAGATATTCAGTATGGATAATTGGTCGCCTTGCGCAGTATATATAACTCACGAAGTATCATTGTTATATGGACCTCATGAGTAGATGGTACAGTAACTTGTTAGTTGTACCTAGCACTGATGGTGCTGTACGTATATGGTGACCTATACGAAGGAATTGTATTAAGTGTAAACGACATAAAAATATATAAGTTTGGAGATTCCATAGATGTAGAGGAATTGTGACAGAGGCATGTAGAATTTTGTGACCAAATGCAACCGATAGAAAAGGACACATGCATTTTTTTTCTCCCTTTTTCTTCACTTTTTGTCCCTGATTTGTCAATCTTGTATCTAGTAAATGAAATCGAGTTTGTTCTTGAAACTTTAACGGTATGCCTCTATATTATCATTTCATCTACATTTATAGAGTTTTTTTAGGGATATTTAAAACTTAAATTTGTCGTGCCCATCTATATCACCGCCTTGTCCTTTTGAAAAATGGAGGTGGGGTTATCCGAAAATTGTTGCTATACTTAGGCCTTGTTTAGATGTTATCGGATTTACCTCATTCCACATATGTTTGGGTGGATTGAGATGCAATTTAGTTCAAGTTTCACTACAGTCAACCCCAATACATGATGCGAATCTAACTAAATCCAAAGAATAAGCACAAATCTAGAAACATATCCTAGTCCTAGGATAAAGTATGGGTTTCTTCATCTTATTTTCTACATTTAGTCCATCCCTCTAGACTTCAGTGACTCCATGCTTCTACATTTAGTCCAGCCTTCTAAACTTCAATTTATATAGGATTTATAGGGTGGGTTAGGAGGGGCTCCATGCTTCGAGCGGCGGTGGGAGGGTTTAAGCCCTAGTCACCCGTTGTTGGATCCGCCCCCCACTTAAATCCATTATTACCAGTCATGAAAACGGTACGGATATTTTCCGACCTATTCATTACCGAATTCGTTTAGAGGGGTTTTAATCAGTCTGTATCTCAGTGCAGAAATTCAACATCCGATACCGTATCCGTTTCCAAATATTGAAATCGCATATTTATAATGCTGACATCCAACCGTATCGTATCCGGCATGGTTGACACTATCCGTATTCGAATCCGAATCTGAACAAAAAATATGAAAACCAATGTGGTATCGGCGATATCCGTTTGTATCCGATCCGTTTTCACCGGGAATGATTAGGCAGCAACTTTTTTTTTCCCAGACCATATTGCAGTCATCTTCTCCCTGACAGCACATGCGTCCTCCCATCTCCCAACATCAGGTATTCAGGCGTGACTTGGACTTGAGAGTTGAGAGATTCCGTGCCCCCTGCCCCCCCTCCCCCGCCGGCGTCCACTTCTCTGTGAAAAAAAAAACCTCTCCAGCCTCCTCCGACGCCGGCAACTCCTCTAAGGCTCTGCTCCTCACAGCTTGTAGACGACAGTGGCTTTGTTCGTCGCGCACTACCCAGTGCCCAGCACTACACACCCAACAGGCCAGGGGCCTGCACAAGGCAACGCCCACGATCAGGCCCTCGCGGCGGAGACCGAAGCCGTGGATTGCCCCGACTCGCACTGAGGTCTGCGCATGCCGAAAGCACGCTAGCGAGTGTCAGCGCGTTCGGGCGCCACGTCCCGTCCGGGGCTCCGGGCGAAAGCAGAGATTTGGGCTTCATCCACGACACCGTGTCCCCGTGGCCCGCGGGGACAGATCATTCATCCCAAATTCCCATCACGATTCACGATCACTAAACCAAGTTCGGTTTCATTAGTAGAGAAGAAATACTGTGCGGAGGTGATATGTATCGCGGGGTCATCATAGCCAGCCGAATACCGTGAAAAACCGGTCGCAAAAGAAAAAAAAAACAGGCACGTCTAAAAACACTCTGTTCACTTTTTTCTTTTTCTTTTTCGGTTTTCATTTCTACTGTATCTTTTGCGCTGTGGCTTGACTGACAAATTCTCCAGATTTGTGGTCACTTCGTCGATTACACCACATCATGACAACACCTCTCCTATATTAACCCTGCAGGGAATCAAGTGAAAAACTCGAGCCCAGAAGAGAACATCGGCACCATATCAGGCAGCACGCTAGCTTGCGGCAGAGCAGGTGGCCCTGTTGGGCATCCTTTTGAGGAGCACGACGCAGTCGGAGTCGTGGCGGTACGTCGGCCGGACCAGGCTCCCCACCACTCGGTACCGGGACCGCGCCCTGACCGTGATGGTGAGTTTTTTTTTTAGAATAAAAGGGCAGTGCCCCCATCCATTAAAAAGCATAACGGACCATATACAGTTTACAGCGCTTAACAGGTGGTATGACCATCTGCGAACAGTGAGAGAGTTCTTAAACCAGAGGCTACAGCTACCTAGCTATGAGCCAAAGACTACAACTTCAAAACTTATTACAGGACGGCAACGCCATGACGCGATACAGTAATAAACTGGGACATATCAGAAGGAAAACTCTTGCTTCAGGCTTGTCTCCAAGTTGCTTGGCAACTCCCAGCTGGACTCCATCATGTACTGGGGAGCCAGAAGACCTGAGCCGCCTCCTTCTTGATCCGCATCGCCATTGTTCTCAATTCCTCCTTCTCCGATGGGCACAAGAGCTCCCAATTTAGAATCATTGCAGCTGTTTTGTGGAAAAGTATAGTCATACTTTGCCTCATTGTTCTCTGAAAACAGATATCATTCCTAATTTTCCATATACTCCAAAAAACAGCTGAAGTACAAATATTAAATATACCATTACGTTTATTGCTTAGCCAATATTTCCCTACATCCTCTAGAGAGTCCAAACTTTGTGTATGAAAGATATTAGCCAACACAGACCATAACTGTTTAACAACTACACAATCAAAAAAAAGGTGGTGCACGGTCTCCTGTTCTTCACAGAAGAGACAGGTGAGGTCCTCCACTTTCTTTCTCTTATTCAGATTATCACGGGTTAATAGCCTATTTTTACTCATAAGCCAAAGATGATATTGTACTCTAGGAGGAATTTTGAGGTCCCAGATGGCACAGACAAAAACAATCCGAACTCCTCTAAAATTTACCACTTTATATAAGGACTGCACACTATATATCCCTTTTGAGGTAAAGGTCCAAACTAATGCATCATCTTCCTCATTAAAACTAATTGTGGATGCAAGTTAACACATTTCCTCCTAGAGCACCATCAGGTTAACATCACCCATTCTCCTAAAAGAACATTTCAAATTAACACCATCCCACAAGTCAGCTACAGACTGATTTTTCTCATTGACATATCTATATAAGCTCCAATACTGAATTGCTAGACTTGAGGAGCCCAGCCAATTATCTTTCCAAAACCTAACTCTTTTTCCATTTCCAATAATCCATCTGTATCCCATTTTGGTTGCATGCACAGCACTCATAAAACCTTTGAAGAACACCGAGCTACCTACACTATTGGCTTGGAAAATGTTAGGCTTATTTGTCTTATATTTGTAGTCAATAAGCTCTCTCCAGAGTTTATTTTTGTCTTTCTCATATCTTTTCAACCAGGAAGCTAGTAGACAAATATTCAAATCCCTCAAATTAGGGAGCCCTAGACCACCATAATCTTTGTGGAGGGAAACTAACTCCCAGTTTGCCAAATGGTATTTGTGAGCACATTCTATGTCATTCCAGAGATAATTGCTCATATGAGTATTTAGGGTTTCAATGGCCCATTTAGGGAACTTAATGAAAGAGAGTAAATAAGTAGGAATGCTAGCTAAACATGTTTTGATCAGCAAGGCTCTAGCAGCTAAAGATAAGAGTTTCTCCCTCCAACCTTGAATCCTATGGAGAAGTTTGTCTACTAAAGACTGAAGCTCTTCTCTAGTAAGTTTCTCAAAATGTAAAGGTGCACCCTATCGTATGCCTTCTCATAGTCTAGCTTAATAATAACTCCTTTTTCCTTATTCCTATGCAGACTATGAACTATCTCATTAGCCACAACAACACTCTCTAAAATGTATCTCCCTTTTATAAAGGCACTTTGGTTAGTAGCCACTAACCTTTGTGCTACTTTGCCTAATCTATTAGTTAAGAGCTTTGAAAACATTTTTAAACTGCAATTTATTAAACTAATTGGCCTAAACTGTTTCATATTACAAGCCTTACTCACTTTAGGAACCAAGGTTACTAGAGCAAAATTTAGTCTTTGGATATCTAAAGTACCTTGATAAAAATCTGTAAACATGGCCATGATATCACTTTTGATTATCTCCCAAAACTTTTGGTAAAAAAGAAAAGATAGCCCATCAGGTCCCGGGGCACCCTCTGGATAGCAGCTAAAGATAGCTTCCTTAATCTCAACTTCTGAGGAAGGAGCATCTAACATATTATTTTCTTCCTCTGTTACTTTCTGGGAGGCTTCCCAAAAATCTTCACTAAGATTAATATTACCCCTCTCTTCTTTCGCAAAAAGTTTTTTTGTAGAAATCTAGAGCTATGTCCATCATCCCTTTTTGATCTGATATGTGCCCTGCAGAGCCCTCTAAAAAATCTATTCTTTTCTTTCTACTTCTGTAATTAGCCACCGCATGAAAATATGTTGTGTTTCTATCTCCTTCTAGAATCTCTCTTTCCCTGGACCTCTTTCTAATCCTAATCTCATCCATCCTCCAGAATTTATCTAGTTCTTTTTCTATATGTTTATATCTACTCCACTCATCTGCATCTAAGTCTCCTTCTTCTAAAGCCTGATCTAGTTTACCAAATTCCTGGGATAACATAGTTTTGTTGTTGCTTAGCAAGGCCACCTAGTTAGCTGCCCACCCCCTTACCAGTCTACGAAAAGTCCTAACTCTGAACTGCCAAACATCAATGCTCCTATTTTCAGAACATGGTAGTGTCCATGCCTTCTTCACAACTTCTGTGAAAGACTCTTCTAGTAACCACCATTTTTCAAACCTAAACCTCTTCTTCCCATAAAAAGTGTTATCTCCTAGCTGAACTAGGAGTGGGTTGTGATCACTAGGGGTTCTATCTAAAGCTTTCATCTTAGCTAGAGGGAAAGCCAATTCAAACTTAGTACAAAAAAAAATTTTGTCAATCCTAGCCATAATCAGATTTTCTTAATTATTGGTCCATGTATATTTTCTGTTCTTCAACTCTAATTCTATCAAACCCAATTTTCCTATCCAATCATTAAAAGAATCAGCCCATTTGAAATTGATAATGCCATTACTTTTATCATGACTATATCCAACTAGATTAAAATCTCCCTCAAGAATAATGGGGCCTTGCCAGGAGCCCATTATCTTGTGCAGTTCATCCAAAAAGACTAGCTTACCATCCTCATATGGTGAGCCATAAATAACTACCAGTTTAAAAGCAAAACCAGAGGATTTGTTGGTTTACATAACACTAACAGAGAAGTCTAAAATATCTCCTACAGTAACTGTAAATATGTCAGAGTTGGCTCCTACTGGAATACCTCCATCAGTACCTCTTGCTCTTAGGGAGCACCAATCAAACTTCGTATTACCAGTCAGAGATCTAAGTAAACCTACAGAAAACTCACTTTTCTTAGTCTCAACAATGCCTACAAAATCAGCATGGTTTTCTCTAATTCTATTTGCTAAAGCTGGAATTATACCTTGTTGGCCCATGCCTCTGATATTCCAAAAAAGACCTATCGTTTTCTATTCTTTTTATATCTCCTAGTGCCTCTACTCTTAGGTTTACCCCTACCTTTCCTCTCAGCATAAACAGATTGGTCATCAGACTCTATTCCAATGTATGTAAAGTTATCTGGGTAGCCACCCACTATACTACTGGGATCATTATGAACATCACCTTCATCTATAGAACTAGAATCTGCAGTATTTACCTCTTTAACACTCTTTTTCTCAGCACATATATTCTTATAATTCTCAGCTCTACTCTTATCTAAGCTAACCATGTTATCCAACATGTTAATATCTAAGGGATAACCATCCCTAGAAGAAATACCTAAATCTGCAGCAATCGGAGGATAAATGACCAGGACTAGTGTGTATAGTGGGTATGTTAGATTTACCTTTCATGAGTTGGAGATTCTGCTTGTCCTTGAGATCTTGAGCTTTTTGGAGCATTGTTCTCCCATCATCAGAAACTCTCACGCTTTTCTTCATGGCCAGGATAGGCCCCCACTTCTGATTGGTGACTCTTTTATGTTGGTCATGAGGTTCTCTTTGGTTGATCATCCTCTGTAAATCTTCAGTAGTTGGCTGAGAGCCAATTGCATCTCCAATTTCCTTCTCCTCCCCTGTAGGCATGTTATCACTATGAAATACTAGTCCATTACCCTCTCTTAGGTTGGTTAAGTGATCAATCCATTCCAAAGGCAAGTTTAGTTGACCCTCCTCAAGCTGAACATCCTCTCCCTTATCTGTTATGTCTTCTATCTCTTCTACCTCAGTTCCATCAATCTCCATGGCCTTTAGTAAGTACACACAGCCATATTGTTCCAGAGAATGCTCTTGGTTTACTCCAAAGAATTCCAGCGATCTTCTAACACTCCTACTTTCCCCCTGACTTGTAGAGGTTTGTCCACTTTTACCTTGATTTGATTTTTCTCCAGTCTGATTAACACTTCTCTTATCACCATTCTTTGTCCCCTTTTCTTTGTCCTGTCCCTCTAGCTCAAATAGTGTAGCCTTCCCAATGACCAGATTCTCCACTCTCTTGTGGGGTGGAAATCTGGTGATGTATGTGTATTCCTCTTCAGACCTCAGTTTCCAGTCCCAGGTTTCATCAAACAGCCTCCTCAAATGAGGTATTAACTCAACCTCGTTGATGTCACCTTGCTCTATTGTTATAATACCAAAACTGTCCAGCCCAATCCAGTGACTAAATCTGTGTTCCCTAGGTTCCACATCAATGTGATAAAAGCCTAACCCCTTGCAAGCACTCCCATAGTACTAGTCCACTGATTGTTCTTTCTTCCACTCAGGACAATTCTCCACCACATGATCCTCCTTTCTACATATGAAGCAACACCTAGGTTTGGTATAGGCAGTACTGAAATGACGAATATCTCCACAGTTGAAGCGCACTACATCCATGAATTTTTCCTTAGCCTCTGGGACAGCTTCTCTCTTCTCTTCCACCTCCATATCTGTGGTTTGGTTGTTATCCTGACCTGGCTTGCCACCATTTCTTCCATGCTCTTGATCTGGTCTTACTTGCTGTCTGCCCATCGGCGCCCTTCCTCTCCCTGCACTCTGTCTGCCACCACCTCTAGGCCTCGGCCCCTGGAATGGTGAGGGTGAGTGGCTGGAGTCCAGCAGGTCCTGCATGCCGCGCCCCGCCGTGTACATGGGCTTGTCCTGCGCTGCCACGAATAGCCTCACCGTCCAAGTGCCGCGTGGACCGATGCCGTCTCCCTGCAGCACCAGCATAGCAATGCAAGACCACACACAGAACAGCTTAGCTCAGCAGCTGGTCAGTTATGAATAGAGACGAGAGAGAGCACGAGATTGATCGACGTGCTGGCCTGTGAGATGGCCAAGACGAATCGGTTGAAGGACATCTGGAGCTGTGGCGGGCCAACGCGCAGCGTGAAGACCTTGGAGTAGTTGTCGATGACCACATCGACGGAGGAGTTGCAGTTGAGGAAGCTGGTCTCCACGCTCGAGCCGTCCAGCCCTTCGCCAAGTGCGAACCGCTGGACCTTGCCGACGCTGACGAGTAGGACACCTAGGGGTGCCGTGGCCTGGTGGCCAGGACGAAGACGAGTAGCGCGAACGCCGCGCTGGCCGCCACCTGGAACGCGATGCAGCAGCATGGGGCCTCCGGGTCCAGCTTCACGTACCTCCACGCCCCGCTCCTCTGGGCCGCCTCATCGTCGTCCGCGTCGTCGCCGTCGCCGTCGTCGTGGTGGCCTGATGACCGCCCCGACACCACACGCAGCACCTGCTGGGCTTCTTGTCGCCGCTGACCAGGAAGGAGCTGTTGGATCCTCGTGGTCGTGTTCGCGGTGGGCGTCCACGTCGTGGTGGAGGGTCGGGAAGGGGAAGAGGATGAGCGCCATGGAGTCGGACGCCGGGTGGCTGAGCGTGTGCGACGCCGCGGATGGGCTCTGCACGTAGTAGTGCGCGCATGGCGACAGTGGAAGAGTGGAAGCTCATTGTCGTCCGCACCCATTGGCCGCAGGTGCCATGACGACGTCTTTGTGTCGAAGTTGCGCGCGCGTCTCACTTGCCGATTGGTTGCCGTGGATTGCCTTGGTGTGTAGCGTTAAACCATGATCGGTTTATGTAGGAGAAAAAGGCAATGTTTGAAGCTTCATGCCAATGATTCTAGCTGGCTGGAACGGCTCAGCCTTTTTTATTTATGCACATGCCGGTGTCTAGCTTCATGCACCTTGATCAACCGCCTTTTCTTTGGAAAAGGAAGGAAATGGACGGTGTTGCAGTTGCCACCTGAGCGGGCCTGTTCGGCTGGTCACAAGCCGGCATATTTCGGCTTAATTCGACGTCTAGCTTCATGCTCCTTGATCAACCGCCTTTTCTTTGGAAAAGGAAGGAAATGGACGGTGTTGCGGTTGCTACCTGAGCGCACATACACATGTGGGCTTGTTCGGCTGGTCACAAGCCGGCATATTTCGGCTTGTTTGCTCTCACAGCCCAATTCTGTCGGCTTATCTACCAGCCGAATAGGGCAACCGAAGTGATTGCTTGGATCTTGTAACACCCTAGAGTCCAAACGGCTCAAATCCACTCTGCATGCTGAGCGAACCACACCTACCACCATCCCACTTAAGCTTTCATCCTCGCTTCGTGTCACAGACCCAAAATTATAAGAGCAAAAATTCGATAAGTAATCACCGAAGTGGCTAAGTATCGAACTCACACTCGTATAATCCTGAAGTTACTGAAATCTCGAAGGATTCCAAACCAACATCGCAACGTACCAAGATCGTACTGATTCGGCGCACCACATCGTTTGCCATCACAGATTTCAATGTAATATGAAACACCTTACCATTCATCGGAGATCAATTTAGTATTATAAACCAAATATAAAGTAGCGGAAGCAACATAGCTTTAAAACAAAATAGAAACCTTTTATTACAATGCCAGCTCTTAGTCATATTCCACAAAAGCATAACAGATAAGGTAAATAAGAATGATCATGCACATGATCTCACTCCTCCGCTATGGCAGGAGCCATCCAACTTCTTGTAGTAACCATGATACATCACAACCTGCAACAATTTGGGAATAAACTCTGAGTACGAGAATGTACTCAGCTAGACTTACTCGTCATAAATTAAATTAAAAGACACCAAGGATCATGCAAGGCTTTATAAGTGGAGCTGGCTTGACAAAATTTGCATAAAGGCATTTGTAGGGAATTATAAGTGTAACTTGCATCAAATTAAAACCTTCAATTATAAACTAGATTTGCATCTATGCTAAAACAACTATAAAAATAAACAAGCATCCCTATGCGATTGGATCATGTCCAAACATCACCGTTAGGGTGATCAACACCATCATTATCATTAACCCATCATCATATCATTATTTATTTTTAGTTTGCTACATTGAAACCGTTCCGTCAAGTTCTCACTATCCAGGAGAGATGGCGATTCGAATCGATTACTACCCAGCTGGGGAATTATTCCTAACACTCACCCCTGTTTTCCCCCGTTGGGGATCATTGGGTTACCTTTGGACACATTCAAGTATCGCGGTCCCAACAAGCGCCGCACTCTCGGGGATATCGCCTCGCCGGAACAGCGAAGGACTTTTAAACACCTTGCCCATCGACTATGCGACGACTCCCTTCCGAGCCGCACTTTATACTCATCGGGTTTCCGGCTTGAATAGAACTACTCGGCTTCGCGGTCGGCAACCTCAGGCCGGCCAGCTAAGTGATAGGCTGCGTTCAACGATTAGGAGGTGCTCCAAAGATCAAGTCCTTAATCGACTCAGACAGGACTACCGACTCCCAGGACCTCCTCGTCCTGTAGCCTCCACTTTCCTGCCCGGTCTCCCTAATTTTGTTTTACAAAAAATATCGGGTACACCCATGACACACCATATTCCATTTGTTTCAGGTATCCACCTATCTCTCGCAGGTGAAAATTCACCTGACTTCTACCGTTTAGTTGCATAACTAAGCAACTAGTCGATCCTACACTTAAACATAGGATTTCCGGGATTTATTTGGTGGACAAGGAGAGGAATATATGTGCAACAAGGGTTTTCGAACAACTCCTATCACTTAATGCATAAAACATCATAAAATACTCAACATAATTTAATTTGTAAAACATAGGAAGTTGAAAATGCTCCGGGGCTTGCCTGGAATTGGACTCAAGTCAATCAAGTTAGCCGCACCGTCTTGACGAGCATCTCCCATCTTAGTTCTTGCTTCTTCGGGATGGACTACTAAACACCATCCTCAAGATTGGCTCCAACATTACATCATCCATGTCCTTCTCGCGATTCACCTAGCGTACCTAAATGAAATGCACAATGCATATGTATGAATGCGAGGAAAGACATGTATATAAATCATAACATAAGTCATGCAAACAACTTCAACACAAGCACTTTCCAGATTTTGAACTGCACACAACCCAGTTACAAGAAATTCATAACTGGAGCTACAGACATCGAAAATTATAAAACTTAGACTCTATGGAAAGCTTAGGAAATTCTCCATAAATCATTTTCAGGCATCACAGCAAGATTCCCAAAGTAAAACGGTCGAAATAGCAGAAGAACAGAAACTGTCCAGTGTAGGGATGCAAACGGATCGGATCGGAGCGGATAATGCTTTTTCCATATCCTAATCCTATTTCTTTTGTCGGATTCGGAGCGGAGCGGATATTACTCGGTTACGGATATGGATACGGATTTTTTCGGATATCGGAAATGGTGCGGAATCGGATCGGTGTCGGAGCGGAAGCGGATTTAAAAATATCGGATAGTACATGTTACATATAGCTTTTTTTTACAATGATCAACAAGTTATAAACTAAATTATAACTGTTCCATCATAGTTTAAATATCAGTAACAAAAAAATAATAGTGACGGTATTTTTGGCACAAATCAATCGTCGTTGACTCTAATGTACTTGTCAAACTAATCGGATTATCCTATTATAAACATCGGATAATCCGCATTTAAATATCGGATACTCCATATCTGTCGGATTTTGGTGATACCATATCCTACTCCTCATCCACGTGTAAATCGGATTCGGATTATCCATATCTGCATGGATATAAAAACTCTTTCTCCATATCCGCATAATTAGAATTCGGATCAGATCGGATCGGATAATTATCCACACCACTTGCACCCCTAGTCCAGTGAGACTGCACGAAGGCAGATTTCTGAACTTTAACCAAAACAGCCATAACTCCTAGAATATTAAGGCAATGGCCATCACAATTGGTCAGTAGCTAGATCAACAAGTTATGAACACTTTTTGTATTCAACTCAACCACAGAAAACATAGTCTAGGGGAGTATTTAGCAATCTCCCCAAAACTGTCCAGATTGCCTAAAAATGAATTATAGACATCTATAATTATTTGAAAAGCATATCCAAGCCACGGCAAGCATACCAACAGTTTACATATGATATGTGAACACCAAAATAAGCAACATTTACCCCCAAACAAAATTTATGTACCCTATTTCTTAATTTATTTTGAAAAAAAGGCAAATAGGCACATATATAAGATCATGCATCTAAAGTGCACCATAAATTCTACAAAAAATTACAGCAGCTAGAATATGCTCCCAGGAGACTACTGTACAAATTTCATAGCATTTGACCAAGTGCTTTTGGAGATATCGAAAATAACAAAACACATGATGCAAGGGAGCACAAATAAGAAAACCCATTTAGAGACACCCTATGCAGCTCAAACTTTTTCGTGGGGCTTCTCATGGCAAGAGAAGGGAGATCCCTAAAAATCACAGTTACAACACTTATAAATAATCTACTAGAACTTTCTAAAGTTTCCTTACATGCAAAGCAAGGAAAATCATAACTCCTTCATCCATCAATCAAAATGCATAAAAATTTAACCATAGCACACTCACAGCATACATAGGCCCTCATAAAAATTTCACAGTAATTGTAACACTATAACTTGAGATATGAATTTATCCCTATTTATCAAACATAAATATAAACAGCACAAAATTTCTACAAAACACTATCATATTATCACTCCACTGCATAGATCTATTCGCAAGGATTCCAAAAAGTCCTCATTTGCTATTTTACGATTTTTTTACGAATTACTATGAATTTCCAAAATGTCAACCGATTAATGCATAAAAGAAAAACAAAAATCACTTTGCATCAGGACCCCTGGACTTCCTAGCAAATTAATCGAGCCCATAAATGTAAATCTATGTGCCTTGGCATTTTTACATCAAAAACCAGAAAAGAGTTTCTAATTCATTCTTACCCCTTTCTTCTTCCTCATCCCGTACACAGAGCAGGGACGGGAAGGGGCGTCGGGATCGGCTCGTCGGGACGCGGCCTGGGACCGGCAGGGAGACCAGCGGCCTGCAGGGCGGACCATCCAGGCAGGGCACCATCAGGCTTCCTCCGCACCTGGCCTCGGCTCGTCCCAAAGCTACCCCGCGGTCACGCGACCGAGGGCGGGCGGCCGCGGAGGCGTCGGCGGTCCGGCGGCGTAGGGCCACGCGCGCAGGTATAGGGCTCACCGACGACGGCACACCCGCGCGAAGTGCGTTTGCACGCAGCGCGGAGCAACAGCTGCAGCAGAACGCGGCAGCAGCATGGCGAGCCCGGCCATGGCACTGTGTGCGGCGCACGGAGGCGAGCGAGGATGAGACAGGGCTGAGTGGACGAGAGAGGAGAGGTGATGCGCCTCGCCTCCTGCTGTTTCCCCATCGAGTGGAGAGGCAGGGACGAGGTGAGGTGGAGGGGCAGCTGTCGGCAATGGCTTGCTCGCGCTTTGGGAGGCAGACGCGCGAGGGCACGCGTCGCCCATAGGGGCATTCCACCGAACGGCTGGCATGCATCGATGTGGGCCGATTCAAGCTCGATTTTGGGCCGCTTGCTGGCCGATTTAGCTCATGGGCCAAGAACAAAGATTGTCAAGCTCTGATCACTCTACAAATTCTATTAAGGGTGTATGTTCATTAGGCTCTCGAATTAAGAGATAATGAACTCCCTAAACAGCATTGTCAATGATTAATTGTTAATTGGAAACGAACGTCGAAACCTTGTCAACTCAGTTCAAATTGATCGCAACTTTTGATATGTTGTCGTCCAATAGGTTAACTTCAATCTTTGTTTATGGACAAACTCAAGTTGCTTAACCAAAATTGGAGAACACGAGACGTCAATCAGAATCGGCACTATAATTCCAATACTTAAGAATTATTTCTAAGTCTGAAAGTTAGCAGCTGATTCAATTTCCATGCCTCGATTTGACAGGTTTAGAGAGAGAATTAGACTTGGGTCATTAAGCCAAGTTTGTTCCTCATGACTTGGACTTCATTCTTTGTTTAGGGCCAAACTTCATAACTAGCACAGAAGATGAAGTTTCACTTACGTTTAGGCAGCCTCATGATAACTCTTTAATTATAGGTTTTAGGCCAATAAGGGCATCGTCTTGACATTTGCTCAACATGAACCCTTCATGACTTTTGTTCATGAGCTAAAATCGAGTTGTTTGGGCAAGATTAGATGACTTGGTTGATGACATAAGATCTCATCCACTTCATAAAGCAAATTAAAAGTGTATGTCTCGTCATTTCATGTAACCTTTTAACTCTAAATTTCATGGAACGTTTCCACTCTTCCAAATAGATGGAAATGAGTGTGAAGCACATGAAATGATCTCCTTCAACATTACCTTGGCAAATAGTTGAAAAGGTCACATATAAGCAAAGGGATATCATCCAAGTTTAAGTCAAGGTTCATCTCTAGGGAATTGACCTTAGCACCTTGGTCACCACAATGGCATGATTGAGCTAAGATCCATTGCTTAGCTGATGTCAAACACCTAGGGTGTTACACTTCGCTTAAAAGGATTAACACGGGAATGGTGGGATGGACTCTAGAAGCCTTATATATTGGTCTATCCCACTCTAAACAACCAAGGTGGGACTCAACTCTTCACAATATCTCATATCAACCACATGGGCCACTATGGGCCAAATGAGCCGGGTGTGATAGATCTACCAGACAATATGGTCATGAGAATGTACCACACTGAGTTTAGTTAAATTTGCTAATAAGGTTCAGCTAAACCCTATACATTGATGAAGTTGGTATTGTGGGTACTCTTCCTAAAACCACGACACCATCCGTCTAAAACCCCAAACCAAAGTTGCAAATACCTCTTTATGAGCCTTGACACTATGTTGTTGTATTGTTTCTACTATTTTTTAGAGATCCGGTCACCAGAGCCTATATTAAGCTACACTTAACTCAGCACCAAGTATAATCTCTTGCCCTCTTTGGTACACATGATTCTTTCCTGATTCTATGTTTTTATTCTGCCAAATTTCTGTATGTTTTTTTAATCTTGCGCTCGAAGGAGGCCCGAGGCCCTTAGTATAAAATAAATACTTGGCCACCGAATGTAATCATCATGTGTGTATGCATTGTCTCTGCTCAGAAATATAATTATTGATAAAACGATGGCTGAACGGTACTGTGAGTTTAGATCTTGAACCTGAGTGGATAGGGTTTTATTTGCAATAATAGGAGTTCTCGAGAGAGGTGACAATGTTGAGATGTATGTGCACACAAAGGAAATGGGAAAAATGCCATGGCAAGACTTTTGCATGTAGGGATATTAATTATGAGGTAAGATGAATGAGGAAACCACACCATAAGAACGAAACCTTAAAAATATGCATCACCAAAGTTGTTTTGGCCTAACTTACATGCCCTCCTCTTCTGCCACTTCAGCTAGAGCTTCCGCACTAGGCTGAGAGGTGAAATAGCAAACTATGACTTAGTTTGCCTAGACCTAAGAGGGCGAAATTTGAACTTTTTCCTAATCCGAAAAGTTGTACACGCTGCTAAATAAGAACCAATGAATATAATGCTTTTCCATATATGTGGGCCGATGCGAGAAACTTAATTCAATACAGGTTTTGATCCATCCACTGTTGTTAACATATCAATTGTTGTGGGACTCGGAATCGAGGGTTGTTGGACTTGTTTGCAGGATGAATCAGGAAACCACTCCATTGGAACGAAACCTCAAAAATAATCATCATCAAAGTTGTTTTGGCCCTACTTACATGCCCTCCTCTTCTTCCACTTGAGCCCGCGCTTCGGCATCAGGCCGAGATACGAAACCAGCGCGCCATGACTTAGTTTGCCTAGACTGAAGAGCGCGAAAATTAACCTTTTTTCTAATCCAAAAACTTGTGCACGCTAGTAAGGTGGAACCAATGAAAATAATGCATTTCCAAATATGTACGCCGATGGGAGAAACATAATTAAATATAGGTTTTGGTCCATCCATTGTTGTTATCGTATCATTTGTTGTGGGACTTGGACTCGGGGTTTGTTGGACTTGTTGGTAAGATGAATGAGGAAACCACACCATAGGAATGAAACCATAAAAATATGCATCACCAAAGTTGTTTTGGCCCAACTTACATGCCCTCGTCTTCCACCACTTCAGCCCGCGCTTCCGCACTTGGCTGAGAGATGATACCAGCGGACCATGACTTAGTTTGTCTAGGCCTAAGAGGGTGAAAATTAAACTTTTTCCTAATCCAAAAACTTGTACACGCTAGTAAGTAGGAACCAATGAACATAATGCGTTTCCATATATGTAAGCCGATGGGAGAAACTTAATTCAATACAGGTTTTGATCCATCCACTGTTGTTAACATACCAATTGTTCTGGGGCCCGGAATCAAGGGTTGTTGGACTGGTTTGTAGGATGAATGATAGGAACGAAACCTCAAAAATATGCATCACCAAAGTTGTTTTGGCCCAACTTACATGCCCTCCTCTTCTGCCACAAGAGCCCAAGCTTCGGTATCAGGCTGAGATACAAAACCAGGGCAACATGACTCAGTTTGGCTAGACTGAAGAGGGCGAAAATTAACTTTTTCCTAATCCGAAAACTTGTACACGCTAGGTAGTAAGAACCAATGAATACAATGCTTTTCCATATATGTAGGCCGATGAGAGAAACTTAATTCAATACAGGTTTTGATCCATCCACTATTGTTAACATATCAATTGTTGTGGGACTCGGAATCGAGGGTTGTTGGACTTGTTGGTATAATGAATGAGGAAACCACACCATAGGAACGAAACCTCAAAAATATGCATCACCAAAGTTGTTCTGGCCCAACTTACATGCCCTCTTCTTCTGCCACTCGAGCCCACGCTTCGGCATCAGGCTAAACCAGCACAGCATGACTCAGTTTGCCTAGACTGAAGAGGGCAAAAATTTACCTTTTTCCTAATTCAAAAACTTGTACACCCTAGTAAGTAAGAACCAATGAATATAATGCTTTTCCATATATGTACGCCGAAGGGAGAAATTTAATTCAATACCAGTTTTGATCCATCCACTCTTGTTAACATGTCAATTGTTGTGGGACTCAGAATAGAGGGATGTTGGACTTGTGGGTAAGATGAATGAGGAAACCTCACCATAGGAACGAAACCTCAAAAATATGCATCACCAAAGTTGTTTGGGCCCAACTTACATGCCCTCCTCTTCTGCCACATGAGCCCATGCTTTGGCATTAGGCTGAGATACAAAACCAACGCAGCATGACTCAGTTTGCCTAGATTGAAGAGGGTGAAAATTAAACTTTTTCCCAATCCAAAAACTTGTACACGCTGGTAAATAGGAACCAATGAATATATTGCTTTTCCATATATGTAGGCCGATGGGAGAAACTAAATTCAATATAGGTTTTGATCCATCCACTGTTGTTATCATATCAATTGTTGTGGGACTCGGAATCGAGGGTTGTTGGACTTGTTGGTATGACAAATGAGAAAACCACACCATAGGAATGAAACCTCAAAAATATGCATCACCAAAATTGTTTTGGCCCAACTTACATGCCCAACTCTTCTGCCACTGGAGCCCACGCTTCAGCATCTGTCTGGGATACAAAACCAGTGCAGCATGACTCAATTTCCTAGACTAACTTGTGCGAAAATTAAACTTTCTCCTAATCGAAAAACTCGTACACGCTAATAAGTAGGAACCAATGAATATAATGCTTTTCCATATATGTAGGCCGATAGGAGAAACTTAATTCAATACAAGTTTTGGTCCATCCACTATTGTTCACATATCAATTGTTGTCGGACTCGGAATCGAGGGTTGTTGGACTTGTTGGGAAGATGAATGAGGAAACCACACCATAGGAATGAAACTTCAAAAATATGCATCACCAAAGATGTTTTGGCCCAACTTACATGCCCTCCCATTCTGCCACTTGAGCCCACGCTTTGGCATCGGTTCGAGATACAAAACCGATGCAGCATGACTCAGTTTGCCTAGACTGAAGAGGAAAAAAATTAAACTTTTCCTAATCCAAAAACGTGTACACGCTAGTAAGTAGGAACCAATGAATATAATGCTTTTCCATACATGTACGCCGATGGGAGAAACTTAATTCAATACAGGTTTTGATCCATCCACTGTTGTTAACATATCAATTGTTGTGGGACTCGGAATCAAGGTTTGTTGGACTTGTTGGTAAGATGAATGAGGAAACCACACCATAGGAACGAAACCTCAAAAATATGCATCACCAAAGTTGTTTTGGCTCAACTTACATGCCCTCCTCTTCTGCCACTTGAGCCCAAGCTTCGGCATCGGGCCGAGATACAAAACCAGCGAATAATGACTCAGTTTGCCAAGACTGAAGGGAGCGAAAATTAACCTTTTTTCTAATTCAAAAACTTCAACACGCTAGTAAGTAGGAACCAATTAATATAATGCTTTTCCATGTATGTAGACCAATGGGAGAAACTTAATTCAATACAGGTTTTGGTCCATCCACTATTGTTAACATATCATTTGATGTGGGACTCGAAATCGAGGGTTGTTGGACTTGTTGGGAAGATGAATAAAGAAACCACACCATAGGAACGAAACTTCAAAAATATACATCACCAAAGTTGTTTTGGCCCAACTTACGTGCCCTTCTCTTCTGCCACTTGAGACCACGCTTCAGCGTCAGGCCAAGATACAAAACCAGCGCAGCATGACTCAGTTTGCCTAGACTGAAGAGGGCGAAAATTAAACTTTTTCCTAATCCGAAAACTTGTACAAGCTAGTAAATAGAAACCAATGAATATAATGCTTTTCCATATATGTAGGCCGATGGGAGAAACTTAATTCAATGCAAGTTTTGATTCATCCACTGTTATTAACATATCAATTGTTGTGGGACTCGGAATCAAGGGTTGTTGGACTTGTTGGTATGACGAATGTGAAAACCACACCATAGGACTGAAACCTCAAAAATATGTATCACCAAAGTTGTTTTGGCCCAACTTACATGCCCAACTCTTCAGCCACTGGAGCCCACGCTTCATCATCAGTCCGAGATACAAAAGTAGCACAGCATGACTCAATTTGCCTAGACTGACTTGGGCAGAAATTAAACTTTCTCCTAATCCAAAAACTTGTACATGCTAGTAAGTAGGAACCAATGAATATAATGCTTTTCCATATATGTAGGCCGATGGGAGAAACTTAATTCAATACAAGTTTTGGTCCATCCACTATTGTTAACATATCAATTGTTGTGGGACTCGGAATCGAGGGTTGTTGGACTTGTTGGGAAGATGAATGAGGAAACCACACCATAGGAATGAAACTTCAAAAATATGCATCACCAAAGATGTTTTGGCCCATCTTACATGCCCTCCCATTCTGCCACTTGAGCCCACGCTTTTGCATCGGTTCGAGATACAAAACCGATGCAACATGACTCAGTTTGCCTAGACTGAAGAGGGCGAAAATTAAACTTTTCCTAATCCAAAAACGTGTACACGCTAGTAAGTAGGAACCAATGAATCTATTGCTTCTCCATACATGTACGCCGATGGGAGAAACTTAATTCAATACAGGTTTTGATCCATCCACTGTTGTTAACATATCAATTGTTGTGGGACTCGGAATCGAGGTTGGCTAGACTTGTCGGTAAGATGAACGAGGAAACCACACCATAGGAACGAAACCTCAAAAATATGCATTACCAAAGTTGTTTTGGCTCAACTTACATGCCCTCCTCTTCTGCCACTTGAGCCCACGCTTTGACATCTGGCCGAGATACAAAACCAGCGCATAATGCCTCAGTTTGCCTAGACTGAAGAGGGCGAAAATTAACCTTTTTCCTCATTCAAAAACTTGTACACGCTAGTAAGTAGGAACCAATTAATATAATGCTTTTCCATATATGTAGGCCAAAGGGAGAAACTTAATTCAAGACAGGTTTTGGTCCATCCACTATTGTTAACATATCATTTGATATGGGACTCGAAATCATGGGTTGTTGGACTTGTTGGGAAGATGAATAAAGAAACCACACCATAGGAACGAAACTTCAAAAATATGCATCACAAAAGTTGTTTTGGCCCAACTTACATGCCCTCCTCTTCTGCCACTTGAGCCCACGCTTCGGCATCAGTCCGAGATACAAAACCAGTGCAGCATGACTCAGTTTGCCTAGACTGAAGAGGGCGAAAATTAAACTTTTCCTAATCCGAAAACTTGTACACGCTAGCAAGTAGGAACCAATGAATATAATGCTCTTCCATATATGTAGGCCGATGGGAGAAACTTAATTCAATACAGGTTTTGATCCATCCACTGTTGTTAACATATCAATTGTTGTGGGAATCGGAATCGAGATTTGTTGGACTTGTTGGTGTGACGAATGTGAAAACCACACCATAGGAATGAAACCTCAAAAATATGAATCAACAAAGTTGTTTTGGCCCAACTTACATGCCCAACTCTTCTGCCACTGGAGCCCACGCTTCAGCATCAGTCCGAGATACAAAACCAGCGCAGCATGACTCAATTTGCCTAGACTGACTTGGGCGAAAATTAAACTTTCTCCTAATCCAAAAACTTGTACACGCTAGTAAGTAGGAACCAATGAATATAATGCTTTTCCATATATGTAGGCCGATGGGAGAAAATAAATTCAATACAAGTTTTGATCCATCCACTGTTGTTAACATATCAATTGTTGTGGGACTCGGAATCGAGGGTTGTTGGACCTGTTGGGAAGATGAATGAGGAAACCACACCATAGGGATGAAACCTCAAAAATATGTATCACCAAAGATGTTTTGGCCCAACTTACATGCCCACCCCTTCTGCCACTTGAGCCCACGCTTTGGCATCAGTTCGAGATACAAAACCGACGCAGCATGACTCAGTTTGCCTAGACTGAAGAGGTCAAAAATTAAACTTTTCCTAATCCAATAACGTGTACACGCTAGTAAGTAGGAGCCAATGAATATATTGCTTTTCCACACATGTACGCCGATGGGAGAAACTTAATTCAATACAGGTTTTGATCCATCCACTGTTGTTAACATATCAATTGTTGTGGGACTCGGAATCGGGGTTTGTTGGACTTGTTGGTAAGATGAATGAGGAAACCACACCATGGGAACGAAACCTCAAAAATATGCATCACCAAAGTTGTTTTGGCTCAACTTACATGCCCTCCTCTTCTGCCACTTGAGCCCACACTTCGGCATCGGGCCGAGATACAAAACCAGCGCATAATGACTCAGTTTGCCTAGACTGAAGAGGGCAAAAATTAACCATTTTCCTAATTCAAAAACTTGTACATGCTAGTAAGTAGGAACCAATTAATATAATGCTTTTCCATGTATGTAGGCCAATGGGAGATACTTAATTCAATACAGGTTTTGGTTCATCCACAATTATTAACATATCATTTGTTGTGGGACTCGAAATCGAGGGTTGTTGGACTTGTTGGGAAGATGAATAAAGAAACCACACCATAGGAACGAAACTACAAAAATATGCATCACCAAAGTTGTTTTGGCCCAACTTACATGCCCTCCTCTTCTGCCACTTGAGCTGACGCTTCGGCGTTAGGCCGAGATACAAAACCAGCGCAACATGACTCAGTTTCCTAGACTGAAGAGGGCGAAAATTAAACTTTTTCCTAAACCAAAAACTTGTACACACTAGTAAGCAGGAACCAATGAATATATTGCTTTTCCATATATGTATGCCGATGGGAGAAACTTAATTCAATACAGGTTTTGATCCATCCACTGTTGTTAACATATCAGTTGTTGTGGGATTCGAAATCGAGGGTTGTTGGACTTGTTGGTATGATGAATGACAAAACCACACCATAGGACAGAAACCTCAAAAATATGCATCACCAAAGTTGTTTTGGCCCAACTTACATGCCCAACTCTTCTGCCATTGGAGCCCACGCTTCAGCATCAATCTGAGATACAAAACGAGCGCAACATGACTCAATTTGCCTAGACTGACTTGGGCGAAAATTAAACTTTTTCCTAATCCAAAAACTTGTACACGTTAGTAAGTAGGAACCAATGAATATAATGCTTTTCCATATATGTAGGCCGATGGGAGAAACTTAATTCAATACAGGTTTTGATCCGTCCACTGTAGTTAACATATCAATTGTTGTGGGCCTCGGAATCGAGGTTTGTTGGACTTGTTGGTAAGATGAATGAGGAAACCACACCATAGGAACAAAACCTCAAAAATATGCATCTCCAAAGTTGTTTTGGTCCAACATACATGCCCTCCTCTGCTACTAGTTGAGCCCACGTTTCGCATCAGGCCGAGATACGAAACCAGCGCAGCATGACTCAGTTTGCCTAGACAGAAGAGGGGGAAAATTAAACTTTTTCCTAATCCGAAAACTTGTACACGCTAGTAAGTAGGAACCAATGAATATAATGCTTTTCCATATATGTAGGCCGATGGGAGAAACTTAATTCAATATAGGTTTTGATCCATCAACTGTTGTTAACATATCAATTGCTGGAGGACTCAGAATCGAGGGTTTTTGGACTTGTTGGTATGACGAATGAGAAAACCACACCATAGGAATGAAACCTCAAAAATATGCATCACCAAAGTTGTTTTGGCCCAACTTACAAGCCCAACTCTTCTGCCACTAGGGCCCACGCTTCAGCATCAGTCCGAGATACAAAACCAACACAGCATGACTCAGTTTGCCTAGACTGAAGAGGGCGAAAATTAACCATTTTCCTAGTTCAAAAACTTGTACACGCCAGTAAATAGGAACGATTGAATATAATGCATTTCCATATATGTAGGCCGATGGGAGAAACTTAATTCAGTACAAGTTTTGATCCATCCACTGTTGTTAACATATCAATTGTTGTGGGACTCGGAATCGAGGGTTGTTGGACTTGTTGGGAAGATGAATGAGGAAACCACACCATAGATATTAAACTTCAAAAATATGCATCACCAATGATGTTTTGGACCAGCTTACATGCCCTCCCCTTCTGCCACTTGGGCCCATGCTTTGCCATCAGTTCGAGATACAAAACCAACGCAGCATGACTCAGTTTGCCTAGACTGAAGAGGGCGAAAATTAAACTTTTTCCTAATCCAAAAACTTGTACACGCTAGTAAGTAGGAACCAATGAATATATTGCTTTTCCATGCATGTACGCCGATGGGAGAAACTTAATTCAATACAGGTTTTGATCCATCCACTATTGTTAACATATCAATTGTTGTGGGACTCGGAATCAAGGTTTGTTGGATTTGTTGGCAAGATGAATGAGGAAACCACACTATAGGAACGAAACCTCAAAAATATGCATCACCAAAGTTGTTTTGGCTCAACTTATATGCCCTCCTCTTCTGCCACTTGAGCCCACGCTTCGGCATCAGGACGAGATACAAAACCAGCGCATAATGACTCAGTTTGCCTAGACTGAAGAGGGCGAAAATTAAACTTTTTCCTAATCCCAAAACTTGTACACGCTAGTAAGTAGGAACCAATGAATATATTGCTTTTCCATATATGTATGCCGATCGGAGAAACTTAATTCAATACAGGCTTTGATCCATGCACTGTTGTTAACATATCAATTGTTGTGGGACTCGAAATCGAGGGTTGTTGGACTTGTTGGTATGATGAATGACAAAACCACACCAAAGGACAGAAACCTCAAAAATATGCATCACTAAAGTTGTTTTGGCCCAACTTACATGCCCAACTCTTCTGCCACTGGAGCCGACGCTTCAGCATCAATCCGAGATACAAAACCAGTGCAGCATGACTCAATTTGCCTAGACTGACTTGGGCGAAAATTAAACTTTTTCCTAATCCAAAAACTTATACACGTTAGTAAGTAGGAACCAATGAATATAATGCTTTTCCATATATGTAGGCCGATGGGAGAAACTTAATTCAATACAGGTTTTGGTCCGTCCACTGTAGTTAACATATCAATTGTTGTGGGCCTCGGAATCGAGGTTTGTTGGACTTGTTGGTAAGATGAATGAGGAAACCACAGTATAGGAACGAAACCTCAAAAATATGCATCACCAAAGTTGTTTTGGCCCAACTTACATGCCCTCCTCTTCTGCTAGTTGAGCCCACGCTTCGGCATCAGGCCGAGATACGAAACCAGCGTAGCATAACTCAGTTTGCCTAGACTGAAGAGGGCAAAAATTAAACTTTTTGCTAATCCCAAAACTGTACACGCTAGTAAGTAAGAACCAATGAATATAATGCTTCTCCATATATGTAGGCCGATGGGAGAAACTTAATTCAATACCAGTTTTGATCCATCCACTGTTGTTAACATATCAATTGTTGTGGGACTTAGAATCGAGGGTTGTTGGACTTGTTGGGAGGATGAATGAGAAAGCCACACCATAGGAACGAAACCTCAAAAATATGCATCACCAAAGTAGTTTGGGCCCAACTTACATGCCCTCCTCTTCTGCCACTTGAGCCCACGCTTCGGCATCGGGCCGAGATACAAAACCAGCGCATAATGACTCAGTTTGCCTAGACTGAAGAGGGCAAAAATTAACCATTTTCCTAATTCAAAAACTTGTACATGCTAGTAAGTAGAAACCAATTAATATAATGGTTTTCCATGTATGTAGGCCAATGGGAGATACTTAATTCAATACAGGTTTTGGTTCATCCACAATTGTTAACATATCATTTGTTGTGGGACTCGACATCGAGGGTTGTTCGACTTGTTGGGAAGATGAATAAAGAAACCACACCATAGGAACGAAACTTCAAAAATATGCATCACCAAAGTTGTTTTGGCCCAACTTACATGCCCTCCTCTTCTGCCACTTGAGCTGACGCTTCGGCGTTAGGCCGAGATACAAAACCAACGCAACATGACTCAGTTTGCCTAGACTGAAGAGGGCGAAAATTAAACTTTTTCCTAATCCAAAAACTTGTACACGCTAGTATGCAGGAACCAATGAATATATTGCTTTTCCATATATGTATGCCGATGGGAGAAACTTAATTCAATACAGGTTTTGATCCATCCACTGTTGTTAACATATCAATTGTTGTGGGATTCGAAATGGAGGGTTGTTGGACTTGTTGGTATGATGAATGACAAAACCACACCATAGGACAGAAACCTCAAAAATATGCATCACCAAAGTTGTTTTGGCCCAACTTACATGCCCAACTCTTCTGCCACTGGAGCCCACGCTTCAGCATCAATCTGAGATACAAAACCAGCGCAACATGACTCAATTTGCCTAGGTTGACTTGGGCGAAAATTAAACTTTTTCCTAATCCAAAAACTTGTACACGTTAGTAAGTAGGAACCAATGAATATAATGCTTTTCCATATATGTAGGCCGATGGGAGAAACTTAATTCAATACAGGTTTTGATCCGTCCACTGTAGTTAACATATCAATTGTTGTGGGCCTCGGAATCGAGGTTTGTTGGACTTGTTGGTAAGATGAATGAGGAAACCACACCATGGGAACAAAACCTCAAAAATATGCATCACCAAAGTTGTTTTGGTCCAACTTACATGCCCTCCTCTGCTGCTAGTTGAGCCCACGTTTCGGCATCAGGCCGAGATACGAAACCAGCGCAACATGACTCAGTTTGCCTAGACAGAAGAGGGTGAAAATTAAACTTTTTCCTAATCCAAAAACTTGTACACGCTAGTAAGTAGGAACCAATGAATATAATGCTTTTCCATATATGTAGGCCGATGGGAGAAACTTAATTCAATATAGGTTTTGATCCATCAACCGTTGTTAACATATCAATTGCTGGGGGACTCGGAATCGAGGGTTTTTGGACTTGTTGGTATGACGAATGAGAAAACCACACCATAGGAATGAAACCTCAAAAATATGCATCACCAAAGTTGTTTTGGCCCAACTTACAAGCCCAACTCTTCTGCCACTAGGGCCCACGCTTCAGCATCAGTCCGAGATACAAAACCAACAAAGCATGACTCAGTTTGCCTAGACTGAAGAGGGCAAAAATTAACCATTTTCCTAGTTCAAAAACTTGTACACGCCAGTAAATAGGAATGATTGAATATAATGCATTTCCATATATGTAGGCCGATGGGAGAAACTTAATTCAGTACAAGTTTTGATCCATCCACTGTTGTTAACATATCAATTGTTGTGGGACTCGGAATCGAGGGTTGTTGGACTTGTTGGGAAGATGAATGAGGAAACCACACCATAGGAATTAAACTTCAAAAATATGCATCACCAATGATGTTTTGGACCAGCTTACATGCCCTCCCCTTCTGCCACTTGGGCCCATGCTTTGGCATCAGTTCGAGATACAAAACCAACGCAGCATGACTCAGTTTGCCTAGACTAAAGAGGGCGAAAATTAAACTTTTTCCTAATCCAAAAACTTGTACACGCTAGTAAGTAGGAACCAATGAATATATTGCTTTTCCATGCATGTACGCCGATGGGAGAAACTTAATTCAATACAGGTTTTGATCCATCCACTATTGATAACATATCAATTGTTGTGGGACTCGGAATTGAGGTTTGTTGGATTTGATGGCAAGATGAATGAGGAAACCACACTATAGGAACGAAACCTCAAAAATATGCATCACCAAAGTTGTTTTGGCCCAACTTACATGCCCAACTCTTCTGCCACTGGAGCCCATGCTTCAGCATCAATCCGAGACACAAAACCAGTGCAGCATGACTCAATTTGCCTAGGTTGACTTGGGCGAAAATTAAACTTTTTCCTAATCCAAAAACTTGTACACGTTAGTAAGTAGGAACCAATGAATATAATGCTTTTCCATATATGTAGGCCGATGGGAGAAACTTAATTCAATACAGGTTTTGATCCGTCCACTGTAGTTAACATATCAATTGTTGTGGGCCTCGGAATCGAGGTTTGTTGGACTTGTTGGTAAGATGAATGAGGAAACCACACCATGGGAACAAAACCTCAAAAATATGCATCACCAAAGTTGTTTTGGTCCAACTTACATGCCCTCCTCTGCTGCTAGTTGAGCCCACGTTTCGGCATCAGGCCGAGATACGAAACCAGCGCAGCATGACTCAGTTTGCCTAGACAGAAGAGGGCGAAAATTAAACTTTTTCCTAATCCAAAAACTTGTACACGCTAGTAAGTCGGAACCAATGAATATAATGCTTTTCCATATATGTAGGCCGATGGGAGAAACTTAATTCAATATAGATTTTGATCCATCAACCGTTGTTAACATATCAATTGCTGGGGGACTCGGAATCGAGGGTTTTTGGACTTGTTGGTAAGACGAATGAGAAAACCACACCATAGGAATGAAACCTCAAAAATATGCACCACCAAAGTTGTTTTGGCCCAACTTACAAGCCCAACTCTTCTGCCACTAGGGCCCACGCTTCAGCATCAGTCCGAGATACAAAACCAACAAAGCATGACTCAGTTTGCCTAGACTGAAGAGGGCGAAAATTAACCATTTTCCTAGTTCAAAAACTTGTACACGCCAGTAAATAGGAATGATTGAATATAATGCATTTCCATATATGTAGGCCGATGGGAGAAACTTAATTCAGTACAAGTTTTGATCCATCCACTGTTGTTAACATATCAATTGTTGTGGGACTCGGAATCGAGGGTTGTTGGACTTGTTGGGAAGATGAATGAGGAAACCACACCATAGGAATTAAACTTCAAAAATATGCATCACCAATGATGTTTTGGACCAGCTTACATGCCCTCCCCTTCTGCCACTTGGGCCCATGCTTTGGCATCAGTTCGAGATACAAAACCAACGCAGCATGACTCAGTTTGCCTAGACTAAAGAGGGCGAAAATTAAACTTTTTCCTAATCCAAAAACTTGTACGCGCTAGTAAGTAGGAACCAATGAATATATTGCTTTTCCATGCATGTACGCCGATGGGAGAAACTTAATTCAATACAGGTTTTGATCCATCCACTATTGATAACATATCAATTGTTGTGGGACTCGGAATTGAGGTTTGTTGGATTTGATGGCAAGATGAATGAGGAAACCACACTATAGGAACGAAACCTCAAAAATATGCATCACCAAAGTTGTTTTGGCCCAACTTACATGCCCAACTCTTCTGCCACTGGAGCCCATGCTTCAGCATCAATCCGAGACACAAAACCAGTGCAGCATGACTCAATTTGCCTAGACTGACTTGGGCGAAAATTAAACTTTTTCCTAATCCAAAAACTTATACACGTTAGTAAGTAGGAACCAATGAATATAATGCTTTTGCATATATGTAGGCCGATGGGAGAAACTTAATTCAATACAGGTTTTGGTCCGTCCACTGTAGTTAACATATCAATTGTTGTGGGCCTCGGAATCGAGGTTTGTTGGACTTGTTGGTAAGATGAATGAGGAAACCACACCATAGGAACGAAACCTCAAAAATATGCATCACCAAAGTTGTTTTGGCCCAACTTACATGCCCTCCTCTTCTGCTAGTTGAGCCCACACTTCGGCGTCAGGCCGAGATACGAAACCAGCGCAGCATAACTCAGTTTGCCTAGACTGAAGAGGGCAAAAATTAAACTTTTTCCTAATCCGAAAACTGTACACGCTAGTAAGTAAGAACCAATGAATATAATGCTTTTCCATATATGTAGGCCGATGGGAGAAACTTAATTCAATACCAGTTTTGATCCATCCACTGTTGTTAACATATCAATTGTTGTGGGACTTAGAATCGAGGGTTGTTGGACTTGTTGGGAAGATGAATGAGAAAGCCACACCATAGGAACGTAACCTCAAAAATATGCATCACCAAAGTAGTTTCGGCCCAACTTACATGCCCTCCTCTTCTGCCACTTGAGCCCATGCTTCGGCATTAGGATGAGATACAAAACCAGTGCAGCATGACTCGGTTTGCCTGGACTGAAGAGGGAGAAAATTAAACTTTTTCCTAATCCGAAAACTTGTACACGCTAGTAAGTAAAAAAGCAATGAATACTTTTCCATATATGTACGCCGATGGGAGAAACTTAATTCAATACAGGTTTTGTTCCATCCACTGTTGTTAACATATCAATTGTTGTGGGACTCGGAAACGAGGGATGTTGGACTTGTTGGTATGATGAATGAGGAAACCACACCATAGGAACGAAACCTCAAAAATATGCATCGCTAAAGTAGTTTTGGCCCACCTTACATGCCCTCCTCTTTTGCCACTCGATCCCACGCTTCGGCATTAGTCCGAGATACAAATCCAGCGCAGCATGACCCTGTTTGCCTAGACTAAAGAGGGCGAAAATTAAACTTTTTCCTAATCCGAAAACTTGTACACGCCTGTAGAGAACCAATGGCCGTGGGAGAAACTTAATTCAATACTGGTTTTGACCCATCCACTATTGTTAACATATCAATTGTTGTGGGACTCGGAATCGAGGGTTGTTGGACTTGTTGGGAAGATGAATGACGAAACCACACCATAGGAACGATACCTCAAAAATATGCATCCCCAAAGTAGTTTTGGCCCAACTCACATGCCGTCCGCTTCTGCCACTTGAGCCCACGCTTCGGCATCAGTACGAGATATAAAATCAACGTAGCTTGACTCAGTTCGCCTAGACTGAAGAGGGCAAAAATTAAACTTTTCCTAATCCGAAAACTTGTACATGCTAGTAAGTAGGAACCTATGAATATAAAGGTTGTCCAAATATGTAGGCCGATAGGAGAAACTTAATTTAATACAGGTTTTGTTCCATCCACTGTAGTTAACGTATCAATTGTTGTGGGACTCGGAATCGAGGGTTGTTGGACTTGTTGGTATGATGAATGAGGAAACCACACCATAGGAACGAAACCTCAAAAACATGCATCACCAAAGTTGTTTTGGGCCAACTTACATGCCCTCCTCTTCTGCCACTTGTGCCCACGCTTCGGCATCAGTCTGAGATACAAAACCAGCGCAGCATTACTCAGTTTGCCCAGACTGAAGAGGGCGAAAATTAAACTTTTTCGTAATCCAAAACTTGTACACTCTAGTAAGTACGAACCAATGAATATAATGCTTTTCCATATATGTAGGCCCTTGGGAGAAACTTAATTCAATACCAGTTTTGATCCATCCACTATTGTTAACATAACAATTGTTGTGGGGCTCGGAATCGAGGTTTGTTGGACTTATTGGTAAGATGAATGAGGAAACCACACCATAGGAACGAAACCTCAAAAACATGCATCACCAAAGTTGTTTTGGCTCAACTTACATGCCCTCCTCTTCTGCCTCTTGAGCCCACGCTTCGGCGTCAGGCCAAGATACAGAACCAGCGCAGGATGACTCAGTTTGCCTAGACTGAAGAGGGCGAAAATTAACCTTTTTCCTAATTCAAAACCTTGTACACGCTAGTTGGTAGGAACCAATTGATATAATGCTTTTCCATATATGTAGGCCAATGGGAGAAACTTAATTCAATACAGGTTTTGGTCCATCCACTATTGTTAACATATCATTTGATGTGGGACTCGAAATCGAGGGTTGTTGGACTTGTTGGGAAGATGAATAAAGAAACCACACCATAGGAACGAAACTTCAAAAATATGCATCACCAAAGTTGTTTTGGCCCAACTTACATGCCCTCCTCTTCTGGCACTTGAGCCCACGCATCGGTGTCAGGCCGAGATACAGAACCAGCGCAGCATGACTCAGTTTGCCTAGACTAAAGAGGGTGAAAATTAAACTTTTCCTAATCCGAAAACTTGTACACGCTAGTAAGTAGGAATCAATGAATATAATGCTTTTCCAAATATGTAGGCCGATGGGAGAAACTTAATTCAATACAGGTTTTGATCCATCCACTGTTGTTAGCATATATCAGTTGTTGTGGGACTCCGAATCGAGGGTTGTAGGACTTGTTGGTATGATGAATGAGGAAACCAAACCATAGGAACGAAACCTCAAAAATATGCATCACCAAAGTTGTTTTGGCTCAACTTACATGCCCTCCTCTTCTACCACTTGAGCCCACGCTTCGGCATCGGTTCGAGATACAAAACCAACGAAGTATGACTCAGTTTGCCTAGACTGAAGAGGGCGAAAATTAAACTTTTTCCTAATCCAAAAACTTGTACACGCTAGTAAGTACGAACCAATGAATATAATGCTTTTCCATATATGTAGGCCGATGGGAGAAACTTAATTCAATACCAATTTTGATCCATCCACTGTTGTTAACATGTCAATTGTTGTGGGACTCAGAATCGAGGGTTGTTGGACTTGTTGGTATGATGAATGAGGAAACCACACCATAGAAACGAAACCTCAAAAATATGCATCACAAAGTTGTTTTGGCCCAACTTACATGCCCTCCTCTTCTGCCAGTTGAGCCCACGCTTCAGCATCAGTTCGAGATATAAAACCAGCGCAGCATGACTCAGTTCGCCTAGATTGAAGAGGGCGAAAATTAAACTTTTCCTAATCCGAAAACTTGTACACGCTAGTAAGTACGAACCAATGAATATAATGCTTTTCCATATATGTAGGCCGATGGGAGAAACTTAATTCAATACCAGTTTTGATCCGTCCACTGTTGTTAACATATCAATTGTTGTGGGACTCAGAATCGAGGTTTGTTGCACTTATTGGTAAGATGAATGAAAAAACCACACCATAGGAACGAAACCTCAAAAATATGCATCACCAAAGTTGTTTTGGCTCAACTTACATGCCCTCCTCTTCTGCCACTTGAGCCCACGCTTTGGCATCGGGCCGAGATACAAAACCAGCGCATAATGACTTAGTTTGCCCAAACTGAAGAGGGCGAAAATTAACCTTTTTCCTAATTCAAAAACTTGTACACGCTAGTAAGTAGGAACCAATTAATATACTGCTTTTCCATATATGTAGGCCAATGGGAGAAACTTAACTCAATATAGGTTTTGGTCCATCCACTATTGTTAACATATCATTTGATGTGGGACTAGAAATCGAGGGTTGTTGGACTTGTTGGGAAGATGAATAACGAGACCACACCATAGGAACGAAACTTGAAAAATATGCATCCCCAAAGTTGTTTTGGCCCAACTTACATGCCCTCCTCTTCTGCCACTTGAGCCCACGCATCGGCGTCAGGCCGAGATACAGAACCAGCGCAGCATGACTCAATTTGCCTAGACTGAAGAGGGCAAAAATTAAACTTTTTCCTAATCCGAAAACTTGTACACGCTAGTAAGTAGGAACCAATGAATATAATGCTTTTCCATATATGTAGGCCGATGGGAGAAACTTAATTCAGTACAGGTTTTGATGCATCCACTGTTGTTAACATATCAGTTGTTATGGGGCTTGGAATCGAGGGTTGTTGGACTTGTTGGTATGACTAATGTGAAAACCACACCATAGGAATGAAACCTCAAAAATATGCATCACCAAAGTTGTTTTGGCCCAACTTACGTGCCCAACTCTTCTGCCACTAGAGCCCACGCTTCAGCATCAGTCCGAGATACAAAACCAGCGCAGCATGACTCAATTTGCCTAGATTGACTTGGGAGAAAATTAAACTTTCTCCTAATCCAAAAACTTGTACACGCTAGTAAGTAGGAACCAATGAATATATTGGTTTTCCATATATGTAGGCCGATGGGAGAAACTTAATTCAATACAAGTTTTGATGCATCCACTGTTGTTAACATATCAGTTGTTGTGGGACTCGGAATGTGGGACTCGGAATCGAGGGTTGTTGGACTTGTTGGGAAGATGAATGAGGAAACCACACCATAGGAATGAAACTTCAAAAATATGCATCACCAAAGATGTTTTTGCCCAACTTACATGCCCTCCCCTTCTGCCACTTGAGCCCATGCTTTGGAATCAGTTCGAGGTACAAAACCAACGCAGCATGACTCAGTTTGCCTAGACTGAAGAGGGCGAAAATTAAACTTTTTCCTAATCCAAAAACTTGTACACGCTAGTAAGTGGGAACCAATGAATATATTGCTTTTCCATATATGTATGCCGATGGTAGAAACTTAATTCAATACAGGTTTTGATCCATCCACTATTGTTAACATATCAATTGTTGTGGGACTCGGAATCGAGGTTTGTTGGACTTGTTGGTGAGATGAATGAGGAAACCACGCCATAGGAACGAAACCTCAAAAATATGCATCACCAAAGTTGTTTTGGCTCAACTTACATGCCCTCCTCTTCTGCCACTTGAGCCCACGCTTCGTCATTGGGCTGAGATACAAAACTAGCGCATAATGACTCAGTTTGCCTAGACTAAAGAGGGCGAAAATTAACCTTTTTCCTAATTCAAAAACTTGTACACACTAGTAAGTAGGAACCAATTAATATAATGCTTTTCCATATATGTAGGCCAATGGGAGAAACTTAATGTGATGTTCCGGCATCTCAAGTGCATAATCATTCATCGTACATGCAACATTCATCATAATGCATCATACAATGACATGCATTTGAGACCTAATTCAATCTTGGTTGAAATGCCACTTATCGAAACCTGCTTTCTGCTGATATGTCTTTGTGATTGTGCCTATAACTTTGATTCTATTTGGATTTGGGTGAAACTCATATTGACAAACCTGTAGACAATTTAATGATTAACAACTTTGGTAATTTGTGCTTTGACATGCATGAAGGTTTGCATAGAGTTTTGGGGCTTTTTCTGTCGGCATGTGAATTCTGTCCAAACATGACCTGTTTAGTAATTTTAAATTTCCTTGATCTTAAAACCAAAATCTTGCAATGCTTTTATTGAGAAAGTTGTAGATTACGAAATTTTGAACAACATTGGTATAAAACTCCTTTTGTGAAAGTGCCTAGAAAATAGACTTTTAGAATTTCTAAACTGGAGGGTTCTATTGGTCAAACCTTGGTCAGCAGCTTAAATTCAAATTTGCACCAGATTTTTGAACAGAACATGGTATACAAGTTTATAAAAGAAATGTAGAGGAACAAATTTAGAACACTTCCTCCAATTGGGGTATTTTAAGATTCGGCCTCTAACAAGTTCAAAAACATGATCTTCAAACAAGTGTATCTGCAGTCAAACTCCATTTTTCCATTTTCGGGATTTTCCCTCTCTTTTCCTCTCACTGACCGGCGGGCCCCACTGAGCAGTCCATCGGATTCCCGCCCGCGTCGGACAAACATCCGGTCCAGTGGGTCCCACCATTTCCGCGTCTCCACGCACTCGGTCTATAGACCCTCCCTCTCTCTTCCCATGTCAGTGACACCCGGTCCATGGACCGAGTCCAAATCGTGCCCCACCGTTCCCCTTCCCTCTTCCCCGCGCCCACGCGGCGGGCGCGCTCTGCGCACCCCGCCCATGGCTGCCAGCGCACTGGCAGCGCCGCGCCCTTGCCTAAAGGGTGAAGACCCCGCGCCCCTCATGAACCTGGACGCACCCCCGGCTCCCTTCGCACTCGCCGCTCCATTGCTCGCTCTCTCGCGCGCCTCTGCCTCCTTTCCCCAAGCGCGGAGCGCCGACCCGCCATTGCCGCAAGCTCGGAGTCCGAGCTGCGCCGGCCGCTCCGCTGCCCCCCGAGCCTCCCGACCGCCGCCATTACAACCGCCTCCCCCTCCCGCGCCCAACGTGCTAGGCCTAGTCGTCTCCCTCCGCCTCCCCCTCCTAAGCGTAGAGTGCCCGCCGCCATCGCCGCCGCGGCGAGCTCACGGCACCCGCCGCCTCGAGCCGCCTCCCACCCCGCCGACGCGCGCCTCGCACGGCCCGCGCCTCCCTCCATCTTCCACGCACGGTCTCGCCACTCGCCCTCGCCTCTATCACCCTTCCCCGCGAGCGCACCCCACGGCCGCCATTGCCACCGGCCCCTCTCCGTGGACAACCCTCCTCCGGCCCTCCCCTCGCCTCCACGATACCGCTATCGGGACCGTCACGCCTCCGCGCAACTCCCAAGCCTAGCGGTGACCCCTACTGTGCCATACCCCGCCAGAATCGAGCCGTGTCGCCGCGCCCCGCCGCGCCGTCGCCTTCTCAGTTCGCCGCCGCCGCTCGCCTCTACCCTTCACCGCCGGCGACGACGTCTAGCCCACGGTGTCCACCGTAGCGCCGGCCACCTCCTCGACCCGACTCGGCCGCCGCTCGAGGATTTTCCCCAGCCGAAGGTAGAAGAAGAACGCGTGTTTTGCAGAAAACCCCCTTCGCGTATTACTTATTGCATCACTGTTTACTGTGTCTTGAATAATTAGTGAAAACACCTCTAGATCTATTAGAGTTTTGTACTTTAACCCGAGCCCTGGTATTTTGCAGATCTAACCTCGGGTTTTCGGAGATTCTCATGCACTGTGCACTGAGTCAGGATAATCTTCGGATCTAGCCCCTGAGGTATACGGTTAATTACGTTCAAGCCCTCGGTCTATGAGTTTTTCCATTTAAATTCATTTATATTGAGCTGTGAACTTTGAAAAATCATAACAATTCAATGAGAAATCCAAAATGGACAAACTCAGTGGCTATGGACTCCTCTTGAGTAGATCTCCATGATAGGTAAGATGTGGATGTGTGAAAAGTCTGTTTTGCCCCTGGTTTAGTGCATGCATGGCGTAGGTAAATAAATGGTAAAAATAGACCAAATGGACTCCAAAAATTATGAAACTTGGACAGTAGCTTTGTTATGGCATCTACGTACTGTGTGATTTTTGGTAGCCCTAGCATTGACTGTTTAATTACTGTTTTGCCCTATGCATGTAGTTTGTGTATTTATTTGACCTGGAAAATGAAGGCTACATAAAGTGTGCTCAAATGTGACCTCTGGTATTTTTCATATGCTTTATATATTATGGATAGCTTGCGGGTAAAGTTTGATGCCTTGCATGTTGAGTTTAAATGGTGATTTGAAAATGACAAAATGACACCTGGTTAACTAAATAAAATGAGAAAGTGGTTCTAGGATGCATAGTTAATTCTATGAAAAATCTGGTGTGCTACTAGTGATATAGAGTCCAGAAAGTATTTTTGGAAGGTTCATTAACACTGTTTATAAGTGCATCTTAATTTGCATAAGATAAATATATGGAAAATAGGTGTCATATTAAACTATGGATTTTGTGCTTGCTGATTTTTGTATATGATTTTCATGCCATGAAATGCTTGCTGTAGAAATTTCAAGTTCAGAAACCATTCCAATAAATTATGAAATATCTGAGAAGCTATAGGGCTGGTAACTTGCTGGAATTTTAATAAATTAATTATAACTTGGTTGTAGCTGAAATTTTTGGCACTAGCACTATGAAGTATGTGTCTACATGTGGTAAAAATTTGAGAGCAATTTGAGTTGTCTAACTACATGAACTCACGAGTGCATTATATTCATAAATGCGCTTTCAAGTGACAACTTCATTTCATTTGATATGGACTGTGTACACATATAAGACACTAACTTCTGATAACTTCAAAGGTAAAATATGGTGATGGTTTGTACGATTTCTTAGTGATGGGCTGTATGATTTCTTAGCAAAGTCGTTAAGTTTTCTCATTACGGGAGGTATTTAACTAAGAGTACCTGAACCCATTCTTCATAAACTGCTTGATCATGCATCATATACCATTGACACCTCCTACATACATTTGCAACTCGTTGTACTCTTGTTTCACTATGTCATGCATATAACACTGTATCATATACATGCATTTGCGTTCTCTTGCACTCACTAGCATTTTATCATGCATATAGACCCGCGTGCAAGAAGCTATCAACTCAGGAAAAACCAGTGATCAAGTAACCGGACGACAGGCTATATCCGAAGCAAGAAGACGAAGGGTCGCTGATTAAATCCGTCCCTGCTTCAAGGGGTTGCCTGGGGCAAAGCCTCACGACCCTGCAAACTAACATAGTTTAGTTTGTTGGTTTTCTTAAGAACAATTAAAGGTAGGCAGGACCATGATTTCTCCTAGCTAATACAAATCTTGTTGATGTTTACGCATATGCATTAGGAGTTGATTGAAACCAATTGCATTGGACTTCCTGGCCGCCCTGGCCCTAGCACCTATACGTAAAGTTTGTAAGACGAGTGCCTAGATTTCTAGGTGCGAGTAGACACGAGTGATTGTACTCGTCTCGTAGGTACGACTTTACAAGGTGACAGAAATCTCACTTATGGAAGTTATTATACTTGCTTATGTTTTAAATGGAGACCGGGCGTAGATTTTATGAGTTATTTATTGTTTATGGTATCGTGCACTGGACTCCGCCCGAGTCGCATAAGGCCTGTCCGCTGTTCGTCTGCTGATTGGCATAACATTGCTAGAGTGCTTATCCAGGACATGGGCCTGGTGAAAGTCTTACTTGTGCCATCCGAAGAACAGAGACAGACTTCTACTGTGACACCTTGGGGAGCTTGTAGTCGAGGGAGGGCTGACCCGATGTTACCATGGTATCGCTCCTAAGGCGGCACAACCTGGGAACAACAGAAGGATTGAATCGAACTTGGGATGGAACAAGTGGAGATGGGGAATATATGTGTGGAACGCGATGGCTAGTAAGCATATACCCTTGGCATTTCTAGTTATTCCCAGGAATATAAAAATCGATTCGAAATGCTGATGCTCACCAGGTGTGAGAATGCCAAATATCACTGTCGGGCAACATAGTAATAACTGTAACATGCTGTTTATTAAGTCACGTTTTTGTATATAACCATGATTGGATGTGTGTGTTTCGTCCCTCTATTCATGGTGTTTCCCATCCACTCCTAGGAGGTCGATGGACTTGGGAGATGCTTTGAGGTCGAGGGAGGGCTGACCCGATGTACTGTGGTATCGCTCCTGAGACGGCTACTCCCAAGGGGTTGGATGGAAGCACTATGAATCTTGGGACGGGACATGTGTTCATGTTTACTTTTCTGCAAGTATTTACTTTATGATATAAATGATCTTCATGATTAATGGATAGCAGCTGTCGAATCCTGCTATCTTATGTCCACATGACTTTATTTAAGAATCAACAGCTAAGGATCCACATGATTAGTAAGCATGCTTTGCGTCAGCCGTAAGCCCCGTCCATTAAGTCCTACTGAGTAATTAGTACTCAGGGTTTGCCCCCACTTTTGGATTACAGGTACTGGCGACATCTGGATAGCTGTGTTGGAGGCGGTAGTACCGGTGGGCTCGGTGCTACTCGCCTTGTTCATCTCTTCGTGAAGGCTACTTAAGTACATTGTTTCCGCTGCGAGATATTTTGAAAACTCTTCCGCTATATGTACACTCTGAAATCGATTCCGCTATTTTATGAAATGTATTTGACTTCTTATATTTGTAAATCCGGTCTACTATTCTCTATTTCAACTGCCCGTGATGATGTAATTGTTGTGGCTCTTTCGAGAGTCGGATGTGTTTGATGTCGGTTCCTTTGGGAATGGTGTTATCGAGAGCCGAAGTACTCTCGACGGACTACCAGGTTTAGTCTGGCCTAAGTGCACTGCGAGCTAGAGGTGGCAGGTGTGCTTAGTCTGGATTAAGCAGAGCGGTTCCGCCACAGCTGGTGTCAGAGCCGATGAAACACAGACAGCAGTTATATCATCAAGTTTTGTTTTACAAACTTATTTTTGAAAGCCCTTTTTAAATAATTCAAAACGCGAGTATACGCTATGCCCATATAAGGATGTTAGTGTTATACAGGTGACATCACTGACATTCTGACCTAGTTAGAACTCATATGCATATTCGGCGCTTTGAGAAACAACTTTTCGGCCATAGCTGTCCCCAATACTGGTGGAAGCTATTGGGTTTTGCGAACGGTTGTAAGCTCTGCATTCATGCCCCATAGTAAAAGCACTTTAAGGGTGGTGGGCATGCTTCGGGCTTTCATACCCACCGCACTTACATTCGGTTTTGGGATCCACCTTTTTCTCGACAATCCCCAGTACTGGAGGAAAGTCAGGCTTTGAGGAAAAGGTGCATCGGCCCACCAACATTGTCCACACAGCGGTCACGCGTGGATGCCACATTAGGTGGTAATGTATGAGCATGCATTCTTCTGTAGGTACACTAACCACGTGTGAATCTAAGAACGACTAGAGAACAACTAGTTGCAGTAAGAAGAGATGTGCATATATGTCACCGAATTATCGCTAGCTATATATATAATACATAGGATGTGTGATGTGAGACCGGATAGGACGAATCATGCATCATGTATCTTTTGCTATCATTTTTGGGGTTATTACTAAAAGACAAAGGGAATAAATCATGATTTAAGCCAACTTTCTGCACGTTTCACTAATGGAAACATTAGGTTCTAGGAACCTGTTTCACCTTGCTAAAATTAAAGCCTTAAGAAGAGACCCTTAGGATTGAATTGAAGCTTGGTTCCGGTTTGCAACCTGAAGTCATGTACACCTGCAGCTAGTAAATCGACCTTACGGCGTAGTGCCAGTCAGATTGATGGGAGTGTTGTCCCGTGTCCAACACAACGCACAAGTTTTCCAATAGCATAAACGATTGTCCGAAGCTACAAGATGAGGGCTAACACTTTTGCGCAATCAAGTTGTTCTGTTCACTTACATGCTTTCATGCATTCAGAACGTAATTATGGTGCTATGATCTTTTTGTCACCGCATTGGTTGCATCAAAGTTGTTGGACTAATCACAATTGGCCTCCTTCATGTAGATGGTTACTCCACCGGAGACGTCTGCACAAGGGGCTGCCCATGGGGCACAGTTTCCTCATGAGTTGGCTGCTCTGGTCGTCAGCAAGGTCAAATCATCAACATGCTCGTTCAAGAGCAACAACGGCGCAACCCGCAAGAGATCAGTTTCACTGAATTTGCGGCACTCCAACCGCCAATCTTCACCGCTGCCACGGATCCCCTGGATGCTGATGACTGGCTTCGGATCATTGAGTCCAAGTTCAATCTACTGCCCCAACTCATTGAGCAACAGAAGGCTTGCTTCGCGGCACAGTGTCTACATGGTCCCTCGGGGGCCTGGTGTGCTTCATTCCTGGCAATGCAACCAGCCGGGCACCAGGTCACGTGGGATGAGTTCCGTGCGGCTTTTTGGGCTCACTATCTCCCGCCTAGCCTCATCGAGCTCAAGCAACGAGAGTTCCGCGCACGTCGACAAGGGAACATGTCGGTACTCGACTACGTGCAAGCTTTCATCCGCCTATCACAGTACTCCCCTGAAGACGTCGACACCGACCCACATAGGGCTACCCGTCTGTTGGATGGATTCGACCCCACTCTGCTGACTCACTTGGGGCGCAGCTACGACAACTTCACCCAGTTGGTAGATGCCGCCATCGACATGGAGAATCGCCTTAGTCGGGCCCACGAGGATCAGCAGAGGAAAAGACTCGCAAGCACACTTCATCGGGTTCATCTCAACGACAACGGGTTGTGCATGGCGCACCACCGCACATGTATTACATCGACATGCTCCAACAGCCAGAGCAACAGTTGGGTACCCAACAACACCCATCATCCTGCAGTGCACCGCCTCATCCACCTACTTCAGTGCTACCTGCCAAACCAAGTGCCAAATACCCCTGCTACAAGTGCGGAAAGGTCAGCCATTTCAGCAAGAATTGTCTTGCCCATCGGCGAAGCCAGGCACCATTGTTGATTGAAGACAACCCACGCCAGAATAAGAAGAAGGGACCCAAGCGAGATTTAGCCCCAACGGAAGGTCGTGTGCACTATACCCACGTAGATCAGATTCCAGAGGGTCAACCAGTGTTAGCAAGCATATTTCTTGTCAACAAGCACCCTACAATGGTTTTGTTTGACTCCGGAGCAACACACACTTTCATCAGCAGGTCATATGCAACCAAACATGGTTATCACATTGATAATATGAAGGCCAAATACTATATCACAGCTCCGGGATCACCAATTGACACGAGTCAAATTGTGAGGCACTTACGCTTATGCATAGGCACAGAAGAATTCTATGTTGATCTTGTGGTACTTCCTAACCAGGGGATCGACATTATCTTAGGGATGGATTGAATGAAAGAGCACAATGTCTTGTTAGATATTACTAGCAGGACAGTTCAAATGAAGTCGAGCAAGAGTGGGAAAGTTATCCTCCTTCACCTGCCGAGTCACAAGCATTCGCCACCCATAGTAAATGCCACAGAAGCCCAGTTGATCAAGAAGATACCGGTGGTTTCTGATTTTCCAGATGTGTTTCCGGAAGAGCTTCCCGGACTTCCACCGGACAGAGATGTTGAGTTTGCCATAGAGCTTGTACCTGGCACGGCACCCGTCTCCCGGAGACCATACCGAATGGCACCGGATGAATTGAAAGAGCTGAAAGTGCAGTTGCAAGAACAGCTAGATAAAGGGTTTATTCGACCTAGCTCATCGCCTTGGGGTTGCCCAGCCCTCTTTGTTGAAAAGAAGGACCAAGGGGGTAAAAGGCTATGTGTTGATTACCGGCCTTTGAATGCTGTCACCATCAAAAATAAATACCCGCTACCACACATTGACATTTTGTTTGATCAGTTAGCTGGAGCTAAGGTCTTTTCAAAAATCGATCTGAGGTCTGGCTACTACCAAATAAAGATCCGAGGATAAGATATACCCAAGACAGCTTTTTCGACCAGATATGGATTGTATGAGTATTTGGTCATGTCCTTTGGGTTAACCAATGCACTGGCTTTCTTCATGTACATGATGAATTCGGTGTTCATGAATGAACTGGATAAGTTTGTAGTAGTGTTCATTGATGACATATTAATCTACTCTAAAAAGCGAGGAAGAACACAAGGAGCACTTGAGGATAGTACTCAATCGGCTTAGAGAGCACAAGCTTTATGCCAAGTTCAGTAAGTGTGCATTTTGGCTGAAGGAAGTGAGTTTCTTAGGTCACATTCTGTCGGAGAAGGGGGTAGCAGTTGACCCTAGCAAGGAAAAGGATGTTCTGAACTGGAAGCAACCCGAGACAGTGACAGAGATTCAGAGTTTCCTTGGTTTAGTGGGCTACTACCGCCGCTTCATTAAGGACTTCTCCAAAACTGCGAAGCCAATGACCTCACTAACAAAAAAAGAATGCGAAGTATGTATGGAGTTCGAATTGTGAGGAAGCCTTTCAAACCCTGAAGAAGTTGCTAACATCCGCACTAGTGCTGGCTCAACCGGACGTCACTAAGCCATTTGACGTGTATTGTGATGCCTCCGGCAATGGGCTGGGCTGTGTCCTGATGCAAGAAGGGAGAGTAATCGCTTACGCCTCGCGCCAACTAAGAAAACATGAAGCAAACTACCGAACACATGATCTTGAGCTTGCAGCAGTTGTTCACGCTTTGAAGATATGGAGACACTATCTGCTAGGCAATACGTGTCACATCTACACTGACCACAAGAGCCTCAAGTATATCCTCACACAACCTGAGTTAAATATGAGGCAACGACGGTGGTTAGAGCTGATAAAAGATTATGATCTAGAGATTCACTACCATCCTGGCAAGGCCAATGTTGTAGCTGATGCAACAAGCCGTAAGGCTCATTGCAATGTGATTGAAGCCCGCCCGACAGTGAGAGTTATATGTTGTGAGATGGATGAGATCGAAACGCCTACAGAGCAGCACGCTGAACTATATAGCCTCATCATTGAACCTACAATAAAGGATCAAATCATCGTTGCACAAAAGCAAGATAAGAGTTTGGCACATATTCGCAAAGGATTAGATGAGAAGAAAAGAGCATGCTTCACACTTGATGACCAGGGAGTCTTATGGTTTAAAAATTGCTTAGTGGTACCTAAGGACATGGAGTTGAGAAAGAAGATACTTGACAAAGCCCACACTTCCATGTTCACCATGCACCCGGGCAGCAATAAAATGTACCAAGACTTGAAACAAAAATTTTGGTGGACCCGTATGAAACGGGAGATCGCCAAGTATGTGTCTGAATGCGACGTGTGTCAGCGAGTCAAAGCCGACCACCTAAAGCCTGCTGGTATGCTTCAGCCATTAGCAATTCCAGCCTGGAAATGGGAAGATGTACACATGGACTTCATAGTGGGTTTGCCTTGCACCCAAAAGGGCTATGACTCTATTTGGGTCATTATCGATCATCTTACCAAATCGCTCACTTCTTGCCTGTCAAAACTCATTACACTGCGGCTACTTATGCTGAGCTCTACATATCACGGATTGTATCCTTGCATGGTGTGCCACAGACCATCACTTCCGATCGAGGATCGCTGTTTGTGTCTCGCTTCTAGGAGCAACTGCAAACTACTCTTGGAACCAAATTGATTCGGAGTTCAGCATACCACCCTCAAACAAGCGGCCAAGTAGAAAGAGTGAATCAGATCTTAGAGGACATGTTGAGGGCCTGTGCTTTGACCTATTCCACCAAGTGGGATGAGTGTCTTCCCTTAGCGGAGTTCGCATACAACAACAGCTATCAGAAGAGCTTAGAAATGGCACCTTTTGAGGCCCTATATGGTAGACGATGTAGGACACCACTCAACTGGTCTGAACCAGGAGAACGCGTCACCTTTGGTATAGAATTGGTAACACAAGCTGAAGAGCAAGTAAAGTTCATACACAGCAACCTAAAAAGAGCACAATCTGGGCCGAAAAGCTATTCAGATAAGAGGCGGAGACCCTTAGCCTTTGAAGAAGGCGATCATGTGTATCTTCGGGTGTCACCAATGAAAGGAGTACACCGGTTTGGAGTAAATGGCAAGCTAGCACCAAGATATGTTGGTCCATTCAAGATCATAGAGAGATGTGGATCAGTAGCTTACCGGTTAGAATTACTACCACACCTTACTGCGGTTCATGATGTGTTTCACGTCTCGCAACTCAAGAAGTGCTTACGAGTGCCAAAGGAAGTAATTGATACATCTCAAATTCAGATTGAACCGGACCTCACTTATGAAGAGCACCCCATAAAGATCCTCGACCAAAAGCAAAAGGTCAACACGAAGAAGAACTATTAACTTCCACAAAGTGCAGTGGAATAATCACTCCGAAGAAGAGGCAACTTGGGAGCAAGAAGAATTCTTGCGAACAAGATATCCTGATTTTCTTCCATCCACTTCAAATTGAGTACGTGACCGCAGTTTCAAAGTTTCAAATTCATACACAGTGCACTTTCTTCTCGTTTAACTTATCCACCCACATCACATCAGAATCTCGGGACGAGATTTCTTTAAGGGGGTGGGTAGTGATGCTCCAGCATCTCAAGTGCATAATCATTCATCATACATGCAACATTCATCATAATGCATCATACAATGACATGCATTTGAGCCCTAATTCAAACTTGGTTGAAATGCCACTGATCGAAACCTGTTTTCTGCTGATATGTCTTTGTGATTGTGCCTATAACTTCGATTCTATTTGGATTTGGGTGAAACTCATATTGACAAACCTGTAGACAATTTAATGATGAACAACTTTAGTAATTTGTGCTTTGACATGCATGAAGGTTTGCATAGAGTTTTGGGGCTTTTTCTGTCAGCATGTGAATTCTGTCCAAACATGACCTGTTTAGTAATTTTAAATTTCCTTGATCTTAAAGCCAAAATCTTGCAATTCTTGTATTGAGAAAGTTGTAGTCACGAAATTGTGAACAACATTGGTATAAAACTCCTATTGTGAAAGTTCCTAGAAAATAGACTTTTAGAATTTCTAAACTGGAGGGTTCTATTGGTCAAACCTTGGTCAGCAGCTTAAATTCAAATTTGCACCAGATTTTTGAATAGAACACGGTATACAGGTTTATAAGGGAAATGTAGAGGAACAAATTTAGAACACTTCCACCAATTGTGGTTTTTATAGATTCGGCCTCTAACCGGTTCAAAAACGTCATCTTCAAACAAGTGTATCTGTAGTCAAACTCCATTTTTCCATTTTCGGGATTTTCCCTGTCTTTTCCTCTCACTGACCGGCGGGCCCCACCGAGCAGTCCACCGGATTCCCACCCGCGTCGAACAAACATCCGGTCCAGTGGGTCCCACCATTTCCGCGTCTCCACGCACTCGGTCTATAGACCCTCCCTTTCTCTTCCCACCCCGGTCCCACATGTCAGTGACACCCGGTCCATGGACCGAGTCCACATCGCGCCCCACCGTTCCCTTTCCCTCTCACTAGCGGCGCCGCGCCCTCGCCTAAAGGGTGAAGACTCCGCGCCCCTCATGAACCTGGACGCACCCCCGGCTCCCTTCGCACTCGCCGCTCCACTGCTCGCTCTCTCGCGCGCCTCTGCCTCCTTTCCCCAAGCGCGGAGCGCCGACCCGCCATTGCCGCAAGCTCGGAGTCCGAGCTGCGCCGGCCGCTCCGCTGCTCCCCGAGCCTCCCGACCGCCGCCATTACAACCGCCTCCCCCTCCCGCGCCCAATGCGCTAGGCCAAGTCGTCTCCCTCCGCCTCCCCCTCCCAAGCGCAGAGTGCCCGCCGCCATCGCCGCCGCGGCGAGCTCACGGCACCCGCCGCCTCGAGCCGCCTCCCACCCCGCCGACGCGCGCCTCGCACGGCCCGCGCCTCCCTCCATCTTCCACGCACGGTCTCGCCGCTCGCCCTCGCCTCTATCACCCTTCCCTGCGAGCGCACCCCACGGCCGCCATTGCCACCGGCCCTTCACCGTGGACAACCCTCCTCCGGCCCTCCCCTCGCCTCCACGATACCGCCATCGGGACCGTCGCGCCGCCGCGCAACTCCCAACCCTAGCGGCGACCCCCCCCCCCGTGCCATACCCCGCCGGAATCGAGTCGCGTCGCCGCGCCCCGCCGCACCGTCGCCTTCTCGGTTCGCCGCCGCCACTCGCCTCTACTCTTCACCGCCAGCGACGACGTCTAGCCCACGGTGTCCACCGTAGTGCCGGCCACCTCCTCGACCCGACTCGGCTCCAAGTTTCCCCGTCCACGCTCTGGCGCGAGCGCGCGAACGCCGGCCGCCGCGCGAGGATTTTCCCCGGCCGAAGGTAGAAGAAGAACACGTGTTTTGCAGAAAACCCCATTCGCGTGTTACTTATTGCATCACTGTTTACTGTGTCTTGAATAATTTGTGAAAACACCTCTAGATCTATAAGAGTTTTGTACTTTAACCCGAGCCCTGGTATTTTGCAGATCCAACCTCGGGTTTTAGGAGATTCTCATGCACTGTGCACTGAGTCAGGATAACCTTCTGATCTAGCCCCTGAGGTATACGGTTAATTACGTTCAAGCCCTCGGTCTATGAGTTTTTCCATTTAAATTCATTTATATTGAGCTGTAAACTTTGAAAAATCATAACAATTCAAAGAGAAATCCAAAATGGACAAACTCAGTGGCTATGGACTCCTCTTGAGTAGATCTACATGATAGGTAAGATGTGGACGTGTGAAAAGTCTGTTTTGCCCCTGGTTTAGTGCATGCATGGTGTAGGTAAATAAATGGTAAAAATAGACCAAATGAACTCCAAAAATTATGAAATTTGGATAGTAGCTTTGTTATGGCATCTAGGTACTGTGTGATTTTTGGTAGCCCTACCATTGACTGTTTAATTACTGTTTTGCCCTATGCATGTAGTTTGTGTATTTATTTGACCTGGAAAATGAATGCTACATAAAGTGTGCTCAAATGTGACCTCTGGTATTTTTCATGTGCTTTATACAGTATGGATAGCTTGCGGGTAAAGTTTGAAGCCTTGCATGTTGAGTTTAAATGGTGATTTGAAAATGACAAAATGACACCTGCTTAACTAAATAAAATGAGAAAGTGGTTCTAGGATGCATAGTTAATTCTATGAAAAATCTGGTGTGCTACTAGTGTGATAGGGAGTCCAGAAAGTATTTTTGGAAGGTTCATTAACATTGTTTATAAGTGCATCTTAATTTGCATAAAATAATATATGGAAAATAGGTGTCATATTAAACTATGGATTTTGTGCTTGCTGATTTTTGTATATGATGTTCACGCTATGAAAAGCTTGCTGCAGAAATTTCAAGTCCAGAAACCATTCCGATAAATTATGAAAAATCTGATAAGCTATAGGGCTGGTAACTTGCTGGAATTTTAATAAACTAATTATAAATTGGTTGTAGCTGAAATTTTGGAAGTAGCACTATGAAGTATGTGTCTACATGTGGTAAAAATTTGAGAGCAATTTGAGTTGTCTAACTACATGAACTCACGAGTGCATTATATTCATAAAAGCGCTTTCAAGTGACTACTTCATTTCATTTGATAGGGACTGTGTACACATATAACACACTAACTTCTGATAACTTCAAAGATAAAATATGGTGATGGTTTGTACAATTTCTTAGTGATGGGCTGTATGATTTCTTAGCAAAGTCGTTAAGTTTTTTCATTATGGGAGGTATTTAACTAAGAGTACCCGAACCCATTCTTCATAAACTGCTTGATCATGCATCATATACCATTGACACCTCCTACATACATTTGCAACTCGTTGTACTCTTGTTTGCACTATGTCATACATATAACACTGTATCATATACATGCATTTGCGTTCTCTTGCACTCACTAGCATTTTATCATGCATATAGACCCGCGTGCAAGAAGCTATCAACTTAGGAGAAACCAGTGATCAAGGAACCGGACGACAGGCTATATCCGAAGCAAGAAGACGAAGGGTCGCTGTTTAAATCCGTCCCTGCTTCAAGGGGTTGCCTGGGGCAAAGCCTCACGACCCGGCAAACTAGCATAGTTTAGTTTGTTGGTTTTCTTAAGAACAATTAAAGGTAGGCAGGACCATGATTTCTCCCAGCTAATACAAATCTTGTTGATGTTTACGCATATGCATTAGGAGTTGATTGAAACCAACTGCATTAGACTTCCTGGCCGCCCTGGCCCTAGCACCTATACGTAAAGTTCGTAACACGAGTGCCTAGATTTCTAGGTGCGAGTAGACACGAGTGATTATACTCGTCTCGTAGGTACGACTTTACAAGGTGACAGAAATCTCACTTATGGAAGTTATTATACTTGCTTATGTTTTAAATGGAGACCGGGCGGAGATTTTATGAGTTATTTATTGTTCATGGTATCGTGCACTGGACTCTGCCCGAGTCGCATAAGGCCCGTCCGCTGTTCGTCTGCTGATTGGCATAACATTGCTAGAGTGCTTATCCAGAACATGGGCCTGGTGAAAGTCTTACTTGTGCCATCCAAAGAACAGAGACAGACTTCTACTGTGACACCTTGGGGAGCTTGTAGTCGAGGGAGGGCTGACCCGACGTTACCGTGGTATCGCTACTAAGGCGGCACAACCTGGGAACAACAGAAGGATTGAATCGAACTTGGGATGGGACAGTGGAGATGGGGAATATATGTGTGGAACGCGATGGCTAGTAAGCATATACCCCTGGCATTTCTAGTTATTCCCGGGAATATAAAAATCGATTCGAATCGCTGATGCTCACCAGGTGTGAGAATGCCAAATATCACTATCGGGCAACATAGTAATAACTGTAACATGCTGTTTATTAAGTCACGTTTTTGTATATAGCCATGATTGGATGTGTGTGTTTCGTCCCTCCATTCATGGTGTTTCCCATCCACTGCTAGGAGGTCAATGGGCTTGGGAGATGCTTTGAGGTCGAGGGAGGGCTGACCCGACGTACTGTGGTATCGCTCCTGAGACGGCTACTCCCAAGGGGTTGGATGGAAGCGCTATGATTCTTGGGACGGGACATGTGTTCATGTTTACTTTTCTGCAAGTATTTACTTTATGATATAAATGATCTTCATGATTAATGGATAACAGCTGTCAAATCCTGCTATCTTATGTCCACTTGACTTTATTTAAGAATCAACAGCTAAGGATCCACATGATTAGTAAGCATGCTTTGCGTCAGCCGTAAGCCCCGTCCATTAAGTCCTACTGAGTAATTAGTACTCAGGGTTTGCCCCCACTTTTGGATTACAGGTACTAGCGACATCTGGATAGCTGTGTTGGAGGTGGTAGTACCTGTGGGCTCAGTGCTACTCGCCTTGTTCATCTCTTCGTGAAGGCTACTTAAGTATATTGTTTCCGCTACAAGATATTTTGAAAACGGTTCCGCTATATGTACACTCTGAAATCGATTCCGCTATTTTATGAAATGTATTTGACTTCTTATATTTGTAAACACGGTCTACTATTCTCTATTTCAACTGCCCGTGATGATGTAATTGTTGTGGCTCTTTCGAGAGTCGGATGTGTTTGATGTCGGTTCCTCTGGGAATGGTGTTATCGAGAGCCGAAGTACTCTCGACGGACTACCGGGGTTAGTCTGGCCAAAGTGAACTGCGAGCCAGAGGTAGCAGGTGTGCTTAGTCTGGATTAAGCAGGGCGGTTCCGCCACACTTAATTCAATACAAGTTTTAGTCCATCCACTATTGTTAACATATCAATTGTTGTGGGACTCGGAATCGAGGTTTGTTGGAATTGTTGGTAAGATGAATGAGGATACCACACCAAAGGAACGAAACATCAAAAATATGCATCAAATACTGAGCCAAAAGTTGTTTTGGCTCAACTGACATGCCCTCCTCTTTTGCCACTTGAGCCCACGCTTCGGCATCAGGACGAGATACAAAACCAGCGCATAATGACTCAGTTTGCCTAGACTGAAGAGGGCGAAAATTAACCTTTTTCCTAATTCAAAACCTTGTACACACTAGTAAGTAGGAACCAATTAATATAATGCTTTTCCATATATGTAGGCCAATGGGAGAAACTTAATTCAATACAGGTTTTGGTCCATCCACTATTGTTAACATATCATTTGTTGTGGGACTCCAAATCGAGGGTTGTTGGACTTGTTGGGAAGATGAATAAAGAAACCACACCATAGGTACAAAACTTCAAAAATATGCATCACCAAAGTTGTTTTGGCCCATCTTACATGCCCTCCTCTTCTGGCACTTCAGCCAACGCTTCGTTGTCAGGCTGAGATACAAAACCAGCGCAGCATGACTCAGTTTTCATAGACTGAAGAGGGCGAAGATTAAACTTTTTCCTAATCCGAAAACTTGTACACGCTAGTAAGTAGGAACCAATGAATATAATGCTTTTCCATATATGTAGGCCGATGGGAGAAACTTAATTCAATACAGGTTTTGGTCCATCCACTATTGTTAACATATCAATTGTTGTGGGACTCGGAATCGAGGGTTGTTGGACTTGTTGGCATGATGAATGAGAAAACCACACCATAGGACAGAAACCTCAAAAATATGCATCACCAAAGTTGTTTTGGCCCGACTTACAAGCCCAACTCTTCTGCCACTGGAGCCCACGCTTCAGCATCAATCCGAGATACAAAACCAGCTCAGCATGACTCAATTTGCCTAGACAGACTTGGGCGAAAATTAAACTTTTTCCTAATCAAAAAACTTGTACACGCTTGTACGTAGGAACCAATAAATATAATGTTTTTCCATATATATAGGCCGATGGGAGAAACGTAATTCAATACAGGTTTTGATCCATCCACTATTGTTAACATATCAATTGTTGTGGGCCTCGGAATCAAGGTTTGTTGGACTTGTGTAACACCCTAAATTTTATTTTCAGTATTTTACAATAAATTTAATATGGTTTATTTAATTTTCTAGGATTTTAAATGCTTAGCCATGCATTTAATGATTTATTTTATCTACAATAATTAAAATTAATTCTAGGTCAACTTTTGTTGTACACTCATGCTTGTGCATTGATTTATTTCTTGTGTGGTCTAAGGTTTAAAATTCAAACTTATTTGGTTTTTTTTTAGAGGTTTTGTTTTGGTTTTGGTTTAAAAGGAAAAGGGAGAGAAAAACAGAAATGAAAAAAAAAGGCAGGCCGGCCAGTAGGCCCAGCCGCACCCCTCCTCCCCCTCGGCCCACCTCACCACCGCGGCCCCGCCAAGGCCCAGCCGCGCGCTCCCTCGCGCCCCTGCCAGACCGGCCCCGCTAGTCAGGCCTTCTTCTTCCCCACGCGATCGACGCCGAGCCGCCTCCTTCCGCTCTCGGCGCATGGTCCCGCCTCCGCCACGTCTAGCCAGGCCGCCGCCCTCTCTGACCTTGGCCCTGCCCCGCTTTCCCTATGCCGTGACCGAGGCCCAGCTGCCATTCTCCTTCCCGCGTTGCACATGCAGAGCCTGCACGCGACATGGAATCCGGGTTGAACCAGACGAATCCGCGCCGCCTCTGTTCCTCCTCTGTCCATGGCCCTGCCTCTCTACTCCGTGGACCCGAGGGCACCCTCGCGGACCCACCTGTCAGCCTCTCCATGCCCTCTTCGCTCGGACTCCACGCAGGACGCTACGACGCGCCGCGGACCCGAGTCCGGGTTGCATCCAACCCGACGCGCCGCGCCATCCCTAGGCCCGCTGCGCCGCCCTATAAAGGGCATGCGCAAGCCGCTGCCACGCCCCTCTACGCCCTCAATCCGACACTCTAGCCCTAGGGCTCCGCGCTGCCGCCAATTTCCGTCACCAGAGTTCGCACGGTGAGCCACCATTGCCCCAAATTCGCCACTGTCGGTCGTTTGGCAGGCCAATTGACCCGTGTTTCGCACTCACAGGACCCCCCACGAAGCTCCGCCGCCGATTCTTGGACGCCGGAAGCCGTTTGCCTTCGCTATCCACGTGCGTTCACCTCCGCCGTCCGCCTGTGCCGTCGCCAGCCCTTTTCGGTCGCCTCCGCCGCTGACCGCAAGCCCATGGTAAGAACCCCCTAGGAGTGCTCTTCCTTCTCGGCCAAGTCCCGTCCCACTCCGCGCACGGGAGCGCCTTGCCCGCACGCCGGCGATGCGCCGCCGCGGCCTCTGGTCGCCGCCGGTCGGCACCCTCATTCCCCTTTTAACCTGAGCCACCGGATCCCGATCCAACGGACGTAATTCACCGGAGACCGGTCAAAGGCCAGTCAAAGGCCGGTCAATAGCCGTCCGCCGCTAGCATTTTGCTAAAGAGCCCCTCAGCTTTGAGGAAATTAACCCGCGGTCCATCGTAGTTCAAAAGTAATTTGATCTAGGTCCTTTTCTTTATGTTTTAGCCCCTGCCCTTTTGTAATATAGAACCCGCCGTCCCAGGGCCGCCGGTTTTGCCTGTAAGCCCTCGGGAAGTTCCTTTATTTATGCATGGGCCCTCGGTTTTACCAGATAAATCCTAGATCTAAGTTTTTAATCACAGTTATGCCCCTGGAACCTTGTTTCGGCATAACTTCACCGTTTTAAATCCGATTTCGGCGATTCTCGCGGCCACGCGATCGTATAAATGAGAAGAATAATTTTAAATATGTTTTACCTTCTGTTTTTATGTTATGATGTACTGTTTCTTATCTTTTGCACTTGTTTGCTTGCTTGTGTGATCATGTGAATGCTTGTTGGTGCCGTGTATCTTGCGTAGACATTGATCCGCCTGTTGAGTTCGAAGAGCAACCTCCAGAAGCCTCAGAGCAGCAGCAAGGAATAAATTTCGAGGAAGGCAAGTATAACATAAACACCACCCAATAACCTTTTAATCATTGCATGTGCATTTAATTTATATGCCTATAAGGTTTACCTAGCTACTTTTATCCTTTTATATCTACCTTGTGGGATGCATATGGTTAAGTTGTGCTAGGTGCTGCGTAAACTCCTTTTCTTGTTAATTTAATTTTGATTAATGATCCTATGCAATTAATTGTTGGGCGTGACCCTGATCGGTTCATGTCCATTTTAATATGGCTTTTTAGCAACATGGTTTAGGGAGCTTGAGCAATGTGCTCGTGTGCTTTTGCTAGTTCTCTCCGTAAGGACCGAATCACAAAGCGACCACCTGGGACAACAGTGCTACCACAAGGCTGGAATGGGACAGACTTAGCTGATTAATTAGGTTGTTTTGGTTTGGGAGTAACTTACCTGCGGGGCAAGAGGGGAGGTCAGCTTCTGTGGCCCTCGCGCTACTTGGGTTGAGTGTGCTTTACGTTATATGTATGTGCTTCTCCCCTTGAGGCTTGCTCCACGGTTGCAGAACCTGAAACCTTAGCCGTTACACCTTACCAACGTGATCTTTGTAAAGGCTTCGTAGTGCGCTTGCTAGTCATCTCATCTCCGGTAATGTGGTGAATTCCTAGCATAGCTCACGACTTGTGGGTAAAGATGTACAACCTCTCGAGAGTGTAAAACTAACATGTTAGCCGTGCTCACGGTTATGAGCGGCCCAGACCCTTCCCAGTGATTAGAAGGACCCTTGGCTAAGGTTCCTTGGTTTTTGTTATGGTTATGATAATGATGCTTATATCAGTTTAATCTTATTTTAATTCTTATGCAATATCTTTTGGGCTAATGGTTTTGTTAGTAATTCATAGTAAATAGGCTTTAAATAAAAGTTTTACATTAAAAGCTTATGCAGTTGTCAGCTAACCATAGAGCCTCATGGTTTATGTTATATTTGTTGAGTATTCTCTACTCATGCTTGTTTCTTTATATTTATTCCTTGTTGGGGGGAAAAGTCCAACCGCTGCTCAGATGATGGTGGTAATGAAGACTATGTGCAAGACTACGACGAGTATTAGGCGTTTCGTTCACCAGTTGACGTCCCTGTGGCGCCCGTTATGTTTACGATTTATGCTTCCGCTATGCTACGTTATATTCTGAGTTAAACACTTGTGTCACAGTGTAATAATGATATATTTAATGTTATGTACGTTTTATTCTTTGGCATGTGCTGTGGTATTTTGTAATTTGTCATGTATATGCGAGACGTTTCCTGATGCATATATGTGTTGCACGGTTTTGTTCGTTGAAACCGGGCGTGACAAATTTGGTACCAGAGCCGTGTTGACTGTAGGACGAAAGCCTAGTTAGACTGGTCGTATTTAAGGACTTCACTTTCCTTGCCTTAACTGCTGACTTTTAAATGCTTTGTCTTCATTTTAGTTTTACTGATTAATTGCTCACATTGTGTTCGAAAATTTTTATTTATTCATTCTGTCATTTAGAACTTTACTCAAGTATTTCTATCGTTTCTATAGATGTCATCATTAGGGTGCCTTTATATATTAGATTACCCTTATAATGTCTCGTTAGCACGCTTTGTTTTGGTGTGTAAATGCTTGTTATAGTGAACTATGTTTGATTTGGTTCTTTGATTGATTGATAGTCTAGCTGTGTTATATGTCCACAGTATAAACAACTATGAAGATTAAATTAATTATATAAATTAATTAATAAAGATTAGATCGTTGGGGGTTATAAATAGCCATCTACTCTTTTCTCTTTACTTTATCGGTCACCATTATTTATCATCCTGGATATGTGCAACAATTGCTTACTGATATTGTTTGAACTGCTGCCAACAGATGGTAAACACCAGGAATCAGGCTAATGGCAACCCACCGCAAAACCCACCGCAGAACCCACCGCCGCTGACAGCAGATCAGTCTTTTCAGCTTCAGATGCAGATGATGGCTACTCTCAACAATGCAATACAGGCTCTGCAGAATATTCAAGCCAATCCGCAGCCGCAGCAGAGGGACAGACGTGGAGACTTTATGAAGGGACATCCACCTACTTTCTCCCATTCTGCTGATTCTCTTCAAGCAGATGACTAGCTCCGTGCAGTGGAGCGACAGCTTGACATTGCGCAGTGCAATGATCAAGAGAGGGTCCTGTATGCAGCAGGACAGCTTCGGGGTGCAGCTCTGGACTGGTGGGAGTCTTACAGTCAGCAGGATAGAGAGCGCTTCACCTGGGCTCAGTTCCGTGAGAGATTCAGAAGCCACCATGTGCCTGCAGGCATAATGAAGATGAAGAAGAAGGAGTTCCTCTCTCTGAAACAGGGGAACATGTCAGTCAAGGAGTACCGTGACAAGTTTCTGCAGCTTGCTCGCTATGCTCTCACAAAAGTTGCAGAAGATGGTGACAAGCAGGAGCACTTCCAAGAGGGCCTTAATGACAACCTCTAGTTACTGCTGATGAACAACACGTTCAATAATTTCAATCACTTGGTAGATCGTGCCTTGCTTACAGAGCAGAAGCGCAGGGAGATTGATGAGAAGAAAAGAAAGCTCAACCCTGCATCCTCCAATAGCAACACCCGCCCCCGCTACCCCCAGCAGTACCAGCAGCGTCAGCAACCACAGCAGCAGCAGTACCAGTAACAAACAGGTCAGGGTCAGCGTTACCAGAATCAGAACAACGCCCTACCTACAGAGCTATGCCACAGGGGCAGTCCAACCCACCTGCCCAAAATCAGGCTACTGTTCCCATGGTTCGTAACTGCTACAAGTGTGGCGACAGTGGGCACCTCGCCAACAACTGCCCTCAGAGGGGGCAGCAGCAGCAGCAGCAGGCCAGACAGAACGCCCCACAACAGCAGCAGCAAGGGCGCCCCAACCAGCAGCATAAGGCACCACTTCAGGGCAAGGTCAATCATGTGACGGCAGAAACTGCAGCAGAATCCCCAAACGTTGTGCTTGGTACGTTTACAGTCAACTCCAACCCTACTACAATGCTTTTTGATACTGGTGCTACGCATTCTTTTATTACAAGATCTTTTGCTGAAAAACATAATCTCCCCTTAAGCTGCATGAAAAGACCTATGGTAATTAATTCACCGGGGGGAAAGATAACTACCAACACAGTCTGTACCAGAGTTAGTATCAACATAAGGGGGGTAGAGTTTCGCACTGGGTTGCTAGTTATTGATTCCATGGATATTGATATAATCTTGGGCATGGACACTCTGGAGAAGTGGGGTGTCAAAATTGATTGTGCTCAATGGACAGTTCACCTAGCAGCATCAGATGGCCAGGAAGTGGGAATCAGCGCATCAAGTCCTTCAGGTTATTTGCACCAGATGGAGGTTAGACCTACAGACGGTATTCGGATAGTGTGTGATTATCCAGATGTCTTCCCTGATGAATTGCCAGGTATGCCTCCTGACAGAGATATTGAGTTTTTAATAGAGCTTTTACCTGGCACTGCACCCATAGCAATGAGGCAATATAGAATGGCACCTATAGAGCATGAGGAGGTTAAAAAGAATATAGATGAATTGCTAGCTAAAGGATATATCCGCCCTAGTTCCTCTCCCTGGGCTTTTCCAGTTTTGCTTGTTGAGAAAACTGATGTGAAAAGGATGTGTGTGGATTACCGAGCTTTAAATAAAGTCACCATAAAAAACAAGTACCCGCTCCCCCGCATTGATGATTTGTTTGATCAGCTTCAGGGTGCTTGTGTTTTCTCCAAGATTGACTTGAGATCTGGTTATCATCAGTTAAAAATTCGTCCCTCAGATATTCCTAAAACTGCCTTCACCACCAAGTACGGCTTGTATGAGTATACAGTAATGTCCTTCGGTCTCACCAATTCTCCTGCCTATTTTATGCAACTGATGAATTCAGTATTTATGGATTATTTAGACAAGTTTGTGGTAGTTTTTATTGATGATATACTGATTTATTCCAAGACTGAAGCAGAACATGAGGAGCATTTAAGGTTAGTTCTTCAAAGACTGAGAGAACACAAGCTGTACGCCAAGTTCAGCAAATGTGAATTTTGGATTGATGAAGTGCGTTTCCTTGGTCACGTCGTCTCCAAAGGAGGAATTGCAGTGGATCCAAGCAAGGTCAGTACTGTCACGAACTGGAAGGTGCCGGAAATACCAAAAGAGGTTCGTGGATTCTTGGGTTTAGCTGGTTATTATCGGAGATTTATTGAGAAATTTTCAAGAATTGCGAAACCCATGACTTCCCTATTAGAGAAGGATGCAGAATTTAGATGGACAAATGCACAGCAAGCTGCTTTTGATGAGTTGAAGGAAAGATTGACTACAGCACCTGTGTTGACATTGCCTGACCAGCAGAAGAAATTCATAGTTTATTGTGATGCTTCCAGAGATGGTTTGGGATGTGTTCTGATGCAGGAAGGCAAAGTGATTGCCTACACTTCACGGCAGTTGCGCAAGCATGAGTTGAATTATCCGACACACGACCTGGAATTTGCAGCAGTGGTGCACGCATTGAAGATTTGGCGTCACTATTTGTACGGGCAGCGTTGTGAAATTTATTTTGATCACAAGACCCTTAAATATATTTTCACACAGAATGAGTTGAATATGCGGCAGCGAAGATGGCTGGAATTAATTAAGGATTATGACATGGAAATTCATTATCATCCTGGCAAGGCTAATGTGGTGGCTGATGCTTTGAGTAGGAAGAGTTATGCTAATATGGCTTTGGGTTTCATAATGCCGCATGAGTTATGTGAAGAGTTTGAAAGATTGAGTTTGGGTTTTCTACATCACACTACAGCCGCAGCATTTGAGGCAGAGCCGACATTAGAACAAGAGATTCGGGAGCACCAGAAGAATGATGAGAAATTGCAGGAAATTGGTGAGTTGCTCAAATCAGGCAAGGCGCCTCACTTTCGAGAAGATGAACAGGGAACTTTATGGTACAAAAACAGAATATGTGTGCCTAATGTGGACAGCATCAGAAAATTGATTTTGAGTGAAGCTCATGATACGGCTTATTCTATTCATCCCGGCAGCACTAAGATGTACTACGACCTGAAAGAAAGATTTTGGTGGTACGGTATGAAGCGTGCCGTGGCTGAATATGTAGCTATTTGTGATACATGTCAGCGTGTGAAGGCTGAACATCAGAGACCAGCAGGTTTATTACAGCCGTTGAAGGTGCCAGAATGGAAGTTGGAAGAAATAACCATGGATTTCATTGTGGGTTTGCCTCGTACTCAGAAAGGTTATAATTCAATATGGGTTAGTGGATCGCTTAACCAAGGTAGCTCATTTTATCCAGTTAACACTACTTATTCAGGTGCTAAGTTAGCTGAGCTGTACATCTCCAGAATTGTCTGTTTCCACGGCGTGCCTAAGAAAATTATATCTGACCGAGGTTCGCAGTTTACTTCTCGCTTTTGGGAGTAGTTGCATAATTCATTAGACACAAAGCTCAGGTTCAGTACAGCTTACCATCCTCAAACAGATGGGCAGACAGAAAGAGCTAATCAGATACTTGAGGATATGTTGAGAGCATGTGCCATACAGTACGGCACTAGTTGGGACAAGTGTTTGCCATATGCTGAGTTTTCTTATAATAACAGCTATCAAGCCAGTCTGAAGAAGTCGCCGTTTGAAGCATTGTACGGCAAGAGGTGCAGAACGCCGTTGTTCTGGAATCAGACAGGTGAGAAGCAGGTATTTGGACCTGACATAATACAGGATGCTGAACAGCAATGGCGGATTGTTCAGGAGAATTTGAGAGTTGCTCAGTCCAGGCAGAGAAGTTATGCTGATGTTCGCAGAAGGGATTTGTCCTTTAAAGTGGATGACCATGTGTACTTGAAGGTGTCACCAATGAGAGGTATTCGCAGATTCAACATGAAAGGAAAGCTAGCGCCAAGATACATTGGACCATTTAAAATACTGGAGAAGAAAGGTGAAGTAGCTTACCGCCTGGAATTACCTCCCAGTTTATCAGGTGTGCATGATGTGTTTCATGTGTCCCAATTAAAGAAGTGTTTGAGAGTGCCCGAAGAGCAAGCACCACTAGAAGGATTGGAGGTACAGGAGGATCTGACTGACACAGAGCATCCAGTGAAAATTCTTGTTAACTAGCCTATCCTGACACATCGGAGAGGAATACTAGAAACAAAAAGATCAAGATGTGCCGTGTGCAGTGGAGTCATCATACAGAGGCCGAGGCAACATGGGAACGAGAGGATGAGTTAAAAGCAGCATATCCCGCTCTCTTTGCTAACTAGCCTATCTGAATCTCGGGACGAGATTCTTGTTAAGCGGGTAGGTTTGTAACACCCTAAATTTTATTTTCAGTATTTTACAATAAATTTAATATGGTTTATTTAATTTTCTAGGATTTTATATGCTTAGCCATGCATTTAATGATTTATTTTATCTACAATAATTAAAATTAATTATAGGTCAACTTTTGTTGTACACTCATGCTGGTGCATTGCTTTATTTCTTGTGTGGTCTAAGGTTTAAAATTCAAACTTATTTGGTTTTTTTAGAGGTTTTGTTTTGGTTTTGGTTCAAAAGGAAAAGGGAGAGAAAAACAGAAATGAGAAAAAAAGAGGCAGGCCGGCCAGCAGGCCTAGCCGCACCCCTCCTCCCCCTCGGCCCACCTCACCACCACGGCCCAGCCAAGGCCCAGCCGCGCACTCCCTCGCGCCACTGCCAGACCGGCCCTGCTGGTCAGGCCGTCTTCTTCCCCACGCGATCGACGTCGAGCCGCCTCCTTCCGCTCTCGGCGCATGGTCCCGCCTCCGCCGCGTCTAGCCAGGCCGCCGCCCTCTCTGACCTTGGCCCTACCCCGCTTTCCCTATGCCGTGACCGAGGCCCAGCTGCCATTCTCCTTCCCGCGTTGCACATGCAGAGCCTGCACGCGACATGGAATCCGGGTTGAACCGGACGAATCCGCGCCGTCTCTGTTCCTCCTCTGTCCATGGCCCTGCCTCTCTACTCCGTGGACCCGAGGGCACCCTCGCGGACCCACCTGTCAGCCTCTCCATGCCCTCTTCGCTCGGACTCCACGCAGGACGCTACGACGCACCGCGGACCCGAGTCCGGGTTGCATCCAACCCGACGCGCCGCGCCATCCCTAGGCCCGCTGCGCCGCCCTATAAAGGGCATGCGCAAGCCGCTGCCACGCCCCTCTACGCCCTCAATCCGACACTCTAGCCCTAGGGCTCCGCGCTGCCGCCAATTTCCGTCACCAGAGTTCGCACGGTGAGCCACCATTGCCCCAAATTCGCCACTGTCGGTCGTTTGGCAGGCCAATTGACCCGTGTTTCGCACTCACAGGACCCCCCACGAAGCTCCGCCGCCGATTCTTGGACGCCGGAAGCCATTTGCCTTCGCTATCCACGTGCGTTCACCTCCGCCGTCTGCTTGTGCCGTCGCCAGCCCTTTTCGGTCGCCTCCGCCGCCGACCGCAAGCCCATGGTAAGAACCCCCTAGGAGTGCTCTTCCTTCTCGGCCAAGTCCCGTCCCACTCCGCGCACGGGAGCGCCTTGCCCGCACGCCGGCGATGCGCCGCCGCGGCCTCTGGTCGCCGCCGGTCGGCACCCTCATTCCCCTTTTAACCTGAGCCACCGGATCCCGATCCAACGGACGTAATTCACCGGAGACCGGTCAAAGGCCAGTCAAAGGCCGGTCAATAGCCGTCCGCCGCTAGCATTTTGCTAAAGAGCCCCTCAGCTTTGAGGAAATTAACCCGCGGTCCATCGTAGTTCAAAAGTAATTTGATCTAGGTCCTTTTCTTTATGTTTTAGCCCCTGCCCTTTTGTAATATAGAACCCGCCGTCCCAGGGCCGCCGGTTTTGCCTGTAAGCCCTCGGGAAGTTCCTTTATTTATGCATGGGCCCTCGGTTTTACCAGATAAATCCTAGATCTAAGTTTTTAATCACAGTTATGCCCCTGGAACCTTGTTTCGGCATAACTTCACCGTTTTAAATCCGATTTCGGCGATTCTCGCGGCCACGCGATCGTATAAATGAGAAGAATAATTTTAAATATGTTTTACCTTCTGTTTTTATGTTATGATGTACTGTTTCTTATCTTTTGCACTTGTTTGCTTGCTTGTGTGATCATGTGAATGCTTGTTGGTGCCGTGTATCTTGCGTAGACATTGATCCGCCTGTTGAGTTCGAAGAGCAACCTCCAGAAGCCTCAGAGCAGCAGCAAGGAATAAATTTCGAGGAAGGCAAGTATAACATAAACACCACCCAATAACCTTTTAATCATTGCATGTGCATTTAATTTATATGCCTATAAGGTTTACCTAGCTACTTTTATCCTTTTATATCTACCTTGTGGGATGCATATGGTTAAGTTGTGCTAGGTGCTGCGTAAACTCCTTTTCTTGTTAATTTAATTTTGATTAATGATCCTATGCAATTAATTGTTGGGCGTGACCCTGATCGGTTCATGTCCATTTTAATATGGCTTTTTAGCAACATGGTTTAGGGAGCTTGAGCAATGTGCTCGTGTGCTTTTGCTAGTTCTCTCCGTAAGGACCGAATCACAAAGCGACCACCTGGGACAACAGTGCTACCACAAGGCTGGAATGGGACAGACTTAGCTGATTAATTAGGTTGTTTTGGTTTGGGAGTAACTTACCTGCGGGGCAAGAGGGGAGGTCAGCTTCTGTGGCCCTCGCGCTACTTGGGTTGAGTGTGCTTTACGTTATATGTATGTGCTTCTCCCCTTGAGGCTTGCTCCACGGTTGCAGAACCTGAAACCTTAGCCGTTACACCTTACCAACGTGATCTTTGTAAAGGCTTCGTAGTGCGCTTGCTAGTCATCTCATCTCCGGTAATGTGGTGAATTCCTAGCATAGCTCACGACTTGTGGGTAAAGATGTACAACCTCTCGAGAGTGTAAAACTAACATGTTAGCCGTGCTCACGGTTATGAGCGGCCCAGACCCTTCCCAGTGATTAGAAGGACCCTTGGCTAAGGTTCCTTGGTTTTTGTTATGGTTATGATAATGATGCTTATATCAGTTTAATCTTATTTTAATTCTTATGCAATATCTTTTGGGCTAATGGTTTTGTTAGTAATTCATAGTAAATAGGCTTTAAATAAAAGTTTTACATTAAAAGCTTATGCAGTTGTCAGCTAACCATAGAGCCTCATGGTTTATGTTATATTTGTTGAGTATTCTCTACTCATGCTTGTTTCTTTATATTTATTCCTTGTTGGGGGGAAAAGTCCAACCGCTGCTCAGATGATGGTGGTAATGAAGACTATGTGCAAGACTACGATGAGTATTAGGCGTTTCGTTCACCAGTTGACGTCCCTGTGGCGCCCGTTATGTTTACGATTTATGCTTCCGCTATGCTACGTTATATTCTGAGTTAAACACTTGTGTCACAGTGTAATAATGATATATTTAATGTTATGTACGTTTTAATCTTTGGCATGTGCTGTGGTATTCTGTAATTTGTCATGTATATGCGAGACGTTTCCTGGCGCATATATGTGTTGCACGGTTTTGTTCGTTGAAACCGGGCGTGACAAATTTGGTACCAGAGCCGTGTTGACTGTAGGACGAAAGCCTAGTTAGATTGGTCGTATTTAAGGACTTCACTTTCCTTGCCTTAACTGCTGACTTTTAAATGCTTTGTCTTCATTTTAGTTTTACTGATTAATTGCTCACATTATGTTCGAAAATTTTTATTTATTCATTCTGTCATTTAGAACTTTACTCAAGTATTTCTATCGTTTCTACAGATGTCATCATTAGGGTGCCTTTATATATTAGATTACCCTTATAATGTCTCGTTAGCATGCTTTGTTTTGGTGTGTAAATGCTTGTTATGGTGAACTATGTTTGATTTGGTTCTTTGATTGATTGATAGTCTAGCTGTGTTATATGTCCACAGTATAAACAACTATGAAGATTAAATTAATTATATAAATTAATTAATAAAGATTAGATCGTTAGGGGTTATAAATAGCCATCTACTCTTTTCTCTTTACTTTATCGGTCACCATTATTTATCATCCTGGATATGTGCAACAATTGCTTACTGATATTGTTTGAACTGCTGCCAACAGATGGTAAACACCAGGAATCAGGCTAATGGCAACCCACCGCAAAACCCACCGCAGAACCCACCGCCGCTGACAGCAGATCAGTCTTTTCAGCTTCAGATGGAGATGATGGCTACTCTCAACAATGCAATACAGGCTCTGCAGAATATTCAAGCCAATCCGCAGCCGCAGCAGAGGGACAGACGTGGAGACTTTATGAAGGGACATCCACCTACTTTCTCCCATTCTGCTGATTCTCTTTAGGCAGATGACTGGCTCCGTGCAGTGGAGCGACAGCTTGACATTGCGCAGTGCAATGATCAAGAGAGGGTCCTGTATGCAGCAGGACAGCTTCGGGGTGCAGCTCTGGACTGGTGGGAGTCTTACAGTCAGCAGGATAGAGAGCGCTTCACCTGGGCTCAGTTCCGTGAGAGATTCAGAAGCCACCATGTGCCTGCAGGCATAATGAAGATGAAGAAGAAGGAGTTCCTCTCTCTGAAACAGGGGAACATGTCAGTCACGGAGTACCGTGACAAGTTTCTGCAGCTTGCTCGCTATGCTCTCACAAAAGTTGCAGAAGATGGTGACGAGCAGGAGCACTTCCAAGAGGGCCTTAATGACAACCTCTAGTTACAGCTGATGAACAACACGTTCAATAATTTCAATCACTTGGTAGATCGTGCCTTGCTTACAGAGCAGAAGCGCAGGGAGATTGATGAGAAGAAAAGAAAGCTCAACCCTGCATCCTCCAACAGCAACACCCGCCCCCGCTACCCCCAGCAGTACCAGCAGCGTCAGCAACCACAGCAGCAGCAGTACTAGTAACAAACAGGTCAGGGTCAGCGTTACCAGAATCAGAACAACGCCCTACCTACAGAGCTATGCCACAGGGGCAGTCCAACCCACCTGCCCAAAATCAGGCTACTGTTCCCATGGTTCGTAACTGCTACAAGTGTGGCGACAGTGGGCACCTCGCCAACAACTGCCCTCAGAGGGGGCAGCAGTAGCAGCAGCAGGCCAGACAGAACGCCCCACAACAGCAGCAGCAAGGGCGCCCCGACCAGCAGCATAAGGCACCACTTCAGGGCAAGGTCAATCATGTGACGGCAGAAACTGCAGCAGAATCCCCAAACGTTGTGCTTGGTACGTTTACAGTCAACTCCAACCCTGCTACAATACTTTTTAATACTGGTGCTACGCATTCTTTTATTACAAGATCTTTTGCTGAAAAACATAATCTCCCCTTAAGCTGCATGAAAAGACCTATGGTAATTAATTCACCGGGGGGAAAGATAACTACCAACACAGTCTGTACCAGAGTTAGTATCAACATAAGGGGGGTAGAGTTTCGCACTGGGTTGCTAGTTATTGATTCCATGGATATTGATATAATCTTGGGCATGGACACTCTGGAGAAGTGGGGTGTCAAAATTGATTGTGCTCAACGGACAGTTCACCTAGCAACATCAGATGGCCAGGAAGTGGGAATCAGCGCATCAAGTCCTTCAGGTTATTTGCACCAGATGGAGGTTAGACCTACAGACGGTATTCGGATAGTGTGTGATTATCCAGATGTCTTCCCTGATGAATTGCCAGGTATGCCGCCTGACAGAGATATTGAGTTTTTAATAGAGCTTTTACCTGGCACTGCACCCATAGCAATGAGGCAATATAGAATGGCACCTATAGAGCATGAGGAGGTTAAAAAGAATATAGATGAATTGCTAGCTAAAGGATATATCCGCCCTAGTTCCTCTCCCTGGGCTTTTCCAGTTTTGCTTGTTGAGAAAACTGATGTGAAAAGGATGTGTGTGGATTACCGAGCTTTAAATAAAGTCACCATTAAAAACAAGTACCCCGCTCCCCCGCATTGATGATTTGTTTGATCAGCTTCAGGGTGCTTGTGTTTTCTCCAAGATTGACTTGAGATCTGGTTATCATCAGTTAAAAATTCGTCCCTCAGATATTCCTAAAACTGCCTTCACCACCAAGTACGGCTTGTATGGGTATACAGTAATGTCCTTCGGCCTCACCAATTCTCCTGCCTATTTTATGCAACTGATGAATTCAGTATTTATGGATTATTTAGACAAGTTTGTGGTAGTTTTTATTGATGATATACTGATTTATTCCAAGACTGAAGCAGAACATGAGGAGCATTTAAGGTTAGTTCTTCAAAGACTGAGAGAACACAAGCTGTACGCCAAGTTCAGCAAATGTGAATTTTGGATTGATGAAGTGCGTTTCCTTGGTCACGTCGTCTCCAAAGGAGGAATTGCAGTGGATCCAAGCAAGGTCAGTACTGTCACGAACTGGAAGGTGCCGGAAATACCAAAAGAGGTTCGTGGATTCTTGGGTTTAGCTGGTTATTATCGGAGATTTATTGAGAATTTTTCAAGAATTGCGAAACCCATGACTTCCCTATTAGAGAAGGATGCAGAATTTAGATGGACAAATGCACAGCAAGCTGCTTTTGATGAGTTGAAGAAAAGATCGACTACAGCACCTGTGTTGACATTGCCTGACCAGCAGAAGAAATTCATAGTTTATTGTGATGCTTCCAGAGATGGTTTGGGATGTGTTCTGATGCAGGAAGGCAAAGTGATTGCCTACACTTCACGGCAGTTGCGCAAGCATGAGTTGAATTATCCGACACACGACCTGGAACTTGCAGCAGTGGTGCACGCATTGAAGATTTGGCGTCACTATTTGTACGGGCAGCGTTGTGAAATTTATTTTGATCACAAGACCCTTAAATATATTTTCACACAGAATGAGTTGAATATGCGGCAGCGAAGATGGCTGGAATTAATTAAGGATTATGACATGGAAATTCATTATCATCCTGGCAAGGCTAATGTGGTGGCTGATGCTCTGAGTAGGAAGAGTTATGCTAATATGGCTTTGGGTTTCATAATGCCGCATGAGTTATGTGAAGAGTTTGAAAGATTGAGTTTGGGTTTTCTACATCACACTACAGCCGCAGCATTTGAGGCAGAGCCGACATTAGAACAAGAGATTCGGGAGCACCAGAAGAATGATGAGAAATTGCAGGAAATTCGTGAGTTGCTCAAATCAGGCAAGGCGCCTCACTTTCGAGAAGATGAACAGGGAACTTTATGGTACAAAAACAGAATATGTGTGCCTAATGTGGACAGCATCAGAAAATTGATTTTGAGTGAAGCTCATGATACGGCTTATTCTATTCATCCCGGCAGCACTAAGATGTACTACGACCTGAAAGAAAGATTTTGGTGGTACGGTATGAAGCGTGCCGTGGCTGAATATGTAGCTATTTGTGATACATGTCAGCGTGTGAAGGCTGAACATCAGAGACCAGCAGGTTTATTACAGCCGTTGAAGGTGCCAGAATGGAAGTGGGAAGAAATAACCATGGATTTCATTGTGGGTTTGCCTCATACTCAGAAAGGTTATAATTAAATATGGGTAGTAGTGGATCGCTTAACCAAGGTAGCTCATTTTATACCAGTTAACACTACTTATTCAGGTGCTAAGTTAGCTGAGCTGTACATCTCCAGAATTGTCTGTTTCCACGGCGTGCCTAAGAAAATTATATCTGACCGAGGTTCGTGTGGCGGAACCGCCCTGCTTAATCCAGATTAAGCGCACCTGCCACCTTTGGCTTGCAGTACACTTAAGCTGGACTAAACCCGGTAGTCCGTCGAGTGGCCTTCGGCCCTCGATAACACCAATCCCAGAGAAACCGACATCATACACATTGACCCTCGACGGAGTCACAACCATTACATCATCACAGGCAGTTGAATGTAGATAGATAATAGAATTAGTTTACAGACCAGTTCAAATCAAAGTTTCAAATCCAACATAGTCATAGGATAACATAAGTTCTTAAATGTCTCTCAGCGGAAGATATAGATAGTTCATAGTTCAGGTCATGCAGCGGAATGTGCAAAAGAGAGACAACATCATGCCCACTGATGTTGTCCTGTTGCCACAACGTCATCTTCTAATCGTGTTGCACGCATGTGCCCCCTCCAATGCAGGGACACATCAGAAACTCCATACCTGTGAGCCAAAAATGGGGGCAAACCCTGAGTACTAATTACTCAATAGGACTTAATGGACATGGCTTACGGCTGACGCGATGCATAGCTTACTAATCATTGTTTGTCCTTAGCCATTGATTTTATTTCACCAAAGTGTTAGTTTGATGACAGCAGGATTTGACAGCTGCTATCCTTCATCGTATTAAGAACAGATCATGGTGACAGGGTAACTCTTTGCAGAAAAGTAAATCATAAAAACTTGCATGAGAGTAATCCATCATCAGTTGCATGTAAGAAATCCATCATGTACCCCAAACATGTAGTATTTGAAAACATGTACATTGGCATAGTAATTTGGATTGTTACTATGTTGCCCGTGTGCGACATTTGACACTCTCACACCTGGTGAGCATCAGCGATTCGAATCGATTTTTAATTCCCGGGAATAACTAAAAATGCCAAGTGATATATGCTTAGTAGCCATCGCGTTCCACACATATATCCCCCATCTCCACCTGTCCCGTCCCAAGATTCACAGCGCCCCCACCTAACCCTTGGGAGTAGCCGTCTCAGGAGCGATACCACTGCGTGTAGGGTCAGCCCTCCCTCGACTTCCAAGCACCTCCCAAGTCCATCGGCCCCCTATCAGTGGATGGGCAGCACCATGAATAGTAGGATGGGGCCGGTAAGACTTTCACTGGTCCCACAACCCGGATAAGCACTCCTAGCAATATTGTGTCAATCAGCAGGCGAACAGCGAACAGGCCTTATGCGACAGGGGCGGAGCCGGAGAACAACAACGCACACCACGAAAGTAAATGTACGCTCCACCCCGTCTCAATTTAATATCAACATAAATAACCATAAATTGCATCATAGTAGTATTTCTGAGGTTTTGAAATATCACCTACGCGACGAGTGACAGTGCTCACTCGTGTCTACTCGTACCTAGCATTTCTAGGCATACTCGTCCTACGAACTCTATTTATAGGATCTAGGGCCAGGGCGGCCGGGATGTCTAATGCAATTGTTTTCATTCAACTCCTAATGCATATGCGTAATTCATAAGCATTATTATATTAGCTGGGTAGTATGGTCCTGCCTACCTTCCCCGCTCGAGTTAGTGGGTGCTTTCGCGGCGGGGTGATCAGCAGTCGCGTGCGGGTCTTCGGGCTCGTCCTCAGGCTCCTCAATCAGTGGTTGATCCGGTGGCAGCTCCTCGTTCGCGGGATCCATATGCATGAAAGGTGCAGGCATGAGTGCATACGGATGCAAATGTATGCACTTGTTGTCGATGAAATGCCCATGTTAATGTGCAGCAAATACTTTATGAGAAATGATACGTATGCAGTAGATGAATCACTGTACATGTATGTGCGTAGGGTGAATTGTGCTAATTTGTGAATAAAATCATGCCTCTGAGTTCTAGTAGTTCCACTAACTTAAATGGTACCAAACTTTTATGACAAGCATACACTTCATACTCAAAGCTACTGTCAAAAGTTCAGCTCAATCGGAGTTATAATTATTTTATTAAAATTCCAGCAATTTCTCGGCCCTATACCTTGTCAGAATTTTCATAAATTACTGGAAAGGTTTCTGAAGGTGAAATTTTACCAGTGAGCCATCCTTAGTATGAACTGCATGTACAAAAATTTACAAGCTAAAACTCCCAAGTTTTGACAGGACATCTATTTCTCATATATAAAACTAGTGCAAGTTAAGATGTACATATAAACGGTGAGAATAGCTTCCAAGCATATACTTTCTGGATTCTACAATACCCCCACATGCTACTAGAATTTTGGTGGAATTTATCTTGCACATTAGGACTCATTTTTCCATTTATCAAGTTCTCCAAGTCAAGATTTGTCATTTTCAAATCACCTTCAAAACTATACATGCAGGGGCTCATATTTTTCCAGTGGCGTTCACAAGATATATAGAACCTGAGAAAAATACTAGTGAGCCTCATTTCACATATTTTGCATGGACCCTATTTTCAAGTTATCAAATAATGCATAAAGTACATATAAAATGGTAAACCATGCATGAACAGTAAGGTATTGAGTTACCAGAAATTTCCACAGTATCAAAACACCCTAAGAAGGCTACTGACCAAGTTTCGTCATTTTCGAATTCCATCTAGGCCATGTTTTCTATTTTTCATTGATTTATCATGCATCTTTAAAAACAGGGGTATAATCATACATGCACATCCCCACATCATACCTACTGTGTAGATCTATTTACTAGGAGTACAATGCAACTGAGTTTACCTTTTTACGATTTTTATTCGATTTTATATGAATTTCCAAAGTTTCAGCCGAATATAGGAAAAAGAAATGGAAAAAGATAAAACCGAGGACTAGAACACAATTAACCCTATACTCCAGGGGCTAGCACGTAAGAATGCCAAGACTCAGTAAACAGCGCGTGGTTTAAAACGTAAATAAACTATACTCCGGGGGTAGCTTGCAAAAACCCCCCCGGCCTTTCTTCTTTCTCCCGCCGCGCGCGACGGCGCGGCGGCGCGGCGGTGAACCGAAGAGGGTCGGCGGCGTGGACGGCGCCGTGAACGACGTCGAGGCGGAGGGAATCCGGGCGTCGCGTGGGCGAGCGGCGACGAGAGTGGGCGCGTCGGGTGCGCGGGAGTGAGCCGAGTGCGGTGGGGTAGATCTAGGGGCGCGAGAGGCGGCAGAGTGGGCGGCGCGAGCTCGAGCTTGAGCTCGGCTCGGTAATGGCGGTCGGGCGGGGTCGCGAGCCGATCTCGCGGTCTAGGGCGGGAGCGGCGGCGAGAGTGGGCGGAGGAGAGGCGGACGGGCGAGGCGAAGGCGGTGGTGGGGTCTGGAGGCACGGGGAGGGTCGGAGGCGGCCGGCGTGGGAGCTCGAAGCCGGCGGCAATGGCGGGCGGCTCGGGCGAGAGCGAGCGAGGCGAGGGCGTGAGTGAGGGGAATGGGCGGGGATGCACCTGGACGGGTACGCGGGCGAGTGTAGAGCCGAGGGGCGCGGTCGGCGATCCGTGGGCGCGCCGGCGTGACCGTACGCCGGCGGCCGCGTGTCGGGCGGCGCCCCGGACACGGTGGCTGCCCGGCGGAGGCGGGCCCACCTGTCAGCGACCGCGGGGAAAAGAAATAAAAGAAAAAGAAAAATGTGTTTCCTTCTTCTCTGAAAATCGAAATTTTGACCAATTTAGAGCCCGATTTTGAAAAAGTGCCAATTATATGAAATGTTCTACTCTTTGAGTTCTACAACTTTGTCAATTGGCTCATCTTCAAATTCGGTGCATAAATATGAAATTCATTTGTATTTAGCTCTCAAGTTTAGTTTGACCCACAGACCCCATTTATTTGAAAATTCCAAAACTCCCCCTTCCAGCCATTTTCACCCAAGGAGCTTTTTGACAATATTGTTGAAAACTTCATGATCTACAACTTTTCTAATTTGGTCTTTGCATGAATGTAGCCGTAGGTCAGAGTAAACTTAGAATTTCAAATCAGCCCCAATTTGAACTGGTTTTCTGTACTGTCATTAAATGACCCTAATCACCCTCCAAACCTCATTATCTGACAAGACCCCAATTAACAAAGTTGTTTATCTCATGTGTATCTACAGTTTTGTCAATATGAACTTCACCCAGATCTCCATGGAATCAAAGATACGACCATAACATAGCATCTCACATGAAATGACAGGGTTTTCACTTAGTAATATAAACCGAACTTGTTTCCAATGCACCCACACATGATTTTCCATGATGCTCAAGATGAATGCTTCATGTAAGATGAGTGATTATGCACTTGAGATGCCAGAGCATCACAACCCACCCCCCTTAAAGGAATCTCGTCCCGAGATTTGTTGATGTGATGTGGGTGGATAAGCCAAATTAGAATGCAGTGCATAGTGTAGGATTTCGAATAAAATTTGTATTTAGACGGTTATACATACTCGTTTGTAGTAGCTGAAAGGAAACCCGGGTATTTGGTTTGCAAGTATTCTTCTTGCTCCCAAGTCGCTTCTTCTTCGGAGTGATTACTCCATTGCACTTTGTAAAAGTTGATTGCTTTTCTTCTTGTTGCTCTTTGTTTTTGGTCGAGGATTTTTATAGGACGTTCCTCATAGGTGAGGTCAGGCTCAATTTCAATTTGTGAGGTGTCCACTGCTTCTTCCGGCACTCTTAAACACTTCTTAAGTTGCGAGACATGAAATACGTCATGAACCGCTGCCAGATGTGGAGGTAACTCCAACCGGTAAGCAACTGGCCCACACTGCTCAGTAATCTTAAACGGACCTACGTAGCTCGGGGCTAACTTCCCTTTCACCCCAAAACGATGTACCCCTTTCATTGGTGACACCCGAAGGTACACATGATCATCTAACTCAAAGACCAACGGTCGTCTTCTTTTGTCAGAGTAGCTCTTTTGTCTAGACTGTGCTCTTTTCAAGTTGCCGTGTATAAGTTTAACTTGCTCCTCGGCTTGTGTTACCAAATCAGGGCCAAAGGTGACACGTTCTCCCGGTTCGGACCAGTTTAGGGGTGTTCTACATCTCCTACCATACAGAGCCTCGAAAGGAGCCATCTCTAAGCTCTTCTGGTAGCTGTTGTTATAAGCAAACTCTGCTAGGGGGAGACACTCATCCCATTTGGTGGAATAAGTTAAAGCACAAGCCCTCAACATATCTTCTAAGATCTGATTTACTCTCTCAACTTGGCCGCTGGTCTGTGGATGATACGCCGAACTGTGAATCAAGGTAGTTCCAAGAGCGGTTTGCAAATGCTCCCAAAAGCGTGACACAAACAATGAGCCTCTGTCCGAAGTGATGGTCAGAGGAACACCGTGTAGTGCCACAATTCGAGAGATATATAACTCGGCATATTGTTTTGCTCGATAAGTGGTCTTGACAGGAAGGAAATGTGCGGCTTTCGTGAATCGGTCAATGACTACCCAGATCGAATCATACCCTTTTTGTGTGTGAGGTAGGCCCACAATAAAGTCCATGTGTATGTTTTCCCATTTCCAGGCGGGAACCTCAAGCGGTTGAAGCATACCTGCAGGCTTTAGGTGATCAGCTTTTATTCTTTGACACACGTCACACTCGGACACGTACGTGGCGATCTCTCGTTTCATATGAGTCCACCAAAACTTCTGTTTCAGGTCTTGGTACATTTTGTTACTGCCCGGGTGCATAGTGAACATAGACGTGTGAGCTTCATCTAGAATCCTCTTCCTCAACTCCATATCCTTAGGGACCACTAACCGGTTTTTGAACCACAACACACCTTGGTCATCAAGTGTGAAGCATGCTCTCTTCTTCTCATCCATTCCTTCACGAATGAATGCCATGCCCTTATCTTGCTTTTGTGCAGTTATGATTTGTTCTTTGATAGTGGGCTCAATAATAAGGTTATAGAGCTCAGCTAGCTGTTCTGTAGGTAATTCGATTTCATCTATCTCGCAACATAGCACCCTTACTGTGGGTCGGGCTTCAATCACATTGCAATGAGCCCGACGGCTTAGCGCATCCGCTACTACGTTAGCCTTGCCTGGATGATAATGAATTTCCAAGTCATAATCCTTTATCAACTCTAACCACCGTCGCTGCCTCATATTCAATTCGGGCTGGGTGAGGATGTATTTGAGGCTCTTGTGGTCGGTGTAGATATGACAAGTATTGCCTAGCAGATAGTGCCTCCATATTTTCAAAGCGTGTACCACTGCTGCCAGTTCTAGATCATGGGTTGGGTAATTGGCTTCATGTTTTCTCAATTGACGGGAAGCGTAAGCGACTACCCTCCCTTCTTGCATTAGCACACAGCCAAGCCCATTGCCGGAGGCGTCACAATACACATCGAATGGCTTCGCGACGTCCGGTTGTGCTAGTACTGGTGCGGTTGTCAAGGATCTCTTCAAACTCTGGAAGGCTTCCTCACAGTTCGGACTCCACGTGTACTTAGCATTTTTCTCGGTCAATGAGGTCATTGGCTTTGCCGTTTTGGAAAAATCATTGATAAAGCGGCGGTAGTAGCCCGCTAAACCGAGGAAACTCCGGATCTCAGTTACGGATTCGGGTTGCTTCCAATTTAGTACACTCTCTACCTTGCTGGGATCAACAGCTACCCCCTTCTCGGACAATATGTGACCCAAGAAGCTTACTTCTTTTAACCAAAACGCGCACTTGCTGAACTTGGCATAGAGTTTATGTTCCCTGAGCCGAGTGAGTACAACCCGCAAGTGTTCTCTGTGTTCTTCTTCATTTTTGGAGTAGATCAGTATATCATCAATGAATACTACCACAAATTTGTCCAGTTCATTCATGAACACCGAGTTCATCATATACATGAAGAAAGCCGGTGCATTGGTCAATCCGAAAGACATGACTAGGTACTCATACAAGCCATATCTAGTCGAGAAAGCTGTTTTGGGGATATCCTCCTCTCTGATTTTTATCTGATAGTATCCTGATCTTAGGTCAATTTTTGAGAAGACTCTAGCCCCAGCTAGTTGATCAAATAGAATGTCAATATGTGGCAGTGGGTATTTGTTTTTGACTGTGACTGCATTTAGAGGCCGATAGTCTACACATAGCCGTTTACCACCTTGGTCTTTCTTTTCGACAAAGAGGGCTGGGCACCCCCAAGGTGACGAGCTAGGGCGGATGAAACCTTTATCCAGCTGTCTTTGCAACTGCGTTTTCAAATCTTTAAGTTCATCTGGTGCCATCCTGTACGGCCTCTTAGAGACGGGTGCCGTACCTGGAACCAGCTCGATGCTAAACTCAACATTCCTATCCGGTGGAAGACCCGGCAGCTCCTCCGGAAACACGTCTGGGAATTCGCATACTACAGGTATCTTTTTGATTTCTTGTAGCTCAGTTGCATTCACAGTAGGTTCGATGTGCTTTTGATTTGGTATGTGGATCTTTAGAACCTTTCCACTGACATTAGACTTTAGTTGTACTGTCCTGCTGCCAATATCCAGGACTGCATGGTTTTCGTTCATCCAATTCATTCCCAATATGACATCGATCCCTTGGTGTGGCAGCACCACAGGACTGATGACGAAATCTTCCCCTCCTATGCTTAAAAGCAACCTCTTCACTATCAAATTCGTGTTAATGGGGTTTCCAGGTGCAGAGATGTTGTAGCTTTCTTTTATGCAAGAAGTTTTTATCCCATGCTTCGATGCATATGACTGACTAATGAAAGTGTGCGTGGCCCCAGAATCAAATAGTACGACGGTTGGGTGACCATTGACTGAGAACGTACCAGCGAGTACCGGTTCCCCGACGGGGATCTGCTCTAAGTGAATGTAGTGCACTTGGCCCTTCCGCGGTGCGTTCCCCTTGGGCTTGCTCTGCTGACTGCCACCCGCAGGAGTGGGGCCTTGGATCCTGCGAGGAGCGCGACACTCCCTGCTAAAGTGGCCTGTCTTGCCACAATTGAAGCAGGGATTCCCGGGTCCTGGTGCGGTGGGAGCACGAGGAGCGGGAAGCTGCGCGGGTGCACGGTAGGCCGGGTACTGCTGCTGCTGCGGAGCTCGGTGGAACCAACCCGATTGATTGGGCCGGATCACGTAGCGGGGCTGCTGCTGGTAATTGGCCTTCTGCTTCTGAGACGGCCCCTGTGCACTACTGGCCTGACGCTTCCTCTTTTGGTCCTCATTAGCAACACGGAGGCGATTCTCCATGTCCAGTGCAGTGTCGACCAGCTCCGAGAAGCTCTGGTAACGACGCCCGAGGTGTGTCTGGAGGGTGGGGTCGAAACCCTGCAAGAGTCTGGCCGCTCTGCTAGGATCATCTGCCACATCCCTAGGCGAGTACTGTGACAGCTGTATGAACGTCTGCACGTACTGCATCACCGTGCGACTGCCCTGTTTGAGCTCCCTGAACTCTCGCTGCTTCTGCTCCATAAGACTTGCCGGGATGTAGTAGGCCCAGAAGGCAGTACGGAGCTCCTCCCATGTGACAACGTGATCCCGCTGCTGCATAGCCTGGAACGTGGCGTACCAAGCTCCCGCGGGGCCCTGAAGTAGCTGTGCCGCAAACCGAGCTTTTTCTTGCTCAGTCAACCCCGGAAGCAGGGTGAACTTGGACTCGATTGTATGGAGCCAGTCATCTGCTGCGAGCGGCTCAGGGCATGTAGTGAAGACAGGAGGGCGCAGACCCTCGAAGTCTTGGTAGGTGATGCCGCGGGGCTGGTGTTCCCGTGCCCGCTGTTGTCCCTGTGCTTGGCATTCCTCTGCCATCATGCGGATCAACTCCGCCTGCTGCACAACCAGAGTAGCCAGCTCCGGCGGAGGGGGTGCATCGTGTGGCTGCTGGCCCGAGGTTTGTCCATTGCGCGTGTTCACCATCTGCAAGAATGAAGCTAACAGTGTTCAGTCCAACCACTTTAAAGCAATTAAATGCGCCGAAACACAGTTACTCAAAACATGTAAGACGGAAACATATAATTGCAGTAAAGTGTTAGCTTCCTTCTTGCGGCGGTTCGACCACTGTCACATTTAGTCATAGCTCGTTGTGTTGGTGTTTAGCAGTCGGCTATCGCATGAATTTCTGGACAGCAATGACTGTACCGGTGCGCTGCTCCTAAACCGTGCATCTTTTGATTATACTCCCCTTAGCAAAGTTATTCCTCGTTCTGTGGTCTTTCACTTTCATATGGAATGTTTTTGGTGATTCTACTTGTAGCCCATTCGAAATTTAGTCTACGTCAGCATATACTAGTTCAGTTCAGATTTCAGTGACCGTGTGATTTCAGTCATATCTCCCAAATGAGTCGTATTTAGGAGAAGCTTTGTATAACAAAGTTGTTCTACACTTCCAGATCTACTACTTTGACAACATGCTCTCAGTTCAGTTCTTGCACTAAGGGTGTGAAAAATGGGATTTTCCTACTGGTGCTACTTCAGTCCAGATTTTAGGTTCGTGAGAGATTTGACCGTAACTCCAGATCTGTGCACAATTAGAGAAAGCTCCAATTGGCAAGGTTGTGCACCAGACAGTTCTCCACAACTTTACTATTCAACTCTTGGCTGAAATCCTTACACAACTTAAGATAACTTCAGTTTTTGGCTGCAGCTGCGAAAAATTCCAGATTGCAAGGTGCAATCCAAAACGAGGTGCAACTCACAAATCCATACATACAACCATCTCAAAGGCCATTACAACGTAAAACCAACATCAGTGCCACTTAGAAAAGTTCAATTACCGCTAAAGAGTCTTAGGTTTACATCATAGGATGGTGGCTACATCAACCAACCATCGAATAGTGCGTAATAAAATGGTCCATCATAACATCAAATGGTGTACGGAATGAGCTCTCACAACTCACCAATGTTTTCGTACAACCATGAGTCTAAACGCGGAGCGGATTATTACAAAACATCGCTTTCAACGCGTTACTAACTTAATGCTTAACTCCCTCCCATCAATCCATCACACACCCTGCACCCTGGAGTTAGCGTCAGAGGGGTCGTTCTCCCCCTCCTCTTCCACCTCCATGGGCTCCGAGGACTCCTCCTCCTCCTCCTCCTCCTCCAAGGGCGCGGGCTGCTGCGGCGGCTCGTACTCGGCCAGACGCTGCTGCAGCTGCGCCACCCGGGTCTCTAACTCCTCCACACGGGTACGGGTCTCCGTGTACCTGGAAAAGTAGAAGCGGCTCCTGTTCTCCGCGCGCTGATACATCCCGTGTGCCTCACGTGCATAGTCCATGCACGCTACCAAGGGCCGAGAGCCGTTCCTGTCCCGAAGCCACCCACGGCGCTCCTGCCAAGCGTGGTCGAGGTCGCGTGTAGGGAGGAAGCGCAGGACCGTGTGGTCTGCCTCCCACCTGGAGCTCAACGAGGTGAGGGCTCCCATCACCGCCTTACGGTAAGCCTCCTCCTCATTGGCCCCGTAAGTGGTGAGGGTCTGCTGGCCTGCGAACGTCCCCCGTGGAAGGACAACCTGGGCCATGCAGTTGCCCTCCGCGTGCACCGTCTGCACCGAGATGAAGGGACAGGGACGACGCCCCATCTCCCTCAGGGCCCTGCACAGCAACTGGGACAGGGGGCACTCCTCCCTGTAGCGAGTGTGGAGCAACCCATCCTCCACCACAGGGGGAGTGTGGGTCACGTCAGGGAGAACGGTGGTCCTGGCTCCGGTGGCCTTGCGTGCGGTCTGCTTGGTCCTGACCATCTGCTTTAGGTAGACAAGGTTGTGCATTAGTGAGGGATATATTTTTCATACGAGATATTAAGCCAAGGGTACAATAGTGCATCATATGGAAGGTAAACTTTTAAAATTGCGATTTATTTCATAGTATTTTAATAATATCCCACCATAAATAAAAACAGTAAACATGATGCATGAATCGTATCTAAACGGTCTCACATCACACATCTAAAAGAAGAGTACATATAGCTATCGTTATTTCGGTGACACATATGCACGGCACTCTCTAATGCAACTAGTCGTTCCCTGGCCGTTCTTAGTTTTCGCACGTAGTTAGGGTACCTGCAGAAGAATGCATGCTCATACATTACCACTTAGTGTGGCATCCACGCGTGACCGCTGCGTGGACAACGTTGGTGGGCCGATGCACCTTTTCCTCAAAGCCTGACTTACCACCAGTACTGGGGATTGTCGAGGAAAAGATGGATCCCAAATCCGAATGTAAGTGTGGTGGGTATGAAAGCCTCAAACATGCCCACCACCCTTAAAGAGCTTTTACCTATACAGCATGAATGCAGAGTTCACAACCGTTCGCAAAACCCGATAGCTTCCACCAGTACTGGGGATAGCTATGGCCAAAAAGTTGTTTCTCAAAGCGCCGAACATGCATATGAGTTCTATCTAGGTTAGAATGTCAGTGATGTCACCTGAATAACACTAACATCCTTATATGGGCATAGCGTATACTCTCATTTTTCAATTACTTGAAAAGGGCTTTCGAAAATAGTTTTGTAAACCAAAACTAGATGATGTAACTGTTGTCTGTGTATGATCGGCTCTGATACCAGCTGTGGCGGAACCGCCCTGCTTAATCCAGATTAAGCGCACCTGCCACCTTTGGCTTGCAGTACACATAAGCTGGACTAAACCCGGTAGTCCGTCGAGTGGCCTTCGGCCCTCGATAACACCAATCCCAGAGAAACCGACATCATACACATTGACCCTCGACGGAGTCACAACCATTACATCATCACAGACAGTTGAATGTAGATAGATAATAGAATTAGTTTACAGACCAGTTCAAATCAAAGTTTCAAATCCAACATAGTCATAGGATAACATAAGTTCTTAAATGTCTCTCAGCGGAAGATATAGATAGTTCATAGTTCAGGTCATGCAGCGGAATGTGCAAAAGAGAGACAACATCATGCCCACTGATGTTGTCCTGTTGCCACAACGTCATCTTCTAATCGTGTTGCACGCATGTGCCCCCTCCAATGCAGGGACACATCAGAAACTCCATACCTGTGAGCCAAAAATGGGGGCAAACCCTGAGTACTAATTACTCAATAGGACTTAATGGACATGGCTTACGGCTGACGCGATGCATAGCTTACTAATCATTGTTTGTCCTTAGCCATTGATTTTATTTCATCAAAGTGTTAGTTTGATGACAGCAGGATTTGACAGCTGCTATCCTTCATCGTATTAAGAACGATCATGGTGACAGGGTAACTCTTTACAGAAAAGTAAATCATAAAAACTTGCATGAGAGTAATCCATCATCAGTTGCATGTAAGAAATCCATCATGTACCCCAAACATGTAGTATTTGAAAACATGTACATTGGCATAGTAATTTGGATTGTTACTACGTTGCCCGTGTGCGACATTTGACACTCTCACACCTGGTGAGCATCAGCGATTCGAATCGATTTTTAATTCCCGGGAATAACTAAAAATGTCAAGTGATATATGCTTACTAGCCATCGCGTTCCACACATATATCCCCCATCTCCACCTGTCCCGTCCCAAGATTCACAGCGCCCCCACCTAACCCTTGGGAGTAGCCGTCTCAGGAGCGATACCACTGTGTGTAGGGTCAGCCCTCCCTCGACTTCCAAGCACCTCCCAAGTCCATCGGCCCCCTATCAGTGGATGGGCAGCACCATGAATAGTAGGACGGGGCCGGTAAGACTTTCACCGGTCCCACGACCCGGATAAGCACTCCTAGCAATATTGTGTCAATCAGCAGGCGAACAGCGAACAGGCCTTATGCGACAGGGGAGGAGCCGGAGAACAACAACGCACACCACGAAAGTAAATGTATGCTCCGCCCCGTCTCAATTTAATATCAACATAAATAACCATAAATTGCATCATAGTAGTATTTCTGAGGTTTTGAAATATCACCTACGCGACGAGTGACAGTGCTCACTCGTGTCTACTCGTACCTAGCATTTCTAGGCATACTCGTCCTACGAACTCTATTTATAGGATCTAGGGCCAGGGCGGCCGGGATGTCTAATGCAATTGTTTTCATTCAACTCCTAATGCATATGCGTAATTCATAAGCATTATTATATTAGCTGGGTAGTATGGTCCTGCCTACCTTCTCCGCTCGAGTTAGTGGGTGCTTCCGCGGCGGGGTGATCAGCAGTCGCGTGCGGGTCTTCGGGCTCGTCCTCAGGCTCCTCAATCAGTGGTTGATCCGGTGGCAGCTCCTCGTTCGCGGGATCTATAAGCATGAAAGGTGCAGGCATGAGTGCATACGGATGCAAATGTATGCACTTGTTGTCGATGAAATGCCCATGTTAATATGCAGCAAATACTTTATGAGAAATGATACGTATGCAGTAGATGAATCACTGTACATGTATGTGCGTAGGGTGAATTGTGCTAATTTGTGAATAAAATCATGCCTCTGAGTTCTAGTAGTTCCACTAACTTAAATGGTACCAAACTTTTATGACAAGCATACACTTCATACTCAAAGCTACTGTCAAAAGTTCAGCTCAATCGGAGTTATAATTATTTTATTAAAATTCCAGCAATTTCTCGGCCCTATACCTTGTCAGAATTTTCATAAATTACTGGAAAGGTTTCTGAAGGTGAAATTTTACCAGTGAGCTATCCTTAGTATGAACTGCATGTACAAAAATTTACAAGCTAAAACTCCCAAGTTTTGACAGGACATCTATTTCTCATATATAAAACTAGTGCAAGTTAAGATGTACATATAAACGGTGAGAATAGCTTCCAAGCATATACTTTCTGGATTCTACAATACCCCCACATGCTACTAGAATTTTGGTAGAATTTATCCTGCACATTAGGACTCATTTTTCCATTTATCAAGTTCTCCAAGTCAAGATTTGTCATTTTCAAATCACCATCAAAACTATACATGCAGGGGCTCATATTTTTTCAGTAGCGTTCACAAGATATATAGAACCTGAGAAAAATACTAGTGAGCCTCATTTCACATATTTTGCATGGACCCTATTTTCAAGTTATCAAATAATGCATAAAGTACATATAAAATGGTAAACCATGCATGAACAGTAAGGTATTGAGTTACCAGAAATTTCCACAGTATCAAAACACCCTAAGAAGGCTACTGACCAAGTTTCGTCATTTTCGAATTCCATCTAGGCCATGTTTTCTATTTTTCATTGATTTATCATGCATCTTTAAAAACAGGGGTATAATCGTACACGCACATCCCCACATCATACCTACTGTGTAGATCTATTTACTAGGAGTACAATGCAACTGAGTTTACCTTTTTACGATTTTTATTCGATTTTATATGAATTTCCAAAGTTTCAGCCGAATATAGGAAAAAGAAATGGAAAAAGATAAAACCGAGGACTAGAACACAATTAACCCTATACTCCAGGGGCTAGCACGTAAGAATGCCAAGACTCAGTAAACAGCGCGTGGTTTAAAACGTAAATAAACTATACTTCGGGGGTAGCTTGCAAAAACCCCCCCGGCCTTTCTTCCTTCTCCCGCCGCGCGCGACGGCGCGGCGGCGCGCGCGCGCGCGCCGGCGAGCTCCGGCTCGCCGGGGCCGCGACGCGGGGCGCGTCGGGTGCGCGAGGACACGGGGCTCACCCTGGGGTAGGCCTCGGCGTCGGGGAGGGTGCGGACGAGGCGGCGCGGCGGTGAACCGAAGAGGGTCGGCGGCGTGGACGGCGCCGTGAACGACGTCGAGGCGGAGGGAATCCGGGCGTCGCGTGGGCGAGCGGCGACGAGAGTGGGCGCGTCGGGTGCGCGGGAGTGAGCCGAGTGCGGTGGGGTAGATCTAGGGGCTCGAGAGGCGGCGGAGTGGGCGGCGCGAGCTCGAGCTTGAGCTCGGCTCGGTAATGGCGGTCGGGCGGGGTCGCGAGCCGATCTCGCGGTCTAGGGCGGGAGCGGCGGCGAGAGTGGGCGGAGGAGAGGCAGACGGGCGAGGCGAAGGCGGTGGTGGGGTCTGGAGGCACGGGGAGGGTCGGAGGCGGCCGGCGTGGGAGCTCGAAGCCGGCGGCAATGGCGGGCGGCTCGGGCGAGAGCGAGCGAGGCGAGGGCGTGAGTGAGGGGAATGGGCGGGGATGCACCTGGACGGGTACGCGGGCGAGTGTAGAGCCGAGGGGCGCGGTCGGCGATCCGTGGGCGCGCCGGCGTGACCGTACACCGGCGGCCGCGTGTCGGGCGGCGCCCCGGACACGGTGGCTGCCCGGCGGAGGCGGGCCCACCTGTCAGCGACCGCGGGGAAAAGAAATAAAAGAAAAAGAAAAATGTGTTTCCTTCTTCTCTGAAAATCGAAATTTTGACCTATTTAGAGCCCGATTTTGAAAAAGTGCCAATTGTATGAAATGTTCTACTCTTTGAGTTCTACAACTTTGTCAATTGGCTCATCTTCAAATTCGGTGCATAAATATGAAATTCATTTGAATTTAGCTCTCAAGTTTAGTTTGACCCACAGACCCCATTTATTTGAAAATTCCAAAACTCCCCCTTCCAGCCATTTTCACCCAAGGAGCTTTTTGACAATATTGTTGAAAACTTCATGATCTACAACTTTTCTAATTTGGTCTTTGCATGAATGTGGCCGTAGGTCAGAGTAAACTTAGAATTTCAAATCAGCCCCAATTTGAACTGGTTTTCTGTACTGTCATTAAATGACCCTAATCACCCTCCAAACCTCATTATCTGACAAGACCCCAATTAACAAAGTTGTTTATCTCATGTGTATCTACAGTTTTGTCAATATGAACTTCACCCAGATCTCCATGGAATCAAAGATACGACCATAACATAGCATCTCACATGAAATGACAGGGTTTTCACTTAGTAATATAAACCGAACTTGTTTCCAATGCACCCACACATGATTTTCCATGATGCTCAAGATGAATGCTTCATGTAAGATGAGTGATTATGCACTTGAGATGCCAGAGCATCACAGTTCGCAGTTTACTTCTCGCTTTTGGGAGCAGTTGCATAATTCATTAGACACAAAGCTCAGGTTCAGTACAGCTTACCATCCTCAGACAGATGGGCAGACAGAAAGAACTAATCAGATACTTGAGGATATGTTGAGAGCATGTGCCATACAGTCCGGCACTAGTTGGGACAAGTGTTTGCCATATGCTGAGTTTTCTTATAATAACAGCTATCAAGCCAGTCTGAAGAAGTCGCCGTTTGAAGCATTGTACGGCAAGAGGTGCAGAACGCCGTTGTTCTGGAACCAGACAGGTGAGAAGCAGGTATTTGGACCTGACATAATACAGGATGCTGAACAGCAATTGCGGATTGTTCAGGAGAATTTGAGAGTTGCTCAGTCCAGGCAGAGAAGTTATGCTGATGTTCGCAGAAGTGATTTGTCCTTTAAAGTGGATGACCATGTGTACTTGAAGGTGTCACCAATGAGAGGTATTCGCAGATTCAACATGAAAGGAAAGCTAGCGCCAAGATACATTGGACCATTTAAAATACTGGAGAAGAAAGGTGAAGTAGCTTACTGCTTGGAATTACCTCCCAGTTTATCAGGTGTGCATGATGTGTTTCATGTGTCCCAATTAAAGAAGTGTTTGAGAGTGCCCGAAGAGCAAGCACCACTAGAAGGATTGGAGGTACAGGAGGATCTGACTTACACAGAGCATCCAGTGAAAATTCTTGTTAACTAGCCTATCCTAACACATCGGAGAGGAATACTAGAAACAAAAAGATCAAGATGTGCCGTGTGCAGTGGGGTCATCATACAGAGGCCGAGGCAACATGGGAACGAGAGGATGAGTTAAAAGCAGCATATCCCGCTCTCTTTGCTAACTAGCCTATCTGAATCTCGGGACGAGATTCTTGTTAAGGGGGTAGGTTTGTAACACCCTAAATTTTATTTTCAGTATTTTACAATAAATTTAATATGGTTTATTTAATTTTCTAGGATTTTATATGCTTGGCCATGCATTTAATGATTTATTTTATCTACAATAATTAAAATTAATTATAGGTCAACTTTTGTTGTACACTCATGCTGGTGCATTGCTTTATTTCTTGTGTGGTCTAAGGTTTAAAATTCAAACTTATTTGGTTTTTTTAGAGGTTTTGTTTTGGTTTTGGTTTAAAAGGAAAAGGGAGAGAAAAACAGAAATGAAAAAAAAGAGGCAGGCCGGCCAGCAGGCCTAGCCGCACCCCTCCTCCCCCTCGGCCCACCTCACCACCGCGGCCCAGCCAAGGCCCAGCCGCGCACTCCCTCGCGCCACTGCCAGACCGGCCCTGCTGGTCAGGCCTTCTTCTTCCCCACGCGATCGACGCCGAGCAGCCTCCTTCCGCTCTCGGTGCATGGTCCCGCCTCCGCCGCGTCTAGCCAGGCCGCCGCCCTCTCTGACCTTGGCCCTGCCCCGCTTTCCCTATGCCGTGACCGAGGCCCAGCTGCCATTCTCCTTCCCGCGTTGCTCATGCAGAGCCTGCACGCGACATGGAATCCGGGTTGAACCGGACGAATCCGCGCCGCCTCTGTTCCTCCTCTGTCCATGGCCCTGCCTCTCTACTCCGTGGACCCGAGGCCACCCTCGCGGACCCGCCTGTCAGCCTCTCCATGCCCTCTTCGCTCGGACTCCACGCAGGACGCTACGACGCGCCGCGGACCCGAGTCCGGGTTGCGTCCAACCCGACGCGTCGCGCCATCCCTAGGCCCGCTGCGCCGCCCTATAAAGGGCTTGCGCAAGCCGCTGCCACGCCCCTCTACGCCCTCAATCCGACACTCTAGCCCTAGGGCTCCGCGCTGCCACCAATTTCCGTCACCAGAGTTCGCACGGTGAGCCAACATTGCCCCAAATTCGCCACTGTCGGTCGTTTGGCAGGCCAATTGACCCGTGTTTCGCACTCACAGGACCCCCCACGAAGCTCCGCCGCCGATTCTTGGACGCCGGAAGCCGTTTGCCTTCGCTGTCCACGTGCGCTCACCTCCGCCGTCCGCCTGTGCCGTCGCCAGCCCTTTTCGGTCGCCTCCGCCGCCGACCGCAAGCCCACGGTAAGAACCCCCTAGGAGTGCTCTTCCTTCTCGGCCAGGTCCCGTCCCACTCCGCGCACGGGAGCGCCTGCGCCCGCACGCCGGCGATGCGCCGCCGCGGCCTCTGGTCGCCGCCGGTCGGCACCCTCATTCCCCTTTTAACCTGAGCCACCGGATCCCGATCCAACGGACGTAATTCACCGGAGACCGGTCAAAGGCCAGTCAAAGGCCGGTCAATAGCCGTTCGCCGCTAGCATTTTGCTAAAGAGCCCCTCAGCTTTGAGGGAATTAACCCGCGGTCCATCGTAGTTCAAAAGTAATTTGATCTAGGTCCTTTTCTTTATGTTTTAGCCCCTGCCCTTTTGTAATATAGAACCCACCGTCCCAGGGCCGCCGGTTTTGCTTGTAAGCCCTCGGGAAGTTCCTTTATTTATGCATGGGCCCTCGGTTTTACCAGATAAACCCTAGATCTAAGTTTTTAATCACAGTTATGCCCCTGGAACCTTGTTTTCGGCATAACTTCACCGTTTTAAATCCGATTTCGGCGATTCTCGCGGCCACGCGATCGTATAAATGAGAAGAATAATTTTAAATACGTTTTACCTTCTGTTTTTATGTTATGATGTACTGTTTCTTATCTTTTGCACTTGTTTGCTTGCATGTGTGATCATGTGAATGCTTGTTGGTGCCGTGTATCATGCGTAGACGTTGATCCGCCTGTTGAGTTCGAAGAGCAACCTCCAGAAGCCTCTGAGCAGCAGCAAGGAATAAATTTCGAGGAAGGCAAGTATAACATAAACACCACCCAATAACCTTTTAATCATTGCATGTGCATTTAATTTATATGCCTGTAAGGTTTACCTAGCTACTTTTATCCTTTTATATCTACCTTGTGGGATGCATATGGTTAAGTTGTGCTAGGTGCTGCGCAAACTCCTTTTCTTGTTAATTTAATTTTGATTAATGATCCTATGTAATTAATTGTTGGGCGTGACCCTGATCGGTTCATGTCCATTTTAATATGGCTTTTTAGCAACATGGTTTAGGGAGCTTGAGCAATGTGCTCATGTGCTTTTGCTAGTTCTCTCCGTAAGGACCGAATCACAAAGCGACCACCTGGGACAACAGTGCTACCACAAGGCTGGAATGGGACAGACTTAGCTGATTAATTAGGTTGTTTTGGTTTGGGAGTAACTTACCTGCGGGGCAAGAGGGGAGGTCAGCTTCTGTGGCCCTCGCGCTACTTGGGTTGAGTGTGCTTTACGTTATATGTATGTGCTTCTCCCCTTGAGGCTTGCTCCACGGTTGCGGAACCTGAAACCTTAGCCGTTACACCTTACCAATGTGATCTTTGTAAAGGCTTCGCAGTGCGCTTGCTAGTCATCTCATCTCCGGTAATGTGGTGAATTCCTAGCATAGCTCACGACTTGTGGGTAAAGATGTACAACCTCTCGAGAGTGTAAAACTAACATGTTAGCCGTGCTCACGGTTATGAGCGGCCCAGACCCTTCCCAGTGATTAGAAGGACCCTTGGCTAAGGTTCCTTAGTTTTTGTTATGGTTATGATAATGATGCTTATATTTGTTGAGTATTCTCTGCTCACGCTTGTTTCTTTATATTTATTCCTTGTTGGGGGGAAAAATCCAACCGCTGCTCAGATGATGGTGGTAATGAAGACTATGTGCAAGACTACGATGAGTATTAGGCGTTTCGTTCACCAGTTGACGTCCCTGTGGCGCCCGTTATGTTTACGATTTATGCTTCCGCTATGCTACGTTATACTCTGAGTTAAACACTTGTGTCACAGTGTAATAATGATATATTTAATGTTATGTACGTTTTATTCTTTGGCATGTGCTGTGGTATTCTGTAATTTGTCATGTATATGCGAGACATTTTCTGGCGCATATATGTGTTGCACGGTTTTGTTCGTTGAAACAGGACGTGACAACTTGTTGGTAAGATGAACGAGGAATCAATATGCATCACCAAAGTTGTTTTGGCTCAACTTACATGCCCTCCTTTTCTGCCACTTGAGCCCACGCTTCGGCATCAGTCTGAGATACAAAACCAACGCAGCATGACTTAGTTTGCCCCGACTGAAGAGGGCGAAAATTAAACTTTTTCCTAATCTAAAAATTTATACACGCTAGTAAGTAGGAACCAATGAATATAATGCTTTTCCATATATGTAGGCCGATGGGAGAAACTTAATTCAATACCAGTTTAAACCATTCACTTTTGTTAACATATCAATTGTTGTGGGACTCGGAATCGAGGGTTGTTGGACATGTTGGTATGATAAATTAGGAAACCAAACCGTAGGAACGAAACCTCAAAAATATGCATTGCCAAAGTTGTTTTGGCCCAACTTACATGCCTTCCTCTTCTCCCACTAGAGCCCAGGCTTTGGCATCAGCCCGAGATACAAAACCAACACAGCATGACTCAGATTGCCTAGACTGAAGAGGGCGAAAATTAAACTTTTTCCAAATCCGAAAACTGTACACGCTAGTAAGTAAGAACCAATGAATATAATGCTTTTCCATATATGTAGGCCGATGGGAGAAACTTAATTCAATACCAGTTTTGATCTATCCACTGTTGTTAACATATCAATTGTTGTGGGACTCAGAATAGAAGGTTGTTGGACTTGTTGGTATGATGAATGAGGAAACCACACCATAGGAATGAAACCCCAAAAATATGCATCACCAAAGTTGTTTTGGCCCAACTTACATGCCCTCCTCTTCTGCCATTTGAGCCCATGCTCCGGCATCAGGCTGAGATACAAAACCAGCGCAGCATGACTTAGTTTGCCTGGGCAGAAGCGGGAGAAAATTAAACTTTTTCCTAATCCGAAAACTTGTACACGCTAGTAAGTAAAAACCAATGAATATAATGCTTTTCCATATATGTACGCCGATGGAAGAAACTTAATTCAATACAGGTTTTGTTCCATCCACTGCTGTTAACATATCATTTGTTATGGGACTCGGAATCGTGGGTTGTTGGACTTGTTGGGAAGATAAATGAGGAAAGCACACCATAGGAACGAAACCTCAAAAATATGCATCACCAAATTTGTTTTGGCCCAACTTACATGCCCTCCTCTTCTGCCACATGAGCCCATGCTTTGGCATCATTCCGAGATACAAAACCAATGCAGCATGACTCAGTTTGCCTAGACTGAAGAGGGAGAAAATTAAACTTTTTCCTAATCTAAAAACTTGTACACGCTAGTAAGTAGGAACCAATGAATATAATGCTTTTCCATATATGTAGGCCGATGGGAGAAACTTAATTCAATACAGGTTTTGATCCATCCGCTGTTGTCAACATATCATTTGTTGTAGGACTCGTAATCGAGGGATGTTGGACTTGTTGGTATGATGAATGATGAAACCACACCATAGGAACGAAACCTCAAAAATATGCATCACCAAAGTAGTTTTGGCCCAACTTACATGCCCTCCTCTTCTGCCACTTGAGCCCACGCTTCGGCATCAGTCCGAGATACAAAACCAACGTAGCATGACTTAGTTTGCCCAGACTAAAGAGGGCGAAAATTAAACTTTTCCTAATCCGAAATTTGTACACGCTAGTAAGTTGGAACCAATGAATATAATGCTTTTCCATATATATTGGCCGATGGGAGAAACAAAATTCAATACCAGTTTAAACCATCCACTTTGGTTAACATATCAAATATTGTGGGACTCGGAATCAAGGGTTGTTGGACATGTTGGTATGATGAATTAGGAAACCAGACCATAGGAACGAAACCTCAAAAATATGCATCACCAAAGTTGTTTTGGCCCAACATACATTCCATCCTCTTCTGCCACTTGAGCCCAAGCTTTGGCATCAGGCTGAGATACAAAACCAGCGCAGCATGACTTAGATTGCCTAGACTGAAGAGGGCAAAAATTAAACTTTTTCCTAATCCGAAAACTGTACACGCTGGTAAGTAAGAACCAATGAATATAATGCTTTTCCATATATGTAGGCCGATTGGAGAAACTTAATTCAATACCAGTCTTGATCCACCCTCTGTTAACATATCAATTGTTGTGGGACGCGGAATCGAGGGTTGTTGGACTTGTTGGTATGATGAATGAGGAAACCACACCATAGGAACGAAACCTCAAAAATATGCATCGCCAAAGTAGTTTTGGCCCAACTTACATCCCTCCTCTTCTGCCACTTGAGCCCACGCTTCAGCATCAGTCCGAGATACAAAACCAATGCAGCATGACTCAGTTTGCCTAGACTGAAGAGGGCGAAAATTAACTTTTTCCTAATCCGAAAACTTGTACAAGCTAGTAAGTAGGAACCATCGAATTTAACGCTTTTCCATTTATGTAGGCCGATGGGAGAAACTTAATTCAGTACAGGTTTTGACCCATCCGCTGTTGTTAACATATCAATTGTTGTGGGACTCAAAATCGGGGGTTGTTGGACATGTTGGTATGATGAATGAGGAAACCACACCATAGGAAAGAAACCCCAAAAATATGCATCACCAAAGTTGTTTTGGCCCAACTTACATGCCCTCATCTTCTGCCACTTGAGCCCACGCTTCGGCATTAGTCCGAGATACAAATCCAACGCAGCATGACTCAGTTTGCCTAGACTGAAGAGGGAGAAAATTAAACTTTTTCCTAATCCGAAAACTTGTACACGCTTGTTGGAACCAATGGCCGTGGGAGAAGCTTAATTCAATACAGGTTTTCATCCATCCACTATTGTTAACATATCAATTGTTGTGGGACTCGGAATCGAGGGTTGTCGGACTTGTTGGGAAGAAGAATGAGGAAACCACACCATAGGAACGAAACCTCAAAAAATATGCATCACCAAAGTAGTTTTGGCCCAACTTACATGCCCTCCTCTTCTGCCACTTGAGCCCACGCTTCAGCATCAGTACGAGATATAAAATCAACGTAGCATGACTCAGTTTGCCTAGACTGAAGAGGGCGAAAATTAAACTTTTTCCTAATCCGAAAACTTGTACACGCTAGTAAGTAGGAACCTATGAATATAATGGTTTTCCATATATGTAGGCCGATGGAAGAAACGTAATTCAATACAGGTTTTGATCCATCCACTATTGTTAACATATAAATTGTTGTGGGATTCGGAATCGAGGGTTGTTGGACTTGTTGGTATGATGAATGAGCAAACCACACCATAGGAACGAAACCTCAAAAATATGCATCAGCAAAGTTGTTTTGACCCAACTTACATGCCCTCCTCTTTTGCCACATGAGACCACACTTCAGCATCAGGCCGAGATAGAAAACCAGCGCAGCATGACTCAGTTTGCCTAGACTGAAGAGGGCGAAAATTAAACTTTTTCTTAATTCAAAAACATGTGCACGCAAGTAAGTAAGAACCAATGAATATAATGCTTTTCCATATATGTAGGCCGATGGGAAAAACTTAGTTCAATACAGGTTTTGATCCATCCACTTTTGGTAACATATCAATTGTAGTGGGACTCGAAAATGAGGGTTGTTGGACTTGTTGGTATGATGAATGAGGAAACCACACCATAGGAACGAAACATCAAAAATATGCATCACCAAAGTTGTTTTGGCCCAACTTACATGCCCTCCTCTTCTGCCAGTTGAGCCCACGCTTCGGCATCAGGCCAAGATACAAAACCAGCGCAGCATGACTCAGTTTGCCTAGGCTGAAGAGGGCGAAAATTAAACTTTTTCCTAATGCGAAAACTTGTACACGCAAGTAATTAAGAACCAATGAATATAATGCTTTTCCATATAAATAGGCCGATGGGAGAAACTTAATTCAATACCAGTTTTGATCCATCCATTGTTGTTAACATATCAATTGTTGTGGGACTCGGAATCGAGGGTGGTTGGACTTGTTGGTATGGTGAATGAGGAAACAACACCACAGGAACGAAACCTCAAAAATATGCGTCACCAAAGTTGTTTTGGCCCAACTTAGATGCACTCCACTTCTGCCACTTGAGCCCACGCTTCGGCATCAGTCCGAGATACAAAACCAGCGCAGCATGACTCAGTTTGCCTAGACTGAAGAGGGCAAAAATTAAACTTTTTCCTAATCCGAAAACTTGTACACGCTAGTAAGTACGAACCAATGAATATAATGCTTTTTCATATATGTAGGCCGATGGGAGAAACTTAATTCAATACCAGTTTTGATCCATCCATTGTTGTTATATCAATTGTTGTGGGACTCGGAATCGAGGGTTGTTGGACTTGTTGGTATGATGAATGTGGAAACCACACCATAGGAACGAAACCTCAAAAATATGCATCACCAAAGTTATTTTGGCCCAACTTACATGCCCTCCTCTTCTGCCACTTGAGCCCACACTTTGGCATCAGGCCGAGATACAAAACCAGCATAGTATGACTCAGTTTGCCTGGACTGAAGAGGGCGAAAATTAAACTTCTTCCTAATCCGAAAACTTGTACACGCTAGTAAGTAAGAACCAATGAATATAATGCTTTTCCATATATGTAGGCCGATGGGAGAAACTTAATTCAATACTAGTTTTGATCCATCCACTGTTGTTAACATATCAATTGTTGTGGGACTCGGAATCGAGGGTTGTTATGAGAGCCAATGGACCGGCCTCATTGCTCTCCTGGTGGGATGAGTGATTGTCAACGAGCTCAAGCCCTCCGATGGACTGGAGGTAGACGATGAAGACCTCGATGGACTGAGGCAAAAGTCCTCCAATGGACCGGAGGCAATGCTCGGCGTTGGTCGGCCATGGAAGCTCGGTACACAGAGGGGCGGTTCGGCAACGGTGGTGTAAGCTCTCCGATGGTCCGCGAGGCAACTCCGATGGACTGGAGAAGCCGGGTGCCACCGTGGTGCTCCAACCCAAGTGCATGGTGCGAAGGCGTGCGAGGGAGGCTTTGGCGGCTTCGGCTCAAAACCGCCACCCAAGTTCAGATGACTTGGTGGGTTGGGCTTCGACTCACCAAGATTGAAGATTGGGCCAAGACCCGGCCCAGGAAGCTCGCAGAATAAAGTTTCCCGGTTTCTGACTTCAAAACCGGGGGAAGCTTCTGGACTACTGGCTACGTGGCGCACATCCAAGCGAGGCAGAGAAACCAAAGATGATCAAGACGTCATCGTAGTCGTCCGATTATATCTTTCCGGTTTGACCCCCTCCGGGCATTTTTAGAGTAGGGGTCTTAATGTAATTGTGTTGTTTAGGGCCTAGGGTATAAATAGACTTGAGAGGCTCCCTTGGAGCTTATCTTGGCAGCCACAAACCCTAGGATTTCCTAACCCTAGCAGCCAAGGTCCAAAGAGAAGAAATAGAGAGGATTAGCTAGGAGATGAGTGCCTAGTTTAGTGTAATCTTGTCATTAGTGGGAGGATGAAGGAAGGTAGGCTCTAGGGAAATCTTGTAACCTGAATTTTGTGGTTAATTCAAGGTTCTTTGTTGTGAAATTCCAAGTCTTGAGCAGCAATCTCGTCCCTCCCTCTTTGCCCCTTTTCTAGTTTCGTTTTTGGTCCCGTTTCTTGGATTTTGCCTCGTTTTGTGTTGTCCAAGGATGAGACCTTGCTTTTTCCGGTATTTTGCGTTGCCAGGACGTGGTGCATCTCACTAGCCAAGTGCTAGAATCATCCAACCACGAGCAAGGGCCGTTCTTGACGTTTCTAGGTTTTTCGGGTTCAACTCACCAACCTCACGAGATCTGAAATTCCCGTGCAACCTTTGATCTTTTCAAGTGGATCTTTTGGAGTTTGCTAGGGAAGGTACTTAGGATCATCCTTGCAAATATTCGTGAATATTCGTTGAGAATTGACCCGGTTTTTATTTGGTTTTTGGAGTGCCTGCGTGCAGTTTTTTTTTTCGGTTGTCAACTCACCTACCTCACGAGATTTGCAATTCCCGTGCATCCCTTGATCTTTTGGAGCTGATCTTTTGGGATTTGCTAGGGAAGGTCCTTAGTATTGTCCATGCAAATTTTCATGAAGTTTCGTTGAGATTTGACCCCGTTTCGATCGTTGTTCGTAGAGGTGTTGGGCTGTTTTCTGCGTGCAGTTTTTCGGAGAACTGACAGTACTAATCGTTTGTCCTTAGGTTTGTCCGAACCCTATACTTCGGATTGTCCGATCCCCTTCCCTCGGATTGTCCGGTCTATAGGTTTTTAGGGCTGTTTCAGCCCCTTTCTTTGGGTTTGTCCGGTCAGTTCTTTTGGTTGAGACAGTATTGTCCGGTCTAGTGTATTTAGGGCTGTTTTTGCGTGTTTCTTACTCCGCTTGCTTTGGGGTTTGTTTTTCTTGGTTTCTTTGGTTTTTTGGAGTGTTGTGGTTTGCTTCAAGCTTGTTTTGTGTCAACCACTGCAGGCCCATACTCTTCACTCACTGTTCTTAAGTGAGGCACGCTTCGGTGTGTTGAGTGGCTAGTGTGCGACGCTTGCAAGCTTTGTAGCTTGTCTTGTTTTGTTTGTGCCTTGTTGTTCTTGCTTGCTTTGATGGTGCTTTAGTGTTTTCAGTTTAGGGTTTCTCAATGTGTCCTAGGGTTAGTAGCTTGTCTATGCTACGTAACTCTGCACATTAGAGAGGTGTAGTTTTAGGTGTTGTGTGTGTTTGTCTGGGTGTAGTGTGTTTGCTCGTTTAGGTGTAGTTTGGTTGCTCATCTTACGTCCTTTTCTTTGGGCGTTATTTCGAGTGCTTCCGCTTTCCACCCGATACGTATTTGTTCAGTGGACGGTATCGGGTGTGCGTGTGTTTTCGTGAGAGCGCACTTTGGGGGTTTGAGTTTGAGTTGTTCAGGTGCTCCTATTCACCCCCCTCTAGTCGCACGTCTCGGTCCTACAAGTGGTATCAGAGACGGTTAGGTTTCCTATTCCTTAACTGGTGACAAAACCGTAGCGACGATGACTTACTCCAAAAAAATTCCCATCGTTGGCTCCGATGGCTATCCCTACTGGAAAGGTAGGATGGAGGCGTTCCTTGTTAGCCAGAGTCAGGATATATGGGATGCTACTCAGAGTACGACTTTTGTGGTGCTTCCAGTTGCTGAGCGTACTACGCAGGACATCATGGCTCAGCATGAGGCGAATGCCAAGGCTGTTAACTTTCTCTTCTCCGGGCTTGGTCCCATGGATTATGAGAGAGTGAGTCACCTTAAGACTGCGCGTGAGATATGGTCACTGCTTAGTGCACACCATGAGGGTACTGCGACAATTAAGGCTAGACTTGTGGAGACTTACCGGCGCGAATATGAGAATTTCGTCCAGAAGCCGGGAGAGTCAGTAGACGACTTGTTTGGTCGCTTTCAGTCGATCATCAACAAGTTGCGTGTCAACTCTGCCCCCGCTGCCCTCCCATATACCGATCATCAGCAGGCTGTCAAGTTGTTGTATGCTTTGGACAGAAAAATATGGGAGATCAAGGTGAACTCAATCATTGAGTCGGCAGGGTATGATACGATTGGAGTAGAGGCGCTCTATAGTAAGCTCAAGGCCACCGAGGTAGATTACAAGATGAGGGATTCCCTCGCTTGTACAGGTTCCAAGAGTCTGGCCTTGGCTACTCCCTCTAATGAGTCTGTCACTAACCCCATGTTACACAACTTCTCGTTTTCTGCTTTGATGTCTGTTACAGAGGAGCAGCTAGTGATGCTTGGGGATGATGAGTTGTGTCTGGTGTCTAGTCGCTTTCAGCGCGCCTATGACAACCGGATGAGCAAGAAGAGGGGAGAGCGGCCCAAGTGCTTCAAGTGCGGAGAGGTCGGCCACTTCATCGCCGAGTGCCCCAACAAGAACGACTACTACAAGAAGGGCAAAAGCTACTCCCGCGACTCCGACAAGTACCACTCCGGCAAGCCAAGCTTTGACAAGCACCGCTCCAGCAAGCACGGCTCCGGCAAGCGCTCCTTCGGCAAGAAGAACTTCCGGAAGGCTTTCAAGAGCTACCAGAAGGACAACCGAAAGCGGGACAAGGCCTTCTTCGCCGAGATCGTGTTCTGCAGCAGCGGATCTTCTTCCTCTTCGTCCTCGTCGAGCTCAAGCGATGAGGAGATCACGTACAGGAAGAACAAGAGGAACGATCAAGGCGGTCCACCTGGCTTGTGCTTCGTCTCCACCAAGTCCAGGCGCAAGAACAAGGACAAGAGGAGCTCGGTTTGCTCCATGGCGCTTGAGGACAAGGAGAACAAGGATGACGGCAGCAACTCTTCTTCCGATGATGAGGTAACTCCTGAGCAAGCCGAAATCCTTGAGATGCTAGAGCAGAACAACCGGGAACTTAAGGTCCAGGATAAGATGCTGGAGAAGGCAGCTAAGAAGCTGCAGAAGTTGAAAGCCCAACTTGCTGAGGCTTTAGAGGAGAATGAGAGGTTGAGGAGTGTGAGACCCCAACCCAGTGAGATGGAGTACCCTACCTGCGAGTCTTTCATGACGGAGCTTGGTGACCAGAGAGATAGGTATGCCAAGCGGGTAGAGGAGATAGATGAGCTGAAGGCTGAGCTGGGCAAACTCCAGTCCAAACTGGATGAGCCTACTTTGAGTGGAGAGCTTGAGTGTGAGTCTTGCCCCTGTCTAGCTAGAGAGCTAGCTGTTCTGAAGGAGAAGTTTGAGGGGCAGCTCATGGAGCTTGAGGAGCTTAGGGCTAGACCTATGCTTTTGGGTGCATGTATGGTCTGTCCTACTTTGAGAGGTGAGTTAGAGCAGTTGAGAGCTGACTTTGAGGTGCTTTCAGCACCTAGTGATACTTGTGAGAACTGCCTAACCCTTAGGATGCAGCTGGTGGATAGGGATGCCACCATTAGGAAGTTGAAGAAAGCTGTTGTGGTTCCCTCCCTAGACTGTGATACCTGTGCTGCCCAGACTGTGATTCTGGAGGATCTGAGGGAGGAGATGTTGTCTTTGCAAAATGACAACAACAGGTTGAGAGAGGTGCTCAGTTGGGTATATGCGAGGCAACCTCAACTAGAGATGATCATAGAGAGCACCAAGAGAGCTGAGGGTGAGACAAGTGGTGTTGGGTTTGGAGAGTGCCCCAATTAAGGTCAAGACTGCACCTACCCAGCCAGGAGAGACTGTTGATGGGGTTTACCATGAGCCACCCAAGGCTACCCCAAAGAAGCAGTACTGGACACCCAAGCCTTCTAAGGCTAAGCTGGACAAGATTGTTGAGGAAGAGCTTAAGCCCAAGGGCAAGAAGCCAGTCCAGCAGCGTGAGCCACCCAAGGCCACACCACCTAAGCCCAAGTCCCGGCCTAACCCAGTTCCTAAGAGGCCTGTCTACCACTGTGAGTTTTGCCAGCGGAATGGCCACCTAGAGGAGTTTTGCTTCAGGAGGAAGCGGGTTGAGAGGCAGGAGAGAGCTTGGGGGAACCAGGATCAGTTCTACCAGGGTGGTAGGCAAGATCCTCCCCACCGCGATGAGATGAGAGACCGCTTTGCCGGTGGTGAGAGAGGAGGCGGCTTTCAGGCTCGTGCTCCTGGTGGTGAGAGACGCTTTACCGGCCGAGCTCCTAGTCGTTTTCAGCGCGGCTATGGACCTCGTGACCGAGGCTTTGAGAGAGCTTTCGAGGGTTCACGCTTTGGAGGTCGTGGTTACCCTGATCGTCGTGATGATTTCTTTGATTGTGCTTATCCCACTTTTGAGCAGATGGCTCGGCACTGGTACAGCAGTTTTGGGACTAACCCCAGTGCCGGACCATTTGCTCACCGTCGCTTTACTTGACTTTGCAGGATCGAGGCATGGAGGACGTGTGGATCATGGACTCCGGTTGCTCTAGGCACATGACAGGGCACCGCAAGTGGTTCTCCAGCCTCAACCCCGTAAGCACCAAGGAGTACATCACATTCGGGGACAATGGTCAAGGTAAAGTGATGGGTGTTGGTTCTGTTTCGCTCTCTACTAAGCTTTCCCTGAGAGAAGTTGCTTTTGTTCAGAATCTGGGGTTCAATTTGGTCTCTGTTTCGGAACTTCTCGATGAAGGATTTGAGGTTCGGTTTAAGAAGGGTGCGTGCTGCGTTCTTGATGCTGAGGAGACCCTTGTTTGCTCTTTGCTGCCTTTTGGTCAGGTTTTTAGGGTCGACCTCACATCTGTTTCTGGCCCTGCTCGCTGTTTGGTTGCTAATCCTTCTGCTGATATTTGGAAGTGGCATAGGAGGCTTGGTCACTTGAGCTTTGATCTGCTAGTCAGATTGAGTTCAATGGGCCTAATCCGAGGATTGCCCAAGTTGAGAGCTGAGAAGGACTTAGTATGCCACCCCTGTCGTCATGGCAAGATGGTTGCCGCTTCTCACATTCCTGTGTCTCAGGTTATGACCTCCTATCTGGCTGAGCTACTCCATATGGATACAGTAGGTCCCGCTCGGGTAGCGTCGGTCAGTGGGAAGTGGTACGTGCTTGTTGTTGTGGACGACTTTTCGCGGTTCTCGTGGGTATTTTTCATGGAGTCTAAGGATGAGGCGTTTGGTTTTGTTTGGGATCTGGTACTGAGGTTGAGAAACGAGAGTCATAAGGCCATGAGGACTATCCGCAGTGACAATGGCGGAGAATTCAGAAACTCTCAGTTCAAAAAAATCTGTCGTGACCTAGGTCTTGAGCACCAATTTTCTTCTCCATATACCCCACCGCAGAACGGTGTTGTGGAACACAAGAACCGCACACTTGTTGAGATGGCACGGACGATGCTCGATGAGCATAGGACTCCACGGCGCTTTTGGGCTGAGGCAGTGAATACGGCCTGTTACATTGCAAACCGAATCTTCTTGCGAGCTTTCCTTGGGAAGACCTCGTATGAACTTCGGTTTGGTAGGCAGCCCAGCGTCAAGCATTTGCGAGCGTTTGGCTGCAGGTGCTTTGTGCTTAAGAAGGTGGGGCATTTGGACAAGTTTGAGTCTCGTTGTTTGGATGGGATTTTTCTGGGGTATGCTTCTAATTCTAGGGCTTTTCGTGTGTGGATTTTGGAGGCCAAGCAAGTTGTTGAGACATGTGAGGTTTCTTTTGATGAAACTATGCCCTGCACAACCCCTGCCTTTGAGATTTCAAGTGATGATGAAGAAGGCACCCCCATCTTTGAGGATGAGGAAGGTATGGTTGATGTTGGTGATGCAGGAGCCACTGCACCGGCTGCAGCTCCTGCCCCCTCTGCTACGAGCTCAGATGATGAAGGAGGACCCTTGCCCACGGCTTCCTCTTCACTCCCCCGACAGCAAGCTCAAGCAGAGGTTGGCCCCGCTGAGGACACAGGGGAGGTGACTTCCGAGATTGTTCCATCTCGGCAGGTCCAGCGGGATCACCCTCCTCACAGGATGATTGGAGACATTCACCAGCGTGTCACACGCTCTTCGGTTAACTCTTTAGCCTTTTTTTCCCACTCTGCATATGTTGCTTCTTTTGAGCCCCGGGATGTGTCACATGCATTATCTGATCCTAACTGGGTGAACGCCATGCATGAGGAGTTGGAGAACTTTGAGAGATACCATGTCTGGGATTTAGTTGAACCTCCCCCAAACTGTCGCCCTATAGGTACCAAGTGGGTTTTCAAGAACAAACAGGGTGAGGATGGAATGGTTGTGAGGAACAAAGCGAGATTGGTAGCCCAGGGTTTCTATCAGAAGGAGGGGATAGATTATGAGGAAACCTTTGCCCCTGTAGCTCGTTTGGAAGCCATTAGGATTTTGCTTGCCTTTGCGGCCTCTAAAGGCTTCAAACTGCAGCAAATGGATGTCAAGTCTGCTTTCCTGAATGGGTTCATAGAGGAGGAGGTATATGTGAGACAACCTCCTGGCTTTGAGAGTGCCAGATTTCCAGACCGGGTGTATAAGTTGAGGAAAGCCCTTTATGGTCTGAAGCAAGCTCCTAGAGCTTGGTATGCTAGGTTGAAGAGTTTCCTGCTCAAATCTGGGTTTGTGATGGGTTCAGTAGACAAGACCTTGTTTTTGTTGAGTCGTGGCGGTGACACCCTGATAGTTCAGATATATGTTGATGACATAATCTTTGGTGGTTCATCTCACGCTTTGGTGTCTAGTTTTGCTGAACAGATGAGCAGGGAATTTGAGATGAGTCTTATGGGTGAGCTCCAGTTCTTCCTCGGGCTGCAGATCAAGCAAGTCCCTGAAGAAACCTTTGTCCATCAAGCAAAGTACACAGGGGACATACTCAAAAAGTTTGACATGGGGGATTCTAAACCCATGACAACTCCTATGAGTACAAACACGGCACTTGATGCTGATGAAGATGGGGAGACGGTGGACCAGAAGGAATTTCGAGGGATGATCGGCTCACTTCTGTACCTGACGGCGACCAGGCCAGACATTCAGTTCGCGGTCTACCTTTGTGCGCGTTACCAGGCGTCTCCTAGGACTTCTCACCGTCAAGCGGTGAAGCGTATTTTCAGGTATCTGAAATTCACTCCTGAGCTTGGTCTTTCGTACTCCTCAGGTTCTTCTCTTTTTCTTAGAGGGTTCTCAGATGCTGACCATGCTGGCTGCCGGCTTGACCGCAAGTCAACCTCCAGCACATGCCAACTCTTAGGAACCTCTCTTGTCTCTTGGTCCTCCCGCAAGCAAGCTAGTGTATCCTTGTCTACCACAGAAGCAGAGTACATAGCTGCTGCTAGCTGCTGCTCCCAGCTTTTATGGATGAAAGCCACCCTTAGTGATTTTGGCCTTAGGTTTGGAAAAATCCCTCTTCTAGTGGACTCTACTTCTGCTATGTCTGTAGCTAAGAACCCCGTCTTGCACTCCAGAACCAAACACATAGATGTGAGGTTTCACTTTCTGAGAGATCACTATGAGAAGGGGGACATAGACTTAGTGCATGTAGCTTCTGAAAACCAGTTGGCCGATATCAGCTTCCATAGTCTAGAATTTGCTTTTATCTTGCTTTTATTTCTCTTTGCTTCTTTTGCATATTGTAACATACCATGCATCGCATTGTATCATTTGCATTTTCACTTCACGAGTACTAGAGCTCTTTTGAGATGATGAGTTAGTACTTGCTTATGCTAGATTGTACAGATGCATGCTTGATCATGGTTGGCTAAGCTCTCTTGAGTCTGTTGAATACTAATTGTGAGCTAAGTCATTTTATTCTTTGCAAATCAAAAACCATGATCACCACTTGTTTTGGCTACCTAGCATGTGTAGAAATGTTGAATGCTATGCTATCTTTTCATACCTGGATATGCTAGTTGTGCTATGATTATGCCTAAGCATTTATGACACCTTGCTTAAATTGAAATCTGAATCAAAATGCTTACAAGTGGTGTCTTATGTGCTGAATTGAGAAAGATCCAGGTGGGTTTGCCTGTCTCACTGATTTAGTTCGAGACAGCTTGCCTTTGCACTTTGGCATGAACTTGGACTAGACTGTGTATGACCAAAACCTTGTCTTAAGCTTCTAATGGTTATATAACCTAGGCTTGGCATTTGCTGGTAAGAAGTGGCAAAAGACAAGTAAATAACCCCTGGCACAAAAAGAACTTGCTTATGAATACAAATGTCTAAATCTGAAATTTGCAAGTCTCTAAAATGTTTATGGCTGGTCGTATATGCTTTGGTTGAGAGTAGCACACCTTGTATGCATTGCTAGCATCTTGCTGTTCATGTCTATCTTGCTAGGTGATATTCATGTCGGTGATGCTTTCTTTTCGATAACCCTAAAAAATAAGCTTGCTCTTGACATGTGTTTGATAGATTCATTTGAGCTTGTTATATGCTTCCTTGCCCTCACTTGCTCTGTATGCTAGAACTTGTGATTACTAGCTTTCCATCCCTTCTGAGCTCTTTCAGTTACACTCCTTGCATTTCATGGCATACTTTGAGGGGGAGTTGTCTAGTTCAGGGGGAGTTGAGTTCAAAGAACCCTTGATGTGTCCATTGTCAACAAGGGGGAGAAATTTGGGGAGAAATTAGTGTACTTCCAAAGGGAGAAGTCTTAAAATATGGACAAAGGGGGAGAACTCAGGAGAGTTTTAGTTGAGGGGAGCTTTGCATTCATATTGCATTTGAGAGGATGCATTTCAGGGGGAGTTTGAGCTTTTAAGCATGCTCTTTGCATCGGTGCATTGAGCCTTTTGCCTCTGTCTTGAGGAGCCGATGCTTTGCTTCTTTTTGCTTCAAGTTGCCTTGTGTTTTGCCTTTGTTGGGTTTTGGGCAGCTTGAGCATTTCTTTTATTTTCTTTCTTTTTCGGTTTCACGCTTTTCTTTTGTCTTTGATCCATTTCAGGTTACAGGTTGAAGGTGTTGACAATGCACTCATCAAGGGGGAGATTGAGAGCCAATGGACCGGCCTCATTGCTCTCCTGGTGTGATGAGTGATTGTCAACGAGCTCAAGCCCTCCGATGGACTGGAGGCCCTCCGATGGACTGGAGGTAGACGACGAAGACCTCGATGGACTGAGGCAAAAGTCCTCCAATGGACCAGAGGCAATGCTCGGCGTTGGTCGGCCATGGAAGCTCGGTACACGGAGGGGCGGTTCGGCAACGGTGGTGTAAGCCCTCCGATGGACCGCGAGGCAACTCCGATGGACTGGAGAAGCCGGGTGCCACCGTGGTGCTCCAACCCGAGTGCATGGCGCGAAGGCGTGCGAGGGAGGCTTTGGCGGCTTCAGCTCAAAACCACCACCCAAGTTCAGATGACTTGGTGGGTTGGGCTCCGACTCACCAAGATTGAAGATTGGGCCAAGACCCGACCCAGGAAGCCCGCAGAATAAAGTTTCCCGGTTTCTGACTTCAAAACCGGGGGAAGCTTCCGGACTACTGGCTACGTGGCGCACATCCAAGCGAGGCGGAGAAACCGAAGATGATCAAGACGTCATCATAGTCGTCCGATTGTATCTTTTCGGTTTGACCCTCTCCGGGTATTTTTAGAGTAGGGGTCTTAATGTAATTGTGTCGTTTAGGGCCTAGGGTATAAATAGACTTGAGAGGCTCCCTTGGAGCTTATCTTGGCAGCCACAAACCCTAGGATTTCCTAACCCTAGCAGCCAAGGTCCAAAGAGAAGAAATAGAGAGGATTAGCTAGGAGATGAGTGCCTAGTTAGTTCTAATCTTGTCATTAGTGGGAGGATGAAGGGAGGTAGGCTCTAGGGAACTCTTGTAACCTGAATTTCGTGGTTAATTCAAGGTTCTTTGTTGTGAAATTCCAAGTCTTGAGCAGCAATCTCGTCCCTCCCTCTTTGCCCCTTTTCTAGTTTCGTTTTTGGTCCCGTTTCTTGGATTTTGGCTCGTTTTGTGTTGTCCAAGGATGAGACCTTTCTTTTGCTGGTATTTTGCCTTGCTAGGACATGGTGCATCTCACTAGCCAAGTGCTAGAATCATCCAACCACGAGCATGGGCCGTTCTTGACGTTTCTAGGTTTTTCGGGTTCAACTCACCAACCTCACGGGATCTGAAATTCCTGTGCAACCTTTGATCTTTTCAAGTGGATCTTTTGGAGTTTGCTAGGGAAGGTACTTAGGATCATCCATGCAAATTTTCGTGAAGTTTCGTTGAGAATTGACCCGGTTTTGGTTCGGTTTTTGGAGTGCCTGCGTGCAGTTTTTTTTCGGTTGTCAACTCACCTACCTCACGAGATTTGCAATTCCCGTGCATCCCTTGATCTTTTGGAGCTGATCTTTTGGGATTTGCTAGGGAAGGTCCTTAGGATTGTCCATGCAAATTTTCATGAAGTTTTGTTGAGATTTGACCCCGTTTCGATCGTTTTTCGTAGAGGTGTTGGGCTGTTTTCTGCGCGTAGTTTTTCGGAGAACTGACAGTACTAATCGTTTGTCCTTAGGTTTGTCCGAACCCTATACTTCGGATTGTCCGATCCTCTTCCCTCGGATTGTCCGGTCTATAGGTTTTTAGGGCTGTTTCAGCCCCTTTCTTTGGGTTTGTCCGGTCAGTTCTTTTGGTTGAGACAGTATTGTCCGGTCTAGTGTATTTAGGGCTGTTTTTGCGTGTTTCTTGCTCCGCTTGCTTTGGGGTTTGTTTTTCTTGGTTTCTTTCGTTTTTTTGGAGTGTTGTGGTTTGCTTCAAGCTTGTTTTGTGTCAACCACTGCAGGCCCATACTCTTCACTCACTGTTCTTAAGTGAGGCACGCTTCGGTGTGTTGAGTGGCTAGTGTGCGACGCTTGCAAGCTTTGTAGCTTGTCTTGTTTTGTTTGTGCCTTGTTGTTCTTGCTTGCTTTGATGGTGCTTTAGTGTTTTCAATTTAGGGTTTCTCAATGTGTCCTAGGGTTAGTAGCTTGTCTATGCTACGTAACTCTGCACATTAGAGAGGTGTAGTTTTACGTGTTGTGTGTGTTTGTCTGGGTGTAGTATGTTTGCTCGTTTAGGTGTAGTTTGGTTGCTCATCTTACGTCCTTTTCTTCGGGCGTTATTTCGAGTGCTTCCGCTTTCCACCCGATACGTATCTGTTCAGTGGACGGTATCGGGTGTGCGTGTGTTTTCGTGAGAGCGCACTTTGGGGGTTTGAGTTTGAGTTTTTCAAGTGCTCCTATTCACCCCCCTTCTAGTCGCACGTCTCGGTCCTACATGTTGGACTTGTTGGTATGACAAATGAGGAAACCACACCTCAGGAACAAAACCTCAAAAATAAGCATCACCAAGGTTGTTTTGGCCCAACTTACATGTCCTCCTCTTCCGCCACTTGAGCCCACGCTTCGGCATCAGGACGAGATACAAAACCAGCGCAGCATGACTCAGTTTGCCTAGACTGAAGAGGGCAAAAATTAAACTTTTTCCTAATCCAAAAACTTGTACACGCTAGTAAGTAAGAATCAATGAATATAATGCTTTTGCATATATGTAGGCCGATGGGAGAAACTTAATTTAATACAGGTTTTGTTCCATCCATGGTTGTTAACAAATCAATTGTTGTGGGATTCGGAATCGAGGGTTGTTGGACTTGTTGGTATGACGAATGAGGAAACCACACCATAGGAACGAAACCTCAAAAATATGCATCACCAACGTTATTTTGGCCCAACTTACGTGCCCTCCTCTTCTGCCACTTGATCCCACACTTCGATATCAGGCCAAGATACAAAACCAGCGCAGCATGACTCAGTTTGCCTTGACTGAACAGGGCGAAAATTAAACTTTTTCCTAATCCGAGAACTTGTACACGCTAGTAATTAAGAACCAATGAATATAATGCTTTTCCATATATATAGCCCGATGGGGGGAACTTAATTCAATACAGGTTTTGATCCATCCACTGTTGTTAACATATCAATTGTTGTGGGACTCGGAATCGAGGGTTGTTGGACTTGTTGGTATGATGATTGAGGAAACCATACCATAGGAACGAAACATCAAAAATATGCATCACCAAAGTTGTTTTGGCCCAACTTACATGCCCTCATCTTCTGCACTTAAGCCCATGCCTCGGCATCAGTCCGAGATACAAAACCAGCACAGCATGACTTAGTTTGGCTACACTGAAGAGGGTGAAAATTAAACTTTTCCTAATCCAAAAACTTGTACACGCTAGTAAGTAAGAACCAATGAATATAATGCTTTTCTATATATGTAGGCCGATGGGAGAAACTTAATTCAATACATGTTTTGTTCCATCCACTGTTGTTAACATATCATTTGTTGTGGGACACGGAATCAAGGGTTGTTGGACTTGTTGGGAAGATGAATGAGGAAACCACACCATAGGAACCAAACCTCAAAAATATGCATCACCAAAGTTGTTTTGGCCCAATTTACATGCCCTCCTCTTCTGCCACTTGAGCCCACGCTTCAGCATCAGTCCGAGATACAAAACCAGCGCAGCATGACTTAGTTTGCCTAGACTGAAGAGGGCGAAAATTAAACTTTTTCCTAATCCGAAAACTTGTACACGCTGGTAAGTAAGAACCAATGAATATAATGCTTTTCTATATATGTAGGCCGATGGGAGAAACTTAATTCAATACAGGTTTTGTTCCATCCACTGTTGTTAACATATCATTTGTTGTGGGACTCAGAATCAAGGGTTGTTGGACTTGTTGGGAAGAAGAATGAGGAAACCACACCATAGGAACCAAACCTCAAAAATATGCATCACCAAAGTTGTTTTGGCCCAATTGACATGCCCTCCTCTTCTGCCAGTTGAGCCCACGCTTCGGCCGTCCGAGAGAGAAAACCAGTGCAGCATGACTCAGTTTGCCTAGACAGAAGAGGACGAAAATTAATCTTTTTCCTAATCCGAAAACTTCTACACGCTAGAAAGTCGGAACCAATGAATATAATGCTTTTCCACATATGTAGCCCGATGGGAGAAACTTAATTCAATACCAGTTTTGATCCATCCATTGTTGTTAACATATCGATTGTTGTGGGACTCGGAATCGAGGGTTGTTGGACTTGTTGGTATGGTGAATGAGGAAACCACACCATAGGAACGAAAGCGCAAAAATATGCATCACCAAAGTTGTTTTCGCCCAACTAACATGCCTTCCACTTCTGCCACTTGAGCCCACGCTTCGGCATCAGTCCGAGATACAAAACCAGCGCAGCATGACTCAGTTTGCCTAGACTGAAGAGGGCGAAAATTAAACTTTTTCCTAATCCAAAAACTTGTACACACTAGTAAGTAAGAACCAACGAATATAATGCTTTTCCATATATATATAGCCCGATGGGAGAAACTTAATTCAATAACAGTTTTGATCCATCCACCGTTGTTAACATATCAATTATTGTGGGACTCGAAATCGAGGGTTGTTAGACTTATTGGTATGATGAATGAGGAAACCACACCATAGGAACGAAATCTCAAAAATATGCATCACCAAAGTTGTTTTGGCCCAACTAACATGCCTTCCTCTTCTGCCACTTGAGCCCACGCTTCGGCATCAGTCCGAGATACAAAACCAACGCAGCATGACTCAGTTTGCCTAGACTGAAGAGGGTGAAAATAAAACTTTTTCCTAATCCGAAAACTTGTACACGCTAGTAAGTAAGAACCAATGAATATAATGCTTTTCCATATATAGGCCGCTGGGAGAAACTAAATTCAATACCAGTTTTGATCCATCCATTGTTGTTAACATATCGATTGTTGTGGGACTCGGAATCGAGGGTTGTTGGACCTGTTGGTATGGTGAATGAGGAAACCACACCATAGGAACGAAAGCTCAAAAATATGCATCACCAAAGTTGTTTTGGCCCAACTAACAAGCCTTCCTCTTCTGCCACTTGAGCCCACGCTTCGGCATCAGTCCGAGATACAAAACCAACGCAGCATGACTCAGTTTGACTAGACTGAAGAGGTCGAAAATTAAACTTTTTCCTAATCCAAAAACTTGTACACGCTAGTAAGTAAGAACCAATGAATATAATGCTTTTCCATATATATAGCCTGATGGGAGAAACTTAATTCAATACCAGTTTTGATCCATCCACCGTTGTTAACATATCAATTATTGTGACACTCGGAATCGAGGGTTGTTGGACTTGTTGGTATGATGAATGAGGAAACCACACCATAAGAACGAAATCTCAAAAATATGCATCACCAAAGTTGTTTTGGCCCAACATACATGCCCTCATCTTCTGCCACTTGAGCCCACGCATCGGCATCAGTCCGAGATACAAAACCTGCGCAGCATGACTTAGTTTGCCTAGACTGAAGAGGCCGACAATTAAACTTTTTCCTAATCCGAAAACTTGTACACGCTAGTAAGTAAGAACCAATGAATATAATGCTTTTCTATATATGTAGGCCGATGTGAGAAACTTAATTCAATATATGCTTTGTTCCATCCACTGTTGTTAACATATCATTTGTTGTGGGACTCGGAATCAAGGGTTGTTGGACTTGTTGGGAAGATGATTGAGAAAACCACACCATAGGAACCAAATCTCAAAAATATGCATCACCAAAGTTGTTTTGGCCCAACTTACATGCCCTCCTCTTCTGCCACGTGACCCCACGCTTTGGCATCAGTCCGAGATACAAAACCAACGCAGCATGACTTAGTTTGCCTAGACTGAAGAGGGCGAAAATTAAACTTTTTCCTAATCCGAAAACTTGTACACGCTGGTAAGTAAAACCCGATGAATATAATTCTTTTCTATATATGTAGGCCGATGGGGGAAACTTAATTCAATAGATGTTTTGTTCCATCCACTGTTGTTAACATATCATTTGTTGTGGGACTCAGAATCAAGGGTTGTTGGACTTGTTGGGAAGGTGAACGAGGAAACCACACCATAGGAACCAAACATCAAAAATATGCATCACCAAAGTTGTTTTGGCCTAATTTACATGCCCTCCTCTTCTGCCACTTGAGCCCACGCTTCGGCATCTGTCCGAGATACAAAACCAGTGCAGCATGACTCAGTTTGCCTAGACAGAAGAGGGCGAAAATTAAACTTTTTCATAATCCGAAAACTTCTACACTCTAGAAAGTAGGAACCAATGAATATAATGCTTTTCTATATATGTAGCCCGATGGGAGAAACTTAATTCAATACAGGTTTTGATCCATCCAATGTTGCTAACATATCAATTGTTGTGGGACTCGGAATCGAGGGTTGTTGGACATGTTGGTATGATGAATGAGGAAACCACACCATTGGAACGAAACCCTAAAAATATGCATCACCAAAGTTGTTTTGCCCCAGTTTACATGCCCTCCTCTTCTGCCACTTGAGCCGATGCTTCGGCATCTATCCGAGATACAAAACTAGTGCAGCATGACTCAGTTTGCCTAGACAGAAGAGGGCGAAAATTAAACTTTTTCCTAATCCGAAAACTTCGACACGCTACAAAGCACTAACCAATGAATATAATGTTTTTCCATATATGTGACCCAATGGGAGAAACTTAATTCAATACAGGTTTTGATCCATCCACTGTTGTTAACATATCAATTGTTGGGGGACTCAGAATCGAGGGTTGTTGGACTTGTTAGGAAGATGAATGAGAAAACCACATCATAGGAACGAAACCTCAAAAATATGCATCGCCAAAGTTGTTTTGACCCAACTTACATGCCCTCCTCTTCTGCCACGTGAGCCCACGCTTCGACATCAGGCCAAGATACAAAACCAGCGCAGCATGACTCAGTTTGCCTAGGCCGAAGAGGGCGAAAATTAAACTTTTTCCTAACCCGAAAACTTGTACACGCTAGCAAGTAAGAACCAATGAATATAACGCTTTTCCATATATATAGCCCGATGGGAGAAACTTAATTCAATACCTGTTTTGATCTATCCACTGTTGTTAACATATCAATTGTTGTGGGACTCGGAATCGAGGGTTGTTGGACTTGTTGGTATGATGAACGAGGAAACCACACCATAGGAACGAAACCTCAAAAATATGCATCACCAAAGTTGTTTTTGCCCAACGTACATGCCCTCCTCTTCTGCCACGTGAGCCCACGCTGTGGCATCAGTCCGAGATACAAAACCAATGCAGCTTGACTCAGTTTGCCTAGACTGAAGAGGGCGAAAACTAAACTTTTCCTAATCCGAAAACTTGTACACGCTAGTAAGTAAGAACCAATGAATATAATGCTTTTCCACATATATAGGCCAATGGGAGGAACTTAATTCAATACCAGTTTTGATCCATCCATTGTTGTTAACATAACGATTGTTGTGGGACTCGGAATCGAGGGTTGTTGGACTTGTTGGTATGGTGAATGAGGAAACCACACCATAGGAATGAAACCTCAAAAATATGCATCACCAAAGTTGTTTTGGCCCAACTTACATGCCCTCATCTTCTGCCACTTGAGCCCACGCTTCGGCATCAGTCTGAGACACAAAACTAGCGCAGCATGACTTAGTTTGCCCAGACTTAAGAGGGCGAAAATAAAACTTTTCCTAATCCAAAAACTTGTACACGCTAGTAAGTAAGAACCAATGAATATAATGCTTTTCCATATATATAGCCCGATGGGAGAAACTTAATTCAATACCAGTTTTGATCCATCCACTGTTGTTAACATATCAATTGTTGTGGCACTCGGAATCGAGGGTTGTTGGACTTGTTGGTATGATGAATGAGGAAACCACACCATAGGAACGAAACCTCAAAAAGATGCATCACCAAAGTTGTTTTGGCCCAACTTACATGCCCTCATCTTCTGCCACTTGAGCCCACGCTTCGGCATCAGTCCGAGATACTAAACCAGCGCAGCATGACTTAGTTTGCCCAGACTGAAGAGGGCGAAAATAAAACTTTTTCCTAATCCGAAAACTTGTACACGCTAGTAAGTAAGAACCAATGAATATAATACTTTTCAATACATGTTTTGTTCCATCCACTGTTGTTAACATATCATTTGTTGTGGGACTCGGAATCAAGGATTGTTGGACTTGTTGGGAAGATGAATGAGGAAACCACACCATAGGAACCAAACCTCAAAAATATTCATCACGAATGTTGTTTTGGCCCAATTTACATGCCCTCCTCTTCTACCACTTGAGCCTACACTTCGGCATCTGTCCGAGATACAAAACTAGTGCAGCATGACTCAATTTGCCTAGAGAGAAGAGGGCGAAAATTAAACTTTTTCCTAATCCGAAAACTTCTACACGCCAGAAAGTAGGAACCAATGAATATAATGCTTTTCCATATACGTAGCCCGATGGGAGAAACTTAATTCAATACAGGTTTTGATCCATCCACTGTTGTTAACATAGCAATTGTTGTGGGACTCAGAATCGAGGGTTGTTGGACATGTTGGTATGATGAATGAGGAAACCATACCAAATTTTTCAATTTGGAATGTCACACTTTTGGCTTGAATTAATACAGTGAATTTCTTGAATATTTAAAATTTTGTCAAGCAGTTATATATTTGCATAGATATTTAGTGTAGGAAATAATTATTTTGTAAAGAGACCAAATATAATCTATGTTATAATAATATATGTGTTGCATTCATGCTGGTTCACATTATGTTTTTGAGTGATAAAGATTTTCTAAATGAGTTTAAACTACAAGTAACCTTTTCTGGAAACTTTCTAGATTTTCCTAGAAGCTTTTCCTGTTTTCCGTAGAGCACAATCCATTTATTGGAAGCTCTTAAGAACCTTTCCATGAGCTCCAAATATTTTATTTGGGTTCATTAGGTCCAAAACTATTTTTGGGATTTTTTTCTAGAATTTTTTAGACCGTCGGGATATTTTTCGAACTTCAAGTATTGATCGTAGAATTATCTAGATTTATTTTAATTCCGAAAATAAATAATTCCGAATTTACTTGGGCTTTCTCCATTTAAATATGCTGGAATTTTAATAAACCCCGAAGGCCCATTTATGGGTTCTCTAATGGGCTTTAAACTGACTAAGCCCATTAGTAAAGTTAGGAGATGTAAATCAATTAGTACCACCTTGCTAGTTGACGCGCATCAACTGGCTCTTCTCCCGATATAATAAACCCAACCCCTCCTCTAAACGGCACATAAAAATATAGACTACTCTATGGAGGCCCGGAAGCTTGGGAGCCCTAAGATAGTCTATAGCTTTTCTCCGACTCCGATGGGTGTCTCTATTGCTGGTAAATTTCCTCTCCTCTAAATATTCAAGCAAAGTCTATTTCTCCCCCTCCTTTCTTTCTTTTCCCTTTTGGCCTAAGAGCGAGTAGTGCAATGGCCTGCTCTTTCCTCTTTGTAGGCATGGCCTAAGCTGGGAAGCAGCCCCTGCTCTCTCTCCAGCTTTGTATCGGCAGCAGTAGCAAGCTAGCATAGCAGCTCTTCCTCTCGTTTTGGCCTTGACCCGAACAGCAGCAGCATCCCAGGTCTCTTTCTCGCATTGCATTGGCAGCCGCAGCAGTCCACCAGAGCAGATCACCGAAGCTCCGGCGATTGCTCGCCGGAGTTGTGCTACCGCCCCGCCCCATCGTCGTCCGCCCTCGGCCGATGCGCCGCCGCGCAGACCTCCTCGCCCGCTTCACCGCACCGTGCCGTTGCTCCCGCGCCGCCTCCCGCCAGCCTAAGGCCGCCGGAGCCACAAGTTCGTGGATCACCGGCGATTCTCCGCCGCCGCGACGGCCAAACCCATCGCCGCCGTCGTGTCCCCCTCCACATCTATTCCAGGCCATCCGATCTAGATCCAACGGCCCGGAAGCGCCCGCGAATCCGGTCAAACCAGTCAGCGTGGCAATGTTGCTAAAGAGCCCTTAATGTTTCCATAAATTGGCCCACAATCCAAATCCGTTACGTCTGGGTCCAAGTTTTCACGGTTTAGCCCTGGAGTTTTCAAATATACTTCAAAATAGCCCTTTCATCTTGATTTATTCATATCTTTTGCGTTTTAGATCCGTTTTGGTCCATTCAAGTTGCGTTAGATTCGTAATAATGAATTCTACGCTTTTGTGTTCATGTTAACCATATTATGTGTTTCTAATGTTAAACATAAACATTAATTGGATTAATGTTACTTCCATTACTTTTCCAAATAAAGACAATGTAGGTTTAATCTTGGTTTTTCTTAAACTCTTGTTAATTTGGATAAATTATTCTATGATGCTTTCCAACTAAAAGACATTTAGGTTTAAACCTCGGTTTTTAATGGTTTTATTAAAATGTATGTTAACTTGATTAATTATTTTGTGTTTTAGTTATGACCTGTTTAGATCAAAACACGTGATGTGTTAAAAGCCGAATAGGTGATGACATACTTGTTTTTCTAAACTTAATTATTTTATGAACATAATTTATATGAGATATTTATTAAATAATTAAGTATGACTAGTTTCAACCACGGTTTTTATTACAATATGAATTAATGTTAACTTGGTTATTTCCCAAAAATATCCATCTACCTTATTTTGTAAACTAAAAATAAAATGTAGCTTATAGTCTTCTCGGTTGACAAACAATGCAAATCTTCCGTTAGTTGTCTCTTCTGTACCCTAGCCTTATTTTCAGTGTCTCTTTCGTTAATGTGACCGTAGCAACGAGCCCTCTCTTTTACATGTTTTATAAAACTTTTCTTCTGAATGGTGTATTGTTTCTTATGCATATATGTTTGTTTGCTTTGTATGTTGTATGTGTTGTCGCGTAAAGAATGAGTGTTGCACATGACGTTTCAAGATCAACACAAGAGTTATAGTGGTCGTGGTTTGTGAAGAACAAGTTCTCTAAGTTCTACAGTTGGTTCTTTGAGCAGCTATATATTTGGGAATAAAGGCAAGTATTCTTTGACCTATGTCCTATTTACTTTAATCACATGATCTAGAGCCTAAATTTGCATGTTCCTATTAAGGATGACTAGCTTGATATTCTTTTACATGTCTATAAACCTGGGAGAGCTGTAATGTTGTAAATTAATTGCTACCGCTCAACTTATTATTACTCATGTTGCTAATTTTGATTAAATAATGATGCAATAATGATAAAAGCTTGGTTACTTTGCAACATGGGGACTTGAGCATGTTTTGTTGGTTTGCACAAGTACTTCGCCCTAAGGATCGGTTCGCCGAGTGACCACCCAGGAAAACAGTGCAACCACAAGAGGTGGAATGGGACATCCTTGACTGATTAATTAGATGAACTAGAGTTTTGGCCTGCTTCCCTGAAACATGGCGTATGAGGGGTTTGGGGGATATGGGACTTTGCCCTTTGCCATCGTGGTTAATCACCCTTTGGAACGGAACTCCCATATCTTTAGTTAACTGGAGTAACCTGTAACGGGCATGCCACGACTCTAGGAATTCTTTGTAAAAGTCTCATAATGAAACCCTGCCGATTCATCAAAGGATAGTGAATATATGAGGTTTGACTACCCCTTGGCATATGGGAATCATGGCTTGTGGGTAAAGATGTACAACCTTTTGAGAGTGTTTAAAACTGATATATCAGCCATGCTCACGGTTATGAGCGGCCTGGACCCTCACAGATTAGAGTTTTCAAAGAAAATGGCTCATGATGATAATGGTGATGACAGTTATGATGACAGTGGTGATGATGGTAATGGTGGCAGTTACGACAATGGTTGATACTCAATTATTTTATTTACCTATATTATTTCAGTTATGGGATGGGTTATGCTAATCATTACTAGTAATAAAACTTGACCAACTAAAACCAACCACTGTGCCTGTCCACTATAAAGCTAGTCCACTTTTATCCTAAACGGAATACTTACTGAGTGCACCATGTACTCACCCTTGCTATCCCAAACCTATAGTTCTTCTCTATACAAGTTGATGATGATATAAAGACGGAGTGGATCCAGAAGTTTACAATGTGTTTAGGCGTACGTGCCCCCAGTCAACTTTCCTGTGAAGATGGAGTTCCGCTACGAGATAGAAGTTCCGCTACACTCTGATATATTGACCTTTGTGTCAAATGTAAGTTTTATACGCTTATATAATGCACTGTCTATTGATATTCAGTAATGAAGTCGGCTGTATGTGTGGGAAAAAGATCCTAGGCACACATATAGTGTCATCTGGTTTTGTTTATAAAACCGGGTCTGACACCAGCGCAGCATGACTCAGTTTGCCTAGACTAAAGAGGGCGAAAATTAAACTTTTTCCAAATCCAAAAACTTGTACACGCTAGTAAGTAAGAACTAATGAATCTAATGCTTTTCCATATATGTAGGCCTATGGGGGAAACTTAATTCAATACAGGTTTTGATCCATCCGCTGTTGTTAACATATCAAATGTTGTGTGACTCGGAATCGAGGGTTGTTGGACTTGTTGGGAAGATGAATGAGCATACCACACCATAGGAACGAAACCTCAAAATATGCATCACCAAAGTTGTTTTGGCCCAACTTACATACCCTCCTCTTCTGCCACGTGAGCCCACGCTTTGGCATCAGTCCGAGATACAAAACCAATGCAGCATGACTCAGTTTGCCTAGACTGAAGAGGGCGAAAATTAAACTTTTTCCTAATCCGAAAACTTGTACACGCTAGTAGGTAGGAACCAATGAATATAATGCTTTTCCGTATATGTAGGCCAATGGGAGAAACTTAATTCAATACAGGTTTTGATCTGTCCACTGTTGTTAACATATCAATTGTAGTCGGACTTGGAATCGAGGGTTGTTGGACATGTTGGTATGATGAATGTGGAAACCACACCATAGGAAAGAAACCTAAAAAATATGCATCACCAAAGTTGTCTTGGCCCGACTTACATGCCCTCATCTTCTGCCACTTGAGCGCACGCTTCGGCATCAGGACGATATACCAAACCAGTGCAGCATGACACAGTTTGCCTAGACTGAAGAGGGCGAAAATTAAACTTTTTCCTAATCCAAAAACTTGTACACGCTAGTAAGTAAGAACCAATGAATATAATGCTTCTCCATATATGTAGGCCGATGGGAGAAACTTAATTCAATACCAGTTTTGATCCGTCCACTGTTGTTAACATATCAATTATTGTGGGACTCAAAATCGAGGGTTGTTGGACTTGTTGCTTTGATGAATGAGGAAACCACACCATAGGAACGAAACCTCAAAAATATGCACCACCAAAGTTGTTTTGGCCCAACTTACAGGCCCTCCTCTTCTGCCACTTGAGCCCATGCTTCGGCATCAGGCCGAGATACAAAACCAGCGCAGCATGACTCAGTTTGCCTAGAATAAAGAGGGCGAAAATTAAACTTTTTCCAAATCCAAAAACTTGTACACGCTAGTAAGCAAGAACCAATGAATATAATAATTTTCCATATATGTAGGCCTATGGGAGAAACTTAATTCAATACATGTTTTGTTCCATCCATTGTTGTTAACATATCATTTGATGTGGGACTCGGAATCGAGGGTTGTTGGAATTGTTGGGAACATGAATGACGAAACCACACCATAGGAACGAAACCTCAAAAATATGCATCACCAAAGTTGTTTTGGCCCAATTTACTTGCCCTTCTCTTCTGCCACTTGAGCCCACACTTTGGCATCAATCCGAGATACAAAACCAGTGCAGCATGACTCCGTTTGCCTAGAATGAAGAGGGCAAAGATTAAACTTTTTCCTAATCCAAAAACTTGTACACGCTACTAAGTAGGAACCAACGAATACAATGCTTTTCCATATATGTAGGCCGATGGAAGAAACTTAATTCAATACAGGTTTTGATCCATCCGTTGTTGTTAACATATCAATTGTTGTGGGACTCGGAATCGAGGGTTGTTGGACTTGTTGGGAAGATGAATGAGAAAACCACACCATAGGAATGAAACCTCAAAAATATGCATCACCAAAGTTGTTTTGGCCCAACTTACAGGCCCTCCTCTTCTGCCACGTGAGCCCACGCTTCGGCATCAGTCCGAGATACAAAACCACCGCAGCATGACTCAGTTTGCCTAGACTGAAGAGGGCGAAAATTAAACTTTTTCCTAATCCGAAAACTTGTACACGCTAGTAAGTAGAACCAATGAATATAATGCTTTTCCATATATGTAGTCCGATGGGAGAAACTTAATTCAGTACAGGTTTTGATCCGTCCACTGTTGTTAACATATCAATTGTTGTGGGACTCGGAATCGAGGGTTGTTGGAGATGTTGGTATGATGAATGAGGAAACCACACCATAGGAAAGAAACCTCAAAAATATGCATCACGAAAGTTGTTTTGGCCCAACTTACATGTCCTCCTCTTCTGCCAGGTGAGCCCACGCTTCGGCATCAATCTGAGATACAAAACCAACGCAGCATGAATCAGTTTGCCTAGATTGAAGAGGGCGAAAATTAAACTTTTTCCTAATCCGAAAACTTGTACACGCTAGTACGTGGGAACCAACGACTATAATGCTTTTCCATATATGTAGGCCGATGGGAGAAACTTAATTCAATGCCAGTTTTGATCCATCCATTGTTGTTAACATATCAATTGTTTTGGGACTCAGAATCGAGGGTTGTTGGACTTGTTGGTATGATGAATGAGGAAACCACACCATAGGAACGAAACCTCAAAAATATGCATCACCAAAGTTGTTTTGGCCCAACTTACATGCCCTCATCTTCTGCCACTTGAGCCCATGCTTCAACACCAGGACGAGATACAAAACCAGCGCTGCATGACTCAGTTTGCCCAGACTGAAGAGGGCGAAAATTAAACTTTTTCCTAATCCGAAAACTTATACACGCTAGTAAGTAAGAACCGATGAATATAATGCTTTTCCATATATGTAGGCCGATGGGAGAAACTTAATTCAATACCAGTTTTGATCCATCCATTGTTGGTAACATATCAATTGTTGTGGGACTCAGAATTGAAGGTTGTTGGACTTGTTGGTTTGATGAATGAGGAAACCACACCATAGGAACGAAACCTCAAAAATATGCATCACCAAAGTTTTTTGGCCCAACTTACATGCCCTCCTCTTCTGTCACTTGAGCCCATGCTTCGGCATCAGGCCAAGATACAAAACCAGCGCAGCATAACACAGTTTGCCTAGACTGAAAAGGGCGAAAATTAAACTTTTTCCTAATCCAAAAACTTGTACACGCTAGTAAGTAAGAACCAATGAATATAATGCTTTTCATATATGTAGGCTGATGGGAGAAACTTAATTCAATACAGGTTTTGTTCCATCCACTGTTGTTAACATATCAATTGGTGGGACTCGGAATCGAGGGTTGTTGGACTTGTTGGTATCATGAATGAGGGAACCACACCATAGGAAAGAAACCTCAAAAATATGCATCACCAAAGTTGTTATGGCCCGACTTACAAGCCCTCATCTTCTGCCACTTGAGCCCACGCTTCGGCATCAGGACGAGATACAAAACCAGCGCAGCATGACTCAGTTTGCCTGGACTAAAGAGGGCGAAAATTAAACTTTTTCCTAATCCAAAAACTTGTACACGCTAATAAGTAGGAACCAATGAATATAATGCTTTTTCATATATGAAGACCGATGGGAGAAGCTTAATTCAATACAGGTTTTGATCCATCCGCTGTTGTTAACCTATCAAATGTTGTGGGACTCGGAATCGAGGGTTGATGGACTTGTTGGGAAGATGAATGAGAAAACCACACCATAGGAACGAAACCTCAAAAATATGCATCTCCAAAGTTGTTTTGGCCCTACTTACATGCCCTCCTCTTCTGCCACGTGAGCCCATGCTTCGGCATCAGTCCGAGATACAAAACCAGCGCAGCATGACTCAGTTTGCCTAGACTGAAGAGGGCGAAAATTATACTTTTTTCTAATCCGATAACTTGTACACGCTAGTAAGTAGGAACCAATGAATATAATGCTTTTCCATATATGTAGGCCGATGGGAGAAACTTAATTCAATACTGGTTTTGATCCGTCCACTTTTGCTAACATATGAATTGTTATGGGACTCAGAATCGAGGGTTGTTGGACATGTTGGAATGATGAATGAGGAAACCACACCATAGGAAAGAAACCTCAAAAATATGCATCACCAAAGTTGTTTTTGGCCCAACTTACATGCCCTCATCTTCTGCCACTTGAGCCCACCCTTCGGCATCAGGACAAGATACAAAACCAGCGCAGCATGACTCAGTTTGCCTAGACTGAAGAGGGCGAAAATTAAACTTTTTCCTAATCCGAAAACTTGTACACGCTAGTAAGTAGGAATCAATGAATATAATGCTTTTCCATATATGTGGGCCGATGGGAGAAACTTAATTCAATACAGGTTTTAATCCACCCACTGTTGTTAACATATCAGTTGTTGTGGGACTCAGAATCGAGGGTTGTTGGACTTGTTGGTATGATGAATGAGGAAACCACACCATAGGAACGAAACCTCAAAAATATGCATCACCAAAGTTGTTTTGGACCAACTTACATGTCCTCCTCTTCTACCACTTGAGCCCACGCTTCGGCATCAGGACAAGATACAAAACCAGTGCAGCATGACTCAGTTTGCCTAGACTGAAGAGGGCGAAAATTAAACTTTTCCTAATCCGAAAACTTGTACACGCTAGTAAGTAGGAATCAATGAATATAATGCTTTTCCATATATGTGGGCCGATGGGAGAAACTTAATTCAATACAGGTTTTGATCCACCCACTGTTGTTAACATATCAGTTGTTGTGGGACTCAGAATCATGGATTGTTGGACACGTTGGAATGATGAATGAGGAAACCACACCATAGGAAAGAAACCTCAAAAATATGCATCACCAAAGTTGTTTTGGCCCAACTTACATGCCCTCATCTTCTGCCACTTGAGCCCATGCTTCGGCACCAGGACGAGATACAAAACCAGCGCTGCATGACTCAGTTTGCCCAGACTGAAGAGGGCAAAAATTAAACTTTTTCCTAATCCGAAAACTTATACACGCCAGTAAGTAAGAACCAATGAATATAATGCTTTTCCATATATGTAGGCCGATGGGAGAAACTTAATTCAATACCAGTTTTGATCCATCCATTGTTGGTAACATATCAATTGTTGTGAGCCTCAGAATTGAAAGTTGTTGGACTTGTTGGTTTGATGAATGAGGAAACCACACCATAGGAACGAAACCTCAAAAATATGCATCACCAAAGTTGTTTTGGCCCAACTTACATGCCCTCCTCTTCTGTCACTTGAGCCCACACTTCGGCATCAGGCCAAGATACAAAACCAGCGCAGCATGACACAGTTTGCCTAGACTGAAAAGGGCGAAAATTAAACTTTTTCCTAATCCAAAAACTTGTACACGCTAGTAAGTAAGAACCAATGAATATAATGCTTTTCCATATATGTAGGCTGATGGGAGAAACTTAATTCAATATAGGTTTTGTTCCATCCACTGTTGTTAACATATCAATTGGTGGGACTCGGAATCGAGGGTTGTTGGACTTGTTGGTATCATGAATGAGGGAACCACACCATAGGAAAGAAACCTCAAAAATATGCATCACCAAAGATGTTATGGCCCGATTTACATGCCCTCATCTTCTGCCACTTGAGCCCACGCTTCGGCATCAGGACGAGATACAAAACCAGCGCAGCATGACTCAGTTTGCCTAGAATGAAGAGGGCGAAAATTAAACTTTTTCCTAATCCAAAAACTTGTACACGCTAATAAGTAGGAACCAATGAATATAATGCTTTTTCATATATGAAGACCGATGGGAGAAGCTTAATTCAATACAGGTGTTGATCCATCCGCTGTTGTCAACCTATCAAATGTTGTGGGACTCGGAATCGAGGGTTGATGGACTTGTTGGGAAGATGAATGAGAAAACCACACCATAGGAACGAAACCTCAAATATATGCATGTCAAAAGTTGTTTTGGCCCTACTTACATGCCCTCCTCTTCTGCCACGTGAGCCCTTGCTTCGGCTTCAGTCTGAGATACAAAACCAGCACAGCATGACTCAGTTTGCCTAGACTGAAGAGGGCAAAAATTATACTTTTTCCTAATCCGAAAACTTGTACACGCTAGTAAGTAGGAACCAATGAATATAATGCTTTTCCATATATGTAGGCCGATGGGAGAAACTTAATTCAATACTGGTTTTGATCCGTCCACTGTTGCTAACATATGAATTGTTATGGGACTCAGAATCGAGAGTTGTTGGACATGTTGGAATGATGAATGAGGAAACCACACCATAGGAAAGAAACCCCAAAAATATGCATCACCAAAGTTGGTTTTGGCCCAACTTACATGCCCTCATCTTCTGCCACTTGAGCCCACGCTTCGACATCAGGCCAAGATACAAAACCAGCGCTGCATGCCTCCATTTGCCCAGACTAAAGAGGGCGAAAATTAAATTTTTTCCTAATCCAAAAACTTGTACACGCTAGTAAGTAAGAACCAATGAATATAATGCTTTTCCATATATGTAGGCCGATGGGAGAAACTTAATTCAATGCCAGTTTTGATCCATCCATTGTTGTTAACGTATCAATTGTTGTGGGACTCGGAATCGAGGGTTGTTGGACTTGTTGGTATGATGAATGAGGAAACCACACCATAGGAACGAAACCTCAAAAATATGCATCACCAAAGTTGATTTGGACCAGTTTACATGCCCTCCTCTTCTGCCACTTGAGCCTACGCTTCGGCATCAGGACAAGATACAAAACCAGCGCAACATGACTCAGTTTGCCTAGACTGAAGAGGGCGAAAATTAAACTTTTTCCTAATCCGAAAACTTGTACACGCTAGTAAGTAGGAACCAATGAATATAATGCTTTTCCATATATGTGGGCCGATGGGAGAAACTTAATTCAATACAAGTTTTGATCCATCCACTGTTGTTAACATATCAATTGTTGTGGGACTCAGAATTGAGGATTGTTGGACATGTTGGAATGATGAATGAGGAAACCACACCATAGGAAAGAAACCTCAAAAATATGCATAAACAAAGTCGTTTTGGCCCAACTTACATGCCCTCATCTTCTTCCACTTGAGCCCACGCTTCGGCATCAGGACGAGATACAAAACCAGCGCAGCATGACTCAGTTTGCCTAGACTGAAGAGGGCGAAAATTAAACTCTTTCCTAATCCGAAAACTTGTACAGGCTAGTAAGTAAGAACCAATGAATATAATGCTTTTCCATATATGTAGGCCGATGGGAGAAACATAATTCAATACCAGTTTTGATTCATCCACTGTTGTTAACATATCAATTGTTGTGGGACTCGGAAACGAGGGTTGTTGGACTTGTTGGTATGATGAATGAGGAAACCACACCATAGGAACGAAACCTCAAAAATATGCATCACCAAAGTTGTTTTGGCCCAACTTACATGCCCTCCTCTTCTGCCACTTGAGCCCACGCTTCGACATTAGGCCAAGATACAAAACCAGCGCAGCATGACTCAGTTTGCCTAGACTGAAGAGGGCGAAAATTAAACTTTTTCCTAATCCAAAAACATGTACACGCTAGTAAGTAAGAACCAATGAATATAATGCTTTTCCATATATGTAGGCCGATGCGAGAAACTTAATTCAATACAGGTTTTGTTCCATCCACTGTTGTTAACATATCAATTGTTGTCGGACTCGGAATCGAGTGTTGTTGGCCTTGTTGGTATGATGAATGAGGAAACCACACCATAGGAAAGAAACCTCAAAAATATGCATCACCAAAGTTGTTTTGGCCCGACTTACACTCCCTCATCTTCTGCCACTTGAGCCCACGCTTCGGCATCAGGACGAGATACAAAACCAGCATAGGATGACTCCGTTTGCCTAGACTGAAGAGGGCAAAAATTAAACTTTTCCTAATCCGAAAACTTGTACACGCTAGTAAGTAGGAACCAAACCAATGAATATAATGCTTTTCCATATATGTAGGCCGATGGGAGAAACTTAATTCAATACAGGTTTTGATACATCCGCTGTTGTTAACATATCAAATATTGTGGGACTCGGAATTGAGGGTTGTTGGACTTGTTGGGAAGATGAATGAGAAAACCAGACAATAGGAACGGAACCTCAGAAATATGCATCACCAAAGTTGTTTTGGCCCAACTTACATGCCCTCCTCTTCTGCCACGTGAGCCCACGCTTCGGTATCAGTCCGAGATACAAAACCAGCGTAGCATGACTCAGTTTGCCTAGACTGAAGAGGGCGAAAATTAAACTTTTTCCTAATCCGAAAACTTGTACACGCTAGTAAGTAGGAACCAATGAATATAATGCTTTTCCATATATGTTGGCCGATGGGCGAAACTTAATTCAATACAGGTTTTGATCTGTCCACTGTTGTTAACATATCAATTCTTGTGGGGCTCAGAATCGAGGGTTGTTGGACACGTTGGAATGATGAATGAGGAAAACACACCATAGGAAAAAAACCTCAAAAATATGCATCACCAAAGTTGTTTTGGCCCGACTTACATGCCATCATCTTCTGCCACTTGAGCCCATGCTTTGGCATTCGGATGAGATACAAAACCAGCGCATTATGACTCAGTTTGCCTAGACTGAAGGAGGCGAAAATTAAACTTTTTCCTAATCCAAAAACTTGTACACGCTAGTAAGTAGGAACCAATGGATATAATGCTTTTCCATATATGTAGGCCGATGGGAGAAACTTAATTCAATACAGGTTTTGATCTGTCCACTATTGTTAACATATCAATTGTTGTGGGGCTCAGAATCGAGGGTTGTTGGACATGTTGGAATGATGAATGAGGAAAACACACCATAGGAAAGAAACCTCAAAATTATGCTTCACCAAAGTTGTTTTGGCCCAACTTACATGCCCTTTTCTTCTTCCACTTGAGCCCGCACTTCAGCATCAGGATGAGATACAAAACCAGCATAGCCTGACTCAGTTTGCCTAGACTGAAGAGGGCGAAAATTAAACTTTTCATAATCCAAAAACTTGTACACGCTAGTAAGTAAGAACCAATGGATATAATGCTTTTCCATATATGTAGGCCGATGGGAGAAACTTAATTCAATACTGGTTTTGTTCCATCCACTGTTGTTAACATATCAATTGTTGTGGAACTCGGAATTGAGGATTGTTGGACAAGTTAGTATGATGAATGAGGAAACCACACCATAGGAAAGAAACCTCAAAAATATGCATCACCAAAGTTGTTTTGGCCTGACTTACATGCCCTCATCTTCTGCCACTTCAGCCCACGCTTCGGCATCAGGACGAGATACAAAACCACGCAGTATGACTCAGTTTACCCAGACTGAAGAGGGCGAAAATTAAACTTTTTCCTAATCCAAAAACTTGTACACGCTAGTAAGCAGGAACCAACGAATATAATGCTTTTCCATATATGTTGGTCGATGGGAGAAACTTAATTCAATACAGGTTTTGATCCATCCGCTGTTGTTAACATATCAAATGTTGTGGGACCCGGAATCGAGGGTTGTTGGACTTGTTGGGGAGATGAATGAGAAAACCACACCATAGGAACGAAACCTCAAAAATATACATCACCAAAGTTGTTTTGGCCCAACTTACATGCCCTCCTCTTCTGCCACGTGAACCCATGCTTCGGCATCAGTCCAAAATACAAAACCAACGCAGCATGACTAAGTTTGCCTAGACTGAAGAGGGCGAAAATTAAACTTTTTCCTAATCCGAAAACTTGTACACGCTAGTAAGTAGGAACCAATGAATATAATGCTTTTCCATATATGTTGGCCGATGGGCAAAACTTAATTCAATACAGGTTTGGATCTGTCCACTGTTGTTAACATATCAATTCTTGTGGGGCCCAGAATCGAGGGTTGTTGGACACGTTGGAATGATGAATGAGAAAAACACACCATAGGAAAGAAACCTCAAAAATATGCATCACCAAAGTTGTTTTGGCCCGACTTACATGCCCTCATCTTCTGCCACTTGAGCCCACGCTTCGGCATCCGGACGAGATACAAAACCAGCGCAGTATGACTCAGTTTGCCTAGACTGAAGGGGGCGAAAATTAAACTTTTTCCTAATCCAAAAACTTGTACACGCTAGTAAGTAAGAACCAATGAATATAATGCTTTTCCATATATGTAGGCCGATGGGAGAAACTCAATTCAACACCAGTTTTAACCCATCCACTGTTGTTAACATATCAATTGTTGTGAGACTCGGAATCGAGGGTTGTTGGACTTGTTAGGAAGATGAATGAGGAAACCGCACCATTGGAACGAAACCTCAAAAATATGCATCACCAAAGTTGTTTTGGCCCAATTTACTTGCCCTCCTCTTCTGCCACTTGAGCCCACGCTTCAGCAACAGTCCGAGATACAAAACCAGTGCAACATCACTCCGTTTGCCTAGACTGAAGAGGGCGAAATTTAACTTTTTCCTTATCCAAAAACTTGTACACGCTATTAAGTAGGAACCAATGAATATAATGCTTTTCCATATATGTAGGCCGATGGGAGAAACTTAATTCAATACAGGTTTTGATCCTTCCGCTGTTGTTAACATATCAAATGTTGTGGGACTCGGAATCGAGGGTTGTTGGACTTGTTGGGATGATGAATGAGAAAACCACATCATAGGAACGAAACCTCAAAAATATGCATCACCAAAGTTGTTTTGGCCCAACTTACATGCCCTCCTCTTCTGCCACGTGAACCCATGCTTCGGCATCATTCCGAAATACAAAACCAACGCAGCATGACTAAGTTTGCCTAGACTGAAGAGGGCGAAAATTAAACTTTTTCCTAATCCGAAAACTTGTACACGCTAGTAAGTAGGAACCAATGAATATAATGCTTTTCCATATATGTTGGCCGATGGGCAAAACTTAATTCAATACAGGTTTGGATCTGTCCACTGTTGTTAACATATCAATTCTTGTGGGGCCCAGAATCGAGGGTTGTTGGACACGTTGGAATGATGAATGAGAAAAACACACCATAGGAAAGAAACCTCAAAAATATGCATCACCAAAGTTGTTTTGGCCCGACTTACATGCCCTCATCTTCTGCCACTTGAGCCCACGCTTCGGCATCCGGACGAGATACAAAACCAGCGCAGTATGACTCAGTTTGCCTAGACTGAAGGGGGCGAAAATTAAACTTTTTCCTAATCCAAAAACTTGTACACGCTAGTAAGTAAGAACCAATGAATATAATGCTTTTCCATATATGTAGGCCGATGGGAGAAACTCAATTCAACACCAGTTTTAACCCATCCACTGTTGTTAACATATCAATTGTTGTGGGACTCGGAATCGAGGGTTGTTGGACTTGTTGGGAAGATGAATGAGGAAACCACACCATTGGAACGAAACCTCAAAAATATGCATCACCAAAGTTGTTTTGGCCCAATTTACTTGCCCTCCCCTTCTGCCACTTGAGCCCATGCTTCAGCAACAGTCCGAGATACAAAACCAGTGCAACATCACTCCGTTTGCCTAGACTGAAGAGGGCGAAATTTAACTTTTTCCTTATCCAAAAACTTGTACACGCTATTAAGTAGGAACCAATGAATATAATGCTTTTCCATATATGTAGGCCGATGGGAGAAACTTAATTCAATACAGGTTTTGATCCTTCCGCTGTTGTTAACATATCAAATGTTGTGGGACTCGGAATCGAGGGTTGTTGGACTTGTTGGGATGATGAATGAGAAAACCACATCATAGGAACGAAACCTCAAAAATATGCATCACCAAAGTTGTTTTGGCCCAACTTACATGCCCTCCTCTTCTGCCACGTCTGCCCATGCTTCGGCATCAGTCTGAAATACAAAACCAACGCAGCATGACTCAGTTTGCCTAGACTGAAGAGGGCGAAAATTAAACTTTTTCCTAATCCGAAAACTTGAACACGCTAGTAAGTAGGAACCAATGAATATAATGCTTTTCCATATATGTAGGCCGATGGGAGAAACTTAATTCAGTACAGGTTTTGATCTGTCCACTATTGTTAACATATCAATTGTTGTGGGGCTCAGAATCGAGGGTTGTTGGACATGTTGGAATGATGAATGAGGAAAACACACCATAGGAAAGAAACCTCAAAAATATGCATCACCAAAGTTGTTTTGGCCCAACTTACATGCCCTCTTCTTCTACCACTTGAGCCCGCGCTTCAGCATCAGGATGGGATACAAAACCAGCATAGCATGACTCAGTTTGCCTAGACTGAAGAGGGCGAAAATTAAACTTTTCATAATCCGAAAACTTGTACACGCTAGTAAGTAAGAACCAATGGATATAATGCTTTTCCATATATGTAGGCCGATGGGAGAAACTTAATTCAATACAGGTTTTGATCCTTCCGCTGTTGTTAACATATCAAATGTTGTGGGACTCGGAATCGAGGGTTGTTGGACTTGTTGGGATGATGAATGAGAAAACCACATCATAGGAACGAAACCTCAAAAATATGCATCACCAAAGTTGTTTTGGCCCAACTTACATGCCCTCCTCTTCTGCCACGTCTGCCCATGCTTCGGCATCAGTCTGAAATACAAAACCAACGCAGCATGACTCAGTTTGCCTAGACTGAAGAGGGCGAAAATTAAACTTTTTCCTAATCCGAAAACTCGAACACGCTAGTAAGTAGGAACCAATGAATATAATGCTTTTCCATATATGTAGGCCGATGGGAGAAACTTAATTCAATACAGGTTTTGATCTGTCCACTATTGTTAACATATCAATTGTTGGGGGGCTCAGAATCGAGGGTTGTTGGACATGTTGGAATGATGAATGAGGAAAACACACCATAGGAAAGAAACCTCAAAAATATGCATCACCAAAGTTGTATTGGCCCAACTTACATGCCCTCTTCTTCTACCACTTGAGCCCGCGCTTCAGCATCAGGATGAGATACAAAACCAGCATAGCATGACTCAGTTTGCCTAGACTGAAGAGGGCAAAAATTAAACTTTTCATAATCAGAAAACTTGTACACGCTAGTAAGTAAGAACCAATGGATATAATGCTTTTCCATATATGTAGGCCGATGGGAGAAACTTAATACAATACTGGTTTTGTTCCATCCACTGTTGTTAACATATCAATTGTTGTGGGACTCGGAATTGAGGGTTGTTGGACAAGTTCGTATGATGAATGAGGAAACCACACCATAGGAAAGAAACCTCAAAAATATGCATCACCAAAGTTGTTTTGGCCGGACTTACATGCCCTCATCTTCTGCCACTCGAGCCCACGCTTCGGCATCAGGACGGGATACAAAATCACGCAGTATGACTCAGTTTACCCAGACTGAAGAGGGCGAAAATTAAACTTTTTCCTAATCCGAAAACTTGTACACGCTAGTAAGTAAGAACCAATGAATATAATGCTTTTCCATATATGTTGGCCGATGGGAGAAACTCAATTCAACAACAGTTTTGGCCCATCCACTGTTATTAACATATCAATTGTTGTGGGACTCAGAATCGAGGGTTGTTGGACTTGTTGGGAAGATGAATGAGGAAACCACACCATAGGAAAGATACCTCAAAAATATGCATCACCAAAGTTGTTGTGGCCTGACTTACATGCCCTCATCTTCTGCCACTTGAGCCCACGCTTTGGCATCAGGACGAGATACAAAACCAGCTCAGCATGACTCAGTTTGCCTAGACTGAAGAGGGCGAAAATTAAACTTTTTCCTAGACCGAAAACTTGTACACGCTAGTAACTAAGAACCAATGAATAAAATGCTTTTCCATACATGTAGGCCGATGGGAGAAACTCAATTCAACACCAGTTTTGACCCATCCACTGTTGTTAACATATCAATTGTTGTGGGACTCGGAATCGAGGTTGTTGGACTTGTTGGGAAGATGAATGAGGAAACCACACCATAGGAACGAAACCTCAAAAATACGCATCACCAAAGTTGTTTTGGCCAAATTTACATGCCCTCCTCTTCTGCCACTTGAGCCCACGCTTCAGCAACAGTCCGAGACACAAAACCAGTGCAGCATGACTCTGTTTGCCTAGACTGAAGAGGGCAAAAATTAAACTTTTTCCTAATCCAAAAACTTGTACACGCTAGTAAGCAGGAACCAATGAATATCATGCTTTTCCATATATGTAGGCCGATGGGAGAAACTTAATTCAATACAGGTTTGGATCCATCCGCTGTTGTTAACATATCAAATGTTGTGGGACCCGGAATCGAGGGTTGTTGGACTTGTTGGGGAGATGAATGAGAAAACCACACCGTAGGAACGAAACCTCAAAAATATACATCACCAAAGTTGTTTTGGCCCAACTTACATGCCTTCCTCTTCTGCCACGTGAGCACATGCTTCGGCATCAGTCCGAAATAGAAAACCAACGCAGCATGACTCAGTTTGCCTAGACAGAAGAGGGCGAAAATTAAACTTTTTCCTAATCCGAAAACTTGTACACGCTAGTAAGTAGGAACCAATGAATATAATGCTTTTCCATATATGTAGGCTGACGGGAGAAACTTAATTCAATACAGGTTTTGATCTGTCCACTGTTGTTAACATATCAATTGTTGTGGGGCTCAAAATCGAGGGTTGTTGGACATGTTGGAATGATGAATGAGGAAAACACACCATAGGAAAGAAACCTCAAAAATATGAATCACCAAAGTTGTTTTGGCCCAACTTACATGCCCTCTTCTTCTGCCACTTGAGCCCGCGCTTCGGCATCAGGATGAGATACAAAACCTGCATAGCATGATTTAGTTTGCCTAGACTGAAGAGGGCGAAGATTAAACTTTTTCCGAATCCGAAAACTTGTACACGCTAGTAAGTAAGAACCAATGGATATAATGCTTTTCCATATATGTAGGCCGATGGGAGAAACTTAATTCAATACAGGTTTTGTTCCATCCACTGTTGTTAACATATTAATTGTTGTGGGACTCGGAATCGAGGGTTGTTGGACTTGTTGGTATGATGAATGAGGAAACCACACCATAGGAAAGAAACCTCAAAAATATGCATCAGCAAAGTTGTTGTGGCCCGACTTACATGGCCTCATCTTCTGCCACTTCAGCCCAAAACCAGCGCAGCATGACTCCGTTTGCCTAGACTGAAGAGGGCGAAAATTAAACTTTTTCCTAATCCGAAAACTTGTACACGCTAGTAAGTAAGAACCAATGAATATAATGCTTTTCCATATATGTAGGCCGATGGGAGAAACTTAATTCAATAGTGGTTTTGATCCATCCGCTGTTGTTAACATATCAATTGTTGTGGGACTCGGAATCGAGGGTTGTTGGACTTGTTGGGAAGATGAATGAGAAAACCACACCATAGGAACGAAACCTCAAAAATATGCATCACCAAAGTTGTTTTGGCCTAACTTACAAGCCCACCTCTTCTGTCACGTGAGCCCATGCTTCGGCATCAATCCGAAATACAAAACCAACGCAGCATGACTCAGTTTGCCTAGACTGAAGAGGGCAAAAATTAAACTTTTTCCTAATCCGAAAACTTGTACACGTTAGTAAGTAGGAACCATTGAATATAATGTTTTTCTATATATCTTGGCCGATGGGAGAAATTTAATTCAATACAGGTTTTGATCTGTCCACTATTGTTCACATATCAATTGTTGTGGGGCTCAGAATCGCGGGTTGTTGCACAAGTTGGAATGATGAATGAGGAAAGGACACCATTGGAAAGAAACCTGAAAAATATGCATCACCAAAGTTGTTTTGGCCCAACTTACGTGCCCTCTTCTCCTAGCACTTGAGCCTGCGGTTCGGCAACAGGATGAGATACAAAACCAGCATAGCATGACTCAGTTTGCCTAGACTGAAAAGGGCGAAAATTAAACTATTTCCTAATCCGAAAACTTGTACACTCTAGTAAGTAAGAACCAATGAATATAATGCTTTTCCATATATGTAGGCCGATGGGAGAAACTCAATTCAACACTAGTTTTGACCCGTCCACTGTTGTTAACACATCAATTGTTGTGGGACTCGGAATCGAGGGTTGTTGGACTTGTTGAGAAGATGAATGAGGAAACCACAACATAGGAACGAAACCTCAAAAATATGCATCACCAAAATCGTTTTGGCCAAATTTACATGCCCTCCTCTTCTGCCACTTGAGCCCAGGCTTCAGCAACAGTCCGAGATACAAAACCAGTGCAGCATGACTCCGTTTGCCTAGACTGAAGGGGGCAAAAATTAAAATTTTTCCTAATCCAAAACCTTGTACACGCTAGTAAGTAGGAACCAATGAATATAATGCTTTTCCATATATGTAGGCCGATGGGAGAAACTTAATTCAATACAGGTTTTGATCCATCCGCTGTTGTTAACATATCAAATGTTGTGGGACTCAGAATCGAGGGTTGTTGGACTTGTTGGGAAGATGAATGAGAAAACCACGCCATAGGAACGAAACCTCAAAAATTTGCATCACCAAAGTTGTTTTGGCCCAACTTACATGCCCTCCTCTTCTGCTACGTGAGCCCACGCTTCGGCATCAGTCCGATATACAAAACCAACGCAGCATGACTCAGTTGGCCTGGACTGAAGAGGGCGAAAATTAAACTTTTTCCTAATCCGAAAACTTGTACACTTTAGTAAGTAGGAACCAATGAATATAACGCTTTTCCATATATGTAGGCCGATGGGAGAAACTTAATTCAATACAGTTTTTGATCCATCCACTGTTGTTAACATATCAATTGTTGTGGGGCTCAGAATCGAGGGTTGTTGGACATGTTGGAATGATGAATGAGGAAAACACACCACAGGAAAGAAATCCCAAAAATATGCATCACCAAAGTTGTTTTAGCCCAACTTACATGCCCTCATCTTCTGCCACTTGAGACCACGCTTCAGCATCAGGACGAGATACAAAACCAGCACAGCATGACTCAGTTTGCCTAGACTGAAGAGGGCGAAAATTAAACTTTTTCCTAATCTGAAAACTTGTACACGCTAGTAAGTAAGAGCCAATAAATATAATGCTTTTCCATATATGTAGGCCAATGGGAGAAACTTAATTCAATACCAGTTTTGATCCATCCACTGTTGTTAACATATCAATTGTTGTGGGACTCGGAAATGAAGGTTGTTGGACTTGTTGGTATGATGAATGAGGAAACCACACCATAGGAACGAAACCTAAAAAATATGCATCACCAAAGTTGTTTTCGCCCAACTTACATGCCCTCCTCTTCTGCCACTTGAGCCCACGCTTCGGCATCAGGCCAAGATGCAAAACCAGTGCAGCATGACTCAGTTTGCCTAGACTGAAGAGGGCGAAAATTAAACTTTTTTCTAATCCAAAAACTTGTACACGCTTGTAAGTAAGAACCAATGAATATAATGCTTTTCCATATATGTTGGCCGATGGGAGAAACTTAATTCAACACAGGTTTTGTTCCATCCACTGTTGTTAACATATCATTTGTTGTGGGACTCAGAATCGAGGGTTGTTGGACTTGTTGGGAATACGAATGAGGAAACCACACCATAGGAACGAAACCTAAAAATATGCATCAGCAAAGTTGTTTTGGCCCAGTTTACATGCCCTCCTCTTCTGCCACTTGAGCCCACGCTTCAGCAACAGTCCGACACACAAAACCAGTGCAGCATGACTCCGTTTGCCTAGACTGAAGAGGGCAAAAATTAAACCTTTTCATAATCCAAAAACTTGTACACGCTAGTAAGCAGGAACCAATGAATATAATGCATTTCCATATAAGTAGGCCGATGGGAGAAACTTAATTCAATACCCTTTTTGATCCATCCGCTGTTGTTAACATATCAAATGTTGTGGGACTCGGAATCGAGGGCTGTTGGACTTGTTGGGAAGATGAATGAGAAAACCACACCATAGGAACGAAACCTCAAAAATTTGCATCACCAAAGTTGTTTTGGCCCAACTTACCTGCCCTCCTCTTCTGCCACGTGAGCCCACGCTTCGGCATCAGTCCGAAATACAAAACCAACGCAGCATGACTCAGTTGGCCTGGACTGAAGAGGGCGAAAATTAAACTTTTTCCTAATCCGAAAACTTGTACACTTTAGTAAGTAGGAACCAATGAATATAATGCTTTTCCATATATGTAGGCCGATGGGAGAAACTTAATTCAATACAGGTTTTGATCCATCCACTGTTGTTAACATATCAATTGTTGTGGGGCTCAGAATCGAGGGTTGTTGGACATGTTGGAATGATGAATGAGGAAAACACACCATAGGAAAGAAACCTGAAAAATATGCATCACCAAAGTTGTTTTGGCCCAACTTACGTGCCATCTTCTTCTGCCACATGAGACCACGCTTCAGCATCAGGATGGGATACAAAACCAGCGTAGCATGACTCAGTTTGCCTAAACTAAAGTGGGCGAAAATTAAACTTTTCCTAATCCGAAAACTTGTACACGCTAGTAAGTAGGAACCATTGAATATAACGATTTTCCATATATGTAGGCCGAAGGGAGAAACTTAATTCAATACAGTTTTGATCCATCCACTGTTGTTAACATATCAATTGTTGTGGGACTCAGAATTGTGGGTTGTTGGACTTGTTGGTATGATGAATGAGGAAACCACACCACAGGAAAGAAATCCCAAAAATATGCATCACCAAAGTTGTTTTAGCCCAACTTACATGCCCTCATCTTCTGCCACTTGAGACCACGCTTCAGCATCAGGACGAGATACAAAACCAGCGCAGCATGACTCAGTTTGCCTAGACTGAAGAGGGCGAAAATTAAACTTTTTCCTAATCTGAAAACTTGTACACGCTAGTAAGTAAGAGCCAATGAATATAATGCTTTTCCATATATGTAGGCCAATGGGAGAAACTTAATTCAATACCAGTTTTGATCCATCCACTGTTGTTAACATATCAATTGTTGTGGGACTCGGAAATGAAGGTTGTTGGACTTGTTGGTATGATGAATGAGGAAACCACACCATAGGAACGAAACCTAAAAAATATGCATCACCAAAGTTGTTTTCGCCCAACTTACATACCCTCCTCTTCTGCCACTTGAGCCCACACTTCGGCATCAGGCCAAGATGCAAAACCAGCGCAGCATGACTCAGTTTGCCTAGACTGAAGAGGGCGAAAATTAAACTTTTTCCTAATCCAAAAACTTGTACACGCTTGTAAGTAAGAACCAATGAATATAATGCTTTTCCATATATGTAGGCCGATGGGAGAAACTTAATTCAACAAAGGTTTTGTTCCAGCCACTGTTGTTAACATATCATTTGTTGTGGGACTCAGAATCGAGGGTTGTTGGACTTGTTGGGAATATGAATGAGGAAACCACACCATAGGAACGAAACCTAAAAATATGCATCAGCAAAGTTGTTTTGGCCCAGTTTACATGCCCTCCTCTTCTGCCACTTGAGCCCACGCTTCAGCAACAGTCCGACACACAAAACCAGTGCAGCATGACTCCGTTTGCCTAGACTGAAGAGGGCAAAAATTAAACTTTTTCATAATCCAAAAACTTGTACACGCTAGTAAGCAGGAACCAATGAATATAATGCATTTCCACATATGTAGGCCGATGGGAGAAACTTAATTCAATACCCTTTTTGATCCATCCGCTGTTGTTAACATATCAAATGTTGTGGGACTCGGAATCGAGGGCTGTTGGACTTGTTGGGAAGATGAATGAGAAAACCACACCATAGGAACGAAACCTCAAAAATTTGCATCACCAAAGTTGTTTTGGCCCAGCTTACCTGCCCTCCTCTTCTGCCACGTGAGCCCACGCTTCGGCATCAGTCCGAAATACAAAACCAACGCAGCATGACTCAGTTGGCCTGGACTGAAGAGGGCGAAAATTAAACTTTTTCCTAATCCAAAAACTTGTACACGCTAGTAAGTAGGAACCATTGAATATAACGATTTTCCATATATGTAGGCCGAAGGGAGAAACTTAATTCAATACAGTTTTGATCCATCCACTGTTGTTAACATATCAATTGTTGTGGGACTCAGAATCGTGGGTTGTTGGACTTGTTGGTATGATGAATGAGGAAACCACACCACAGGAAAGAAATCCCAAAAATATGCATCACCAAAGTTGTTTTAGCCCAACTTACATGCCCTCATCTTCTGCCACTTGAGACCACGCTTCAGCATCAGGACGAGATACAAAACCAGCGCAGCATGACTCAGTTTGCCTAGACTGAAGAGGGCGAAAATTAAACTTTTTCCTAATCTGAAAACTTGTACACGCTAGTAAGTAAGAGCCAATGAATATAATGCTTTTCCATATATGTAGGCCAATGGGAGAAACTTAATTCAATACCAGTTTTGATCCATCCACTGTTGTTAATATATCAATTGTTGTGGGACTCGAAAATGAAGGTTGTTGGACTTGTTGGTATGATGAATGAGGAAACCACACCATAGGAACGAAACCTAAAAAATATGCATCACCAAAGTTGTTTTCGCCCAACTTACATACCCTCCTCTTCTGCCACTTGAGCCCACGCTTCGGCATCAGGCCAAGATGCAAAACCAGCGCAGCATGACTCAGTTTGCCTAGACTGAAGAGGGCGAAAATTAAACTTTTTCCTAATCCAAAAACTTGTACACGCTTGTAAGTAAGAACCAATGAATATAATGCTTTTCCATATATGTAGGCCGATGGGAGAAACTTAAGTCAACAAAGGTTTTGTTCCATCCACTGTTGTTAACATATCATTTGTTGTGGGACTCAGAATCGAGGGTTGTTGGACTTGTTGGGAATATGAATGAGGAAACCACACCATAGGAACGAAACCTAAAAATATGCATCAGCAAAGTTGTTTTGGCCCAGTTTACATGCCCTCCTCTTCTGCCACTTGAGCCCACGCTTCAGCAACAGTCCGACACACAAAACCAGTGCAGCATGACTCCGTTTGCCTAGACTGAAGAGGGCAAAAATTAAACTTTTTCATAATCCAAAAACTTGTACACGCTAGTAAGCAGGAACCAATGAATATAATGCATTTCCACATATGTAGGCCGATGGGAGAAACTTAATTCAATACCCTTTTTGATCCATCCGCTGTTGTTAACATATCAAATGTTGTGGGACTCGGAATCGAGGGCTGTTGGACTTGTTGGGAAGATGAATGAGAAAACCACACCATAGGAACAAAACCTCAAAAATTTGCATCACCAAAGTTGTTTTGGCCCAGCTTACCTGCCCTCCTCTTCTGCCACGTGAGCCCACGCTTCGGCATCAGTCCGAAATACAAAACCAACGCAGCATGACTCAGTTGGCCTGGACTGAAGAGGGCGAAAATTAAACTTTTTCCTAATCCAAAAACTTGTACACGCTAGTAAGTAGGAACCATTGAATATAACGATTTTCCATATATGTAGGCCGAAGGGAGAAACTTAATTCAATACAGTTTTGATCCATCCACTGTTGTTAACATATCAATTGTTGTGGGACTCAGAATCGTGGGTTGTTGGACTTGTTGGTATGATGAATGAGGAAACCACACCACAGGAAAGAAATCCCAAAAATATGCATCACCAAAGTTGTTTTAGCCCAACTTACATGCCCTCATCTTCTGCCACTTGAGACCACGCTTCAGCATCAGGACGAGATACAAAACCAGCGCAGCATGACTCAGTTTGCCTAGACTGAAGAGGGCGAAAATTAAACTTTTTCCTAATCTGAAAACTTGTACACGCTAGTAAGTAAGAGCCAATGAATATAATGCTTTTCCATATATGTAGGCCAATGGGAGAAACTTAATTCAATACCAGTTTTGATCCATCCACTGTTGGTAACATATCAATTGTTGTGGGACTCGAAAATGAAGGTTGTTGGACTTGTTGGTATGATGAATGAGGAAACCACACCATAGGAACGAAACCTAAAAAATATGCATCACCAAAGTTGTTTTCGCCCAACTTACATACCCTCCTCTTCTGCCACTTGAGCCCACGCTTCGGCATCAGGCCAAGATGCAAAACCAGCGCAGCATGACTCAGTTTGCCTAGACTGAAGAGGGCGAAAATTAAACTTTTTCCTAATCCAAAAACTTGTACACGCTTGTAAGTAAGAACCAATGAATATAATGCTTTTCCATATATGTAGGCCGATGGGAGAAACTTAATTCAACAAAGGTTTTGTTCCATCCACTGTTGTTAACATATCATTTGTTGTGGGACTCAGAATCGAGGGTTGTTGGACTTGTTGGGAATATGAATGAGGAAACCACACCATAGGAACGAAACCTAAAAATATGCATCAGCAAAGTTGTTTTGGCCCAGTTTACATGCCCTCCTCTTCTGCCACTTGAGCCCACGCTTCAGCAACAGTCCGACACACAAAACCAGTGCAGCATGACTCCGTTTGCCTAGACTGAAGAGGGCAAAAATTAAACTTTTTCATAATCCAAAAACTTGTACACGCTAGTAAGCAGGAACCAATGAATATAATGCATTTCCACATATGTAGGCCGATGGGAGAAACTTAATTCAATACCCTTTTTGATCCATCCGCTGTTGTTAACATATCAAATGTTGTGGGACTCGGAATCGAGGGCTGTTGGACTTGTTGGGAAGATGAATGAGAAAACCACACCATAGGAACGAAACCTCAAAAATTTGCATCACCAAATTTGTTTTGGCCCAACTTACCTGCCCTCCTCTTCTGCCACGTGAGCCCACGCTTCGGCATCAGTCCGAAATACAAAACCAACGCAGCATGACTCAGTTGGCCTGGACTGAAGAGGGCGAAAATTAAACTTTTTCCTAATCCAAAAACTTGTACACGCTAGTAAGTAGGAACCATTGAATATAACGATTTTCCATATATGTAGGCCGAAGGGAGAAACTTAATTCAATACAGTTTTGATCCATCCACTGTTGTTAACATATCAATTGTTGTGGGACTCAGAATCGTGGGTTGTTGGACTTGTTGGTATGATGAATGAGGAAACCACACCACAGGAAAGAAATCCCAAAAATATGCATCACCAAAGTTGTTTTAGCCCAACTTACATGCCCTCATCTTCTGCCACTTGAGACCACGCTTCAGCATCAGGACGAGATACAAAACCAGCGCAGCATGACTCAGTTTGCCTAGACTGAAGAGGGCGAAAATTAAACTTTTTCCTAATCTGAAAACTTGTACACGCTAGTAAGTAAGAGCAAATGAATATAATGCTTTTCCATATATGTAGGCCAATGGGAGAAACTTAATTCAATACCAGTTTTGATCCATCCACTGTTGTTAACTTATCAATTGTTGTGGGACTCGGAAATGAAGGTTGTTGGACTTGTTGGTATGATGAATGAGGAAACCACACCATAGGAACGAAACCTAAGAAATATGCATCACCAAAGTTGTTTTCGCCCAACTTAGATGCCCTCCTCTTGTGCCACTTGAGCCCACGCTTCGGCATCAGGCCAAGATACAAAACCAGCGCAGCATGACTCAGTTTCCCTAGACTGAAGAGGGCAAAAATTAAACTTTTTCCTAACCCAAAAACTTGTACACGCTTGTAAGTAAGAACCAATGAATATAATGCTTTTCCATATATGTAGGCCGATGGGAGAAACTTAATTCAACACAGGTTTTGTTCCATCCACTGTTGTTAACATATCATTTCTTGTGGGACTCAGAATCGAGGGTTGTTGGACTTGTTGGGAATATGAATGAGGAAACCACACCATAGGAACGAAACCTTAAAATATGCATCAGCAAAGTTGTTTTGGTCCAATTTACATGCCCTCCTCTTCTGCCACTTGAGCCCACGCTTCAGCAACAGTCCGACACACAAAACCAGTGCAGCATGACTCCGTTTGCCTAGACTGAAGAGGGCGAAAATTAAACTTTTTCATAATCCAAAAACTTGTACACGCTAGTAAGCAGGAACCAATGAATATAATGCTTTTCCATATATGTAGGCCGATGGGAGAAACCTAATTCAATACCCTTTTTGATCCATCCGCTGTTGTTAACATATCAAATGTTGTGGGACTCGGAATCGAGGGCTGTTGGACTTGTTGGGAAGATGAATGAGAAAACCACACCATTGCAACGAAACCTCAAAAATTTGCATCACCAAAGTTGTTTTGGCCCAACTTACCTGCCCTCCTCTTCTGCCACGTGAGCCCACGCTTCGGCATCAGTCCGAAATACAAAACCAACGCAGCATGACTCAGTTGGCCTGGACTGAAGAGGGCGAAAATTAAACTTTTTCCTAATCCGAAAACTTGTACACTTTAGTAAGTAGGAACCAATGAATATAATGCTTTTCCATATATGTAGGCCGATGGGAGAAACTTAATTCAATATAGGTTTTGATCCATCCACTGTTGTGAACATATCAATTGTTGTGGGGCTCAGAATCGAGGGTTGTTGGACATGTTGGAATGATGAATGAGGAAAACACACCATAGGAAAGAAACCTCAAAAATATGCATCACCAAAGTTGTTTTGGCCCAACTTACATGCCATCTTCTTCTGCCACATGAGACCACGCTTCAGCATCAGGACGAGATACAAAACCAGCGCAGCATGACTCAGTTTGACTAGACTGAAGTGGGCGAAAATTAAACTTTTTCCTAATCCGAAAACTTGTACACGCTAGTAAGTAGGAACCATTGAATATAACGATTTTCCATATATGTAGGCCGAAGGGAGAAACTTAATTCAATACAGTTTTGATCCATCCACTATTGTTAACATATCAATTGTTGTGGGACTCAGAATCGAGGGTTGTTGGACTTGTTGGTATGATGAATGAGGAAACCACACCACAGGAAAGAAATCCCAAAAATATGCATCACCAAAGTTGTTTTAGCCCAACTTACATGCCCTCATCTTCTGCCACTTGAGACCACGCTTCAGCATCAGGACGAGATACAAAACCAGCGCAGCATGACTCAGTTTGCCTAGACTGAAGAGGGCGAAAATTAAACTTTTTCCTAATCTGAAAACTTGTACATGCAGGTAAGTAAGAGCCAATGAATATAATGCTTTTCCATATATGTAGGCCAATGGGAGAAACTTAATTCAATACCAGTTTTGATCCATCCACTGTTGTTAACATATCAATTGTTGTGGGACTCGGAAATGAAGGTTGTTGGACTTGTTGGTATGATGAATGAGGAAACCACACCATAGGAACGAAACCTAAAAAATATGCATCACCAAAGTTGTTTTCGCCCAACTTACATGCCCTCCTCTTCTGCCACTTGAGCCCACGCTTCGGCATCAGGCCAAGATACAAAACCAGCGCAGCATGGCTCAGTTTCCCTAGACTGAAGAGGGCGAAAATTAAACTTTTTCCTAATCCAAATACTTGTACACGCTTGTAAGTAAGAACCAATGAATATAATGCTTTTCCATATATGTAGGCCGATGGGAGAAACTTAATTCAACACAGGTTTTGTTCCATCCACTGTTGTTAACATATCATTTGTTGTGGGACTCAGAATCGAGGGTTGTTGGACTTGTTGGGAATATGAATGAGGAAACCACACCATAGGAACGAAACCTAAAAATATGCATCAGCAAAGTTGTTTTGGTCCAATTTACATGCCCTCCTCTTCTGCCACTTGAGCCCACGCTTCAGCAACAGTCCGACACACAAAACCAGTGCAGCATGACTCCGTTTGCCTAGACTGAAGAGGGCGAAATTTAAACTTTTTCATAATCCAAAAACTTGTACACGCTAGTAAGCAGGAACCAATGAATATAATGCTTTTCCATATATGTAGGCCGATGGGAGAAACCTAATTCAATACCCTTTTTGATCCATCCGCTGTTGTTAACATATCAAATGTTGTGGGACTCGGAATCGAGGGCTGTTGGACTTGTTGGGAAGATGAATGAGAAAACCACACCATTGCAACGAAACCTCAAAAATTTGCATCACCAAAGTTGTTTTGGCCCAACTTACCTGCCCTCCTCTTCTGCCACGTGAGCCCACGCTTCGGCATCAGTCCGAAATACAAAACCAACGCAGCATGACTCAGTTGGCCTGGACTGAAGAGGGCGAAAATTAAACTTTTTCCTAATCCGAAAACTTGTACACTTTAGTAAGTAGGAACCAATGAATATAATGCTTTTCCATATATGTAGGCCGATGGGAGAAACTTAATTCAATACAGGTTTTGATCCATCCACTGTTGTGAACATATCAATTGTTGTGGGGCTCAGAATCGAGGGTTGTTGGACATGTTGGAATGATGAATGAGGAAAACACACCATAGGAAAGAAACCTCAAAAATATGCATCACCAAAGTTGTTTTGGCCCAACTTACATGCCATCTTCTTCTGCCACATGAGACCACGCTTCAGCATCAGGACGAGATACAAAACCAGCGCAGCATGACTCAGTTTGACTAGACTGAAGTGGGCGAAAATTAAACTTTTTCCTAATCCGAAAACTTGTACACGCTAGTAAGTAGGAACCATTGAATATAACGATTTTCCATATATGTAGGCCGAAGGGAGAAACTTAATTCAATATAGTTTTGATCCATCCACTATTGTTAACATATCAATTGTTGTGGGACTCAGAATCGAGGGTTGTTGGACTTGTTGGTATGATGAATGAGGAAACCACACCACAGGAAAGAAATCCCAAAAATATGCATCACCAAAGTTGTTTTAGCCCAACTTACATGCCCTCATCTTCTGCCACTTGAGACCACGCTTCAGCATCAGGACGAGATACAAAACCAGCGCAGCATGACTCAGTTTGCCTAGACTGAAGAGGGCGAAAATTAAACTTTTTCCTAATCTGAAAACTTGTACATGCAGGTAAGTAAGAGCCAATGAATATAATGCTTTTCCATATATGTAGGCCAATGGGAGAAACTTAATTCAATACCAGTTTTGATCCATCCACTGTTGTTAACATATCAATTGTTGTGGGACTCGGAAATGAAGGTTGTTGGACTTGTTGGTATGATGAATGAGGAAACCACACCATAGGAACGAAACCTAAAAAATATGCATCACCAAAGTTGTTTTCGCCCAACTTACATGCCCTCCTCTTCTGCCACTTGAGCCCACGCTTCGGCATCAGGCCAAGATACAAAACCAGCGCAGCATGGCTCAGTTTCCCTAGACTGAAGAGGGCGAAAATTAAACTTTTTCCTAATCCAAATACTTGTACACGCTTGTAAGTAAGAACCAATGAATATAATGCTTTTCCATATATGTAGGCCGATGGGAGAAACTTAATTCAACACAGGTTTTGTTCCATCCACTGTTGTTAACATATCATTTCTTGTGGGACTCAGAATCGAGGGTTGTTGGACTTGTTGGGAATATGAATGAGGAAACCACACCATAGGAACGAAACCTAAAAATATGCATCAGCAAAGTTGTTTTGGCCCAGTTTACATGCCCTCCTCTTCTGCCACTTGAGCCCACGCTTCAGCAACAGTCCGACACACAAAACCAGTGCAGCATGACTCCGTTTGCCTAGACTGAAGAGGGCGAAAATTAAACTTTTTCATAATCCAAAAACTTGTACACGCTAGTAAGCAGGAACCAATGAATGTAATGCTTTTCCATATATGTAGGCCGATGGGAGAAACTTAATTCAATACCCTTTTTGATCCATCCACTGTTGTTAACATATCAATTGTTGTGGGACTCGGAATCGAGGGTTGTTGGACTTGTTGGGAAGATGAATGAGAAAACCACACCATAGGAACGAAACCTCAAAAATTTGCATCACCGAAGTTGTTTTGGCCCAACTTACATGCCCTCCTCTTCTGCCACGTGAGCCCACGCTTCGGCATCAGTCCGAAATACAAAACCAACGCAGCATGACTCAGTTGGCCTGGACTGAAGAGGGCGAAAATTAAACTTTTTCCTAATCCGAAAACTTGTACACGCTAGTAAGTAGGAACCATTGAATATAACGATTTTCCATATATGTAGGCCGAAGGGAGAAACTTAATTCAATACAGTTTTGATCCATCCACTGTTGTTAACATATCAATTGTTGTGGGACTCAGAATCGAGGGTTGTTGGACTTGTTGGTATGATGAATGAGGAAACCACACCATAGGAAAGAAATCCCAAAAATATGCATCACGAAAGTTGTTTTAGCCCAACTTACATGCCCTCATCTTCTGCCACTTGAGACCACGCTGCAGCATCAGGACGAGATACAAAACTAGCGCAGCATGACTCAGTTTGCCTAGACTGAAGAGGGCGAAAATTAAACATTTTCCTAATCCAAAAACTTGTACACGCTAGTAAGTAGGAACCATTGAATATAATGCTTTTCTATATATCTAGGCCGATGGGAGAAACTTAATTCAATACAGGTTTTGATCTGTCCACTGTTCACATATCAATTGTTGTGGGGCTCAGAATCGAGGGTTGTTGGACATTTGTTGGGAGAAGGTTTTGGATTAGGAAAAAGTTTAATTTTTGCCCTCTTCAGTCTAGGCAAACGGAGTCATGCTGCACTGGTTTTGTATCTCGGACTGTTGCTGAAGCCTGGGCTCAAGTGGCAGAAGAGGAGGGCATGTAAATTTGGCCAAAACGACTTTGGTGATGCATATTTTTGAGGTTTCGTTCCTATGTTGTGGTTTCCTCATTCATCTTCTCAACAAGTCCAACAACCCTCGATTCTGAGTCCCACAACAATTGATATGTTAATAACAGTGGACGGGTCAAAACTGGTGTTGAATTGAGTTTCTCCCATCGGCCTACATATATGGAAAAGCATTTATAGCTTGCCATCCTCTCCACGCAGCTTTGCTTGGTAGCCTCACTCGGTGACAGCGTGTTGTGTGCCTGTGTAGTCCAGGCCCGTCGTTCGGGAGGCCCGTAGGTGTTAGCTAGACTCTCTTTCGGGACCTACTATCTACCCCCTAGTACCCCCGAGACTCTGGAATTTCGCTCAATGCAAGACCCTGGCTTGTTTACTTGAATAGCTTAGTTAGACACGGATAATCTTTGCAGCCGATTAGAATAGAGTTTGGTGACTTTATCTCATTCGTTGTCCTCCCAAGAAACTATACCTTTCTACAGATAGCTTAGATAGATATCCTCCTCCACCATACACCTATCTTTATCACGTTTACCCCTGTTCAACTACTAGTTGGTATAATTTATCCAAGTTTACAGTTCAGTCGATCTGAGTTTATTCAATTACACTCTTGAGCCTACCGCTTCCCTGTGGATTTTACAATATTAGGAATACTCTGAGTGAAAAAGCTACAGCGAATCTCCGTGCGCTTGCGGAGGAAAATCGGTTACGCTAAGACACGTCAACAGTCAATCTAGGCAAATTGAGTCATGCTGCGCTGGTTTTGTATCTCGGATTGATGCTGAAGCGTGGGCTCCAGTGGCAGAAGAGTTGGGCATGTAAGTTGGGCCAAAACAACTTTGGTGATGCATATTTTTGAGGTTTCTGTCCTATGGTGTGGTTTTCTCATTCATCATACCAACAAGTCCAACAACCCTCGATTTCGAGTCCCACAACAATTGATATGTTGACTACAGTGGATGGATCAAAACCTGTATTGAATTAAGTTTCTCCCATCGGCATACATATATGGAAAAGCATTATATTAATTGGTTCCTACATAGTAGCATGTACAAGTTTTTGAATTAGGAAAAAGGTTAATTTTTGCCCTCTTCAGTCTAGGCAAACTGAGTCATTATGCGCTGGTTTTGTATCTCGGCCCGATGCCGAAGCGTGGGCTCAAGTGGCCAGAAGGGGAGGGCCTGTAAGTTGGGCCAAAACATCTTTGGTGATGCATATTTTTGAGGTTTCATTCCTATGGTGTGGTTTCCTCATTCATCTTCCCAACAAGTCCAACAACCCTCGATTCCGAGTCCCACAACAATTGATATGTTAACAATAGTGGATGGACCAAAACCTGTATTGAATTAAGTTTCTCCCATTGGCCTACATATATGGAAAAGCATTATATTAATTGGTTCCTACTTTCTAGCATGTACAAGGTTTTGAATTAGGAAAAAGGTTAATTTTCACCCTCTTCAGTCTAGGCAAACTGAGTCATTATGCGCTGGTTTTGTATCTCGTCCCGATGCTGAAGCGTGGGCTCAAGTGGCAGAAGAGGAGGGTATATAAGTTGAGCCAACACAACTTTGGTGATGCATATTTTTGAGGTTTCGTTCCTATGGTGTGGCTTCCTCATTCATCTTACCAACAAATCGAACAAATCTCGATTCCGAGTCCCACAACAATTGATATGTTAACAATAGTGGATGGATCAAAACCTGTATTGAATGAAGTTTCTCCCATCGGCGTACATATATGGAAAAGCAATATATTCATTGGTTCCTACTTACTAGCGTTACAAGTTTTTGGATTAGGAAAAAGTTTAATTTTCGCTCTCTTCGGTCTAGGGAAACTGAGTCATGCTGCGTTGGTTTTGTATCTTGAACTGATGCCAAAGCATGGGCCCAAGTGGCAGAAGGGGAGGGCATGTAAGTTGGTTCAAAACATCATTGGTGATGCATATTTTTGAAGTTTCATTCCTGTGGTATGGTTTGCTCATTCATCTTCCCATCAAGTCCAACAACCCTCGATTCCAAGTCCCACAACAATTGATATGTTAGCAATAGTGGATGGATCAAAACTTGTACTGAATTAAGTTTCTTCCATCGGCCTACATATATGGAAATGCATTATATTCAATGGTTCCTATTTACTAGCGTGTGCAAGTTTTTCAACTAGGAAAATGGTTAATTTTCGCCCTCTTCAGTCTAGGCAAACTGAGTCATGCTTTGCTAGTTTTGTATCTCGGACTGATGCTGAAGCGTGGGCCCTAGTGGCAGAAGAGTTGGGCATGTAAGTTGGGCCAAAACAACTTTGGTGATGCATATTTTTGAGGTTTCATTCCTATGGTGTGGTTTTCTCATTCGTCATACCAACAAGTCCAAAAACCCTCAATTCCGAGTCCCACAACAATTGATATGTTAACAACAGTGGATGGATCAAAACCTGTATTGAATTAAGTTTCTCCCATCGGCCTACATATATGGAAAAGCATTATATTCTTTGGCTCCTACTTACTAGCGTGTACAAGTTTTCGGATTAGGAAAAAGTTTAATTTTCGCCCTCTTCAGTCTAGGCAAACTGAGTCATGCTGCGCTGGTTCCGTATCTCGGCCTGATGCCAAAGCGTGGGCTCAACTAGCAGAAGAGGAGGGCATGTAAGTTGGGCCAAAACAACTTTGGTGATGCATATTTTTGAGGTTTCGTTCCTATGGTGTGGTTTCCTCATTCATCTTACCAACAAGTCCAACAGACCTCGATTCCGAGGCCCACAACAATTGATATGTTAACTACAGTGGACAGATCAAAACCTGTATTGAATTAAGTTTCTCCCATCGGCCTACATATATGGAAAAGCATTATATTCATTGGTTCCTACTTACTAACGTGTACAAGTTTTTGGATTAGGAAAAAGTTTAATTTTCGCCCTCTTCAGTCTAGGCAAACTGAGTCATGCTGCGTTGATTTTGTATCTCGAACTGATGCCAAAGCATGGGCCCAAGTGGCGGAAGGGGAGGGCATGTAAGTTGGTCCAAAACATCATTGGTGATGCATATTTTTGAAGTTTCATTCCTATGGTGTGATTTCCTCATTCATCTTCCCAACAAGTCCAACAACCCTCGATTCCGGGTCCCACAACAATTGATATGTTAACAACAGTGGATGGATCAAACCTTGTACTGAATTAAGTTTCTCCCATCGGCCTACATATATGGAAATGCATTATATTCAATGGTTCCTATTTACTAGCGTGTACAAGTTTTTGAACTAGGAAAATGGTTAATTTTCACCCTCTTCAGTCTAGGCAAACTGAGTCATGCTGTGCTGATTTTGTATCTCGGACTGATGTTGAAGCGTGGGCCCTAGTGGCAGAAGAGTTGGGCACGTAAGTTAGGCCAAAACAACTTTGGTGATGCATATTTTTGAGGTTTCATTCCTATGGTTTGGTTTTCTCATTCGTCATACCAACAAGTCCAAAAACCCTCGATTCCGAGTCCCACAACAATTGATATGTTAACAACAGTGGATGGATCAAAACCTGTATTGAATCAAGTTTCTTCCATCGGCCTACATATATGGAAAAGCATTATATTCTTTGGTTCCTACTTAATAGCTTGTACAAGTTTTCGGATTAGGAAAAAGTTTAATTTTCGCCCTCTTCAATCTAGGCAAACTGAGTCATGCTGCTGGTTTCGTATCTCGGCCTGATGCCGAAGCGTGGGCTCAACTAGCAGAAGAGGAGGGCATGTAAGTTGGGCCAAAACAACTTTGGTGATGCATATTTTTGAGGTTTCGTTCCAATGGTTTGGTTTCCTCATTCATCTTACCAACAAGTCCAACAGACCTCGATTCCGAGGCCCACAACAATTGATATGTTAACTACAGTGGACAGATCAAAACCTGTATTGAATTAAGTTTCTCCCATCGGCCTACATATATGGAAAAGCATTATATTCATTGGTTCCTACTTACTAACGTGTACAAGTTTTTGGATTAGGAAAAAGTTTAATTTTCGCCCTCTTCAGTCTAGGCAAACTGAGTCATGCTGCGTTGATTTTGTATCTCGAACTGATGCCAAAGCATGGGCCCAAGTGGCGGAAGGGGAGGGCATGTAAGTTGGTCCAAAACATCATTGGTGATGCATATTTTTGAAGTTTCATTCCTATGGTGTGATTTCCTCATTCATCTTCCCAACAAGTCCAATAACCCTCGATTCCGAGTCCCACAACAATTGATATGTCAACAACAGTGGATGGATCAAAACTTGTACTGAATTAAGTTTCTCCCATCGGCCTACATATATGGAAATGCATTATATTCAATGGTTCCTATTTACTAGCGTGTACAAGTTTTTGAACTAGGAAAATGGTTAATTTTCACCCTCTTCAGTCTAGGCAAACTGAGTCATGCTGTGCTGGTTTTGTATCTCGGACTGATGCTGAAGCGTGGGCCCTAGTGGCAAAAGAGTTGGGCACGTAAGTTGGGCTAAAACAACTTTGGTGATGCATATTTTTGAGGTTTCATTCCTATGGTGTGGTTTTCTCATTCGTCATACCAACAAGTCCAAAAACCCTCGATTCCGAGTCCCACAACAATTGATATGTTAACAACAGTGGATGGATCAAAACCTGTATTGAATCAAGTTTCTCCCATCGGCCTACATATATGGAAAAGCATTATATTCTTTGGTTCCTACTTAATAGCTTGTACAAGTTTTCGGATTAGGAAAAAGTTTAATTTTCGCCCTCTTCAATCTAGGCAAACTGAGTCATGCTGCTGGTTTCGTATCTCGGCCCGATGCCGAAGCGTGGGCTCAACTAGCAGAAGAGGAGGGCATGTAAGTTGGGCCAAAACAACTTTGGTGATGCATATTTTTGAGGTTTCGTTCCAATGGTGTGGTTTCCTCATTCATCTTACCAACAAGTCCAACAGACCTCGATTCCGAGGCCCACAACAATTGATATGTTAACTACAGTGGACAGATCAAAACCTGTATTGAATTAAGTGTGATGCCCCTGGCATCTCAGAAGCCGTACACACAATTATACGTAAACTAATGATGAATTAAGACTAAATCATGCTTAAGAGAGTAATGAGGAATGGGTAGATAAACCACTAAGTCAAAATTTCTCGAATCTGAATTTTTAGCTCATCCCAAATTGATTCTGAAATTACTTTTGAATTCACTACACAACTTTACATTCTCCCTTTCTATGAAATGAAATTGAACTTTTTACCTTTCAAATGCACCTATTGTGGAAGTGATTGTCCTTCATTTGATATTTCAAAAGTTGAAAACAAGAAAAGCTTTACTTAGAGTAAATCTGCTGTTTTACCAAAATCCTAAACAAGATTTGGGTTGTATTTCAAAATATGTTGTGATTTAGAGGAGGATCATATTAACAAAGTTGTAGGTAATGATCTAGGAAACAACTTTGTCAAAATGAGTCTGGTCATAAAATGAATTATAATAGGTGTTTTGAACCAATTTTTGTCAGCCTAGAAACACACTTTAAATCTGTCCAGTTTGGAAAATGGAGTTTTACTCTAACCTACATTCATTTTCATGCAAGGCCCTAATTGAAGAAATGGTAGGTTTTGAAATTTCAACCAATATTGTCAATAGGCTCCTTGGGTGATAAGGCCCAGAAATAAGAGCTTTGAATTTTCCAAGCAACCCTGGTCTGTAGGCCAAATGAAATTTGAGAGCTAAATTCAAATGAAATTCATAGTTCCAAACACTTTTAGGCCTTGAGCCTTTTTACAAAGTTGCAGATATCAAAGAGTGGAACATTTCATCCAATTAGAGTCTCTCCAAATTCGGTCTCTAAATGGGTCAAAATAGCGATTTACTGGAGTGGAGGAAACACAAAATAAATGGAAAATTCTACTCTCTCACTGACAGGTGGGGCCCACCCGTCAGTGTCACCCTCAACCTCAGTACGACGCCCGCCGCGTGGGCGGCCGGCGTACAGGGAGCGCGCCGCGCCGCGGATCGACGGCCCCACCCCGCGCCCTCAGCCCCGGCTTCACCTAGACGACGTTCCGGCCTCGTTCCGCTCTCTCTCATTGCCTCTCCCTCGCTTTTCCCTCGCGCACAGCAGCAGCAGAACGATGGCCGCCATGGCTGCCCCGCGAGCTTGAGCTCCACGCGCCGGCCATCTCCGGCCCTCTTTCGCCTAGCCACCACCCCCAACGCAGTCGCCTCGAGCTCCTCCACCGTCCCCGCCGATCCTCGGCCTCGCCCCGCCACCTCTAGCTCACTCCGAGTGCGCGCACGCCGCGGCCGCGCCATGGCCTAGCCCGCGGCGAGCGAGCTACGCCGGACGCCTCTGGCCGCCTCCCCTCCGTCCAACGCGCGCCCCGTCGTCGCCGCACCTCCCTCCACCGAAGCCCCAAGCCCTAGGCCGCCGCCGTCGGCCCTAGCCCCTTTCCCCACGCGCGACGCCGCGCGCCGCCCCGGCTCACCCGCGCCTCAACGCGGAGGGCCTTCCTCCGGCCATCCCCGCCCCTCCACTCCACCACCGCCGACTTCCTTACCTCGCCACGCGCCTCACGTGCCCACCCTCGCCGCCTCTCGGTGCCCGAAGCCGCCGGAACCGAAGCCGCGCCGCCGTCTCCGCGCGCCGTCGCCACCTTCGGTTCACCGGCGCCGCGCCTCCTCTCCTCTCCACCACCGGCGACGAGGTCAAGGGGGAACGGACGCCCGTGGACGGGAACACGTCCCCGGGCCCGGTCGGCTTCAAGGCCGGCCACCACGCCGCCGGCGCAGCCCCGCCGTTTCCCCCCCCCCCCCCCCCCCCCCCCGCGCGCCGTGTTCCACCCCGACGCGAGGAAGAAGAAGAGGAAGGTAGATTTGCGGTTTAGCCCTTGATGTCTTGCGTTTTTACAGATCCAACCCGAGCGCTGTGTACTGTGTCTTGCGGATCTCACGAGCTAGCCCCTGGAAGTTATAGATAATTGCGTATAGGTCCTAGATCTATATTCATTTTGAGCTGAAACTTTGAAAAATCATATCAATTCAAAGAAAAATCCAAAATGGGCAAACTCAGTACCTATGAACTCCTCTTGAGTAGATCTACAGGTTAGGTATGATGAAGATGAGTGAAATGACCATTTTACCCTCGGTTTTGTGCATGTATGTAAAAGGAAAATAAATAGAAAAAAGTGATCTAGATGAACTTCTAAAATGGTAAAACTTGGTCAGTATGCTTTGTAGCACATGAGAACACTATGACAAACTTTATGGCCATAGTGCTTGCTGTTAGGTGGGGCTTTGCCATTATATTTGCATAATGTACCTTTCTATTAATTAAAAAGTGAACACCATGCAAAACCTGCTAGAATGAGTCATCTGGTATTTTTCCTATGCACTAGATAACTGATAAGAGTCACTGGTAAAATATGAGTTTGTGCATGTCAAGTTTGAGTGGTGTTTTGAAATGGACAAAGTGCCACTAGCTAGGAAAGAAAATAAGGAAAAAGTGGGGTTAAATGGCTAGGAAAATTTCAGGAGAACTTTGGTAGCTTGTACATGATACATAGGACTCAGAAAGTATATATGTGCAGGTTTAAACCACTGTTTTGTATTAGGTAAACTCTTTTGCTAATTACACTCTAAGAGTAAGCTAGTTTAGTTAATATGATTAGTTGAGCTAGCTTTAGGTGATGGTTTATACGATTTCTTAAAAGATGGCATGCAGGATTTTCCTAGGAGAGTATGAATGCCTTCCTCGGGAGGTAGACCTGAAATAAGAAGGCTTGTTTACTTTGACATGTAGTATCCACCGTGGGTTACTTTTCTACTGCACTCTATCCTGCATTGCATCCTTACACTCATTTGCATATCCGGCATGCATATAGACCACGGGATCAAGGAGCCGACGCAGGATCTACCGTTGATCGAGAAGCCAGACGACAAGTGGAACCCGAAGCAAGAAGACGACGTGTCGCTGAGTTGGCCGTCCCTGTAACAAGGGGTTGCCTGGGGCACAGCCTCACAACCCGGCAAACTAACAGTAGTTTAGTTTGTTCAAGTTGTCAACAACAAAGGTAGGCCCCTTAGGCATTTTCACCTATCTAGGGAGTCTCACCACCCTATTCTTGTTTGTGCATTACGTTTAGGGATTTTATGAAACCCCACATGCATAAATCCTTGATGCCCAAAGTAGAAAGGATAAAACGAAGTCTATGCTTAGCCCTGCTTAGACGGTAGAAGACGAGTGAAGGTATTCACTCGCGAGATGATAGGGCCTACAAATGTTTTTACAAAACCTTGGAATCGAAAGGAAATCTGTTATGACTTGATGATAAGTTGAGACCGGGCGGAGATATGGTTTGATATGATGAGATTGTGATAATGTGTTGGTGGACTCCGCCCGAGTCGATTAAGGCCCGTCCGCTGTTCGCCTGCTGATTGGCATAACATTGCTAGAGTGCTTATCCGGTATATGGGGCCGGTGAAACCTTACTTGTGCCATCCGGAGAACAGAAACACGTTCCTACCCACTGGTTGAGAGGAAGGTGGTCCGAGGGAGCTTGGTACTCATGACGGGGAGACCGGGATGCCGGCAGGCTCGTCATGGGGGCACAACCCGGAGGTCAGGCGGGAGTGAATCGAACTTGGGATGGGACAAGTGGAGGCGGGGGACCATATGTGGGAAAGCCGTCGTGTCAGTAAGCATATGGGCCCCTGGCATTTTTAGTTATTCCCGGGAATTAAAAATCGATTCGAATCGCTGATGCTCACCAGGTGTGAGAATGCCAAATATCACTGCCGGACAACGTAGTAACAACTTAAATACTTTATGCTTATATTCATGTTTTATATACAACATGCTTGGATAAGTATGATCCGTCCGACTATTCATAGTGCTGCCCATCCACTGAGAGGAGGTTGATGGATTTGGGAGATGCTTCGAGGTCGAGGGAGAGATGACCCGACGTATAGGGGCATCGCTCCTGAGACGGCTACTCCCAAGAGTTCGATGGGGGCTCTATGAATCTTGGGACAGGGCATGCGTTCATGTTTTATTTTCTCTGCAAGTTTTCCCCCTATGATATTGTTGATAATCATAACTAAGGGGTAGCAGCTGTCAAATCCTGCTATCTTACGATAACATGTTTTAAATAAACAATCAATGGCTAAGGACCCACTTCTAGTAAGCTTATGCGGGTTAGAAGTCAGTCCACCAAAAAGCCTTGCATAATCTCAAATGTGTCGGGCTGAAACCGCCCACGGGTAAGTCCTACGAGTTCCCCACGAACTCACCGTTTGTTGTTGATATTTTTTCCTTTAGGTGCATATCAGATTACGATCAAGGATGACTCCGGTGGGCTCGAGGTCATACTTGATGTTTACTTTCCGCTGCACGTTACATCTCTGTAACGATATGTATTCCGCTGCGAGGTTTATTTTGAAGTTCTATTTCACTACCTTGTACTCCTTTTGAGCAAAAATATTTGTACTCAATCAAATTATGTCAGTATGAAATGGTGGGTTGTTGTAATTGTTGTGGCTCTTCCGAGAGCTTAACGTGCGTGATGTCGGCATCCCTGGGAGATGGTTTCATCGAGTGCCCTTCTGGGTAGCTCGACGGACTACCGAGTTTAGTTCGGTCTAAGTGCACTGTGGGCCAGTGGTGGCAGGTGTACTTAGCCCGTATTAAATCGGCGGTTCCGCCACAGCTGGTATCAGAGCCGATCATGCACGAGCAACAATTATAACAACTTCGTTTTGATTTCAAAAGCCTATTTTCCAAATCTTTTCAGAGTATTTGCGAAAATGAGAGATATCGCGTATATGCCCATTATAAGGATGTTAGGAGATATCAGGTGACATCACTAACATTCTGACCTAGATAGAATTCATATGCATTTTGGGCGCTTTGAGAAGCAACTATTCGGCCATAGCTATCCCCAGTACTGGTGGAAGCTATTGGGTTTTGCGGACAGTGTAATCTCTGCATTCATGCTGTATAAGTAAAAGCTCTTTAAGGGTGGTGGGCATGTTTGAGGCTTTCGTACCCACCACACTTACATTCGGTTTTGGGATCCACCTTTTTCTCGACAATCCCCAGTACTGGTGGAAAGTCAGGCTTTGAGGAAAAGGTGCAGCGGCCCACCAACGTTGTCCACGCAGCGGTCACGCGTGGATGCCACACTATGTGGTAATGTATGAGCATGCATTCTTCTGCAGGTATACTAACCACGTGCGAAACTAAGAACGACTAGGACTCGACTAGTTGCATTAAGGAGAGACGTGCATATATGTCACCGAATATCGCTAGTTGTATACTTAGAAAGTGTGATGTGAGACCGGATAGGACGGGCATACATCATTCCATCTCATCTCATATGTCTTGCTGTGTGTTTGGTTAAAAAGAAACTAGATTCATATTGTAAATGTACATATGTTGCTACTATTTTGAATGATAGTAGAAAAGCAAGTGAAATTAACAAAAACCTTGCATATGAAACTGGTATAACACATAACTTGGGATAACTTTTCTATGTATCCCTCGCTCTAGGTATGAATGGTTTAGCAAACGTAAACCAAATACATTAAGCATCTTTCAGCCCAAAAATCAACCCTTTGTGAAAATTTCAGGTTTAAGACATGTCACACATTCTCTTACTACAAACATTTGGTATAGAAGTCGCACATAGTGTAGTGATGAGTTCACTTCTCAGACGTATTTTCTTCAGCACATAAGTACGAAATGCCCTATGACCACATTAGGCCTTCAAAACTCCCGAATCGACCGGAGCCTAAAATTTTCTTGCTACAGATGTCGCAACCATTGACGCAGCCCTTCAACTTATGCCCGGATTACCATGAGTCAGAGAAAACTAAAGCCACAATACCTCAAAGTCATAAGAAGAGAAAAGCGGGAGAGTCCTCCACGAGTGCAGCTTCAGTTCAACATCTGCGACCCGGGATGGTTCTATTGAAGGGATTTGTCAAGCCTGAAGATCAAATCCAGATAGTTCGTGTATGTCGACAACTGGGTATGGGCCCAGGCGGATTCTATAGACCAAGCTACAAGAATGGTGCCAAAATGAGCTTATGGATGATGTCTCTTGGAAAGAACTGGGATCCAACTACACGCTCATATGGACCAACCCGTCCAATCGATGGAGCACGAGCCCCTGCAATACCAGAAGCTTTCAAGATGATTGCTCAAACTGCAAATTCTACTGCAAGTGGATTTCCTCAAATTAACCCGGACATATGCATCGTCAACTACTACACCAACTCCGGGAAGCTCGGACTTCACCAAGACAAGGACGAGTCAGAGAGTAGCCTTACCAAAGGTTTACCTTTCATATCCATCTCCATAGGAGACACCGCCGAGTTCATGTTCGGCGACACGAGAGACAAGGACCAAGCGACCAAGATCAACCTCGAATCTGGTGACGTTCTCATACTCGGTGGAGAGTCAAGACTGTTATTTCATGGCGTTTCCCACGTGAAGACCAACACTGCACCAAGTTGGTTGAAAGAAGAAACGGGCATTCGTCCTAGGCGTATCAATCTTACGTTTAGGCAGTACTAGCTAGATACTATTTGGTGTGCTAGCAGTCATCGCAAACTGTTGTAATAAGAGGAGGTTGACTCTCATAACCCTTGAGTTTCCCATGTACCCAGCTCCTTGCAGTCGGCATATGTCCCACCCTCATGACTAATGTAGCTATATTTTCAATGGAGCATTCTAAACTCTTGTAGTTCTCACGTTCCACGCTTTTGTCATTCAGGCACTTCAGTCCCTGTAGTCCATGACACTTTTGTTGTGGTTACCTCATTCCTGATTGAAATAAGTCTGATGAGTTATACCTCCGAAAACATTATGCTATGGCGTGTAAAACTCCCTGTTTATGTCTTTCTATACTCCTGTGTTATTCGCATATTCCCTGAAGTTGGAAAGAAATACCGCACTTGATGGGGTGTCTACCCGAGTAGTCTATGGTGCTGCGACGGAACCTAGGGTCCTGTGTGCACGGCCGTCACACGGTTCCACTAGGGGCGCGCAGGTATCAAGACATGCAAAGGCATGACACCGCTGCATTTGTGGAACATTCCTATCCAACTCCAAACCCCTTGTGGACCTCTATACATCTCATTCGTGGAGATAATTTACTCAAATTCCACTGCCACCTTGTATCATTTCATTGCTTTGTTTCACCTTGCCCTTCGCGGTCTGTAGGGAAAGATCCACCCTAACCCCCTATTGTTCACACCTTTCCCTTGCCTTGTTGAACCATGTTCTTCTCGATCCGTGAGACGAGTCAAATCTAGGGTTCCACTCGTCCACATCTTTTCGTTGACCTTGTTTATCTTTGCTGGTCGTGCTTCACGGGGATGAGCAATTCTATTCTCCACGATACATTTACACCCATTGGTCCAAACCTCGGACTTCTCTGCGCTTACCCCGATTCTCGTTAACGTCTTGTATATGTGGAAATGCTTGATTCCATTCCCACTGTCTTACTACATCATCTCATTTCTTCTTCCAACTGGCCTCCCTCTAAATTGTGGAGACAGTCAGACTCTGTTTCCACTGCTTTCTATTACGTTCCTTTCTGGTATATATTAAACCTTATCTCCTGAAGGGGAACTTCAGCACCATCCGCCGCGCTAAGCTTTTGTTCTCAGCTAGTGCTTTTGTCATATCGTCCTTTTCAAGAAGTTGCTTCGTTCTTCTTTGAAAATCATCCTCGGATAAGCTTACTAACACTGACTATTGTTTTGTTAGTAAGCGCACATCATATGCCTATACTTCTCTTGGTCAGACTTGACAAATCTTATGGAATCGTACAAACCATCACTTTGTCTAGGTGAATATGTCCTACTTCTTTCCGTGTTATCTTTCTTAAGGCAATGAGTAGTGTGTGCTATGCATCGCCACACCTTACTCTTTGAAAATATTTGGATTTGATATCTTATATGTGTACGCAGTCCCTATCAAAATGGAATGAATGTGACTCCCAACAACACATCCATTGTTGTTTTCCATAACTCGCGAGATTTTTGTTTCATTCAAACCCCCTACTGCGTATGCTTTGCTTCTCATTGTTCAAATAAATCAGATGTTTATTACGCTCCTAAACTCGGTGTCAAAGACAGGAAGTAACCCTCTCGTCGTGCTTGAACCAATCATGTCATTCGCTCGCTGCCACCACGTTCTCTTCGTGGTTTGTTCATTCCCCCTCATATGAGACGTGAATTATCGAATACCTTAAAGGAACCATCCTAGTCAACCAAATGATGCTTTGTAACTACCTTGTGTTAAGGAGGCACTAACCATTCACGAGCCTGTTAACAAAGGAAGTTGGTGAAGGATTAAGTGTCACCATGTGTGACAGAAGCACACAAATCACGACGCCAAAACCATTTACACTTCGCGGTAAGCCGTAGAACCCTGCTTTCTCCAAATCTCGGGACGAGATTTCTTTAAGGGGGGTGGGTTGTGATGCCCCTGGCATCTCAGAAGCCGTACACACAATTATACGTAAACTAATGATGAATTAAGACTAAATCATGCTTAAGAGAGTAATGAGGAATGGGTAGATAAACCACTAAGTCAAAATTTCTCGAATCTGAATTTTTAGCTCATCCCAAATTGATTCTGAAATTACTTTTGAATTCACTACACAACTTTACATTCTCCCTTTCTATGAAATGAAATTGAACTTTTTACCTTTCAAATGCACCTATTGTGGAAGTGATTGGCCTTCATTTGATATTTCAAAAGTTGAAAACAAGAAAAGCTTTACTTAGAGTAAATCTGCTGTTTTACCAAAATCCTAAACAAGATTTGGGTTGTATTTCAAAATATGTTGTGATTTAGAGGAGGATCATATTAACAAAGTTGTAGGTAATGATCTAGGAAACAACTTTGTCAAAATGAGTCTGGTCATAAAATGAATTATAATAGGTGTTTTGAACCAATTTTTGTCAGCCTAGAAACACACTTTAAATCTGTCCAGTTTGGAAAATGGAGTTTTACTCTAACCTACATTCATTTTCATGCAAGGCCCTAATTGAAGAAATGGTAGGTTTTGAAATTTCAACCAATATTGTCAATAGGCTCCTTGGGTGATAAGGCCCAGAAATAAGAGCTTTGAATTTTCCAAGCAACCCTGGTCTGTAGGCCAAATGAAATTTGAGAGCTAAATTCAAATGAAATTCATAGTTCCAAACACTTTTAGGCCTTGAGCCTTTTTACAAAGTTGCAGATATCAAAGAGTGGAACATTTCATCCAATTAGAGTCTCTCCAAATTCGGTCTCTAAATGGGTCAAAATAGCGATTTACTGGAGTGGAGGAAACACAAAATAAATGGAAAATTCTACTCTCTCACTGACAGGTGGGGCCCACCCGTCAGGGTCACCCTCAACCTCAGTACGACGCCCGCCGCGTGGGCGGCCGGCGTACAGGGAGCGCGCCGCGCCGCGGATCGACGGCCCCACCCCGCGCCCTCAGCCCCGGCTTCACCTAGACGACGTTCCGGCCTCGTTCCGCTCTCTCTCATTGCCTCTCCCTCGCTTTTCCCTCGCGCACAGCAGCAGCAGAACGATGGCCGCCATGGCCGCCCCGCGAGCTTGAGCTCCACGCACCGGCCATCTCCGGCCCTCTTTCGCCTAGCCACCACCCCCACCGCAGTCGCCTCGAGCTCCTCCACCGTCCCCGCCGATCCTCGGCCTCGCCCCGCCACCTCTAGCTCACTCCGAGTGCGCGCACGCCGCGGCCGCGCCATGGCCTAGCCCGCGGCGAGCGAGCTACGCCGGACGCCTCTGGCCGCCTCCCCTCCGTCCAACGCGCGCCCCGTCGTCGCCGCACCTCCCTCCACCGAAGCCCCAAGCCCTAGGCCGCCGCCGTCGGCCCTAGCCCCTTTTCCCACGCGCGACGCCGCGCGCCGCCCCGGCTCACCCGCGCCTCAACGCGGAGGGCCTTCCTCCGGCCATCCCCGCCCCTCCACTCCACCACCGCCGACTTCCTTACCTCGCCGCGCGCCTCACGTGCCCACCCTCGCCGCCTCTCGGTGCCCGAAGCCGCCGGAACCGAAGCCGCGCCGCCGTCTCCGCGCGCCGTCGCCACCTTCGGTTCACCGGCGCCGCGCCTCCTCTCCTCTCCACCACCGGCGACGAGGTCAAGGGGGAACGGACGCCCGTGGACGGGAACACGTCCCCGGGCCCGGTCGGCTTCAAGGCCGGCCACCACGCCGCCGGCACAGCCCCGCCGTTTCCCCCCCCCCCCCCCCCGCGCGCCGTGTTCCACCCCGACGCGAGGAAGAAGAAGAGGAAGGTAGATTTGCGGTTTAGCCCTTGATGTCTTGCGTTTTTACAGATCCAACCCGAGCGCTGTGTACTGTGTCTTGCGGATCTCACGAGCTAGCCCCTGGAAGTTATAGATAATTGCGTATAGGTCCTAGATCTATATTCATTTTGAGCTGAAACTTTGAAAAATCATATCAATTCAAAGAAAAATCCAAAATGGGCAAACTCAGTACCTATGAACTCCTCTTGAGTAGATCTACAGGTTAGGTATGATGAAGATGAGTGAAATGACCATTTTACCCTCGGTTTTGTGCATGTATGTAAAAGGAAAATAAATAGAAAAAAGTGATCTAGATGAACTTCTAAAATGGTAAAACTTGGTCAGTATGCTTTGTAGCACATGAGAACACTATGACAAACTTTATGGCCATAGTGCTTGCTGTTAGGTGGGGCTTTGCCATTATATTTGCATAATGTACCTTTCTATTAATTAAAAAGTGAACACCATGCAAAACCTGCTAGAATGAGTCATCTGGTATTTTTCCTATGCACTAGATAACTGATAAGAGTCACTGGTAAAATATGAGTTTGTGCATGTCAAGTTTGAGTGGTGTTTTGAAATGGACAAAGTGCCACTAGCTAGGAAAGAAAATAAGGAAAAAGTGGGGTTAAATGGCTAGGAAAATTTCAGGAGAACTTTGGTAGCTTGTACATGATACATAGGACTCAGAAAGTATATATGTGCAGGTTTAAACCACTGTTTTGTATTAGGTAAACTCTTTTGCTAATTACACTCTAAGAGTAAGCTAGTTTAGTTAATATGATTAGTTGAGCTAGCTTTAGGTGATGGTTTATACGATTTCTTAAAAGATGGCATGCAGGATTTTCCTAGGAGAGTATGAATGCCTTCCTCGGGAGGTAGACCTGAAATAAGAAGGCTTGTTTACTTTGACATGTAGTATCCACCGTGGGTTACTTTTCTACTGCACTCTATCCTGCATTGCATCCTTACACTCATTTGCATATCCGGCATGCATATAGACCACGGGATCAAGGAGCCGACGCAGGATCTACCATTGATCGAGAAGCCAGACGACAAGTGGAACCCGAAGCAAGAAGACGACGTGTCGCTGAGTTGGCCGTCCCTGTAACAAGGGGTTGCCTGGGGCACAGCCTCACAACCCGGCAAACTAACAGTAGTTTAGTTTGTTCAAGTTGTCAACAACAAAGGTAGGCCCCTTAGGCATTTTCACCTATCTAGGGAGTCTCACCACCCTATTCTTGTTTGTGCATTACGTTTAGGGATTTTATGAAACCCCACATGCATAAATCCTTGATGCCCAAAGTAGAAAGGATAAAACGAAGTCTATGCTTAGCCCTGCTTAGACGGTAGAAGACGAGTGAAGGTATTCACTCGCGAGATGATAGGGCCTACAAATGTTTTTACAAAACCTTGGAATTGAAAGGAAATCTGTTATGACTTGATGATAAGTTGAGACCGGGCGGAGATATGGTTTGATATGATGAGATTGTGATAATGTGTTGGTGGACTCCGCCCGAGTCGATTAAGGCCCGTCCGCTGTTCGCCTGCTGATTGGCATAACATTGCTAGAGTGCTTATCCGGTATATGGGGCCGGTGAAACCTTACTTGTGCCATCCGGAGAACAGAAACACGTTCCTACCCACTGGTTGAGAGGAAGGTGGACCGGGGGAGCTTGGTACTCATGACGGGGAGACCGGGATGCCGGCAGGCTCGTCATGGGGGCACAACCCGGAGGTCAGGCGGGAGTGAATCGAACTTGGGATGGGACAAGTGGAGGCGGGGGACCATATGTGGGAAAGCCGTCGTGTCAGTAAGCATATGGGCCCCTGGCATTTTTAGTTATTCCCGGGAATTAAAAATCGATTCGAATCGCTGATGCTCACCAGGTGTGAGAATGCCAAATATCACTGCCGGACAACGTAGTAACAACTTAAATACTTTATGCTTATATTCATGTTTTATATACAACATGCTTGGATAAGTATGATCCGTCCGACTATTCATAGTGCTGCCCATCCACTGAGAGGAGGTTGATGGATTTGGGAGATGCTTCGAGGTCGAGGGAGAGATGACCCGACGTATAGGGGCATCGCTCCTGAGACGGCTACTCCCAAGAGTTCGATGGGGGCTCTATGAATCTTGGGACGGGGCATGCGTTCATGTTTTATTTTCTCTGCAAGTTTTCCCCCTATGATATTGTTGATAATCATAACTAAGGGGTAGCAGCTGTCAAATCCTGCTATCTTACGATAACATGTTTTAAATAAACAATCAATGGCTAAGGACCCACTTCTAGTAAGCTTATGCGGGTTAGAAGTCAGTCCACCAAAAAGCCTTGCATAATCTCAAATGTGTCGGGCTGAAACCGCCCACGGGTAAGTCCTACGAGTTCCCCACGAACTCACCGTTTGTTCTTGATATTTTTTCCTTTAGGTGCATATCAGATTACGATCAAGGATGACTCCGGTGGGCTCGAGGTCATACTTGATGTTTACTTTCCGCTGCACGTTACATCTCTGTAACGATATGTATTCCGCTGCGAGGTTTATTTTGAAGTTCTATTTCACTACCTTGTACTCCTTTTGAGCAAAAATATTTGTACTCAATCAAATTATGTCAGTATGAAATGGTGGGTTGTTGTAATTGTTGTGGCTCTTCCGAGAGCTTAACGTGCGTGATGTCGGCATCCCTGGGAGATGGTTTCATCGAGTGCCCTTCTGGGTAGCTCGACGGACTACCGAGTTTAGTTCGGTCTAAGTGCACTGTGGGCCAGTGGTGGCAGGTGTACTTAGCCCGTATTAAATCGGCGGTTCCGCCACATTAAGTTTCTCCCATCGGCCTACATATATGGAAAAGCATTATATTCATTGGTTCCTACTTACTAACGTGTACAAGTTTTTGGATTTGGAAAAAGTTTAATTTTTGCCCTCTTCAGTCTAGGCAAACTGAGTCATGCTGCATTGATTTTGTATTTTGAACTGATGCCAAAGCATGGGCCCAAGTGGCGGAAGGGGAGGGCACGTAAGTTGGTCCAAAACATCATTGGTGATGCATATTTTTGAAGTTTCATTCCTATGGTGTGATTTCCTCATTCATCTTCCCAACAAGTCCAACAACCCTCGATTCCGGGTCCCACAACAATTGATATGTTAACAACAGTGGATGGATCAAACCTTGTACTGAATTAAGTTTCTCCCATCGGCCTACATATATGGAAATGCATTATATTCAATGGTTCCTATTTACTAGCGTGTACAAGTTTTTGAACTAGGAAAATGGTTAATTTTCACCCTCTTCAGTCTAGGCAAACTGAGTCATGCTGTGCTGATTTTGTATCTCGGACTGATGCTGAAGCGTGGGCCCTAGTGGCAGAAGAGTTGGGCACGTAAGTTAGGCCAAAACAACTTTGGTGATGCATATTTTTGAGGTTTCATTCCTATGGTGTGGTTTTCTCATTCGTCATACCAACAAGTCCAAAAACCCTCGATTCCGAGTCCCACAACAATTGATATGTTAACAACAGTGGATGGATCAAAACCTGTATTGAATCAAGTTTCTCCCATCGGCCTACATATATGGAAAAGCATTATATTCTTTGGTTCCTACTTAATAGCTTGTACAAGTTTTCGGATTAGGAAAAAGTTTAATTTTCGCCCTCTTCAATCTAGGCAAACTGAGTCATGCTGCGCTGGTTTCGTATCTCGGCCCGATGCCGAAGCGTGGGTTCAAATAGCAGAAGAGGAGGGCATGTAAGTTGGGCCAAAACAACTTTGGTGATGCATATTTTTGAGGTTTCATTCCTATGGTGTGGTTTCCTCTTCCATCTTACCAACAAGTCCAACAAACCTCGATTCCGAGGCCCACAACAATTGATATGTTAACTACAGTGGATGGATCAAAACCTGTATTGAATTAAGTTTCTCCCATCGGCCTACATATATGGAAAAGCATTATATTCATTGGTTCCTACTTACTAACGTGTACAAGTTTTAGTATTAGGAAAAAGTTTAATTTTCGCCCTCTTCAATCTAGGCAAACTGAGTCATGCTGCGCTGGTTTCGTATCTCGGCCTGATGCCGAAGCGTGGGTTCAAATAGCAGAAGAGGAGGGCATGTAAGTTGGGCCAAAACAACTTTGGTGATGCATATTTTTGAGGTTTCATTCCTATGGTGTGGTTTCCTCTTCCATCTTACCAACAAGTCCAACAAACTTGGATTCCGAGTCCCACAACAATTGATAAGTTAACAACAGTGGATGGATCAAAACCTGTATTGAATTAAGTTTCTCCCATCGGCCTACATATATGGAAAAGCATTATATTCTTTGGTTCCTACTTACTAGCGTGTACAAGTTTTCGGATTAGAAAAAAGTTTAATTTTCGCCCTCTTCAGTCTAGACAAACTGAGTCATGCTGCGCTGGTTTCGTATCTCGGCCTGATGCCGAAGTGTGGGCTCAACTAGCAGAAGAGGAGGGCATGTAAGTTGGGCCAAAACAACTTTGTGATGCATATTTTTGAGGTTTCGTTCCTATGGTGTGGTTTCCTCGTTCATCTTACCAAATGTTAACTACAGTGGACGGATCAAAACCTTTATTGAATTAAGTTTCTCCCATCGGCCTACATATATGGAAAAGCATTATATTCATTGGTTCCTACTTACTAACGTGTACAAGTTTTTGTATTTGGAAAAAGTTTAATTTTTGCCCTCTTCAGCCTAGGCAAACTGAGTCATGCTGCATTGATTTTGTATTTTGAACTGATGCAAAAGCATGGGCCCAAGTGGCGGAAGGGGAGGGCATGTAAGTTGGTCCAAAACATCATTGGTGATGCATATTTTTGAAGTTTCATTCCTATGGTGTGATTTCCTCATTCATCTTCCCAACAAGTCCAACAACCCTCGATTCCGGGTCCCACAACAATTGATATGTTAACAACAGTGGATGGATCAAACCTTGTGCTGAATTAAGTTTCTCCCATCGGCCTACATATATGGAAATGCATTATATTCAATGGTTCCTATTTACTAGCGTGTACAAGTTTTTGAACTAGGAAAATGGTTAATTTTCACCCTCTTCAGTCTAGGCAAACTGAGTCATGCTGTGCTGATTTTGTATCTCGGACTGATGCTGAAGCGTGGGCCCTAGTGGCAGAAGAGTTGGGCACGTAAGTTAGGCCAAAACAACTTTGGTGATGCATATTTTTGAGGTTTCATTCCTATGGTGTGGTTTTCTCATTCGTCATACCAACAAGTCCAAAAACCCTCGATTCCGAGTCCCACAACAATTGATATGTTAACAACAGTGGATGGATCAAAACCTGTATTGAATCAAGTTTCTCCCATCGGCCTACATATATGGAAAAGCATTATATTCTTTGGTTCCTACTTAATAGCTTGTACAAGTTTTCGGATTAGGAAAAAGTTTAATTTTCGCCCTCTTCAATCTAGGCAAACTGAGTCATGCTGCGCTGGTTTCGTATCTCGGCCCGATGCCGAAGCGTGGGTTCAAATAGCAGAAGAGGAGGGCATGTAAGTTGGGCCAAAACAACTTTGGTGATGCATATTTTTGAGGTTTCATTCCTATGGTGTGGTTTCCTCTTCCATCTTACCAACAAGTCCAACAAACCTCGATTCCGAGGCCCACAACAATTGATATGTTAACTACAGTGGATGGATCAAAACCTGTATTGAATTAAGTTTCTCCCATCGGCCTACATATATGGAAAAGCATTATATTCATTGGTTCCTACTTACTAACGTGTACAAGTTTTAGTATTAGGAAAAAGTTTAATTTTCGCCCTCTTCAATCTAGGCAAACTGAGTCATGCTGCGCTGGTTTCGTATCTCGGCCTGATGCCGAAGCGTGGGTTCAAATAGCAGAAGAGGAGGGCATGTAAGTTGGGCCAAAACAACTTTGGTGATGCATATTTTTGAGGTTTCATTCCTATGGTGTGGTTTCCTCTTCCATCTTACCAACAAGTCCAACAAACCTGGATTCCGAGTCCCACAACAATTGATAAGTTAACAACAGTGGATGGATCAAAACCTGTATTGAATTAAGTTTCTCCCATCGGCCTACATATATGGAAAAGCATTATATTCTTTGGTTCCTACTTACTAGCGTGTACAAGTTTTCGGATTAGAAAAAAGTTTAATTTTCGCCCTCTTCAGTCTAGACAAACTGAGTCATGCTGCGCTGGTTTCGTATCTCGGCCGGATGCCGAAGTGTGGGCTCAACTAGCAGAAGAGGAGGGCATGTAAGTTGGGCCAAAACAACTTTGTGATGCATATTTTTGAGGTTTCGTTCCTATGGTGTGGTTTCCTCGTTCATCTTACCAAATGTTAACTACAGTGGACGGATCAAAACCTTTATTGAATTAAGTTTCTCCCATCGGCCTACATATATGGAAAAGCATTATATTCATTGGTTCCTACTTACTAACGTGTACAAGTTTTTGTATTAGGAAAAAGTTTAATTTTCGCCCTCTTCAGCCTAGGCAAACTGAGTCATGCTGCGTTGGTTTTGTATCTCGAACTGATGCAAAAGCATGGGCCCAAGTGGCAGAAGGGGAGGGCATGTAAGTTGGTCCAAAACATCAATGGTGATGCATATTTTTGATGTTTCATTCCTATGGTTTGCTTTCCTCATTCATCTTCCCAACAAGTCCAACAACCCTCGATTCCGAGTCCCACAACAATTGATATGTTAACAACAGTGGATGGATCAAAACTTGTGCTGAATTAAGTTTCTCCCATCGGCCTACATATATGGAAATGCATTATATTCAATGGTTCCTATTTACTAGCGTGTACAAGTTTTTGAACTAGGAAAATGGTTAATTTTCGCCCTCTTCAGTCTAGGCAAACTGAGTCATGCTGTGCTGGTTTTGTATCTCGGACTGATGCTGAAGCGTGGGCCCTAGTGGTAGAAGTGTTGGGCATGTATGTTGGGCCAAAACAACTTTGGTGATGCATATTTTTGAGATTTCATTCCTATGGTGTGGTTTTCTCATTCGTCATACCAACAAGTCCAAAAACCCTCGATTCCGAGTCCCACAACAATTGATATGTCAACAACAGTGGATGGATCAAAACCTGTATTGAATTAAGTTTCTCCCATCGGCCTACATATATGGAAAAGCATTATATTCTTTGGTTCCTACTTACTAGCGTGTACAAGTTTTCGGATTAGAAAAAGTTTAATTTTCGCCCTCTTCAGTCTAGGCAAACTGAGTCATGCTGCGCTGGTTTCGCATCTCGGCCTGATGCCGAAGAGTGGGCTCAACTAGCAGAAGAGGAGGGCATGTAAGTTGGGCCAAAAGAACTTTGGTGATGCATATTTTTGAGGTTTCGTTCCTATGGTGTGGTTTCCTCATTCATCTTACCAACAAGTCCAACAGACCTCGATTCCGAGGCCCACAACAATTGATATGTTAACTACAGTGGACAGATCAAAACCTGTATTGAATTAAGTTTCTCCCATCGGCCTACATATATGGAAAAGCATTATATTCATTGGTTCCTACTTACTAACGTGTACAAGTTTTTGGATTTGGAAAAAGTTTAATTTTCGCCCTCTTCAGTCTAGGCAAACTGAGTCATGCTGCATTGATTTTGTATCTTGAACTAATGCCAAAGCATGGGCCCAAGTGGCGGAAGGGGAGGGCATGTAAGTTGGTCCAAAACATCATTGGTGATGCATATTTTTGAAGTTTCATTCCTATGGTGTGATTTCCTCATTCATCTTCCCAACAAGTCCAACAACCCTCGATTCCGGGTCCCACAACAATTGATATGTTAACAACAGTGGATGGATCAAACCTTGTACTGAATTAAGTTTCTCCCATCGGCCTACATATATGGAAATGCATTATATTCAATGGTTCCTATTTACTAGCGTGTACAAGTTTTTGAACTAGGAAAATGGTTAATTTTCACCCTCTTCAGTCTAGGCAAACTGAGTCATGTTGTGCTGATTTTGTATCTCGGACTGATGCTGAAGCGTGGGCCCTAGTGGCAGAAGAGTTGGGCACGTAAGTTGGGCCAAAACAACTTTGGTGATGCATATTTTTGAGGTTTCATTCCTATGGTGTGGTTTTCTCATTCGTCATACCAACAAGTCCAAAAACCCTCGATTCCGAGTCCCACAACAATTGATATGTTAACAACAGTGGATGGATCAAAACCTGTATTGAATCAAGTTTCTCCCATCGGCCTACATATATGGAAAAGCATTATATTCTTTGGTTCCTACTTAATAGCTTGTACAAGTTTTCGGATTAGGAAAAAGTTTAATTTTCGCCCTCTTCAATCTAGGCAAACTGAGTCATGCTGCGCTGGTTTTGTATCTTGGCCCGATGCCGAAGCGTGGGTTCAAATAGCAGAAGAGGAGGGCATGTAAGTTGGGCCAAAACAACTTTGGTGATGCATATTTTTGAGGTTTCGTTCCTATGGTGTGGTTTCCTCTTCCATCTTACCAACAAGTCCAACAAACCTCGATTCCGAGGCCCACAACAATTGATATGTTAACTACAGTGGATGGATCAAAACCTATATTGAATTAAGTTTCTCCCATCGGCCTACATATATGGAAAAGCATTATATTCATTGGTTCCTACTTACTAACGTGTACAAGTTTTAGTATTAGGAAAAAGTTTAATTTTTGCCCTCTTCAGTCTAGGCAAACTGAGTCATGCTGGGTTGGTTTTGTATCTCGAACTGATGCAAAAGCATGGGCCCAAGTGGCAGAAGGGGAGGGCATGTAAGTTGGTCCAAAACATCATTGGTGATGCATATTTTTGAAGTTTCATTCCTATGGTTTGGTTTCCTCATTCATCTTCCCAACAAGTCCAACAACCCTCGATTCTGAGTCCCACAACAATTGATATGTTAACAACAGTGGATGGATCAAATCTTGTACTGAATTAAGTTTCTCCCATCGGCCTACATATATGGAAATGCATTATATTCAATGGTTCCTATTTACTAGCGTGTACAAGTTTTTGAACTAGGAAAATGGTTAATTTTCGCCCTCTTCAGTCTAGGCAAACTGAGTCATGCTGTGCTGGTTTTGTATCTCGGACTGATGCTGAAGCGTGGGCCCTAGTGGCAGAAGAGTTGGGCTTGTAAGTTGGGCCAAAACAACTTTGGTGATGCATATTTTTGAGGTTTCATTCCTATGGTGTGGTTTTCTCATTCGTCATACCAACAAGTCCAAAAACCCTGGATTCTGAGTCCCACAACAATTGATAAGTTAACAATAGTGGATGGATCAAAACCTGTATTGAATTAAGTTTCTCCCATCGGCCTACATATATGGAAAAGCATTATATTCTTTGGTTCCTACTTACTAGCGTGTATAAGTTTTCGGATTAGAAAAAAGTTTAATTTTCGCCCTCTTCAGTCTAGACAAACTGAGTCATGCTGCGCTGGTTTCGTATCTCGGCCTGATGCCGAAGTGTGGGCTCAACTAGCAGAAGAGGAGGGCATGTAAGTTGGGCCAAAACAACTTTGTGATGCATATTTTTGAGGTTTCGTTCCTATGGTGTGGTTTCCTCGTTCATCTTACCAAATGTTAACTACAGTGGACGGATCAAAGCCTTTATTGAATTAAGTTTCTCCCATCGGCCTACATATATGGAAAAGCATTATATTCATTGGTTCCTACTTACTAACGTGTACAAGTTTTTGTATTAGGAAAAAGTTTAATTTTCGCCCTCTTCAGCCTAGGCAAACTGAGTCATGCTGCGTTGGTTTTGTATCTCGAACTGATGCAAAAGCATGGGCCCAAGTGGCAGAAGGGGAGGGCATGTAAGTTGGTCCAAAACATCAATGGTGATGCATATTTTTGAAGTTTCATTCCTATGGTTTGGTTTCCTCATTCATCTTCCCAACAAGTCCAACAACCCTCGATTCCGAGTCCCACAACAATTGATATGTTAACAACAGTGGATGGATCAAAACTTGTGCTGAATTAAGTTTCTCCCATCGGCCTACATATATGGAAATGCATTATATTCAATGGTTCCTATTTACTAGCGTGTACAAGTTTTTGAACTAGGAAAATGGTTAATTTTTGCCCTCTTCAGTCTAGGCAAACTGAGTCATGCTGTGCTGGTTTTGTATCTCGGACTGATGCTGAAGCGTGGGCCCTAGTGGTAGAAGAGTTGGGCATGTATGTTGGGCCAAAACAACTTTGGTGATGCATATTTTTGAGATTTCATTCCTATGGTGTGGTTTTCTCATTCGTCATACCAACAAGTCCAAAAACCCTCGATTCCGAGTCCCACAACAATTGATATGTCAACAACAGTGGATGGATCAAAACCTGTATTGAATTAAGTTTCTCCCATCGGCCTACATATATGGAAAAGCATTATATTCTTTGGTTCCTACTTACTAGCGTGTACAAGTTTTCGGATTAGAAAAAGTTTAATTTTCGCCCTCTTCAGTCTAGGCAAACTGAGTCATGCTGCGCTGGTTTCGCATCTCGGCCTGATGCCGAAGAGTGGGCTCAACTAGCAGAAGAGGAGGGCATGTAAGTTGGGCCAAAAGAACTTTGGTGATGCATATTTTTGAGGTTTCGTTCCTATGGTGTGGTTTCCTCATTCATCTTACCAACAAGTCCAACAGACCTCGATTCCGAGGCCCACAACAATTGATATGTTTACTACAGTGGACAGATCAAAACCTGTATTGAATTAAGTTTCTCCCATCGGCCTACATATATGGAAAAGCATTATATTCATTGGTTCCTACTTACTAACGTGTACAAGTTTTTGGATTTGGAAAAAGTTTAATTTTCGCCCTCTTCAGTCTAGGCAAACTGAGTCATGCTGCATTGATTTTGTATCTTGAACTGATGCCAAAGCATGGGCCCAAGTGGCGGAAGGGGAGGGCATGTAAGTTGGTCCAAAACATCATTGGTGATGCATATTTTTGAAGTTTCATTCCTATGGTGTGATTTCCTCATTCATCTTCCCAACAAGTCCAACAACCCTCGATTCCGGGTCCCACAACAATTGATGTGTTAACAACAGTGGATGGATCAAACCTTGTACTGAATTAAGTTTCTCCCATCGGCCTACATATATGGAAATGCATTATATTCAATGGTTCCTATTTACTAGCGTGTACAAGTTTTTGAACTAGGAAAATGGTTAATTTTCACCCTCTTCAGTCTAGGCAAACTGAGTCATGCTGTGCTGATTTTGTATCTCGGACTGATGCTGAAGCGTGGGCCCTAGTGGCAGAAGAGTTGGGCACGTAAGTTGGGCCAAAACAACTTTGCTGATGCATATTTTTGAGGTTTCATTCCTATGGTGTGGTTTTCTCATTCGTCATACCAACAAGTCCAAAAACCCTCGATTCCGAGTCCCACAACAATTGATATGTTAACAACAGTGGATGGATCAAAACCTGTATTGAATCAAGTTTCTCCCATCGGCCTACATATATGGAAAAGCATTATATTCTTTGGTTCCTACTTAATAGCTTGTACAAGTTTTCGGATTAGGAAAAAGTTTAATTTTCGCCCTCTTCAATCTAGGCAAACTGAGTCATGCTGCGCTGGTTTCGTATCTCGGCCCGATGCCGAAGCGTGGGTTCAAATAGCAGAAGAGGAGGGCATGTAAGTTGGGCCAAAACAACTTTGGTGATGCATATTTTTGAGGTTTCGTTCCTATGGTGTGGTTTCCTCTTCCATCTTACCAACAAGTCCAACAAACCTCGATTCCGAGGCCCACAACAATTGATATGTTAACAACAGTGGATGGATCAAAACTGGTATTGAATTAAGTTTCTCCCATCGGCCTACATATATGGAAAAGCATTATAGTCATTGGCTCTTACTACTGTACAAGTTTTCGGATTAGGAAAAAGTTTAATTTTCGCCCTCTTCAGTCCAGGCAAACTGAGTCATGCCACGTTGGTTTTGTGTCTCCGACTGATGCCGAAGCGTGGGCTCAAGTGGCAGAAGAGGAGGGCATGTAAGTTGGACCAAAACAACTTTGGTGATGCATATTTTTGAGGTTTCGTTCCTATGGTGTGGTTTCCTCATTCATCATACCAACAAGTCCAACAACCCTTGATTCCGAGTCCCACAACAATTGATATGTTAACAACAATGGATGGATCAAAACATTTGTTGAATTAAGTTTCTCCCATCAGCCTACATATATGGAAAAGCATTATATGCATTGGTTCTTACTTACTCGCGTGTACAAATTTTTGGATTAGGAAAAAGTTTAATTTTCGCCCTCTTCAGTATAGGCAAACTGAGTCATGCTGCGCTGGTTTTGTATCTCGTCCTGATGCCGAAGCGTGGGCTCAAGTGGCAGAAGATGAGGGCATGTAAGTCGGGCCAAAACAACTTTGGTGATGCATAGTTTTGAAGTTTCTTTCCTATGGTGTGGTTTCCTTATTCATCATACCAACATGTCAAACAACCCTCGATTCTGACTCCCACAACAATTGATATGTTAACAACAGTGGATGGATCAAAACCAGTATTGAATTAAGTTTTTCCCATCGGCCTACATATATGGAAAAGCATTATATTCATTGGTTCCTACATAATAGCGTGTACAAGTTTTCGGATTAGGACAAAGTTTAATTTTCGCCCTCTTCAGTCTAGGCAAACTGAGTCATGCTGTGTTGGTTTTGTATCTTGGACTGATGCAAAAGCATGGGCTCACGTGGCGAAGAGGAGGGCATGTAAGTTGGGCCAAAACAACTTTGGTGATGCATATTTTTGAGGTTTCGTTCCTATGGTGTGGCTTTCTCATTCACCTTCCCAACAAGTCCAACAACCCTCGATTCAGAGTCCCGCAACATTAGATATATTAACAACAGTGGATGGATCAAAACCTGTATTGAATTAAGTTTCTCCCATCGGCCCACATATATGGAAAAGCATTATATTCATTGGTTCCTGCTTACTAGCGTGTACAAGTTTTTGGATTAGGAAAAAGTATAATTTTCGCCCTCTTCAGTCTAGGCAAACGGAGTCATGCTGCACTGGTTTTGTATCTCGGACTGTTGCCGAAGAGTGGGCTCAAGTGGCAGAAGAGGAGGGCATGTAACTTGGGCAAAACAACTTTGGTGATGCATATTTTTGAGGTTTCCTTCCTATGGTGTGGTTTCCTCATTCATCTTCCCAACAAGTCCAACAACCCTTGATTCCAAGTCCCACAACAAATGATATGTTAACAACAGTGGATGGAACAAAACCTGTATTGAATTAAGTTTCTCCCATCGGCCCACATATATGGAAAAGCATTATATTCATTGGTTTTTACTTACTAGCGTGTACAAGTTTTTGGATTGGGAAAAAGTTTAATTTTCGCCCTCTTCAGTCTAGGCAAACTGAGTCATGCTGCGCTGGTTTTGTATCTTGGCCTGATGCCGAAGCGTGGGCTCAACTGGCAGAAGAGGAGGGCATGTAAGTTGGGCCAAAACAACTTTGGTGATGCATATTTTTGGGGTTTCGTTCCTATGGTGTGGTTTCCTCATTCATCTTCCCAACAAGTCCAACAACCATCGATTCCGAGTCCCACAACAATTGATATGTTAACAACAGTGGACGGATCAAAACCTGTATTGAATTAAGTTTCTCCCACCGGCCTACATATCTGGAAAAGCGTTATATTCGTTGGTTCTTACTTACTAGCGTGTACAAGTTTTTGGATTAGGAAAAGTTTAATTTTTGCCCTCTTCAGTCTAGGCAAACGGAGTCATGCTGCACTGGTTTTGTGTCGGACTGTTGCTGAAGCGTGGGCTCAAGTGGCAGAAGAGGAGGGCATGTAAATTTGGCCAAAACAACTTTGGTGATGCATATTTTTGAGGTTTCGTTCCTATGGTGTGGTTTCCTCATTTCGCATACCAACAAGTCCAACAACCCTCGTTTCTGAGTCCCACAACAATTGATATGTTAACAACAGCGGATGGAACCAAATTTGTATTGAATTAAGTTTCTCCCATCGGCCTACATATGTGGAAAAGCATTATATTCATTGGTTTTTACTTACTAGCGTGTAAAAGTTTTTGGATTAGGAAAAAGTTTAATTTTTGCCCTCTTCAGTCTATGCAAACTGAGTCATGCTACGCTAGTTTTGTATCTCGTCTTGATGCCAAAGCGTGGGCTCAAGTGGCAGAAGATGAGGGCATGTAAGTCGGGCCAAAACAACTTTGGTGATGCATATTTTTGAGGTTTCTTTCCTATAGTGTGGTTTCCTCATTCATCATACTAACATGTCCAACAACCCTCGGTTTCGAGTCCCACAGCAATTGATATGTTAACAACAATGGACGGATCAAAACCTGTATTGAATTAAGTTTCTCCCATCGGCCTGAATATATGGAAAAGCATTATATTCATTGGTTCTTACTTACTAGCGTGTACAAGTTTTCGGATTAGGAAAAAGTTTAATTTTCGCCCTCTTCAGTCTAGGCAAACTGAGTCATGCTGCGCTGGTTTTGTATCTCATCCTGATGCCGAAGCGTGGGCTCAAGTGGCAGAAGATGAGGGCATGTAAGTTGGGCCAAAACAACTTTGGTGATGCATATTTTTGAGGTTTCTTTCCTATGGTGTGGTTTTCCTCATTTATCATACCAACAAGTCCAACAACCCTCGATTCTGAGTACCACAACAATTGATGTGTTAACAACAGTGGATGGCTCGAAAATGGTATTGAATTAAGTTTCTCCCATCGGCCTACATATATGGAAAAGCATTATATTCAATGGTTCTTACTTACTAGCGTGTACAAGTTTTAGGATTAGGAAAAAGTTTAATTTTCGCCCTCTTTAGTCTAGGTAAACGGAGTCATGCTGCGCTGGTTTTGTATCTCGTCCTGATGCCGAAGCGTGGGCTCAAGTGGCAGAAGTGAGGACAAGTAAGTTGGGCCTAAACAACTTTGGTGATGCAAATATTTGAGGTTTCTTTCCTATGGTGTGGTTTTCTCCCTCTTCAGTCTAGGCAAACTGAGTCATGCTGCGTTGGTTTTGTATCTCGGACTGATGCCGAAGCGTGGGCTCAGGTGGCAGAAGAGGAGGGCATGTAAGTTGGGCCAAAACAATTTTGGTGATGCATATTTTTGAGGTTTCTTTCCTATGGTGTGGATTCATCATACCAACAAGTCCAACAACCCTCATTTCCTAGTTCCACAACAATTGATATGTTAACAACAGTGGATGGATCAAAACTGGTATTGAATTAAGTTTCTCCCATCGGCCTACATATATGGAAAAGCATTATTCATTGGTTCCTACTTACTAGCGTGTACAACTTTTCGGTTTAGGAAAAAGTTTAATTTCCGCCCTCTTCAGTCTAGACAAACCGAGTCATGTTGCGCTGGTTTAGTACCTTGTCCTGATGCCGAAGCGTGGGCTCAAGTGGCAGAAGATGAGGGCATGTAAGTTGGGCCAAAACAACTTTGGTGATGCATATTTTTGAGGTTTCTTTCCTATGGTGTGGTTTCCTCATTCATCATACCAGCAAGTCCAACAACCCTCGATTCCGAGTACCACAACAATTGATGTGTTAACAACAGTGGATGGATCAAAACTGGTATTGAATTAAGTTTCTCCCATCGGCCTACATTTATGGAAAAGCATTATATTCATTGGTTCTTACTTACTAGCGTGTACAAGTTTTCGGATTAGGAACAAGTTTAATTTTCGCCCTCTTCAGTCTAGGCAAACTGAGTCATGTTGCACTGGTTTTGTATCTCGTCCTGATGCCGAAGCGTGGGCTCAAGAGGCAGAAGTTGAGGACAAGTAAGTTGGGCCTAAACAACTTTGGTGATGCAAATTTTTGAGGTTTTTTCCTATGGTATGGTTTTCTCCCTCTTCAGTCTAGGCAACCTGAGTCATGCTGCGTTGGTTTTGTATCTTGGACTGATGCCGAAGCGTGGGCTCACGTGGCAGAAGAGGAGGGCGTGTAAGTTGGGCCAAAACAACTTTGGTGATGCATATTTTTGAGGTTTCTTTCCTATGGTGTGGATTCATCATACCAATAAGTCCAACAACCCTCGATTCCGAGTACCACAACAATTGATATGTTAACAACAGTGGATGGATCAAAACTGGTATTGAATTAAGTTTCTCCCATCGGCCTACATATATGGAAAAGCATTATATTCATTGGTTCTTACTTACTAGCGTGTACAAGTTTTCGGATTAGAAAAAAGTTTAATTTTCGCCCTCTTCAATCTAGGCAAACTGAGTCATGCTGTGCTGGTTTTGTATCTCATCCTGATGCCGAAGCGCGGGCTCAAGTGGCAGAAGAAGAGGGCATGTAAGTTGGGCCAAAACAACTTTGGTGATGCATATTTTTGGGGTTTCCTTCCTATGGTGTGGTTTCCTCATTCATCATACCAACAAGTCCAACTACCCTCGATTCCGAGTCGCACAACAATTGATATGTTAACAACTGTGGATGGATCAAAACCTGTATTGAATTAAGTTTCTCCCATCGGCCTACATATATGGAAAAGCGTTATATTCATTGGTTCCTACTAACTAGCGTGTAAAAGTTTTTGGATTTGGAAAAAGTTTAATTTTTGCCTCTTCAGTCTAGGCAAATGGAGTCATGCTGCATGGGTTTTGTATCTCGGACTGTTGCCGAAGCGTGGGCTCAAGTGGCAGAAGAGGAGGGCATGTAAATTGGGCCAAAACAACTTTGGTGATGCATTTTTTTGAGGTTTCGTTCCTATGGTGTGGTTTCCTCATTCATCATACCAACAAGTACAACAACCTTCGTTTCCAAGTCCCAAAACAATTGATATGTTAACAACAGTGGATGGATCAAAACTGGTATTGAATTAAGTTTCTCCCGTCGGCCTACATATATGGAAACGCATTATATTCATTGGCTCTTACTTACTAGCGTGTAGAAGTTTCTGGTTTAGGAAAAAGTTTAATTTTCGCCCTCTTCAGTCTAGGCAAACTGAGTCATGCTGCGCTAGTTTTGTATCATGGCCTGATGCCGAAGCGTGGGCTCAAGTGGCGGAAGAGGAGGGCATGTAAGTTGGGCCAAAACAACTTTGGTGATGCATATTTTTTAGGTTTCGTTCCTATGGTGTGGTTTCCTCATTCATCATACCGACAAGTACAACAACCTTCGTTTCCGAGTCCCAAAACAATTGATATGTTAACAACAGTGGATGGATCAAAACTGGTATTGAATTAAGTTTCTCCCATCGGCCTACATATATAGAAAAGCATTATATTCATTGGCTCTTACTTACTAGCATGTACAAGGTTTCGGATTAGGAAAAAGTTTAATTTTCGCCCTCTTCAGTCTAGGCAAACTGAGTCATGCTGCACAGGTTTTGTATCTCGTCCTGATGCCGAAGCGTGGGCTCAAGTGGTAGAAGATGAGGGCATGTAAGTTGGGCCAAAACAACTTTGGTGATGCATATTTTTGGGGTTTCTTTCCTATGGTGTGGTTTCCTCATTCATCATATCAACAAGTCCAACAACCATCGATTCCGAGTCCCACAGCAATTGATATGTTAACAACGGTGGATGGAACAAAACCTGTGTTGAATTAAGTTTCTGCCATCGGCCTACATATATGGAAAAGCATTATATTCATTGGTTCTTACTTACAAGCGTGTACAAGCTTTTGGATTAGGAAAAGTTTAATTTTCGCCCTCTTCAGTCTAGGCAAACTGAGTCATGCCGCGCTGGTTTTGTATCTTGGCCTGATGCCGAAGCGTGGGCTCAAGTGGCTTAAGAGGAGGGCGTGTAAGTTGGGCGAAAACAACTGTGGTGATGCATATTTTTGAGGTTTCGTTCCTATGGTGTGGTTTCCTCATTCATCATACCAACAAGTCCAACAACCTTCATTTCCGAGTCACACAACAATTGATATGTTAACAACAGTGGATGGATCAAAACTGGTATTGAATTAAGTTTCTCCCATCGGCCTACATATATGGAAAAGCATTATATTCATTGGCTCTTACTTACTAGAGTGTACAAGTTTTCAGATTAGGAAAAAGTTTAATTTTCGCCCTCTTCAGTCTAGGCAAACTGAGTCATGCTGCGCTGGTTTTGTATCTCGTCCTGATGCCGAAGCGTGGGCTCAAGGGGCAGAAGATGAGGGCATGTAAGTTCGGCCAAAACAACTTTGGTGATGCATATTTTTGGGGTTTCTGTCCTATGGTGTGGTTTCCTCATTCATCATACCAACAAGTTCAACAACCCTCGATTCTGAGTCCCACAACAATTGATATGTTAACAACAGTGGATGGATCAAAACCTGTATTGAATTAAGTTTCTCCCTTCGGCCTACATATATGGAAAATGGTTATATTCAATGGTTCCTACTTACTAGCGTGTACAAGTTTTCGGATTAGGAAAAAGTTTAATTTTCGCCCTCTTCCGTCTAGGCAAACTGAGTCATGCTGCGTTGGTTTTGTATTTTGGACTGATGCCGAAGCATAGGCTCACGTGGCAGAAGAGGAGGGCATGTAAGTTGGGCCAAAACAACTTTGGTGATGCATATTTTTGAGGTTTCGTTCCAATGGAGTGGTTTTCTCATTCATCTTCCCAACAAGTCCAACAAAACATGTATTGAAATAAGTTTCTCCCATGGGCCTACATATATGGAAAAGCATTATATTCATTGGTTCTTACTTACTAGCGTGTACAAGTTTTTGGATTAGGAAAAAGTTTAATTTTCGCCCTCTTCGGTCTAGGCAAACTGAGTCATGCTGCGCTGGTTTTGTATCTTGGCTTGATGCCGAAGCGTGGGCTCAAGTGGCAGAAGAGGAGGGCATATAAGTTGGGCCAAAACAACTTTGGTGATGCATATTTTTGAGGTTTCATTCCAATGGTATGGTTTCCTCATTCATATTCCGTACAAGTCCAACAACCCTCAATTCCGTGTCCCACAACAATTGATATTTTAACAACAGCGGATGGATCAAAACATGTGTTGAATTAAGTTTCTCCCATCGGCCTACATATATGGAAAAGCATTATATTCATTGGTTCTTACTTACAAGCGTGTACAAGTTTCTAGTTTAGGAAAAAGTTTAATTTTCGCCCTCTTCAGTCTAGGCAAACTGAGTCATGCTGCGCTAGTTTTGTATCATGGCCTGATGCCGAAGCGTGGGCTCAAGTGGCGGAAGAGGAGGGCATGTAAGTTGAGCCAAAACAACTTTGGTGATGCATATTTTTTAGGTTTCGTTCCTATGGTGTGGTTTCCTCATTCATCATACCAACAAGTACAACAACCTTCGTTTCCGAGTCCCAAAACAATTGATATGTTAACAACAGTGGATGGATCAAAACTGGTATTGAATTAAGTTTCTCCCATCGGCCTACATATATAGAAAAGAATTATATTCATTGGCTCTTACTTACTAGCATGTATAAGTTTTCGGATTAGGAAAAAGTTTAATTTTCGCCCTCTTCAGTCTAGGAAAACTGAGTCATGCCGCGCTGGTTTTGTATCTTGGCCTGATGCCGAAGCGTGGGCTCAAGTGGCTTAAGAGGAGGGCATGTAAGTTGGGCGAAAACAACTGTGGTGATGCATATTTTTGAGGTTTCGTTCCTATGGTGTGGTTTCCTCATTCATCGTACCAACAAGTCCAACAACCTTCATTTCCGAGTCCCACAGCAATTGATATGTTAACAACAGTGGATGGATCAAAACTGGTATTGAATTAAGTTTCTCCCATCGGCCTACATATATGGAAAAGCATTATATTCATTGGCTCTTACTTACTAGCGTGTACAAGTTTTCAGATTAGGAAAAAGTTTAATTTTCGCCCTCTTCAGTCTAGGCAAACTGAGTCATGCTGCGCTGGTTTTGTATCTCGTCCTGATGCCGAAGCGTGGGCTCAAGGGGCAGAAGATGAGGGCATGTAAGTTGGGCCAAAACAACTTTGGTGATGCATATTTTTGGGGTTTCTGTCCTATGGTGTGGTTTCCTCATTCATCATACCAACAAGTTCAACAACCCTCGATTCTGAGTCCCACAACAATTGATATGATAACAACAGTGGATGGATCAAAACCTGTATTGAATTAAGTTTCTCCCTTCGGCCTACATATATGGAAAATGGTTATATTCAATGGTTCCTACTTACTAGCGTGTACAAGTTTTCGGATTAGGAAAAAGTTTAATTTTCGCCCTCTTCAGTCTAGGCAAACTGAGTCATGCTGCGTTGGTTTTGTATTTTGGACTGATGCCGAAGCATGGGCTCACGTGGAAGAAGACGAGGGCATGTAAGTTGGGCCAAAACAACTTTGGTGATGCATATTTTTGAGGTTTCGTTCCTATGGAGTGGTTTTCTCATTCATCTTCCCAACAAGTCCAACAAAACATGTATTGAAACAAGTTTCTCCCATCGGCCTACATATATGGAAATGCATTATATTCATTGGTTCTTACTTACTAGCGTGTACAAGTTTTTGGATTAGGAAAAAGTTTAATTTTCGCCCTCTTCAGTCTAGGCAAACTGAGTCATGCTGCGCTGGTTTTGTATCTTGGCTTGATGCCGAAGCGTGGGCTCAAGTGGCAGAAGAGGAGGGCATGTAAGTTGGGCCAAAACAACTTTGGTGATGCATATTTTGGAGGTTTCATTCCAATGGTATGGTTTCCTCATTCATATTCCCTACAAGTCCAACAACCCTCAATTCCGTGTCCCACAACAATTGATATTTTAACAACAGCGGATGGATCAAAACATGTGGTGAATTAAGTTTCTCCCATCGGCCTACATATATGGAAAAGCATTATATTCATTGGTTCTTACTTACTAGCGTGTACAAGTTTTCGGATTAGGAAAAAGTTTAATTTTTGCCCTCTTCAGTCTTGGCAAACTGAGTCATGCTACTTTGGTTTTGTGTCTCGGACTGATGCCGAAGCGTGGGCTCAAGTGGCAGAAGAGAAGGGCATGTAAGTTGGGCCAAAACAACTTTGGTGATGCATATTTTTGAGGTTTCATTCCAATGGTATGGTTTCCTCATTCATATTCCCTACAAGTCCAACAACCCTCAATTCCGTGTCCCACAACAATTGATATGTTAACAACAGTGGATGGATCAAAACCTGTATTGAATTAAGTTTCTACCATCGGCCTACATATATGGAAAAGCATTATGTTCATTGGTTCCTGCTTACTAGCGTGTACAAGTTTTCGGATTAGGAAAAGTTTAAGTTTCGTCCTCTTCAGTCTAGGCAAACTGAGTCATGCTGCGCTGGTTTTGTATCTTGGCCTGATGCCGAAGCGTGGGCTCAAGTCGCAGAAGAGGAGGGCACGTAAGATGGGCCATAACAACATTGGTGATGCATGTTTTTGAGGTTTCGTTCCAATGGTATGGTTTCCTCATACATATTCCCAACAAGTCCAACAACCCTCAATTCCGTGTCCCACTACAATTGATATGTTAACAATAGTGGACGGATCAAAACCTGCATTGAATTAAGTTTTTCCCATCGGCCTACATATATGGAAAAGCATTATATTCATTGGTTCCTACTTACTAGCGTGTACAAGTTTTCGGATTAGGAAAAAGTTTAATATTCGCCCTCTTCAGTCTAGGCAAACTGACTCATGCTACGTTGGTTTTGTGTCTCAGACTGATACCGAAGCGTGGGCTCACGTGGCAGAAGAGGAGGGCATGTAAGTCGGGCCAAAACAACTTTGGTGATGCATATTTTTGAGGTTTCGTTCCTATGGTGTGGTTTCCTCATTCATCTTCCCAATAAGTCCAACAACCCTCTATTCCGAGTCCCACAATAAATGATATGTTAACAACAGTGGATGGAATAAAACCTGTATTGAATTAAGTTTGTCCCATCGGCCTACATATATCGAAAAGCATTATATTCATTGTTGCTTACTTACTAGCGTGTACAAGTTTTTGGATTTGAAAAAAGTTTCATTTTTGCCCTCTTCAGTCTAAGCAAACTGAGTCATGCTGCGCTGGTTTTGTATCTTGGCCTGATGCCGAAGCGTGGGCTCAAGTGGCAGAAGAGGATGGCAAGTAAGTTGGGCAAAACAACATTGGTGTTGCATATTTTTGAGGTTTCATTCCTTTGGTGTGGTTTTCTCATTCATCATACCAACAAGTCCAACAACCCTCGATTCTGAGTCCCATAACAATTGATATGTTAACAACAGTGGATGGATCAAAATTGGTATTGAATTAAGTTTCTCCCATCGGCCTACATATATGGAAAAGCATTATAGTCATTGGCTCTTACTTACTAGCGTGTACAAGTTTTCGGATTAGGAAAAAGTTTAATTTTTGCCCTCTTCAATCTAGGCAAACTGAGTCATGCTACGTTCGTTTTGTGTCTCGGACTGATGCCGAAGCATGGGCTCACGTGGCAGAAGAGGAGGGCATGTAAGTTGGACCAAAACAACTTTGGTGATGCATATTTTTGAGGTTTCGTTGCTATGGTGTGGTTTCCTCATTCATCATATCAACAAGTCCAACAACCCTCGATTCTGAGTCCCACAACAATTGATATGTTAACAACAATGGATGGATCAAAACATTTGTTGAATTAAGTTTCTCCCATCAGCCTACATATATGGAAAAGCATTATATGCATTGGTTCTTACTTACTCGCGTGTACAAGTTTTTGGATTAGGAAAAAGTTTAATTTTCGCCCTCTTCAGTATAGGCAAACTGAGTCATGCTGCGCTGGTTTTGTATCTCGTCCCGATGCCGAAGCGTGGGCTCAAGTGGCAGAAGATGAGGGCATGTAAGTCGGGCCAAAACAACTTTGGTGATGCATAGTTTTGAAGTTTCTTTCCTATGGTGTCGTTTCCTCATTCATCATACCAACATGTCCAACAACCCTCGATTCTGACTCCCACAACAATTGATATGTTAACAACAGTGGACGGATCAAAACCTGTATTGAATTAAGTTTTTCCCATCGGCCTACATATATGGAAAAGCATTATATTCATTTGTTCCTACATAATAGCGTGTACAAGTTTTCGGATTAGGACAAAGTTTAATTTTCGCCCTCTTCAGTCTAGGCAAATAGAGTCATGCTGTGTTGGTTTTGTATCTTGGACTGATCTCGAAGCATGGGCTCACGTGGCAAAAGAGGAGGGCATGTAAGTTGGGCCAAAACAACTTTGGTGATGCATATTTTTGAGGTTTCGTTCCTATGGTGTGGTTTCCTCATTCAACTTCCCAATAAGTCCAACAACCCTCTATTCCGAGTCCCACAATAAATGATATGTTAACAACAGAGGATGGAATAAAACCTGTATTGAATTAAGTTTGTCCCATCAGCCTACATATATGAAAAAGCATTATATTCATTGTTGCTTACTTACTAGCGTGTACAAGTTTTTGGATTTGAAAAAAGTTTAATTTTTGCCCTCTTCAGTCTAAGCAAACTGAGTCATGCTGCGCTGGTTTTGTATCTTGGCCTGATGCCGAAGCGTGGGCTCAAGTGGCAGAAGAGGATGGCAAGTAAGTTGGGCAAAACAACACTGGTGTTGCATATTTTTGAGGTTTCATTCCTTTGGTGTGGTTTTCTCATTCATCTTACCAACAAGTCCAACAACCCTCGATTCTGAGTCCCATAACAATTGATATGTTAACAACAGTGGATGGATCAAAACTAGTATTGAATTAAGTCTCTCCCATCGGCCTACATATATGGAAAAGCATTATATTCATTGGTTCTTACTTACTAGCGTGTACAAGTTTTCGGATTAGGAAAATGTTTAATTTTCGCCCTCTTCAATCTAGGCAAACTGAGTCATGCTACGTTCGTTTTGTGTCTCGGACTGATGCTGAAGCGTGGGCTCACGTGGCAGAAGAGGAGGGCATGTAAGTTGGACCAAAACAACTTTGGTGATGCATATTTTTGAGGTTTCGTTCCTATGGTGTGGTTTCCTCATTCATCATACCAACAAGTCCAACAACCCTCGATTCTGAGTCCCACAATAATTGATATGTTAACAACAATGGATGGATCAAAACATTTGTTGAATTAAGTTTCTCCCATCAGCCTACATATATGGAAAAGCATTATATGCATTGGTTCTTACTTACTCGCGTGTACAAATTTTTGGATTACGAAAAAGTTTAATTTTCACCCTCTTCAGTATAGGCAAACTGAGTCATGCTGCGCTGGTTTTGTATCTCGTCCCGATGCCGAAACGTGGGCTCAAGTGGCAGAAGATGAGGGCATGTAAGTCGGGCCAAAACAACTTTGGTGATGCATAGTTTTGAAGTTTCTTTCCTATGGTGTGGTTTCCTCATTCATCATACCAACATGTCCAACAACCCTCGATTCTGACTCCCACAACAATTGATATGTTAACAACAGTGGACGGATCAAAACCTGTATTGAATTAAGTTTTTCCCATCGGCCTACATATATGGAAAAGCATTATATTCATTTGTTCCTACATAATAGCGTGTACAAGTTTTCGGATTAGGACAAAGTTTAATTTTCGCCCTCTTCAGTCTAGGCAAATAGAGTCATGCTGTGTTGGTTTTGCATCTTGGACTGATCACGAAGCATGGGCTCACGTGGCAAAAGAGGAGGGCATGTAAGTTGGGCCAAAACAACTTTGGTGATGCATATTTTTGAGGTTTCGTTCCTATGGTGTGGTTTCCTCATTCATCTTCCCAATAAGTCCAACAACCCTCTATTCCGAGTCCCACAATAAATGATATGTTAACAACAGTGGATGGAATAAAACCTGTATTGAATTAAGTTTATCCCATCAGCCTACATATATGGAAAAGCATTATATTCATTGTTGCTTACTTACTAGCGTGTACAACAATTATATCATCCAGTTTTGGTTTACAAAACTATTTTCGGAAACCTTTTCAAGTATTTGAAAAATGAGAGTATACGATAAGCCCATACTAAGGATGTTAGAGTTATCCAGGTGACATCGCTGACATTCTGACCTAGATAGAACTCATATGCATATTCGGTGCTTTGGGAAGCAACTTTTCGGCCATAGCTGTCCCAGTACTGGAGGAAGCTATTGGGATTTGCGAACGGTTGTGAACCCTGCATTCATGCCCCGTAGTACAAGCTCTTTAAGGGTGGTGGGCAGGTTTGAGGCTTTCATACCCACCACACTTATATTCGGTTTTGGGATCCACCTCTTTCTCGACAATCCCAGTACTGGTGGAAAGTCAGGCTTTGAGGAAAAGGTGCATCGGCCCACCTACGTTGTCCACGCAGCGGTCACGCGTGGATGCCACATTAGGTGGTAATGTATGAGCATGCATTCTTCTGCAGGTACACTGACCACGTGCGAAACTAAGAACGACTAGAGAACGGCTAGTTGCATTAGAGAGAGACGTGCATATATGTCACCGAATTATCGCTAGCTATATATATAATACATAGGATGTGGGATGTGAGATCGAATAGGACGAATCATGCATCATGTATCTTTTGTTATCATTTTGGGGATATTAATAAAAAACAAATGGAATAAATCTTGACTTAAACCTACCTTCTGCACGTTTCGCTACAGAATCTGTCAATTGTAAGCAACTAATACAACTCGCTAAGTAAAAGCCTCTCCTATGGAGTTTCCTAGGAAAGTGTTCGTTCGAGAGCTATAACTGAAAACATTTGGGTTCAAAAATCAGGACACCCATACCATCGAGACACAGCGCACAAGTTTTCCGTTAACTAATACGATTGCCCGAGCTTACCGGATGACGGATAACACTTTATGCGCCATTCAGTTTTTCTGTTCACTTACATGCTTTCATGCATCCAGCATGTAATTATGGTGTTATGACCTTTTTATCACTGCATCGGCTGCACAAAAGCTCTTGGACTAAACTCGACTGGCTTTGTTTCTGCAGATGGTCACCCCACCAGAGACATCTGCTCAGGGGGCTGCTCATGGAGCACCATCTCCTTCCGAGTTGGCCACTCAGGTCGCTCAGCAACTCATCAACTTGATAGCTCAAGAGAAACAACGGCGCGACCCGCAAGAGATCAGCTACACTGACTTTGCGGCGCTACAACCGCCTATCTTCACCACTGCCCCAGATCCATTGGATGCTGATGACTGGCTTCGGATTATCGAGTCCAAGTTCAGTCTACTGCCTCACCTCAGTGAGCAACAGAAGGCTCGCTTTGCAGCACAGTGTCTGCATGGTCCCTCGGGGGCCTGGTGTGCTTCATTCCTGGCAATGCAACCAGCCGGGCACCAGGTCACATGGGAGGAGTTCCGTGCGGCTTTTCGGGCTCACTACCTCCCGCCTAGTCTCATCGAGCTCAAGCAAAGAGAATTTCGAGCACTTCGACAAGGGGACATGTCGGTACTCGAATATGTGCAAGCTTTCATCCGCTTGTCCCAGTACTCCCCTGAAAACGTCAACACTGACCCACGAAGGGCTACCCGTCTGTTGGATGGATTCGATCCCACTCTGCTGACTCACTTGGGGCGCAGCTACGACAGCTTCAATGAGTTGGTGGATGTCGCCATCGACATGGAGCATCGCCTCCGTCGGGCCCATGAGGACCAGCAGAAGAAAAGACTTGCCAGTACACCTCCATCGAGTCCATCTCAGCGGCCACGGGTTGAGCATCAATTCCCACCGCCAATATATTACCTAGAAGAGCCTCCGCTACAAGAACAATGCAGTGGGGCACAACAACCCATGTCATTTTACAGTGCACCACCTTCCCCACCTGCTCCAATGTCACCAACTAAATCAAGCACCGGCTATACCTGCTTCAAATGTGGGAAGGCCGGACATTTTAGTCGCACCTGTCACTCGCACAAAAAGACTTCAGGATCAGTGCCTATGGGCAAAGGGAAGAAATCAGCCCCAAAAATGGGCCAACTGCACTATAGTCAGCTTGAGCAAGTTCCGGAGGGTGAACCAGTCTTGGCAGGCACATTTCTTGTCAATGACCACCCTACGGTTGTTTTGTTTGATTCGGGAGCGACTTTTTCATTCATGAGCAAAGCATATGCACTGAAGCATGGGTACGAAATTATAGAGCTGAAACAGAGATATCACATCACAGCTGCCGGGTCATCTATAAGTACCAATCACATAGTGAGGGACTTGTGTCTGCAAGTAGGAAAAGAAAGTTTGTTCATCAGTCCTATAGTACTTCCACAACTAGGGATTGATGTTATTCTTCGTATGGAATGGTTGAAACAACACAATGCCATGATAGATGTTGGGAGCAGAACCGTTCAGTTACGCTCAAGCAGTGGGACCGAGGTGATCATTCATGTGCCCCTTCACAAGCATGTGTCTCCCACGGTTAATGTTGCCGAAACTCAAACCGAGGCACAAGCACTTGCAAAGATCCCTGTAGCTTGCGAGTATCCGGATGTGTTTCCAGAAGAACTTCCCAGACTACCGCTAGATAGGGATGTAGAGTTCAGAATAGATCTTGTTCCAGGCACGGCACCTGTCTCCAAGAGGCCATATAGAATGGCACCAGATGAACTGAAAGAGCTGAAAACACAACTGCAGGAGCAGTTAGACAAAGGGTTTATCCGACCTAGCTCATCACCTTGGGGCTGTCCCGCCCTCTTTGTTGAAAAGAAAGACCAAGGTGGTAAAAGGTTATGCGTCGATTATCGACCATTGAATGCTGTCACTGTCGAGAACAAATACCCATTGCCACATATTGATATCCTATTTGATCAGCTTGGGGGAGCCACAGTTTTCTCCAAGATTGATCTTAGGTCTGGGTACCATCAAATTAAGGTCCGAGAAGAAGACATACCAAAGACTGCTTTCTCCACGCGTTATGGGCTTTATGAGTATCTTGTGATGTCCTTCGGTTTGACAAATGCACCGGCTTTCTTCATGTACCTGATGAACTCGGTGTTCATGAATGAGCTTGACAAATTCATGGTAGTATTCATTGATGACATCTTAGTGTATTCCAACAATGAGAAGGAGCACGAAGAACATTTGCGGATAGTGCTATCTCGCCTTAGAGAACATAAACTTTACGCCAAGTTCAGCAAGTGTGCGTTTTGGCTAAAGGAAGTAGCATTCCTAGGCCATATCTTGTCAGCGAAGGGAGTGGCTGTCGATCCCAGCAAGGTGGAAGATGTGCTGAATTGGAAGCAGCCACAAACTGTGACAGAGATACGGAGTTTTCTTGGTTTAGCGGGGTACTACCGCCGCTTCATCAAAGATTTCTCAAAAATAGCAAAGCCTATGACAGCATTAACCCAGAAAAATGCAAAGTTTGCGTGGAGTCCAAAATGCGAAGAAGCATTTGGAACGTTGAAGAAACTTCTAACTTCAGCACCTGTTCTTGCTCAACCAGACATCACCAAGCCGTTTGACGTTTATTGTGATGCCTCTGGGAGCGGCCTCGGTTGTGTTCTGATGCAAGAAGGGAGAGTGATTGCATACGCATCCTGCCAACTGAGAAGACATGAGGTGAACTACCCAACTCACGATCTTGAGCTACTTGCAGTTGTTTATGCACTGAAGAAATGGAGACATTACTTGCTAGGCAACACTTGTCACATTTACACTGACCACAAGAGTCTCAAATACATCTTTACCCAACTTGAATTAAATATGAGGCAAAGACGGTGGTTAGAGTTGATAAAAGATCATGACCTAGAGGTTCATTACCACCCCGGTAAGGCTAATGTAGTAGCAGATGCATTGAGCCGTAAAGCTCATTGCAACTTCATTGAAGCTCGTCCAACAGTGAGAGTGCTATGCTGTGAGATTGGGGACATAGAAATTCCAACAGCGCTAGAAGCAGAACTTTATAACCTTGTCCTTGAACCAACCATCAAGGATCAAATCATAGCAGCACAAAAGCAAGATAAGGGCATGTCACATATTCGAGATGAGATCAATGACAAGAAGAAGGCCTGTTTTAAGCTCGACGAAGAAGGAGTCTTGTGGTTCAAAAATCGCTTAGTAGTGCCAAAGGATATGGAGCTAAAAAAGAAAATCCTAGATGAAGCTCACACCTCCATGTTCACCCTACACCCGGGCAGCAACAAGATGTACCAATATTTAAAGCAGAAATTTTGGTGGACCCGTATGAAACGGGAGATCGCCAAGTATGTGTCTGAATGTGACGTATGCCAAAGAGTGAAAGCTGACCACTTGAAGCCTGCGGGTATGCTTCAGCCCCTAGCAGTTCCCGCCTGGAAGTGGGAGGATATACACATGGACTTCATTGTGGGATTGCCTCACACACAGAAGGGGTATGATTCCATTTGGGTAATTATTGACCGGTTCACAAAATCTGCACATTTCATCCCTGTCAAGACCACCTATCGAGCAAAACAATATGCTGAACTATATATTTCCCGAGTTGTATCCTTGCACGGTGTCCCTCTAACCATCACTTCGGACAGAGGCTCACTGTTTTTGTCACGCTTCTGGGAGCAATTACAAACTGCTCTTGGAACCAACTTAATTCACAGTTCGGCATACCATCCTCAAACAAGCGGCCAAGTTGAAAGAGTGAATCAGATCCTTGAAGATATGTTGAGGGCATGCGCTTTGACTTATTCCACCAAGTGGGATGAATGTCTCCCCTTGGCAGAGTTTGCTTACAACAACAGCTATCAGAAGAGCTTAGATATGGCACCTTTCGAGGCCCTATACGGTAGACGGTGTAGAACACCACTCAACTGGTCAGAACCAGGTGAGCATGTCACATTTGGACCTGACTTTGTAACACAAGCAGAAGAACAAGTTAAATTCATTCACGACAATCTAAAGAGGGCACAGTCTAGGCAGAAAAGCTACTCAGATAAGAGGAGAAGACCCTTAGTCTTTGAGAAGGATGATCATGTGTATCTCCGTGTGTCACCCATGAAAGGGGTGCATCGGTTCGGGGTGAAAGGCAAGTTAGCGCCACGATATGTCGGATCGTTCAAGATCACAGAACAATGTGGGCCAGTTGCTTATCGACTGGAGCTACCACCACATCTAGCTGCGGTGCATGACGTGTTTCATGTCTCGCAACTGAAGAAGTGTTTAAGAGTGCCAGAGGAAGTGATTGATACATCCCAAATTCAGATCCAACCAGACCTCACCTATCAAGAGCAACCCATAAAAATCCTCGACCAAAAGCAACGCGCGACACGACGAAGAACCATTAACTTCTACAAAGTGCAATGGAGTAATCACCCCGAGGAAGAGGCAACATGGGAACAAGAGGATTTTCTGCAAACCAAATACCCCGGTTTTCTTCCATCCACTTCAAATTGAGTACGTCACAGTAACTTAAAGTTTCAAATTCATACACAATGCACTTTCTTCTCGTTTAGCTTATCTACCCAGTTCACATCAGAATCTCGGGACGAGATTTCTTTAAGGGGGGTGGGTTGTGATGCTCCGTCATCTCAAGTGCTTAATCATCCATCATACATGCAACATTCATCATAATACATCATGCAATGACATGCACTTGAACCCTAATTCAAATTTGGTTGAAATGCCACTTGTTAAAAACCTGTTTTCTGCATATATGTCTCTGTGTTTGAGCCCATAACTTTGATTCTATTTAGATTTGGGTGAAACTTATATTGACAAACTTGTAGACAATTTTGTTGTGAACAACTTTGGTAATTGGTGCTTTGACATGCATGCAGGTTTGCATAGGGTTTTGGGGCTTTTTCTGTGAGCATGTGAAATCTGTCCAAACCTGACCAGTTTAGTAATTTTAAATTTTCTTGATCTTAAATCCAAAATCTTGCAATGCTGGTATTGAGAAAGTTGTAGATCATGAAATTTTGAACAACATTGGTATAAAACTCCTTATGTGAAAGTGTCTAAAAAATAGACTTTTAGAATTTACAAGCTAGAGGGTTTTGTTGGTCAAACCTTAGTCGGCAGTTTAAATTCAAATTTACACCAGAATTTTGAATAGAATATGGTATACAAGTTTATAAGAGAAATGTAGAGGAGCAAATTTATAACATTTCATCCAATTGGGTCTTCTTCAATATCGGCCTCTAACCTGTCCAAAAGTGGGGATTTCAAACAGAGGTTTCAGCGGTCAAAGATGGATTTTTCAATTTCGGGATTTTTCTTTCCTTCCCGTCTCACTGACCGGCGGGTCCCAACGGCAGACCGCCCTCGGAATCCCGCCCCCGGGATTGGAATAAACCGGCCAGTGGGTCCCACTCGCTTTCTCCCTCCGCGCAACCGGTCCGTGGACCACCTCCTCTCTCCACCCGCCTCGGCCCCACTCGTCATTGACACCGGGTTCGTGGACCACGTCCATCCACCGCACCCTTTCTCCCTCCTCCTCTCCCTCACGCGCACGCGGCGCTCGCGCCCTGCCCACGCCGCGCGTGGCGCCCGATGCCGACGCCGGCCGCGCCTTGCCCCTGCCTCTCCCCGGTTCCCTTCAAAGCGGAGGCCCCGGCTGCACCTAGACGCGTCCGCGTCCCCCTCCGCTCTCACTCTCCCTCACTCTCCAACCGCACCGAACGCCGCCGCCATTGGCGCCGAGCTCGAGCTCGTCGCGCCGGTTGCCACGGCCAGTCCCCGCGCCTCCAAACCTCACCACCGCGCGCGCCTCATCATCGCGCCCCTTTCCCACCAACTCTCGTCGCTCCTACCCTCCCCATTCGCCACGTCGGGTCGCGCCCCGACGCGAACCGCCATGGCCGCGCTCCGAGCTTGAAGCTCTTCGCACCCTCGCTTCCGTCCACCTCAGCTCCCCAGGACCGCCACCATCGCCTTCGTCGTTCCACCGCGAGTCCGACGCCCTAGACCTCGTCGCCATCCGCCTCTCCTACGCGGAGATCGACTTGCCGCGCGACGTCACGACGCGCCGGTTCGCGGCGGGTTCATCGTCGGGTCACCGCCGTCGCGCCGTCCCTGCACTGGCTCTCCGAGCCCTAGACCGCCATCACTACACGTGCCGCTCCACCGCGCACCCGAGGGGTTCGTCCTCGCCGTCGTTCTGCCTCCTCGCCACCGAGCCCGACCCTTACGCGCCGCCTAAGGTCGCCGCCTCACCCTCACCGTCGCGGGCCTCCTCCCGTCCTTCTCCGTCGACTCAGGTAGTTGGGTAAGCATCCCCGCACTCCCCTCCCTCTCCCCGACCACCGCCGGCGAGCCCGCGGGCCCCGCGCGGCCGGTTCAACGCGCGCCGCCGCCGGTCAACCCCCTCCCCGGCGGGAGGTTGAAGAAGCCGCGGCTTTTTGCGCCTTGGCCCTCCGCGTTTCGGTGTATCGCGTTTAGATCCAGGGCGCTGTACATAGTGCCTTGTAAAACTTGCAATCTAGCCCCTGAGATCTATGGTTAATTACGTATGAGTCCCTGGATCTAATGTTTTTCCATTAATTTTTAGTTATTTTGGCTGAAACTTTGAAAAATCATAACAATTAAAATAAAAATCCAAAATGGACAAACTCAGTGGCTATGGACTCCTCTTGAGTAGATCTACAGAATAGGTATGATGTGGATGTGTGAAAAGACTGTTTTGCCCCTGGTTTAGTGCATGCATGGTGTAGGTTGATAAATGGTAAAAGTGGACCAAATGAACTCCAAAAATTATGAGACTTGGACAGTAGCTTTCTTATGACATCTAGGTACTGTGTGATTTTTTGTGACACTAGCATTGACTGTTTAATTACTGTTTTGCCCTTATGCATATGATTTGTGTATTTAATTAACTTGGACAATGAAGGCTATATAAATATGCTCAAATGTGACTTATAGTATTTTTCATATACTCTATATAATATGGGTAGCTCATTAGTAAAGTATGAGTTTGTGCATGTGTGTTTTAGCTGCTGAATTGAAAATAATAAAATGCTACTAGTTGAAAAAGAAAATAGGAAAAAGTGTATTTAAACTACTAATAAAATCATGGGAAAAATCTAGTAGCCTACTAGTGATGTCTTGTTTCCAGAAAGTAATTTTGTGCACCTTATTACTGCTGTTTTGACTTATATGATTTTCATGGTGAAATAAAATATGGAAAAATAGAAGTCCTATTAACTTTGGATTTTGGGCTTGATGATTTTTGTATATGATTTTCATGCCTTGAAATACTTGTTGTAGGAATTTCAGGTCCAGAACTCACTCCTATAAATTATGAAAAATCCGAGAAGCTATAGGGCTGATAACTTGCTGGAATTTTAATAAATTAATTATAACTTGGTTGTAGCTGAAATTTTGACAGTAGCTCTATGAAGTATGTGTCTGCATGTGGTAAAAATTTGAGAGCAATTGAGTTGTCTAACTACATGAGCTTATGAGTGCGTTTTATTCATAAAGGTAGCGTGTCCCTTAATTTGCATATATATGTTTAACTTCAAGAGACAACTTCATTTCATTTGATGGGGACTGTGTACACATATAAGACACTAACTCCTAATGACTTCAAAGATAAGATGTGGTAACGGTTTGTACGATTTTCTTAGTGATGGGCTGTATGATTTCTTAGCAAAGTCGTTAAGTTTTCTTGTTATGGGGTGTGTTTAAACTAACAGTACCCGAACCCATTCTTCACAAGCTGCTTGATCATGCCTTATAGTTCATTGACACCTCATGCATACATCTGCCATTCAGTGTACTCAAGTTTGCAATGTGCCATGTTTATAACACTGTATCGTAGACATGCATTTGCATTCTCCTGCACTCACTTGCATTTTATCATGCATATAGACCCCGCGTGCAAGGAGCTATCAACGCAGGAGAACCCAGTGATCAAGGAACCAGGCAACAGGCTATATCCGGAGCCAGAAGACGAAGGGTCGCTGATTAAATCCGTCCCTGCTTCAAGGGGTTGCCTGGGGCAAAGCCTCACAACCCAGCAAACTAACCTAGTTTAGTTTGTTGGTTTTCTTAAGATCAAGCAAAGGTTGGCAGGACCATACTATACCCAGCAAACATCTTCTGTATTGATGATTAGGCATATGCATCAGGAGTTGTTTGGAACCAACTGCATTAGATATCCTGGCCGCCCTGGCCCTAGAACCTACACCTAGAGTTCGTAGGACGAGTGCCTAGTAATGCTAGGTACGAGTAGATACGGGTGAATGGAGTCACTCGTCGCATAGGTGATTTCAAAAACTTACAGAAATCTCATTGAGGTAAGTTGTTATATATGCTTCTGATTTAAATGGAGACCGGGCGGAGATTTTATGAGTTACTCATGGTTTATGGTATTGTGCACTGGACTCCGCCCGAGTCGCATAAGGCCCGTTCGCTGTTCGCCTGCTGATCGGCATAACATTGCTAAGGTGCTTATCCGGGATAATGGACCGGTGAAAGTCTTACTTGTGCCATCCGAAGAACAGAGACTTGGTCCTACCATCGGTCCCAGGGGCGCTTGGGGTGTAGACTCGTGGAGGGCTGGACCCGGTGTGGCCGAGGTAACGCTCCACGGGGGCTAAACCTAGGGAATGGCGGGTTGGAATCGAACTTGGGATGGGACAAGTGGAGATGGGGGCTATATGTGGGAACGCGAGGGCTAGTAAGCATATACCCCTAGCATTGTTAGTTGTTCCCGGGAATTAACAAATCGATTCGAATCGCTGATGCTCACCAGGTGTGAGAATGCCAATATCGCACACGGGCAACGTAGTAATAACTGTAACATGCTGTTTATTAAGTCACGCCTTTTTATACAACATGCTTGGATGTGTATGATCCGTCTCACTATTCAGGGTGTCGCCCATCCACTGCTAGGAGGTCGATGGACTTGGGAGATGCTTTGAGGTCGAGGGAGGGCTGACCCGACGTACCGTGGTATCGCTCCTGAGACGGCTACTCCCAAGGGGTTGGATGGAGGCGCTGTGAATCTTGGGACGGGACATGTGTTCATTGATTTACTTCCATGCAAAGGTTTATTTTATGATATAACTGATTCTCATGATTAATGGATAGCAGCTGTCAAAATCCTGCTATCTGATATCAACATGACCTTGTTTAAGAATCAACAGCTAAGGACCCACATGATTAGTAAGCAGGCTTTGCGTCAGCCGTAATCCCCGTCCATTAAGTCCTACTGAGTAATTAGTACTCAGGGTTTGCCCCCACTTTTGGATTACAGGTACCGACGATAGCTGGACAACTGTGTTGGAGGTGGTAGTACCGGTGGGCTCGGTGCTATTCGCCTTGTCATCTCTTCCTGAAGACTACTTAAGTATATTATTCCGCTGCGAGATGTTTTGAAAACGCTTCCGCTATATTTATATACTCTGAATTCGCTTCCGCTATATTTGAACATGTATTTGATTTCATACCATTGAGTTGTAAATTAAGTCTATTATTTTCTATTTCAACTGCCTGTGACGATGTAATTGTTGTGGCTCCTTCGAGAGTCGGATGTGTTTGATGTTGGTTCCTCGGGAATTGGTGTTATCGAGAGCTCGAAGGACTCTCGACGGACTACCGGGTTTATTCTGGCCTATGTGCACTGCGAGCCAGAGGTGGCAGGTGTGCTTAGTCTAGATTAAGCAGGGCGGTTCCTGTGATGCTCCGGCATCTCAAGTGCATAATCACTCATCTTACATGAAGCATTCATCTTGAGCATCATGGCATAACACGTGTGGGTGCATTGGAAACAAGTTTAGTTTATATTGCATGGTGAAAAACACTGTCATTTCATGTGCGATGCCATGTTTACGATCATATCTTTTATCCTGTTGAGATCTGGGTGAAATTCATATTGACAAAACTGTAGAGGCACATGATATGAACAACTTTCCTAAATGGAGTCTTGTCTGATAATGAGGTTTAGAAGGTGTTTAGGGTCATTTAATGACAGTACAGAAAACCAGTTCAAATTGGGGCTGATTTGAAATTCTAAGTTTACCCTGATCTACAGCCACTTTCATGCAAAGCTCAAATTAGAGAAGTTGTAGGAAATGATCTAAGGAGCAACTCTTTCATTTGGGGTCTGGTTAGAAAATGAAATCTAGTAGATGTTTTGGACCATTTTCTGTCAGCCTAGAAACACAAATTAAATCTGACCAGTCGGGTAATTTAGGTTTTTCTTCAACTTAAAGTCATTTTCATGTCAAACTCAAATAGAATGAAATGTGGGATATGGATTTCCAAACAAACTTGTCAATTGGAGTTTTAGGAGTTAAAGCCCACAAATAGGAGTTTTTCCCATCAAAAGGAATAAGGTGACCCTGTTCCTATCTAGAGCTGTCAGCTAAATTCAAATGGAATTCATATTTCCAGGCCGAATTTGAGTTGGAGCCTTTTGACAAACTTGTAGAACTGGAAGAGACCAACATTTTTTCCAATTACCACATTTCCCAAATCGGCCTCTAACAGGGTTAAAAAGGGGAAAAACTGGAAGGGAGAAAACACAAACAGAATTTGGCATTCCTCTGAGTGGCTGACCGGTGGGACCCAGCGCCCGGGAAAGACACGGTGTCGCCGCCGGCGCCGAGCGCGTGGCCGCCGGCGTACGGTCGCTGGGGCTCTCCCACGGATCGAGCCCCGGCCGCGGCGTTATAAGGCGAGGCCACCGGCCTCTTTCCCCTTCCTTTTTCCCTCTCAGCTCCCTCACCCGAGCCTCTCACTGCCCCTTCGTCGCCGCCATTGGAAAGCTCGGGGTCGAGCTTGCGCCCGCTGCTCCCCTCGCTCCCACGCCTCCACGCCGCCACGCCGGCCGTCCTCGCCCTCCACTCCACCGCCCCCGCTTGATCTAGGTCAACCCCATCGCTTCGCCGCCCCACATTCTGCCGCCGAAGCTTTCGTCACCAAGCCCACCGTCGCCGGCCCTTTCCGTCGCCTCTCCACCGCAACGAGGTAGTGGGGTGAGATCCTCGCGTCCTCCTCTCTCTCCCTGACCCCGCGCGGCGAGCTCCGGGCCTCGGACCGCCGAATCCGACGAGCGCCGGCGCTGCCTCCTCCTCCGGTCGCAAGATAGAAGATGACCGGAGGAGGGAGATGCATATTTTGCAGTTAGGCCCTCGCGTTATGTGAGATTTACGTTTCAATCCTACGAACTGTGCACTGTGTCTTGTGGATCTTATGATCTAGCCCCTGCGGTTTTGAAATAATCACGTAATAGTCCCTGGATCTGTGTATTTTTCATTTAAATGAACAATATTTGGGCTGAAACTTCGGTAAATCACTAAAAATCGTAGAAAAATCTAAAATGGACAAACTTGGTGTCTATGAACTCCTTGTTAAATGCTTTACACAGTAGGTATGATGTAGTTGTGTGAAAAGACTGATTTGCCCTAGATCTTGGCATGCATGTGAGAAGGGAATAAATACAAAATGTGGTCTAAATGGATTTTTTAAAAATCTTGAAACTTGGTCAGTAGCCTTTTTAGGGTGTTGTGATACTGTGGAAATTTCTGGTGACTCAATACTTTACTGCTCATTCATGGTTTTACCATTTTATATGTATTTTATGCATTATTTGATAAATTGAAAATGAGGTCCCTGCAAAACATGTGAAATAAGACCCCCTAGTATTTTTCTTAGGTTCTATATAGCTTGTGGACACCACCGGTGAAATATGAGCCCCTGCATGTATAGTTTTGATGGTGATTTGAAAATGACAAATCTTGACCTGGAGAACTTGATAAATGGAAAAATGGGTCCTAATGTGCAAGATAAATTCTACCAAAATTCTAGTAGCATGTGGGAGTACTGGAGAGTCCAGAAAGTATATGCTTGGGGGCTATTCTCACTGGCTATATGTACATCTTATTTTGCACTAGTTTACATATGGGAAAAATATGTCCTGTCAAAAATTTGGAGTTTTAGCTTGTAAATTTTTGTACATGCAGTTTATACTAAGGATAGCTCACTGGAGAAATTTCGTCTTCAGAAACATTGCCAATAAATTATAAAAATTCTGACAATGTGTAGGGCTGAAAACTTGCTGGAATTTTAATAAAATAATTATAACTCCAATTGAGCTGAAATTTTGACAGTAGCTTTGGGTATGAAATATCTGCTTGTCATAAAATTTTGGTACCATTTGAGTTAGATGAACTGCCAGATCTCAGATGCATGTTTTAATTCACAAATGCACATGGTTTACACTAAATATATGCAGGAAGGATGATTTAACTGCTATGCTCATATCGTTTTCCATGAAGTTTATACCGCATTCTGGCATCTGCACTTCGTCTACATCAAATGCATGCATTTGCATTCATAGACGCTCATGTCGGTACTTCTCATGCATATAGACCCCGCGATCGAAGAGACAGTGCAGGAGCAACCCCTAGTCGAGGAACCCGAAGAGGAGCAGGAGGACTTGCTGCCGACCGCTGACGCCACCACCGAAGAGACTAACCCTAACGAGGAAGAAGGTAGGCAGGATCATACAATTCCCAGCAAATAAAATACCTGTTCATTACGCATATGCATTAGGTGTTGTATGGAACCAATTGCATTAGATCCCTTGGCCGCCTGGCCCTAGCACCTATACCTAGAGTTCGTAGGGCGAGTGCCTAGAATGGCTAGGTACGAGTAGACACGAGTGAATAAAGGTCACTCGTCGCGTAGGTGTTACTTTTCAAAAGAAAAAGTCTCACTATGAAAGTTATTATTATCATGCCATGATTTTGATATATTTTTAAATGAAGACCGGGCGGAGATATGGGTATGAATGTTGAGAATTGAGATAATGTGTGGTGGACTCCGCCTGAGTCGCATAAGGCCGGTCGTTGTTCGCCTATTGGTCGGCATAACATTGCTAGGGTGCTTATCCGGAATCTATGGGCCGGTGAAAGTCTTACTTGTGACGTCTCAAGCAAGGGGCACGTTCCTACCCACTGGTTGAGAGGAAGGTGGCCGCGGAGGCGGGTGTCAAAGGAGGGCAGAACCCGACGTAACCGAGGTACCGCTCCTGCGACAACGCGCTCCGGGAGTTAGGCGGGAGTGGTCATCGAACTTGAGACGGGACATGTGGAGATGGGGGAAGCATATGTGGAACGCTGGGAGTTAGTAAGCATATGCCATCCTGGTGCTTCTAGTTATTCCCGGGAATATAAAAATCGATTCGAATCGCTGATGCTCACCAGGTGTGAGAATGCCAATACCACTGACGGGCAAAGTAGTAATCCATGCGAACATGTTGTATTAAGAATCCATGGTTTTGACAACTACATACTTGGATATGCCTGATTTACTGTATGCAATAATTGTCACACTTCTGATACATGCTTTACTTTCCATGCTATGCTATACCATACCATTTATGTTTCACCAATTTAGATGACTCGAGCAGCTGTTAAATCTTGCTCGAGTACAATAATGTAAGCAGCTGTCAGATCCTGCTTCCACTGATTTTAACTTGATCCTATATAAAAGAAATGGCTAAGGACTCAGATGCTAGTAAGCAAGCTTCGCGTCAGCCGTAAGCCTCATCCATTAAGTCCTACTGAGTAATTAGTACTCAGGGTTTGCCCCCACTTTTGGCTTACAGGTACGGAGTTTCTTTTCTGTGCCTGCGTTGGTGGAGGGTCGTGTCCCCATCAAGAATAAGCAGAGTCGTGATCTGGCAAGGAGCGACATCGGTGGGCTCGATGCTCGTTCTTTTATGCAAGTATTTTGAGTACCATGAAACTGAACTTCAAATTTCCGCTGCGAGAGACTGTTTGAACTATGTTGCTATCGGACATTATGTTGAACTGTATTTGATTTTCGAACTTGGTTTGTAACTAAAGTCTATGTAATATCTATTCAACTGCCTGTGATGTTGTAATCTGTTGTGGCTCCATCGAGAGTCGGATGTGTATGACGTCGGTTCCTCTGGGAAATGGTGACATCGAGAGCCCGGAGGACTCTCGACGGACTACCGGGTTTAGTCTAGTCTAAGTGCACTGCGAGCCAGAGGTGGCAGGTGTGCTTAGTCTGGATTAAGCAGGGCGGTTCCGCCACAGCTGGTATCAGAGCCGATCATACACAGACAACAGTTACATCATCTAGTTTTGGTTTACAAAAACTATTTTCGAAAGCCCTTTTCAAGTAATTGAAAAATGAGAGTATACGCTATGCCCATATAAGGATGTTAGTGTTATTCAGGTGACATCACTGACATTCTAACCTAGATAGGACTCATATGCATGTTCGGCGCTTTGAGAAACAACTTTTCGGCCATAGCTATCCCCAGTACTGGTGGAAGCTATCGGGTTTTGCGAACGGTTGTGAACTCTGCATTCATGCTGTATAAGTAGAAGCTCTTTAAGGGTGGTGGGCATGTTTGAGGCTTTCATACCCACCACACTTACATTCGGATTTGGGATCCATCTTTTCCTCGACAATCCCCAGTACTGGTGGTAAGTCAGGCTTTGAGGAAAAGGTGCATCGGCCCACCAACGTTGTCCACGCAGCGGTCACGCGTGGATGCCACACTATGTGGTAATGTATGAGCATGCATTCTTCTGCAGGTACACTAACTACGTGCGAAAACTAAGAACGGCCAGGGAACGACTAGTTGCATTAGAGAGTGCCGTGCATATGTGTCACCGAAATAACGATAGCTATATGTACTCTTCTTTTAGATGTGTGATGTGAGACCGTTTAGATACGATTCATGCATCATGTTTACTGTTTTTATTTATGGTGGGATATTATTAAAATGCTATGAAATAAATCGTAAATTTTAAAAGTTTACCTTCCATATGATGCACTATTGTACCCTTGGCTTAATATCTCGTATGAAAAATATATCCCTCACTAATGCACAACCTTGTCTACCTAAAACAGATGGCCAGGACCAAGCAGACCGCACGCAAGGCCACCGGAGCCAGGACCACCGTTCTCCCTGACGTGACCCACACTCCCCCTGTGGTGGAGGATGGGTTGCTCCACACTCGCTGCAGGGAGGAGTGCCCCCTGTCCCAGTTGCTGTGCAGGGCCCTGAGGGAGATGGGGCGTCGTCCTTGTCCCTTCATCTCGGTGCAGACGGTGCACGCGGAGGGCAACTGCATGGCCCAGGTTGTCCTTCCACGGGGGACGTTCGCAGGCCAGCAGACCCTCACCACCTACGGGGCCAATGAGGAGGAGGCTTACCGTAAGGCGGTGATGGGAGCCCTTACCTCGTTGAGCTCCAGGTGGGAGGCAGACCACACGGTCCTGCGCTTCCTCCCCACACGCGACCTCGACCACGCTTGGCAGGAGCGCCGTGGGTGGCTTCGGGACAGGAACGGCTCTCGGCCCTTGGTAGCGTGCATGGACTATGCACGTGAGGCGCACGGGATGTATCAGCGCGCGGAGAACAGGAGCCGCTTCTACTTTTCCAGGTACACGGAGACCCGTACCCGTGTGGAGGAGTTAGAGACCCGGGTGGCGCAGCTGCAGCAGCGTCTGGCCGAGTACGAGCCGCCGCAGCAGCCCGCGCCCTTGGAGGAGGAGGAGGAGGAGGAGTCCTCGGAGCCCATGGAGGTGGAAGAGGAGGGGGAGAACGACCCCTCTGACGCTAACTCCAGGGTGCAGGGCGTTTGATGGATTGATGGGAGGAAGTTAAGCATTAAGTTAGTTACGCATTGAAAGCGATGTTTTGTAATAATCCGCTCCGCGTTTAGACTCATGGTTGTACAAAAACATTGGTGAGTTGTGAGAGCTCATTCCGTACACCATTTGATGTTATGATGGACCATTTTATTACGCACTATTCGATGGTTGGTTGATGTAGCCACCATCCTATGATGTAAACCTAAGACTCTTTAGCGGTAATTGAACTTTTCTAAGTGGCACTGATGTTGGTTTTACGTCGTACTGGCCTTTGAGATGGTTGTATGTATGGATTTGTGAGTTGCACCTCGTTTTGGATTGCACCTTGCAATCTGGAAATTTTTCGCAGCTGCAGCCAAAAACTGAAGTTATCTTAAGTTGTGTAAGGATTTGAGCCAAGAGTTGAATAGCAAAGTTGTGGAGAACTGTCTGGTGCACAACCTTGCCAATTGGAGCTTCCTCTAATTGTGCTCAGATCTGGAGTTATGGTCAAATTTCTTAAGAACCTGTAATCTGGACTGAAGTAGCACCAGTAGGAAAAATCCTATTTTTCACACCCTTAGTGCAAGAACTGAACTGAGAGCATGTTGTCAAAGAAGTAGATCTGGAAGTGTAGAACAACTTTGTTATACAAAGCTTCTCCTAAATACGACTCATTTGGGAGATATGACTGAAATCACACGGTCACTGAAATCTGAACTGAACTAGTATATGCTGACGTAGACTAAATTTCGAATGGGCTACAAGTGGAATCACCAAAAACATTCTATATGAAAGTGAAAGACCACAGAACGAGAAATAACTTTGCTAAGGGGAGTATAATCAAAAGATGCACGGTTTAGGAGCAGCGCACCGGTACAGTCATGGCTGTCCAGAAATTCATGCGATAGCCGACCGCTAAACACCAACACAACGAGCTATGACTAAATGTGACAATGGTCGAACCGCTGCAAGAAGGAAGCTAACACTTTTCTGCAATTATATGTTTCCATCTTACATGTTTTGAGTAACTGTGTTTCGGCGCATTTAATTGCTTTAAAGTGGTTGGACTGAACACTGTTAGCTTCATTCTTGCAGATGGTGAACACGCGCAATGGGCAGACCTCAGGCCAGCAGCCACACGATGCACCACCCCCGCCGGAGTTGGCCACCCTGGTCGTGCAGCAGGGCGAGCTGATCCGCCTCATGAGAGAGGAAAGACAAGCTCAGGGGCAGCAGCGGCCGCGGGAACACCAACCCCGCGGGATCACCTACAAGGACTTTGAGGATTTGCGCCCTCCAGTCGTCACCACGTGCCCCGAGCCACTGGCAGCAAACGATTGGCTCCGCACGATCGAGTCCAAGTTCACACTGCTTCCAGGGTTGACCGAGCAAGAGAAGGCTCGGTTTGCGGCACAGCTACTTCAGGGCCCAGCCGGAGCGTGGTATGCCACGTTCCAGGCTATGCAGCCGCAAGGGCACATCATCTCGTGGGAGGAGCTCCGTACAGCTTTTCGGGCCCACTACATCCCGAAGAGTCTTATGGAGCAGAAGCAGAGGGAGTTCAGGGAACTAAAGCAGGGCAACCGAACGGTCATGCAGTACGTGCAGTCGTTCATACACTTGTCGCAATATTCACCAGAAGACGTGGCTGATGATCCTAGCAGGGCAGCTAGGCTCTTGAGTGGGTTTGACTCTACACTTCTGACGCATCTGGGGCGTGAATACCAGAGCTTCTCGGCGCTGGTCGACACTGCACTGGACATGGAGAATCGCCTCCGTGTTGCAAATGAGGATCAAAAGCGGAAACGCCAGGCCAACAATGCACCAGGGTCATCTCAGAAGCAGAAGGCCAACTATCAGCAGCCACAGCAGTACCACCAGCAGCCTCGCTTTGTAGTCCGGCCCAATCAGTCGGGTTGGATTCACAGGGCACCGCAGCAGCAGAGGTTCCCTACCTACCGCGCACCATCCCATCAGGCACAGCTTCCGGCACCTCGTGCTCCTTTCTCACAGGGAGCTTGGGGTCCTTGCTTTAACTGCGGCAAGACTGGACACTTCAGTAAGGACTGCAGAGCACCTCGTCGCATCCAGGGTCCCACCCCTGCGGGTGGCAGCCAGGGGAAGCAAAAGGGGTCCAACTCTAAGACGGGCCGAGTTCACTTCATCCACATGGACCAGGTCCCAGCCGGAGAGCCGGTACTTGCTGGTACGTTCACCGTCAACGGTCATCCGGCCGTCGTGTTATTTGATTCAGGAGCCACACATACATTTCTTAGCAAGTCATATGCATTGAAGCACGGGATAAAAATGTACAAGTTAAAGGAAGATTATCACATCACCGCACCGGGGTCCCCTGTCGCCACTGGTTTAATGGCCAGACAACTGAAGGTAGACATCGGTCCCGAGAGCTTTGTCATAAATCCTGTGGTGCTGCCACACCAAGGGATTGACGTTATTTTGGGTATGAATTGGATGGTAGAAAACGATGCAATCCTACATGTTGGCAGCAGGGAAGTGCAATTAAAGTCTAAGGTCACTGGAAAGATACTAAAGGTGCACATACCAGAACAGAAACATCTAGAGGCCACAGTAAATACATCTGAACTTCAAGAGATTAGGAAGATACCGGTAGTATGTGATTTCCCGGATGTGTTTCCGGAGGAGCTTCCTGGGCTTCCTCCAGATAGGGATGTGGAGTTTAAGATAGACCTCATTCCAGGAACGGCACCTGTTTCAAGGAGGCCGTACAGAATGGCACCAGATGAACTCAAGGAATTAAAAACACAATTACAAGAACAATTGGATAAAGGGTTCATTCGTCCTAGCTCATCACCTTGGGGCTGTCCTGCTCTCTTTGTAGAGAAGAAAGACCAAGGTGGTAAGAGATTGTGCGTGGACTATAGACCATTAAACGCAGTCACGATCAAAAATAAGTACCCACTCCCTCACATTGACATCCTGTTCGATCAGCTAGCAGGAGCCAAGGTGTTTTCAAAAATTGATTTAAGGTCAGGCTACTATCAAATAAAGATCAGGGAAGAAGATATACCCAAGACAGCCTTCTCTACCAGATACGGCCTATATGAATACCTGGTCATGTCCTTTGGGTTAACCAATGCGCCAGCCTTCTTCATGTATATGATGAACTCTGTATTCATGAACGAGCTGGATAAATTTGTAGTCGTATTCATTGACGACATCCTCGTCTACTCTAAAAGCGAGGAAGAGCACGAGGAGCACTTGCGAACAGTACTCACCCGGCTGAGAGAGCACCAACTCTACGCCAAGTTCAGCAAATGTGCATTCTGGCTAAGAGAAGTGGGTTTCCTTGGCCACATCTTGTCCGAAAAGGGAGTAGCCGTCGATCCGAGTAAAGTAGAAGATGTACTGAATTGGAAACAACCCGAAACAGTAACAGAAATTAGGAGTTTCCTCGGTTTAGCGGGCTACTACCGCCGCTTTATCAAGGACTTCTCCAAAACTGCAAAGCCAATGACATCCTTGACCAAGAAAAACGCAAAGTATCTATGGGATCCAAAGTGTGAAGAGGCCTTCACCAGCTTGAAAAAGGCATTAACCTCCGCACCGGTACTAGCTCAACCGGACGTCACTAAACCCTTCGACGTATATTGTGACGCCTCCGGAAATGGGCTTGGCTGTGTCTTAATGCAAGAAGGAAGAGTAATTGCCTATGCGTCACGCCAGTTAAGGAAACATGAAGCCAACTACGCAACACATGATCTGGAGCTAGCAGCAGTGGTACACGCCCTAAAGATATGGAGGCATTATCTGCTGGGCAACACTTGTCACATATACACAGATCATAAGAGTCTCAAATACATCCTCACGCAGCCTGAACTTAACATGAGACAACGACGATGGCTAGAGCTGATAAAAGACTATGACCTGGAAATCCATTACCATCCCGGCAAAGCGAATGTCGTAGCAGATGCACTAAGCCGTCGGGCTCATTGCCATGTGCTTGAAGTCCGACCCACGACAAGGGTGATCTGTTGCGAGATAGAAGAGATTGAAGTAATCACTGAGCAAATGGCAGAACTTTACAGCTTGATCATAGAGCCTACCATAAAAGAACAAATTATAGCGGCACAGAAACAAGATAAAAGTATGGCATACATTCGGGAAGGTATAAATGAAGAGAAGAGAGCGTGCTTCACGCTTGATGAGCAAGGCGTCCTACGGTTCAAGGATCGCTTAGTGGTACCTAGGGACATGGAGTTGAGAAAGAAAATCCTAGACGAAGCCCACACCTCCATGTTCACCATACACCCGGGTAGCAACAAGATGTACCAAGATCTAAAACAAAAGTTTTGGTGGACCCGTATGAAACGGGAGATCGCCAAATACGTGTCCGAGTGTGACGTGTGCCAGAGAGTAAAAGCTGACCATCTAAAACCAGCAGGAATGCTTCAACCGCTAGCCGTACCATCCTGGAAGTGGGAAGATATACACATGGATTTCATAGTGGGTTTACCTCGCACTCAGAAGGGCTATGATTCCATATGGGTGATTATTGACCGACTCACAAAATCAGCTCACTTTATTCCCGTGAAAACAATCTACCACGCCAAGACCTATGCTGAATTATACATCGCAAGGATAGTCTCCCTACATGGTGTTCCTCGGTCGATCACTTCAGATAGAGGCTCTCTGTTTGTATCCCGCTTTTGGGAGCACCTACAGACCGCTCTAGGCACCACTTTGATTCGCAGTTCTGCGTACCATCCGCAAACCAGTGGCCAAGTCAAGAGGGTAAATCAAATCCTAGAAGACATGTTGAGAGCTTGTGCATTAACTTATTCCACCAAATGGGAGGAGTGTCTTCCTCTAGCTGAGTTCGCCTATAACAACAGCTACCAAAAGAGCTTAGAAATGGCTCCTTTCGAGGCTCTATATGGTAGAAGATGCAGAACACCCCTCAACTGGTCCGAACCAGGAGAACGGGTCATCTTTGGCCCTGATTTGGTAACACAAGCAGAGGAGCAAGTTAAGTTTATACATAGCAACTTGAAAAGAGCACAATCTAGGCAAAAGAGCTACTCTGACAAAAGAAGGCGACCATTGGTCTTTGAAGTAAATGATCATGTGTACCTTCGGGTGTCACCAATGAAAGGAGTACATCGTTTTGGCGTGAAAGGGAAGTTAGCCCCGAGGTATGTAGGTCCGTTTAAGATCACGGAACAGTGTGGGCCAGTTGCTTACCGGTTAGAGCTACCTCCACATCTGGCTGCGGTTCATGACGTATTTCATGTCTCGCAACTTAAGAAGTGTTTGAGAGTGCCGGAAGAAGCAGTGGACACCTCACAGATTCAAATCGAGCCTGACCTCACCTATGAAGAACGTCCTATAAAAATCCTCGACCAAAAACAAAGAGCAACAAGAAGAAAAGCAATCAACTTTTACAAAGTACAATGGAGTAATCACTCCGAAGAAGAAGCGACTTGGGAGCAAGAAGAATACTTGCAAACCAAGTACCCGGGTTTCCTTTCGGCTACTACAAACGAGTATGTGTAACCACCCAAATACAAATTCTTATTCGAAATCCTACACGACACACTGCATCCAAATTTTTCCTTATCCACCCACATCACATCAACAAAATCTCGGGACGAGATTTCTTTAAGGGGGGTGGGTTGTGATGCTCCGGCATCTCAAGTGCATAATCACTCATCTTACATGAAGCATTCATCTTGAGCATCATGGCATAACACGTGTGGGTGCATTGGAAACAAGTTTAGTTTATATTGCATGGTGAAAAACACTGTCATTTCATGTGCGATGCCATGTTTACGATCATATCTTTTATCCTGTTGAGATCTGGGTGAAATTCATATTGACAAAACTGTAGAGGCACATGATATGAACAACTTTCCTAAATGGAGTCTTGTCTGATAATGAGGTTTAGAAGGTGTTTAGGGTCATTTAATGACAGTACAGAAAACCAGTTCAAATTGGGGCTGATTTGAAATTCTAAGTTTACCCTGATCTACAGCCACTTTCATGCAAAGCTCAAATTAGAGAAGTTGTAGGAAATGATCTAAGGAGCAACTCTTTCATTTGGGGTCTGGTTAGAAAATGAAATCTAGTAGATGTTTTGGACCATTTTCTGTCAGCCTAGAAACACAAATTAAATCTGACCAGTCGGGTAATTTAGGTTTTTCTTCAACTTAAAGTCATTTTCATGTCAAACTCAAATAGAATGAAATGTGGGATATGGATTTCCAAACAAACTTGTCAATTGGAGTTTTAGGAGTTAAAGCCCACAAATAGGAGTTTTTCCCATCAAAAGGAATAAGGTGACCCTGTTCCTATCTAGAGCTGTCAGCTAAATTCAAATGGAATTCATATTTCCAGGCCGAATTTGAGTTGGAGCCTTTTGACAAACTTGTAGAACTGGAAGAGACCAACATTTTTTCCAATTACCACATTTCCCAAATCGGCCTCTAACAGGGTTAAAAAGGGGAAAAACTGGAAGGGAGAAAACACAAACAGAATTTGGCATTCCTCTGAGTGGCTGACCGGTGGGACCCAGCGCCCGGGAAAGACACGGTGTCGCCGCCGGCGCCGAGCGCGTGGCCGCCGGCGTACGGTCGCTGGGGCTCTCCCACGGATCGAGCCCCGGCCGCGGCGTTATAAGGCGAGGCCACCGGCCTCTTTCCCCTTCCTTTTTTCCTCTCAGCTCCCTCACCCGAGCCTCTCACTGCCCCTTCGTCGCCGCCATTGGAAAGCTCGGGGTCGAGCTTGCGCCCGCTGCTCCCCTCGCTCCCACGCCTCCACGCCGCCACGCCGGCCGTCCTCGCCCTCCACTCCACCGCCCCCGCTTGATCTAGGTCAACCCCATCGCTTCGCCGCCCCACATTCTGCCGCCGAAGCTTTCGTCACCAAGCCCACCGTCGCCGGCCCTTTCCGTCGCCTCTCCACCGCAACGAGGTAGTGGGGTGAGATCCTCGCGTCCTCCTCTCTCTCCCTGACCCCGCGCGGCGAGCTCCGGGCCTCGGACCGCCGAATCCGACGAGCGCCGGCGCTGCCTCCTCCTCCGGTCGCAAGGTAGAAGATGACCGGAGGAGGGAGATGCATATTTTGCAGTTAGGCCCTCGCGTTATGTGAGATTTACGTTTCAATCCTACGAACTGTGCACTGTGTCTTGTGGATCTTATGATCTAGCCCCTGCGGTTTTGAAATAATCACGTAATAGTCCCTGGATCTGTGTATTTTTCATTTAAATGAACAATATTTGGGCTGAAACTTCGGTAAATCACTAAAAATCGTAGAAAAATCTAAAATGGACAAACTTGGTGTCTATGAACTCCTTGTTAAATGCTTTACACAGTAGGTATGATGTAGTTGTGTGAAAAGACTGATTTGCCCTAGATCTTGGCATGCATGTGAGAAGGGAATAAATACAAAATGTGGTCTAAATGGATTTTTTAAAAATCTTGAAACTTGGTCAGTAGCCTTTTTAGGGTGTTGTGATACTGTGGAAATTTCTGGTGACTCAATACTTTACTGCTCATTCATGGTTTTACCATTTTATATGTATTTTATGCATTATTTGATAAATTGAAAATGAGGTCCCTGCAAAACATGTGAAATAAGACCCCCTAGTATTTTTCTTAGGTTCTATATAGCTTGTGGACACCACCGGTGAAATATGAGCCCCTGCATGTATAGTTTTGATGGTGATTTGAAAATGACAAATCTTGACCTGGAGAACTTGATAAATGGAAAAATGGGTCCTAATGTGCAAGATAAATTCTACCAAAATTCTAGTAGCATGTGGGAGTACTGGAGAGTCCAGAAAGTATATGCTTGGGGGCTATTCTCACTGGCTATATGTACATCTTATTTTGCACTAGTTTACATATGGGAAAAATATGTCCTGTCAAAAATTTGGAGTTTTAGCTTGTAAATTTTTGTACATGCAGTTTATACTAAGGATAGCTCACTGGAGAAATTTCGTCTTCAGAAACATTGCCAATAAATTATAAAAATTCTGACAATGTGTAGGGCTGAAAACTTGCTGGAATTTTAATAAAATAATTATAACTCCAATTGAGCTGAAATTTTGACAGTAGCTTTGGGTATGAAATATCTGCTTGTCATAAAATTTTGGTACCATTTGAGTTAGATGAACTGCCAGATCTCAGATGCATGTTTTAATTCACAAATGCACATGGTTTACACTAAATATATGCAGGAAGGATGATTTAACTGCTATGCTCATATCGTTTTCCATGAAGTTTATACCGCATTCTGGCATCTGCACTTCGTCTACATCAAATGCATGCATTTGCATTCATAGACGCTCATGTCGGTACTTCTCATGCATATAGACCCCGCGATCGAAGAGACAGTGCAGGAGCAACCCCTAGTCGAGGAACCCGAAGAGGAGCAGGAGGACTTGCTGCCGACCGCTGACGCCACCACCGAAGAGACTAACCCTAACGAGGAAGAAGGTAGGCAGGATCATACAATTCCCAGCAAATAAAATACCTGTTCATTACGCATATGCATTAGGTGTTGTATGGAACCAATTGCATTAGATCCCTTGGCCGCCTGGCCCTAGCACCTATACCTAGAGTTCGTAGGGCGAGTGCCTAGAATGGCTAGGTACGAGTAGACACGAGTGAATAAAGGTCACTCGTCGCGTAGGTGTTACTTTTCAAAAGAAAAAGTCTCACTATGAAAGTTATTATTATCATGCCATGATTTTGATATATTTTTAAATGAAGACCGGGCGGAGATATGGGTATGAATGTTGAGAATTGAGATAATGTGTGGTGGACTCCGCCTGAGTCGCATAAGGCCGGTCGTTGTTCGCCTATTGGTCGGCATAACATTGCTAGGGTGCTTATCCGGAATCTATGGGCCGGTGAAAGTCTTACTTGTGACGTCTCAAGCAAGGGGCACGTTCCTACCCACTGGTTGAGAGGAAGGTGGCCGCGGAGGCGGGTGTCAAAGGAGGGCAGAACCCGACGTAACCGAGGTACCGCTCCTGCGACAACGCGCTCCGGGAGTTAGGCGGGAGTGGTCATCGAACTTGAGACGGGACATGTGGAGATGGGGGAAGCATATGTGGAACGCTGGGAGTTAGTAAGCATATGCCATCCTGGTGCTTCTAGTTATTCCCGGGAATATAAAAATCGATTCGAATATCTGATGCTCACCAGGTGTGAGAATGCCAATACCACTGACGGGCAAAGTAGTAATCCATGCGAACATGTTGTATTAAGAATCCATGGTTTTGACAACTACATACTTGGATATGCCTGATTTACTGTATGCAATAATTGTCACACTTCTGATACATGCTTTACTTTCCATGCTATGCTATACCATACCATTTATGTTTCACCAATTTAGATGACTCGAGCAGCTGTTAAATCTTGCTCGAGTACAATAATGTAAGCAGCTGTCAGATCCTGCTTCCACTGATTTTAACTTGATCCTATATAAAAGAAATGGCTAAGGACTCAGATGCTAGTAAGCAAGCTTCGCGTCAGCCGTAAGCCTCATCCATTAAGTCCTACTGAGTAATTAGTACTCAGGGTTTGCCCCCACTTTTGGCTTACAGGTACGGAGTTTCTTTTCTGTGCCTGCGTTGGTGGAGGGTCGTGTCCCCATCAAGAATAAGCAGAGTCGTGATCTGGCAAGGAGCGACATCGGTGGGCTCGATGCTCGTTCTTTTATGCAAGTATTTTGAGTACCATGAAACTGAACTTCAAATTTCCGCTGCGAGAGACTGTTTGAACTATGTTGCTATCGGACATTATGTTGAACTGTATTTGATTTTCGAACTTGGTTTGTAACTAAAGTCTATGTAATATCTATTCAACTGCCTGTGATGTTGTAATCTGTTGTGGCTCCATCGAGAGTCGGATGTGTATGACGTCGGTTCCTCTGGGAAATGGTGACATCGAGAGCCCGGAGGACTCTCGACGGACTACCGGGTTTAGTCTAGTCTAAGTGCACTGCGAGCCAGAGGTGGCAGGTGTGCTTAGTCTGGATTAAGCAGGGCGGTTCCGCCACAGTTCCGCCACACTTCAGTCTAGGCAAACTGATTTATGCTGCGTTGGTTTTGTATCTCGGACTGATGCCGAAGCGTGGGCTCACGTGGCAGAAGAGCAGGGCATGTAAGTTGGGCCAAAACAATTTTGATGATGCATATTTTTGAGGTTTCTTTCCTGTGGTGTGGATTCATCATACCAACAAGTCCAACAACCCTCATTTCCCAGTTCCACAACAATTAATATGTTAACAACAGTGGATGGATCAAAACTGGTATTGAATTAAGTTTCTCCCATCGGCCTACATATATGGAAAAGCATTATATTCATTGGTTCTTACTTACTAGCGTGTACAAGTTTTCGGATTAGGAAAAAGTTTAATTTTTGCCTTCTTCAGTCTAAGCAAACTGAGTCATACTGCGCTGGTTTTGTATCTCGTCCTGATGCCGAAGCGTGGGCTCAAGTGGCAGAAGATGAGGGCATGTAAGTGCGGCCAAAACAACTTTGGTGATGCATATTTTTGGGGCTTCTGTCCTATGGTGTGGTTTCCTCATTCATCATACCAACAAGTTCAACAACCCTCGATTCTGAGTCCCACAACAATTGATATGTTAACAACAGTGGATGGATCAAAACCTGTATTGAATTAAGTTTCTCCCTTCGGCCTACATATATGGAAAATGGTTATATTCAATGGTTCCTACTTACTAGCGTGTACAAGTTTTCGGATTAGGAAAAAGTTTAATTTTCGCCCTCTTCAGTCTAGGCAAACTGAGTCATGCTGCGTTGGTTTTGTATTTTGGACTGATGCCGAAGCATGGGCTCACGTGGCAGAAGAGGAGGGCATGTAAGTTGGGCCAAAACAACTTTGGTGATGCATATTTTTGAGGTTTCGTTCCTATGGAGTGGTTTTCTCATTCATCTTCCCAACAAGTCCAACAAAACATGTATTGAAATAAGTTTCTCCCATCGGCCTACATATATGGAAATGCATTATATTCATTGGTTCTTACTTACTAGCGTGTACAAGTTTTTGGATTAGGAAAAAGTTTAATTTTCGCCCTCTTCAGTCTAGGCAAACTGAGTCATGCTGCGCTGGTTTTGTATCTTGGCTTGATGCCGAAGCGTGGGCTCAAGTGGCAGAAGAGGAGGGCATGTAAGTTGGGCCAAAACAACATTGGTGATGCATATTTTTGAGGTTTCATTCCAATGGTATGGTTTCCTCATTCATATTCCCTACAAGTCCAACAACCCTCAATTCCGTGTCCCACAACAATTGATATTTTAACAACAGCGGATGGATCAAAACATGTGTTGAATTAAGTTTCTCCCATCGGCCTACATATATGGAAAAGTATTATATTCATTGGTTCTTACTTACTAGCGTGTACAAGTTTTCGGATTAGGAAAAAGTTTAATTTTTGCCCTCTTCAGTCTTGGCAAACTGAGTCATGCTACTTTGGTTTTGTGTCTCGGACTAATGCCGAAGCGTGGGCTCACGTGGCAGAAGAGGAGGGCATGTAAGTTGGACCAAAACAACTTTGGTGATGCATATTTTTGAGGTTTCTTTCCTATGGTGTGGTTTCCTCATTCATCTTCCCAACAAGTCCAACAACCCTCGATTCCGAGTCCCTCAACAATTGATATGTTAACAACAGTGGATGGATCAAAACCTGTATTGAATTAAGTTTCTACCATCGGCCTACATATATGAAAAGCATTATGTTCATTGGTTCCTACTTACTAGCGAGTATAAGTTTTCGGATTAGGAAAAGTTTAAGTTTCATCCTCTTCTGTCTAGGCAAACTGAGTCATGCTGCTCCAGTTTTGTATCTTGGCCTGATGCCGAAGCATGGGCTCAAGTCGCAGAAGAGGAGGGCACATAAGATGGGCCATAACAACATTGGTGATGCATGTTTTTGAGGTTTCGTTCCAATGGTATGGTTTCCTCATACATATTCCCAACAAGTCCAACAACCCTCAATTCCGTGTCCCACAACAATTGATATGTTAACAACAGTGGACGGATCAAAACCTGTATTGAATTAAGTTTTTCCCATCGGCCAACATATATGGAAAAGCATTATATTCATTGGTTCCAACTTACTAGCGTGTACAAGTTTTCGGATTAGGAAAAAGTTTAATATTCGCCCTCTTCAATCTAGGCAAACTGAGTCATGCTACGTTGGTTTTGTGTCTCGGACTAATGCCGAAGCGTGGGCTCACGTGGCAGAAGAGGAGGGCATGTAGGTTGGGCCAAAACAGCTTTGGAGATGCTTATTTTTGAGGTTTCTTTCCTATGGTGTGGATTCATCATACCAATAAGTCCAACAACCCTCATTTTCCAATTCCACAACAATTGATATGTTAACAACAGTGGATGGATCAAAACTGGTATTGAATTAAGTTTCTCCCATCGGCCTACATATATGGAAAAATATTATATTCATTGGTTCTTACTTACTAGCGTGTACAAATTTTTGGATTAGGAAAAAGTTTAATTTTCGCCCTCTTCAGTCTAGGCAAACTGAGTCATGCTGTGCTGGTTTTGTATCTCATCCTGATGCCGAAGCGCGGGCTCAAGTGGCGGAAGAGGAGGGCATCTAAGTTGGGCCAAAACAACTTTGGTGATGCATATTTTTGGGGTTTCCTTCCTATGGTGTGGATTCATCATACCAACAAGTCCAACTACCCTCGATTCCGAGTCCCACAACAATTGATATGTTAACAACAGTGGATGGATCAAAACCTGTATTGAATTAAGTTTCTCCCTTCGGCCTACATATATGGAAAATGGTTATATTCAATGGTTCCTACTTACTAGCGTGTACAAGTTTTCGGATTAGGAAAAAGTTTAATTTTCGCCCTCTTCAGTCTAGGCAAACTGAGTCATGCTGCGTTGGTTTTGTATTTTGGACTGATGCCGAAGCATGGGCTCACGTGGCAGAAGAGGAGGGCATGTAAGTTGGGCCAAAACAACTTTGGTGATGCATATTTTTGAGGTTTCGTTCCTATGGAGTGGTTTTCTCATTCATCTTCCCAACAAGTCCAACAAAACATGTATTGAAATAAGTTTCTCCCATCGGCCTACATATATGGAAATGCATTATATTCATTGGTTCTTACTTACTAGCGTGTACAAGTTTTTGGATTAGGAAAAAGTTTAATTTTCGCCCTCTTCAGTCTAGGCAAACTGAGTCATGCTGCGCTGGTTTTGTATCTTGGCTTGATGCCGAAGCGTGGGCTCAAGTGGCAGAAGAGGAGGGCATGTAAGTTGGGCCAAAACAACATTGGTGATGCATATTTTTGAGGTTTCATTCCAATGGTATGGTTTCCTCATTCATATTCCCTACAAGTCCAACAACCCTCAATTCCGTGTCCCACAACAATTGATATTTTAACAACAGCGGATGGATCAAAACATGTGTTGAATTAAGTTTCTCCCATCGGCCTACATATATGGAAAAGTATTATATTCATTGGTTCTTACTTACTAGCGTGTACAAGTTTTCGGATTAGGAAAAAGTTTAATTTTTGCCCTCTTCAGTCTTGGCAAACTGAGTCATGCTACTTTGGTTTTGTGTCTCGGACTAATGCCGAAGCGTGGGCTCACGTGGCAGAAGAGGAGGGCATGTAAGTTGGACCAAAACAACTTTGGTGATGCATATTTTTGAGGTTTCTTTCCTATGGTGTGGTTTCCTCATTCATCTTCCCAACAAGTCCAACAACCCTCGATTCCGAGTCCCTCAACAATTGATATGTTAACAACAGTGGATGGATCAAAACCTGTATTGAATTAAGTTTCTACCATCGGCCTACATATATGAAAAGCATTATGTTCATTGGTTCCTACTTACTAGCGAGTATAAGTTTTCGGATTAGGAAAAGTTTAAGTTTCATCCTCTTCTGTCTAGGCAAACTGAGTCATGCTGCTCCAGTTTTGTATCTTGGCCTGATGCCGAAGCATGGGCTCAAGTCGCAGAAGAGGAGGGCACATAAGATGGGCCATAACAACATTGGTGATGCATGTTTTTGAGGTTTCGTTCCAATGGTATGGTTTCCTCATACATATTCCCAACAAGTCCAACAACCCTCAATTCCGTGTCCCACAACAATTGATATGTTAACAACAGTGGACGGATCAAAACCTGTATTGAATTAAGTTTTTCCCATCGGCCAACATATATGGAAAAGCATTATATTCATTGGTTCCAACTTACTAGCGTGTACAAGTTTTCGGATTAGGAAAAAGTTTAATATTCGCCCTCTTCAATCTAGGCAAACTGAGTCATGCTACATTGGTTTTGTTTCTCGGACTAATGCCGAAGCGTGGGCTCACGTGGCAGAAGAGGAGGGCATGTAGGTTGGGCCAAAACAGCTTTGGAGATGCTTATTTTTGAGGTTTCTTTCCTATGGTGTGGATTCATCATACCAATAAGTCCAACAACCCTCATTTTCCAATTCCACAACAATTGATATGTTAACAACAGTGGATGGATCAAAACTGGTATTGAATTAAGTTTCTCCCATCGGCCTACGTATATGGAAAAGTATTCTATTCATTGGTTCTTACTTACTAGCGTGTACAAATTTTCGGATTAGGAAAAAGTTTAATTTTCGCCCTCTTCAGTCTAGGCAAACTGAGTCATGCTGTGCTGGTTTTGTATCTCATCCTGATGCCGAAGCGCGGGCTCAAGTGGCGGAAGAGGAGGGCATCTAAGTTGGGCCAAAACAACTTTGGTGATGCATATTTTTGGGGTTTCCTTCCTATGGTGTGGATTCATCATACCAACAAGTCCAACTACCCTCGATTCCGAGTCCCACAACAATTGATATGTTAACAACAGTGGATGGATCAAAACCTGTATTGAATTAAGTTTCTCCCCATCGGCCTACATATATGGAAAAGCATTATGTTCATTGGTTCCTGCTTACTAGTGTGTACAAGTTTTTGGATTAGGAAAAAGTTTAATTTTCACCCTCTTCAGTCTAGTCAAACTGAGTCATGCTGCACTAGTTTTGTATCTTGGCCTGATGCCGAAGCGTGGGCTCAAGAGGCGGAAGAGTAGGGCATGTAAGTTGGGCCAAAACAACGTTGGTGATGCATATTTTTGAGGTTTCGTTCCTATGGCGTGGTTTCCTCATTCATCATACCAGCAAGTACAACAACCTTTGTTTCCATGTCCCAAAACAATTGATATGTTAACAACAGTGGATGGATCAAAACTGGTACTGAATTAAGTTTCTCCCATCGGCCTGCATATATGGAAAAGCATTATATTCATTGGCTCTTACTTACTAGCGTGTACAAGTTTTCGGATTAGCAAAAAGTTTAATTTTCGCCCTCTTCAGTCTAGGCAAACTGAGTCATGCCGCGCTGGTTTTGTATCTCGTCCTGATGCCGAAGCGTGGGCTCAAGTGGTAGAAGATGAGGGCATGTAAGTTGGGCCAAAACAACTTTGGTGATGCATATTTTTGGGGTTTCTTTCCTATGGTGTGGTTTCCTCATTCATCATACCAACAAGTCCAACAACCATCGATTCCGAGTCCCACAGCAATTGATATGTTAACAACGGTGGATGGATCAAAAGCTGCATTGAATTGAGTTTCTCCCTTCGGCCTACATATATGGAAAATCGTTATATTCAATGGTTCCTACTTACTAGTGTGTACAACTTTTCGGATTAGGAAAAAGTTTAATTTTCGACCTCTTCCGTCTAGGCAAACTATGTCATGCTGCTTTGGTTTTGTATCTGGGACTGATGCCGAAGCGTGGGCTCACGTGGCAGAAGAGGAGGGCATGTAAGTTGGGCCAAAACAACTTTGGTAATGCATATTTTTGAGGTTTCTTTTCTATGGTGTGGATTCATCATACCAACAAGTCCAACAACCCTCATTTCCTAGTCCCACAACAATTGATATGTTAATAACAGTGGATGGATCAAAACTGGTATTGAATTAAGTTTCTCCCATCAGCCTACATATATGGAAAAGCATTATATTCATTGGTTCTTACTTACTAGCGTGTACAAGTTTTCGGATTAGGAAAAAGTTTAATTTTCGCCCTCTTCAGTCTAGGCAAACTGAGTCATGCTGCGCTGGTTTTGTATCTCGTCCTGATGCCGAAGCGTGGGCTCAAGTGGCAGAAGATGAGGGCATGTAAGTTGGGCCAAAACAACTTTGGTGATGCATATTTTTGAGGTTTCTTTCCTATGGTGTGGTATCCTCATTCATCATACCAAGAAGTCCAACAACCCTCGATTCCGAGTACCACAACAATTGATGTGTTGACAACAGCGAATGGATCAAAACTGGTATTGAATTAAGTTTCTCCCAACGGCCTACATATATGGAAAAGCATTATATTCATTGGTTCTTACTTACTAGTGTGTACAAGTTTTCGGATTACGTAAAAGTTTAATTTTCGCGCTCTTCAGTCTGGGCAAACTGAGTCAAGCTGTGCTGGTTTTGTATCTCATCCTGATGCCGAAGCGCGGGCTCAAGTGGTAGAAGAAGAGGGCATGTAAGTTGGGCCAAAACAACTTTGGTGATGCATATTTTTGAGGTTTCTTTCCTATGGTGTGTTTTCCTCATTCATCATTCCAACATGTCCAACAACCCTCGATTCTGAGCCCCACAACAATTGATATGTTACCAACAGTGGATGGATCAAAACCTATATTGAATTATGTTTCTCCCATCGGCCTACATATGTGGAAAAGCATTATATTCATTGGTTCCTACTATCTAGCGTGTACAAGTTTTCGGATTAGGAAAAAGTTTAATTTTCGCCCTCTTCAGTCTAGGCAAACTGAGTCATGCTGCGTTGGTTTTGTATTTCGGACTGATGCCGAAGCGTGGGCTCACGTGGCAGAAGATGAGGGCATGTAAATTGGGCCAAAACAACTTTGGTGATGCATATTTTTGAGGTTTCGTTCCTATAGTGTGGTTTTCTCATTCATCTTCCCGACATGTCCAACAACCCTCGATTCCGAGTCCCACAACATTTGATATGTTAACAACAGCGGATGGATCAAAACCTGTATTGAATTAAGTTTCTCCCATCGGCCTACATAGATGGAAAAGCATTATGTTCATTGGTTCCTGCTTACTAGTGTGTACAAGTTTTTGGATTAGGAAAAAGTTTAATTTTCGCCCTCTTCAGTCTAGGCAAACTGAGTCATGCTGCACTAGTTTTGTATCTTGGCCTGATGCCGAAGCGTGGGCTCAAGAGGCGGAAGAGTAGGGCATGTAAGTTGGGCCAAAACAACTTTGGTGATGCATATTTTTGAGGTTTCGTTCCTATGGCGTGGTTTCCTCATTCATCATACCAGCAAGTACAACAACCTTTGTTTCCATGTCCCAAAACAATTGATATGTTAACAACAGTGGATGGATCAAAACTGGTACTGAATTAAGTTTCTCCCATCGGCCTGCATATATGGAAAAGCATTATATTCATTGGCTCTTACTTACTAGCGTGTACAAGTTTTCGGATTAGCAAAAAGTTTAATTTTCGCCCTCTTCAGTCTAGGCAAACTGAGTCATGCCGCGCTGGTTTTGTATCTCGTCCTGATGCCGAAGCGTGGGCTCAAGTGGTAGAAGATGAGGGCATGTAAGTTGGGCCAAAACAACTTTGGTGATGCATATTTTTGGGGTTTCTTTCCTATGGTGTGGTTTCCTCATTCATCATACCAACAAGTCCAACAACCATCGATTCCGAGTCCCACAGCAATTGATATGTTAACAACGGTGGATGGATCAAAAGCTGCATTGAATTGAGTTTCTCCCTTCGGCCTACATATATGGAAAATCGTTATATTCAATGGTTCCTACTTACTAGTGTGTACAACTTTTCGGATTAGGAAAAAGTTTAATTTTCGACCTCTTCCGTCTAGGCAAACTATGTCATGCTGCTTTGGTTTTGTATCTGGGACTGATGCCGAAGCGTGGGCTCACGTGGCAGAAGAGGAGGGCATGTAAGTTGGGCCAAAACAACTTTGGTAATGCATATTTTTGAGGTTTCTTTTCTATGGTGTGGATTCATCATACCAACAAGTCCAACAACCCTCATTTCCTAGTCCCACAACAATTGATATGTTAATAACAGTGGATGGATCAAAACTGGTATTGAATTAAGTTTCTCCCATCAGCCTACATATATGGAAAAGCATTATATTCATTGGTTCTTACTTACTAGCGTGTACAAGTTTTCGGATTAGGAAAAAGTTTAATTTTCGCCCTCTTCAGTCTAGGCAAACTGAGTCATGCTGCGCTGGTTTTGTATCTCGTCCTGATGCCGAAGCGTGGGCTCAAGTGGCAGAAGATGAGGGCATGTAAGTTGGGCCAAAACAACTTTGGTGATGCATATTTTTGAGGTTTCTTTCCTATGGTGTGGTATCCTCATTCATCATACCAAGAAGTCCAACAACCCTCGATTCCGAGTACCACAACAATTGATGTGTTGACAACAGCGAATGGATCAAAACTGGTATTGAATTAAGTTTCTCCCAACGGCCTACATATATGGAAAAGCATTATATTCATTGGTTCTTACTAGTGTGTACAAGTTTTCGGATTACGTAAAAGTTTAATTTTCGCGCTCTTCAGTCTGGGCAAACTGAGTCAAGCTGTGCTGGTTTTGTATCTCATCCTGATGCCGAAGCGCGGGCTCAAGTGGTAGAAGAAGAGGGCATGTAAGTTGGGCCAAAACAACTTTGGTGATGCATATTTTTGAGGTTTCTTTCCTATGGTGTGTTTTCCTCATTCATCATTCCAACATGTCCAACAACCCTCGATTCTGAGCCCCACAACAATTGATATGTTACCAACAGTGGATGGATCAAAACCTATATTGAATTATGTTTCTCCCATCGGCCTACATATGTGGAAAAGCATTATATTCATTGGTTCCTACTTACTAGCGTGTACAAGTTTTCGGATTAGGAAAAAGTTTAATTTTCGCCCTCTTCAGTCTAGGCAAACTGAGTCATGCTGCGTTGGTTTTGTATTTCGGACTGATGCCGAAGCGTGGGCTCACGTGGCAGAAGATGAGGGCATGTAAATTGGGCCAAAACAACTTTGGTGATGCATATTTTTGAGGTTTCGTTCCTATAGTGTGGTTTTCTCATTCATCTTCCCGACATGTCCAACAACCCTCGATTCCGAGTCCCACAACATTTGATATGTTAACAACAGCGGATGGATCAAAACCTGTATTGAATTAAGTTTCTCCCATCGGCCTACATAGATGGAAAAGCATTATATTCATTGGTTCCTGCTTACTAGCGTGTACAAGTTTTTGGATTTGGAAGAAGTTTTATTTTCGCCCTCTTCAGTCTAGGCAAACGGAGTCATGCTGCACAGGTTTTGTGTCTCGGACTGTTGCTGAAGCGTGGGCTCAAGTGGCAGAAGAGGAGGGCTTGTAAATTTGGCCAAAACAACATTGGCGATGCATATTTTTGAGGTTTCGTTCCTATGGTGTAGTTTTCTCATTCATCTTCCCAACAAGTCCAACAACCCTCGATTCCGAGTCCCACAACATTTGATATGTTAACAACAGCGGATGGATCAAAACCTGTATTGAATTAAGTTTCTCCCATCAGCCTACATATATGGAAAAGCATTATATTCATTGGTTCCTACTAACTAGAGTGTAAAAGTTTTTGGATTAGGAAAAAGTTTGGCTCAAGTGCAGAAGAGGAGGGCATGTAAATTGGGCCAAAACAACTTTGGTGATGCATATTTTTAGGTTTCGTTCCTATGGTGTTGTTTCCTCATTCATATTCCCAACAAGTCCAACAACCCTCGATTCCGACTCCCACAACAAATGATATGTTAACAACAGTGGATGGAACAAAACCTGTGTTGAATTATGTTTCTCCCATCGGCCTACATATATGAAAAAAGCATTATATTCATTGGTTCTTACTTACAAGCGTGTACAAGTTTTTTGTTTAGGAAAAAGTTTAATTTTCGCCCTCTTCAGTCAAGGCAAACTGAGTCATGCTGCGCTAGTTTTGTATCATGGCCTGATGCCGAAGCGTGGGCTCAAGTGGCGGAAGAGAAGGGCATGTAAGTTGGGCCAAAACAACTTTGGTGATGCATATTTTTTAAGTTTCGTTCCTATGGTGCGGTTTCCTCATTCATCATACCAACAAGTACAACAACCTTTGTTTCTGAGTCCCAAAATAATTGATATGTTAACAACAGTGGATGGATCAAAACTGGTATTGAATTAAGTTTCTCCCATCCGCCTACATATAAGGAAAAGCATTATATTCATTGGCTCTTAGTTACTAGCGTGTACAAGTTTTCGGATTAGGAAAAACTTTAATTTTCGCCCTCTTCAGTCTAGGTAAACTGAGTCATGCTGCGCTGGTTTTGTATCTCGTCCTGATGCCGAAGCGTGGGCTCAAGTGGCAGAAGATGAGGGCATGTAAGTTGGGCCAAAACAACTTTGGTGATGCATATTTTGGGGGTTTCTTTCCTTTGGTGTGGTTTCCTCATTCATTATACCAACAAGTCCAACAACCATCGATTCCGAGTCCCACAGCAATTGATATGTCAACAACGGTGGATGGAACAAAACCTGTGTTGAAATAAGTTTCTCCCATCGGCCTACATATATGGAAAAGCATTATATTCATTGGTTCTTACTAACAAGCGTGTACAAGTTTTTGGATTAGGAAAAAGTTTAATTTTCGCCCTCTTCAGTCTAGGCAAACTGAGTCATGCCGCGCTGGTTTTGTATCTTGGCCTGATGCCGAAGCGTGGGCTCAAGTGGCGGAAGAGGAGGGCATGTAAGTTGGGCGAAAACAACTTTGGTGATGCATATTTTTGAGGTTTTGTTCCTATGGTGTGGTTTCCTCATTCATCATACCAACAAGTCCAACAACATTCATTTCCGAGTCCCACAACAATTGATATGTTAACAACAATGGATGGATCAAAACTGGTATTGAATTAAGTTTCTCCCATTGGCCTACATATATGGAAAAGCATTATATTCATTGGCTGTTACTTACTAGCGTGTACAAGTTTTCAGATTAGGAAAAAGTTTAATTTTCGCCCTCTTCAGTCTAGGCAAACTGTGTCATGCTGCGCTGGTTTTGTGTCTCGTCCTGATGCCGAAGCGTGGGCTCAAGTGGCAGAAGATGAGGGCATGTAAGTCGGGCCAAAACAACTTTGGTGATGCATATTTTTGAGGTTTCTTTCCTATGGTGTGGTTTCCTCATTCATCATACCAATAAGTCCAACAACCCTCGATTCCAAGTCCCACAACAATTGATATGTCAACAGTGGATGGAATAAAACCTGTATTGAATTAAGTTTCTCCCATCGGCCTACATATATGGAAAAGCATTATATCCATTGGTTCTTACTTACTAGCGTGTACAAGTTTTCGGATTAGGAAATAGTTTAATTTTCGCCCTCTTCAGTCCAGGCAAACTGAGTCATGCTATGATGGTTTTGTATCTCATCCAGATGCCGAAGCGCGGGCTCAAGTGGCAGGAGAAGAGGGCATGTAAGTTGGGGCAAAACAACTTTGGTGATGCATATTTTATGAGGTTTCTTTCCAATGGTGTGTTTTCCTCTTTCATCATTCCAACATGTCCAACAACCTTCGATTCTGAGCCCCACAACAATTGATATGTGAACAACAGTGGACAGATCAAAACCTATATTGTATTAAGTTTCTCCCATCGGCCTACATATATGGAAAAGCATTATATTCATTGGTTCCTACTTACTAGCGTGTACAAGTTTTCGGATTAGGAAAAAGTTTAATTTTCGCCCTCTTCAGTCTAGGCAAACTGAGTCAAGCTGCGTTGGTTTTGTATTTTGGATTTATGCCGAAGCATGGGCTCACGTGACAGAAGAGGAGGGCTTGTAAGTTGGGCCAAAACAACTTTGGTGATGCATATTTTTGAGGTTTCGTTCCTATGGTGTGGTTTTCTCATTCATCTTCCCAACAAGTCCAACAACCCTCGATTCCGAGTCCCACAACATTTGATATGTTACCAACAGCGGATGGATCAAAACCTATATTGAATTAAGTTTCATCCATCGGCCTACATATATGGAAAAGCATTATATTCATTGGTTCTTACTTACTAGCGTGTACCAAGTTTTCTATTTAGGAAAAGTTTAATTTTCGCCCTCTTCAGTCTGGGCAAACTGAGTCATGCTGCGCTGGTTTTGTATCTCATCCTGATGCCAAGGCGTGGACTCAAGTGGCAGAAGATGAGGGCATGTAAGTCGGGCCACAACAACTTTAGTGATGCATATTTTTGAGGTTTCTTTCCTATGATGTGGTTTCCTCATTCATCTTCCCAACAAGTCCAACAACGCCCGATTCCGAGTCCCACAACAATTGATATGTTAACAACAATGGATGGGTCAAAACTGGTGTTGAATTGAGTTTCTCTCATCGGCCTACATATATGGAAAAGCATTATATTCATTGGTTCTTACTTACTAGCGTGTACAAGTTTTCAGTTTAGGAAAAAGTTTAATTTTCGCCCTCTTCAGTCTAGGCAAATTGAGTCATGCTGCGCTGGTTTTGTATCTCGTCCTGATGCCAAAGCGTGGGCTCAAGTGGCAGAAGATGAGGGCATGTAAGTTGGGCCACAACAACTTTGGTGATGCATATTTTTGAGGTTTCTTTCCTATGGTGTGGTTTCCTCATTCATCTTCCCAACAAGTCCAGCAACCCTCGATTCCGAGTCCCACAACAATTGATATGTTAACAACAGTGGACGGTTCAAAACTGGTGTTGAATTGAGTTTCTCCCATCGGCCTACATATATGGAAAAGCATTATATTCATTGGTTCTTACTAGCGTATACAAGTTTTCGGATTAGGAAAAAGTTTAATTTTCGCCCAGTTCAGTCTAGGTAAACTGAGTCATACTACGTGGTTTTGTATCTCGTCCTGATGCCGAAGCGTGGGCTCAAGTGGCAGAAGATGAGGGCACGTAAGTCGAGCCAAAACTACTTTGGTGAGGCATAGTTTTGAGGTTTCTTTCCTATGGTGTGGTTTCCTCATTCATCATACCAACAAGTCCAACAACCCTCGATTCCGAGTCCCACAACAATTGATATGTTAACAACAGTGGATGGAACAAATCCTGTATTGAATTAAGTTTCTCCCATCGGCCTACATATATGGAAAAGCATTATATCCTTTGGTTCTTACTTACTAGCGTGTACAAGTTTTCGGATTAGGAAAAAGTTTAATTTTTGCCCTCTTCAGTCTAGGCAAACTGAGTCATGCTATGCTTGTTTTGTATCTCATCCTGATGCCGAAGCGCGGTCTCAAGTGGCAGCAGAAGAGGGCATGTAAGTTGGGCCAAAACAACTTTGGTGATGCATATTTTTGAGGTTTCTTTCCTATGGTGTGTTTTCCTCATTCATCATTCCAACATGTCCAACAACCCTCGATTCTGAGGCCCACAACAATTGATATGTTAACAACAGTGGACAGATCAAAACCTGTATTGAATTAAGTTTCTCCCGTCAGCCTACATATATGGAAAAGCATTATATTCATTGCTTCCTACTTACTAGCGTGTACAAGTTTTCGGATAAGGAAAAAGTTTAATTTTTGCCCTCTTCTGTCTAGGCAAACTGAGTCATGCTGCGTTGGTTTTGTATTTCGGAATGATGTCGAAGCATGGGCTCACGTGGCAAAAGAGGAGGGCATGTAAGTTGGGCCAAAACAACTTTGGTCATGTATATTTTTGAGGTTTCGTTCCTATGGTGTGGTTTTCTCATTCATCTCCCCAACAAGTCCAACAACCCTCGATTCCGCGTCCCACAACATTTGATATGTTAACAAGAGCGGATGGATCAAAACCTGTATTGAATTAGGTTTCTCCCATCGGCCTCCATATATGGAAAGCATTATATTCATTGGTTCCTGCTTACTAGCGTGTACAGGTTTTTGGATTAGGAAAAAGTTTAATTTTCGCCCTCTTCAGTCTTGGCAAGCGGAGTCATGCTGCACTGGTTTTGTGTCTCAGACTGTTGCTGAAGCGTGGGCTCAAGTCGCAGAAGAGCAGGGCATGTAAATTTGGCCAAAACAACTTTGGTGATGCATATTTTTGAGGTTTCGTTCCTATGGTGTGGTTTCCTCATTCATCTTCCCAACAAGTCCAACAACCCTCGATTCCGAGTCCCAGAACAATTGATATGTTAACAACAGTGGATGGGTCAAAACTGGTGTCAAATTGAGTTTCTCCCATCGGCCTACATATATGGAAAAGCATTATATTCATTGGTTCTTACTAGCGTGTACCAAGTTTTCGGTTTAGGAAATAGTTTAATTTTTGCCCTCTTCAGTCTAGGCAAACTGAGTCATGCTGCGCTGGTTTTGTATCTCGTCCTGATGCCAAAGCATGGGCTCAAGTGGCAGAAGATGAGGGCATGTAAGTCGGGCCACAACAACTTTGGTGATGCATATTTTTGAGGTTTCTTTCCTATGGTGTGGTTTCCTCATTCATCTTCCCAACAAGTCCAACAACCCCCGATTCTGAGTCCCACAACAATTGATATGTTAACAACAGTGGATGGGTCAAAACTGGTGTTGAATTGAGTTTCTCCCATCGGCCTACATATATGGAAAAGCATTATATTCATTGGTTCTCACTTACTAGCGTGTACAAGTTTTTGGATTAGGAAAAAGTTTAATTTTCGCCCTCTTCAGTCTAGGTAAACTGAGTCATACTGCTTGATTTTGTATCTCGTCCTGATGTCGAAGCGTGGGCTCAAGTGGAAGAAGATGAGGGCATGTAAGTCGGGCCAAAACTACATTGGTGATGCATAATTTTGAGGTTTCTATCCTATGGTGTGGTTTCCCCATTCATCATACCAACAAGTCGAACAACCCTCGATTCCGAGTTCCACAACAATTGATATGTTAACAATAGTGGATGGAACAAAACCTGTATTGAATTAAGTTTCTCCCATCGGCCTACATATATGGAAAAGCATTATATCCATTGGTTCTTACTTACTAGCGTGTACAAGTTTTCGAATTAGGAAAAAGTTTAATTTTTGCCCTCTTCAGTCTAGGCAAACTGAGTCATGCTATGCTGGTTTTGTATCTCATCCTGATGCCAAAGCGCAGGCTCAAGTGGCAGAAGAAGAGGGCATGTAAGTTGGGCCAAAACAACTTTGGTGATGCATCTTTTTGAGGTTTCTTTCCTATGGTGTGTTTTCCTCGTTCATCATTCCAACATGTCCAACAACCCTCGATTCTGAGCCCCACAACAATTGATATCTTAACAACAGTGGACAGATCAAAACCTGTATTGAATTAAGTTTCTCCCATCGGCCTACATATATGGAAAAGCATTATATTCATTGGTTCCTACTAACTAGCGTGTACAAGTTTTCAGATTAGGAAAAAGTTTAATTTTCGCCCTCTTCAGTCTAGGCAAACTGAGTCATGCTGCGTTGGTTTTGTATTTCGGACTGATGCCGAAGCATAGGCACACGTGGCAGAAGAGAAGGACATGTAAGTTGGGCCAAAACAGCTTTGGTGATGCATATTTTTGAGGTTTCGTTCCTATGGTGTGGTTTTGTCATTCATCTTCCCAACAAGTCTAACAACCCTCGATTGCGAGTCCCACAACATTGGATATGTTAACAACAGCGGATGGATCAAAACCTATATTGAATTAAGTTTCTCCCATCGGCCTACATATATGGAAAAGCATTATATTCATTGGTTCCTACTTACTAGCGTGTAAAAGTTTTTGGTTTAGGAAAAAGTTAAATTTCGCTTTCTTCAGTCTAGGCAAACGGAGTCAAGCTACACTGGTTTTGTATCTCGGACTGTTGCTGAAGCGTGGGCTCAAGTGGCAGAAGAGGAGAGCAAGTAAATTGGGCCAAAACAACTTTGGTGATGCATATTTTTGAGGTTTCGTTCCTATGGTGTGGTTTCCTCATTCATCTTCCCAACAAGTCCAACAACCCTCGATTCCGAGTCCCACAACAATTGATATGTTAACAACAGTGGATGGGTCAAAACTGGTGTTGAATTGAGTTTCTCCCATCGGCCTACATATATGGAAAAGCATTATATTCATTGGTTCTTACTAGCGTGTACAAGTTTTCGGATTAGTAAAAAGTTTAATTTTCGCCCCTTCATTCTCGGCAAACTGAGTCATACTGTGCTGGTTTTGTATCTCGTCCGGATGCCGAAGCATGGGCTCAAGTGGCAGAAGATGAGGGCATGTAAGTCGGGCCAATACAACTTTGGTGATGCATATTTTTGAGGTTTCTTTCCTATGCTGTGGTTTCCTCATTCATCATACCAACAAGTCCAACAACCCTCGATTCCGAGTCCCACAACAATTGATATGTTAACAACAGTGGATGGATCAAAACTGGTGTTGAATTGAGTTTCTCCCATCGGCCTACATATATGGAAAAGCATTATATTCATTGGTTCTTACTTACTAGCGTGTACCAAGTTTTCGGTTTAGGAAAAAGTTTAATTTTCGCCCTCTTCAGTCTAGGTAAACTGAGTCATACTGCGTGGTTTTGTATCTCATCCTGATGCCGAAGCGTGGGCTCAAGTGGCAGAAGATGAGGGCATGTAAGTCGGGACAAAACTACTTTGGTGATGCATATTTTTGAGGTTTCTTTCCTATGGTGTGCTTTCCTCATTCATCATACCAACAAGTCCAACAACCCTCGATTCCGAGTCCCACAACAATTGATATGTTAACAACAGTGGATGGAACAAAACCTGTATTGAATTAAATTTCTCCCATCGGCCTACTATATGGAAAAGCTTTATATCCATTGGTTCTTACTTACTAGCGTGTACAAGTTTTCAGATTAGGAAAAAGTTTAATTTTCACCCTCTTCAGTCTAGGCAAACTGAGTCATGCTATGCTGGTTTTGTATCTCATCTTGATGCCGAAGCGCGGGCTCAAGTGGCAGAAGAAGAGGGCATGTAAGTTGGGCCAAAACAACATTGGTGATGCATGTTTTTGAGGTTTCTTTCCTATGGTGTGTTTTCCACATTCATCATTCCAACATGTCCAACAACCCTCGATTCTGAGCCCCACAATAATTGATATGCTAACAACCACGGACAGATCAAAACCTGTATTGAATTAAGTTTCTCCCATCGGCCTACATATATGGAAAAGCATTATATTCATTGGTTCCTACTTACTAGCGTGTACAAGTTTTCGGATTAGGAAAAAGTTTAATTTTTGCCCTCTTCAGTCTAGGCATACTGAGTCATGCTGCGTTGGTTTTGTATTTCGGACTGATGCCGAAGCATGGGCACACGTGGCAGAAGAGGAGGGCATGTAAGTTGGGCCAAAACAACTTTGGTGATGCATATTTTTGTGGTTTCGTTCCTATGGTGTGGTTTTCTCATTCATCTTCCCAACAAGTCCAACAACCCTCGATTCCGAGTCCCACAGCATTTGATATGTTAACAACAGCGGATGGATCAAAACCTGTATTGAATTATGTTTCTCCCACCGGCCTACATATATGGAAAAGCATTATATTCATTCGTTCCTACTTACTAGCGTGTAATAGTTTTTGGATTAGGAAAAAGTTATATTTCGCCATCTTCAGTCTCGGCAAACTGAGTCATACTGCGCTGGTTTTGTATCTCGTCCGGATGCCGAAGCGTGGGCTCAAGTGGCAGAAGATGAGGGCATGTAAGTCGGGCCAATACAACTTTGGTGATGCATATTTTTGAGGATTATTTCCTATGCTGTGGTTTCCTCATTCATCATACCAACAAGTCCAACAACCCTCGATTCCGAGTCCCACAACAATTGATATGTTAACAACAGTGGATGGGTCAAAACTGGTGTTGAATTGAGTTTCTCCCATCGGCCTACATATATGGAAAAGCATTATATTCATTGGTTCTTACTTACTAGCGTGTACAAGTTTTCGGATTAGGAAAAAGTTTAATTTTCGCCCCCTTCAGTCTAGGCAAACTGAGTCATGCTGCGCTGGTTTTGTATCTCGTCCTGATGCCAAAGCGTGGGCTTAAGTGGCAGAAGATGAGGGCATGTAAGTCGGGCCACAACAACTTTGGTGATGCATATTTTTGAGGTTTCTTTCCTATGGTGTGGTTTCCTCATTCATGATACCAACAAGTCCAACAACCCCCGATTCCGAGTCCCACAACAATTGATATGTTAACAACAGTGGATGGAACAAAACCTGTATTGAATTAGGTTTCTCCCATCGACCTACTATATGGAAAAGCATTATATCCATTGGTTCTTACTTACTAGCGTGTACAAGTTTTCGGATTAGGAAAAGTTTAATTTTCGCCCTCTTCAGTCTAGGCAAACTGAGTCATGCTATGCTGGTTTTGTATCTCGTCCTGATGCCGAAGCGTGGGCTCAAGTGGCAGAAGAGGAGGGCATGTAAGTTGGGCCAAAACAACTTTGGTGATGCATATTTTTGAGGTTTCTTTCCTATGGTGTGTTTTCCACATTCATCATTCCAACATGTCCAACAACCCTCGATTCTGAGCCCCACAATAATTGATATGTTAACAACAGCGGACAGATCAAAACCTGTATTGAATTAAGTTTCTCCCATCGGCCTACATATATGGAAGAGCATTATATTCATTGGTTCCTACTTACTAGCGTGTACAAGTTTTCGGATTAGGAAAAAGTTTAATTTTCGCCCTCTTCAATCTAGGCAAACTAAGTCATGCTGCGTTGGTTTTGTATTTTGGACTGATGCCGAAGCATGGGCACACGTGGCAGAAGAGGAGGGCATGTAAGTTGGGCCAAAACAACTTTGGTGATGCATATTTTTGTGGTTTCGTTCCTATGGTGTGGTTTTCTCATTCATCTTCCCAACAAGTCCAACAACCCTCGATTCTGAGTCCTAGAACATTTGATATGTTAACAACAACGGATGGATCAAAACTTGTATTGAATTAAGTTTCTCCCATCGGCCTACATATATGGAAAAGCATTATATTCATTGGTTCCTACTTACTAGCGTGTAAAAGTTTTTGGATTAGGAAAAAGTTAAATTTCGCTATCTGCAGTCTAGGCAAACGGAGTCATGCTGCACTGGTTTTGTATCTCAGACTGTTGCTGAAGCGTGGGCTCAAGTGGCAGAAGAGGAGGGCAAGTAAATTGGGCCAAAACAACTTTGGTGATGCATATTTTTGAGGTTTCGTTCCTATGGTGTGGTTTCCTCATTCATCTTCCCAACAAGTCCAACAACCCTCGATTCCGAGTCCCACAACAATTGATATGTTAACAACAGTGGATGGGTCAAAACTGGTGTTGAATTGAGTTTCTCCCATCGGCCTACATATATGGAAAAGCATTATATCCATTGGTTCTTACTTACTAGCATGTACAAGTTTTCGGATTAGGAAAAAGTTTAATTTTTGCCCTCTTCAGTCTAGGAAAACTGACTCATGCTGCGCTGGTTTTGTATCCCATCCAGATGCCGAAGCGCGGGCTCAAGTGGCAGAAGAAGAGGGCATGTAAGTTGGGCCAAAACAACTTTGGTGATCATACCAACAAGTCCAACAATCCTCGATACAACAATAGATATCTTAACAACAGTGGATGGATCAAAACCGGTATTGAATTAAGTTTCTCCCTTCGGCCTACATATATGGAAAATCATTATATTCATTGGTTCTTACTTACTAGCGTGTACAACTTTTTCGATTAGGAAAAAGTTTAATTTTCGGCCTCTTCAGTCTAGGCAAACTGAGTCATGCTGCGTTGGTTTTGTATCTCGGACTCATGCCGAAGCGTGGGCTGACGTGGCAGATGAGGAGGGCATGTAAGTTGGGCCAAAGCAACTTTGGTGATGCATATTTTTGAGGTTTCTTTCATATGGTGTGGTTTCCTCATTCATCATACCAACATGTCCAACAACCATAGATTCCGAGTCCCACAACAATTGATATCTTAACAACAGTGGACGGATCAAAACCTGTATTGAATTAAGTTTCTCCCATCGGCCTACATATATGGAAAAGCGTTATATTTGTTGGTTCTTACTTACTAGCGTGTACAAGTTTTTGGATTAGGAAAAAGTTTAATTTTCGCACTCTTCAGTCTAGGCAAACTGAGTCATGCTGCGCTGGTTTTGTATCTTGGCCTGATGCTGAAGCATGGGCTCAACTCGCAGAAGAGGAGCGCATGTAAGTTGGGCCAAAACAACTTTGGTGATGCATGTTTTTGAGGTTTCGTTCCTATGGTCTGGTTTCCTCATTCATCATACCAACAAGTCCAACATCCCTCGTTTCCGAGTCCCACAACAATTGATATGTTAACAACAGTGGATGGGTCAAAACTGGTTTTGAATTGAGTTTCTCCCATCGGCCTACATATATGGAAAAGCATTATATTCATTGGTTCTTACTTACTAGCGTGTACAAGTTTTCGTATTAGGAAAAAGATTAATTTTCGCCCTCTTCAATCTAGGCAAACTGAGTCATGCTGCGCTGGTTTCGTATCTCGTCCTGATGCCGAAGCGTGCGCTCAAGTGGCAGAAGATGAGGGCATGCAAGTCGGGCCAAAACAACTTTGGTGATGCGTATTTTTGAGGTTTCTTTCCTATTGTGTGGTTTCCTCATTCATCATACCAACAGGTCCAACAACCCTCGATTCCAAGTCCGACAACAATTGATATGTTAACAACAGTGGATGGAACAAAACCTGTATTGAATTAAGTTTCTCCCATCGGCCCACAAATATGGAAAAGCATTATATTCATTGGTTCCTACTTACTAGCGTGTACAAGTTTTCGGATTAAGAAAAACTTTAATTTTCGCCCTCCTCAGTATAGGGAAACTGAGTCACGCTGCGTTGGTTTTGTATCTCAGACTAATGCCGAAGCGTGGGCTCACGAGGTAGAAAAGGAGGGCATGTAAGTCAGGCAAAACAACTTTGGTGATGCTTATTTTTGAGGTTTCTTTCCTATGGTGTGATTTCCTCATTCATCATACCAACATGTCCAACAACCCTCGATTCCGAGTCCCACAACAATTGATATGTTAACAACAGTGGATGGAACAAAACCTGTGTTGAATTATTTTCTCCCATTGGCCTACATATATGGAAAAGCATTAAATTCATTGGTTCTTACTTACTAGCGTGTACATGTTTTTGGGTTAGGAAAAGTTTAATTTTCGCCCTCTTCAGTCTAGGCAAACTGAGTCATGCTGCGCTGGTTTTGTATCTTGGCCAGATGCCGAAGCGTGGGCTCAAGTGACAGATGAGCAGGGCATGTAAGTTGGGCCAAAACAACTTTGGTGATGCATATTTTTGAGGTTTCGTTCCTATGGTGTCGTTTCCTCATTCATCATACCAACAAGTCTAACAATCCTCGATACAACAATTGATACGTTAACAACAATGGATGGATCAAAACTGGTATTGAATTAAGTTTCTCCCATTGGCCTACATATATGGAAAAGCATTATATTCATTGGTTCTTACTTACTATCGTGTACAAGTTTTCGGATTAGGAAAAAGTTTAATTTTCGCCCTCTTCAGTCTAGGCAAACTTAGTCATGCTGCGTTGGTTTTATATCTCGAACTGATGCCGAAGCGTGGGCTCACGTGGCAGAAGATGAGGGCATGTAATTTGGGCCAAAACAACTTTGGTGATGCATATTTTTGAGGATTCTTTCCTATGGTGTGGTTTCCTCGTTCATCATACCAACATGTCCAACAACCCTCGATTCCGAGTCCCACAACAATTGATATGTTAACAACAGTTGACGGATCAAAACCTGTATTGAATTAAGTTTCTCCCATCGCCCCACAAATATGGAAAAGCATTATATTCATTGGTTGCTACTTACTAGCGTGTACAAGTTTTCGGATTAGGAAAAACTTTAATTTTCGCCCTCTTCCGTCTAGGCAAACTGAGTCATGCTGTGCTGGTTTTGTATCTTGTCCTGATGCCGAAGCGTGGGCTCAAGTGGCAGAAGAGGAGGGCATGTAAGTTGGTCTAAAACAACTTTGGTGATGCTTGTTTTTGAGGTTTCGTTCCTATGATGTGGTTTCCTAATTCATCATACCAACAAGTCCAACAACCATCGATTCCGAGTCCCACAACAATTGATATGTTACCAACAATGGATGGATCAAAACTGGTATTGAATTAAGTTTCTCCCATTGGCCTACATATATGGAAAAGCATTATATTCATTGGTTCTTACTTACTAGCGTGTACAAGTTTTCGGATTAGGAAAAAGTTTAATTTTCGCCCTCTTCAGTCTAGGCAAACTGAGTCATGCTGCGTTGATTTTGTATCTCGGACTGATGCCAAAGCGTGGGCTCACGTGGCAGAAGAGGAGGGCATGTAAGTTGGGCCAAAAAAACTTTGCTGACGCATATTTTTGAGGTTTCTTTCATCTGGTGTGGTTTCCTCATTCATCATACCAACATGTCCAACAACCCTCGATTCCGAGTCCCACAACAATTGATATGTTAACAACAGTGGACGGATCAAAACCTGTATTGACTTAAGTTTCTCCCATCGGCCTACATATATGGAAAAGCATTATAGTCATTGGCTCTTACTTACTAGCGTGTACAAGTTTTCAGATTAGGAAAAAGTTTAATTTTCGCCCTCTTCAATCTAGGCAAACTGAGTCATGCTACGCTGGTTTTGTATCTTGTCCTGATGCCGAAGCGTGGGCTCATGTGGTAGAAGAGGAGGGCATGTAAGTTGGTCCAAAACAACTTTGGTGATGCAAATTTTTGAGGTTTCGTTCCTATGGTGTGGTTTCCTCATTCATCATACCAACAAGTCCAACAACCCTCGATTCTGAGTCCCACAACAATTGATATGTTAACAACAGTGGATGGACCAAAACTGGCATTGATCTAGGCAAACTGAGTCGTGCTACGCTAGTTTTGTATCTCGGCCTGATGCCGAAGTGCGGTCTCAAGTGGCAGAAGAGGAGGGCATGTGAGTTGGGCCAAAACAACTTTGGTGATGCATATTTTTGAGGTTTCATTCCCATGGTGTGGTTTCCTCATTCATCTTACCAACAAGTCCAGTAAACCTCGATTCTGAGTCCCACAACAAATGATACGTTAACAACAATGGATGGACCAAAACGTTTATTTTATTAAGTTTCTCCCATCGTCCTACATATTTGGAAAAGCATTATATTCATTGGTTCCTACATACTAGCGTGTACAAGTTTTCAGATTAGGAAAAAGGTTAATTCTCGCCATCTTTAGTCTAGGCAAACAGAGTCATGCTACGCTAGTTTTGTATCAAGGCATGATGCCGAAGTGCGGTTCAAGTGGCAGAAGAGGAGGGCATGTAAGTTGGGCCAAAACAACTTTTGTGATGCATATTTTGGAGGTTTCATTCCTATGGTGTGGTTTCCTTGTTCATCTACCAACAAGTCCAACAACCCTCGATTCCGAGTCCCACAACAATTCATATGTTAGCAATAGTGGATGGATCAAAACCTGTATTGAATTAAGTTTCTCCCAACGGCCTACATATATGGAAAAGCATTATATTCATTGGTTCCTACTTACTAGCGTGTACAAGTTTTCGATTAGGAAAAAGTTTAATTTTGGCCTATTAGGTCTAGGCAAACTAAGTCATGGTACGCTGGTTTCGTCCCTCAGCTTAGTGGAGAAGCGCGGGCCGAAGTGGCAGAAGAGGAGAGCATGTAAGTTGGGCCAAAACAACTTTGGTGCTGCATATTTTTAATGTTTCGTTCCCATGGTGTGGTTTCCTCATTCATCTTACCAACAATTCCAATAAACCTCGATTGTGAGTCCCACAACAAATGGTACATTAACAACAATGGACGGACCAAAACCTGTATTTAATTAAGTTTCTCCCATCGTCGTACATATTTGGAAAAGCCTTATATTCATTGGTTCCTACTTACTAGCGTGTACAAGTTTTCGGATTACGAAAAAGGTTAATTCTCGCCCTCTTTCGTCCAGGCGAACAGAGTCATGCTACGCTAGTTTTGTATCTCGGCATGATGCCGAAGTGCGGTTCAAGTGGCAGAAGAGGAGTGCATGTAAGTTGGGCCAAAACAACTTTTGTGATGCATATTTTTGAGGTTTCGTTCCTATGGTGTGGTTTCCTCATTCATCTTACCAACAAGTCCAACAACACTCGATTTCGAGTCCGACAACAATTGATATGTTAGCAACAGTGGATGGATCAAAACCTGTATTGAATTAAGTTTCTCCCATCGGCCTACATATATGGAAAAACATTATATTCTTTGGTTCCTAGTTACTAGCGTGTACAAGTTTTCGATTAGAAAAAATTTTAGTTTTCGCCGTATTAGGTATAGGCAAATTAAGTCATGGTGCCCTGGTTTCGTCTCTCAGGATAGTGCAGAAGCGCGGGTTAAGTGGCAGAAGAGGAGGGTATATAAGTTGGGCCAAAACAACTTTGGTGCTGCATATTTTTAATGTTTCGTTAATTTGGTGTGGTTTCCTCATTCATCTTACCAACAAGTCCAACAAACCTCGATTCTGAGTCCCACAACAAATGATACGTTAACAACAATGGATGGACCAAAACCTGTATTTTATTAAGTTTCTCCCATCGTCCTACATATTTGGAAAAGCATTATATTCATTGGTTCCGACTTACTAGCGTGTACAAGTTTTCAGATTAGGAAAAAGGTTAATTCTCGCCCTCTTTGATCTAGGCAAACTGAGTCATGCTATGCTAGTTTTGTATCTCGGCCTGATGCCGAAGTGCGGTCTCAAGTGGCAGAAGAGGAGGGCATGTAAGTTGAGCCAAAACAACTTTGGTGATGCATATTTTTGAGGTTTCGTTCCTATGGTGTGGTTTGCTCATTCATCTTACCAACAAGTCCAACAACACTCGATTCCGAGTCCGACAACAATTGATATGTTAGCAACAGTGGATGGATCAAAACCTGTATTGAATTAAGTTTCTCCCATCGGCCTACATATATGGAAAAACATTATATTCTTTGGTTCCTACTTACTAGCGTGTACAAGTTTTCGATTAGGAAAAATTTTAGTTTTCGCCGTATTAGGTCTAGGCAAATTAAGTCATGGTGCCCTGGTTTCGTCTCTCAGGTTAGTGCAGAAGCGCGGGTTAAGTGGCAGAAGAGGAGGGCATATAAGTTGGGCCAAAACAACTTTGGTGCTGCATATTTTTAATGTTTCGTTAATTTGGTGTGGTTTCCTCATTCATCTTACCAACAAGTCCAACAAACCTCGATTCTGAGTCCCACAACAAATGATACGTTAACAACAATGGATAGACCAAGACCTGTATTTTATTAAGTTTCTCCCATCGTCCTACATATTTGGAAAAGCATTATATTCATTGGTTCCGACTTACTAGCGTGTACAAGTTTTCAGATTAGGAAAAAGGTTAATTCTCGCCCTCTTTGATCTAGGCAAACTGAGTCATGCTACGCTAGTTTTGTATCTCTGCCTGATGCCGAAGTGCGGTCTCAAGTGGCAGAAGAGGAGGGCATGTAAGTTGGGCCAAAACAACTTTGGTGATGCATATTTTTGAGGTTTCGTTCCTATGGTGTGGTTTCCTCATTCATCTTACCAACAAGTCCAACAACACTCGATTCCGAGTCCCACAACAATTGATATGTTAGCAACAGTGGATGGATCAAAACCTGTATTGAATTAAGTTTCTCCCATCGGCCTACATATATGGAAAAACATTATATTCTTTGGTTCCTACTTACTAGCGTGTACAAGTTTTCGATTAGGAAAAATTTTAGTTTTCGGCCTATTAGGTCTAGGCAAATTAAGTCATGGTGCCCTGGTTTCGTCTCTCATGTTAGTGCTGAAGCGCGGGTTAAGTGGCAGCAACTAGCAAAACTTAACCAACATGCAACCCATAGGTAAACATATCGATAAAAGAGGCTAGGTACAGTCCTTATTGGCATACAAAATTAGACACATGCATATGAAGTGATTAAAGGGTTGTTAGGTTGTGTTCATGCTATACTTGCCTTCCTCAAAAGAACTCTTACTGCCGCTCGCGCACGTCGATCCTCAGCACAAACAACTGAAATAACAAACAAAGGCAAACTAAGAACAATACACCATAGAAATAAATAATTTGATAAGAACATAAAAATAACATTAGTCGTTACTAATAACATGGGAGCGCAACATCTGGAACAATGTTTATCAAGGATATAAAGGTGGCTAGAAAAGAATAAACTCACGATGAAGGATATGAAGGTAGGAACAAAAAGGATTTTGTGGTGTATGGGAAACATCATGATGAGAGTTTGATGTTTGTCGAATGGCCGATGAGTGTTATGATTAGATCATGGTTTAAGGGACAAATACTTGCAGCAAGACATTGGTGACGTGGTTGATGGCAATACATGGACCATATGAAACTTGCTAGAGAAGATGGTTCATAGGATGGGCATTGGTGGAGGTGTCAAATGGATTCTTCATGGAGTATTATGGTGGTATTTTGGTATAGTGTAGAGGGTTCCTGACAACACACTTTTACCATAGGATGCATCAAGAGCATTGTTGGATCATCGGAGAACATGGATTTGTTAACCGGCATGCGTTCTGAAATCAGTGGACAGTCGGATAACAATCGGAAAGACCATCCAAAACCTGGTCTACACTGATCCAATAACCACCACATTTTATGGGGTCATGTGCAGGTGTATGTGGTATCCTGTGGTTAAATGGTTTGGCATTTGGGTGGACAGATCTCCGGAAAATGAAGAACGCATTCAGGGCAGCATTGATGTCTGAACAGCAGCTGCAACAAGCATTTCGATGGCCGTAACCCTCGCATCGCTGCACCAATAACCAAGGAATTTTATAGGGGTATGTTCAAGGATATTTTGCACGTGATGGTAAAAGTGATCAGCAATTGGAGCGTTGATTTGCCCGGGAATGCAGATGCCATTCAGGGCACGAAGGCTGTCTAGACAGCAGGACATCAATGTAGAAAGACCAGCAAAAGTATGATCTACACTCATCCAATGGCCACTAAACTTTACAGAGATATGTGCAGTTATAACATACACAAGATAGTATAAAGGATCTGATGGTTGGAGGCACGAATTGGTGGCAGCACCCTTGCCATTTGGTGCCAGCTCGGCTGTCAGGACAGTAGGAGCAGTGAGCACGGCGACAGCCATAACTCTCAAATCAATGCGCCCATGACCAAACCATTACATAGGAGCATGTTGAAAGATGTAAGACACATCTCAGCCAAAGGGATCAAGGTTTGGACAACCGGATCATGGGAAAAACATGCGTCAAATGGCAGCCAAGCTGCTGTCTAGACTGCAGTGGCAGCGAGCATGGCGACGGCGATAACTCTCACGTCGCTGCACCTATGGACAAACCATTTTATGGAGGTGTGTACAGGGATATTATGCACATCTCCGTAGAAGGGTTCAGCCATTAGACTACCGGATCACCGGCAAAACATGAACCAAAGGCAGCAACACGGCTGTCTTGGACAGCAGGAACATCGGACACGTCGACCTCCGAAAAGCTGGTCTTCATGGCTCCGATGGCACAACCATTTTATGGGCATGTATTCAAGGACAAGATACAAGATTTGGTTGAAGAGCATGACCATTAGGTCACTGGAACAACGGAAAACACCTGTGCCAACTAGGGCAACTTGGCTGTCCATGACTGCAGCGAGATGTCACATGGGTAAACCTTGCCGGAACTTGATGGGATTCGATTTATGCAACATGATTTGCAGCGGAAAACAAGGAAACATAGAGGAACATATGTGGGGTGTCATCACCTAGGGTTTGGTGGTGGAAGAGGCGACATGGGCGACATCAAGGCGGTGATGCCGCTGCGCACACGATCCCGTAGGGCTGCAGCCTTGCCTCAGCGTTGGGGATCGTCGGGGGCGCCCTCCATGGTCTCCACACCATGGACAGCAGAGGCAGCAGCAAGGAGACAACCTCCATGGCATGCTTGAGCGTGGATCGAAGAACGCAGCAGGGGATCATCTTCGCTGAGGCGGGAGCACTCTGTTTTCATGTTTCGGTGGTGGGGGAATGTTGAGGGAGGTGAGGGGGCGCCATGGGGGAAGGAGAGGCAGCCATGGCTTCTCCTCCTGATCTGGTCATGAGGAGAGGGAGAGGGGCATCCAAGGAGAAGGGGAAGGAAAGAGGGAGGGATTTTAGGGAATAAAGGAGAGCAATTGATGGGGAAATGAATGTGGGAGAGAGGGGATGTGAATGGGCGCCCAGCAGGGAGGGAGGTGCCCTTTCTGCGTCTTTCTCCATGTGAGGGGGTGCAGGGAGAAGGGAAGAGAGGAGGAGCGGAGGGAAGGTGCTGTTTTGGGCTGTTTTGTGAAGGTTCAGGGCTAGCCCAAGCTATGGAGAGAGGTGAAGAAAGGAAGAAAGTATTCCGCGCCTTGGCCCAAGGCCAAATGAGAGTAATGTTTGTCTTCGACCCTTAGTGATATTAGAATGGATCTTGGGCTTTTCATGCATGCGAGAGAAAAAGAAAAGAAGAAAAATTTGACGGCATCAATTGGGTCCGAATTCGGAATTTCTCGTGTCTATCGAAAGAGAGAGGAAAGAGAGCATTCAGTGGGACATGAGCTTGAGAATGACACTGGGCTTTACCAAATGATGTCAATGGAAAGAAATAATGAAAAGGTAAACATGGAAACAGGATGTCGAAATGTTGACTTCAAAAGAGGCAAAAAGAGTGAGGTCGGGTGATATCATCAAAGGTTTTAAGAATGACTTAGATAAATTGAAAGACGTGACTTAGTGTAGAGGATGGTCAACAAGATTGGTTTATAGTTTTGAGTCGGTGAAACTTTAGAGATACAATTCGAGTTGGCAAGGAAGCAAAGGACTAGGATTTTAGAGATATGAATTGAGATGGACTTGAAACCTAGCCGGTTTTGAAATATTTTGAAACCTCATTTTACACACATAAACACTATGCAATTCGGCATGAATGCAACAAACAAATGAGTTCTCATTGGAAAAACTTTTCAAAAGCATACGCTTCTTTCAATCCAGCAAAACTTATAAGTTCGAAAATTTTAGAAAATTTAGAAATCCTTCATTTTATTCATTGTTATCTATTCACATCCCAAAATTAGAAATTTTGGGGTGTGACATTAGCCCCTGGGGTTTTTGCATTTCACGCCGAGTCTTTTATCACTATTCACTGAGTCCGTGCGATCTTGTGTTCTAGCCCCTGGAGACTACAGTTAATCGTGTTCTAGTCCTCGGGTCTATCTTTTTTCCATTTCTTTTTCCTATATTCCGCTAAAACTTTGGAAATTCGTATAAAATCAAATAAAAATCGTAAAAAGGAAAACTCAGTTGCATTATACTCCTGGTAAATAGATCTACACAGTATGTATGATGTGGAGATGCGTATGTACGGTTTTGCCCCTATTATTGTGCATGCATGTTAATCCAATGAAAAATAGGAAACATGGTCTAGTTGGAATTCAAAAGTGGCGAAACTTGGTCAGTAACCTTTTTAGGGTCTTTTAGCACTGTGATAATTTTTGGTGACTTATTATCTTACTGTTTATTCTCTGTTTTACCATTTTGCATGTATTTTATGCTTAAATTGATAGTTTGGAAATGTGGGCCATACAAAACATGATGAACATGACTCACTGGTATTTTTATTAGGTCCTATATACTTTGTGAACACCATTGGTACAATATGAGCCCTGCATGTTGAGTTTTGGTGGTGATTTGAAAATGACAAATCTTGACTTGGAGAACTAGATAAATGGGAAAATGGGTTCTAAGGTGCAAGATAAATTCTACCAAAATTCTAGTAGCATATGGGAGTGTTGTAGATTCCAGAAAGTATATCCTAGAGAGCTATTTATACTGTTTATATGTACATCTTAATCTTGCACTAGATATATATATGGAAACTAGATTCCTGTCAAACTTGGGAGTTTCAGCTTGTATATTTTTGTATATGCAGTTAATGCCAAGTATAACTCACTGTTAAAATTTCACCTTCAGACACTTTTCCAATAAATTATAAAAATTTTGTCAAGGTGTAGGGCTAAGAAATTGCTAGAATTTTAGTAAAATAATTATAACTCCAATTGGGCTGAAATTTTGATAGTAGCTTTGGGTATAAAGTATCTGCATGTCATAAAAGTTTGGTCTCATTTGGGTTAGTTGAACTGCTAGAACTCAGATGCATGAGTTAATTCACAAATGTGCATGGTTTACACTAAGTATATGCATGAAGGTCGATTTAACTACTATGCACATGACATTTTCCATGAAGTGTATGCTGCGTACTAACAATTGCATTTCATCTACATCAAACGCATACATCTGCATTCGTATTGCACTCATGTCTGCACCTTTCATGCATATACACTGCACAAAAACCTACCCCGTAGGTACGTTTTATTTATGTAATAGACACGTTTTATTTCGTATCTACGTCAATGTTGACACGTTTCTTAAAGCGTGCTAGGAGCGCCTTCGCAAGCACTGTAATAAAGATTGTAGAAATGGATTACTATAGCGTATCTATAGTTGAGACGTTTCATAGAAACGTTATATGCATGTCTATGCATTTTGATACACTTTTATAAATACATTTATATTTTATAAATACATTTATATAGCGTGTCTATTCACGTTGTTACATTTTGTAAAAACGATTTAATGTGTTTAAAACAGTAAAAAATATATAATACACGATATGATTTTCGCAATCGGTAAGAATTGAACTCGTGACCTCATATGTCACATAATGCCTCCCCACCACTAGACCACTGTATCACATGTGAATAGTTAAGTAATGCACTGTTTTTATATTTACCATTAACGAATTTCAACTTCTCAATACCGTGTCAAATAACGTCTTTATGTGTCTATAGACACGCTTGTCTGATACGCTTTTTGTGTGTCTCTATGCTATTGACGGCTGAAAATGTGTCTTAATTCGTGTTATTTTAAGATACTTTTAAGTTGTATCAAAAAACATATTTACATGCATATGCACGTTTGTTTGACACGTTTGATGTCGTGTTTAAATGGTACTGATGGTTAATAGCGTAGCTAACTACGTGTCAAGTTGAGATGATTTAAATAACATGACAACAAGTGTCACTTTATGTCTTTCGACACTCTAATCGTGTCTAACATCGTGTCAATTTGAGACATTCCAGAAAACGTGTCAAAAAACATGTTTACGCCTTTTGTGTAGTGACAATTTAGCCATCGTTGCTATCAAAACGTATCTAGAAGGCTTTTTTCCTGTAGTGATAGACCCCGCGATCGAAGAAGAGACGGTGCTGGAGCAACCCCTGGTCGAGGAACCCGAAGAAAAGCAAGAGGACCCACAGCCGACCGGTGACGCCGCCACCGAAGAGACTAACCCTAGCGAGGAAGAAGGTAGGCAGGATCATGCTCTTCCCAGCAAAATAAATTATTTATTGATTATGCATATGCATTAGGAGTTGAATGAAACCAATTGCATTAGATTCCTTGGCCGCCCTGGCCCTAACACCTATACTTAGAGTTCATAGGAACGAGTGCCTAGAATGGCTAGGTACGAGTAGACACGAGTGAATAAAGGTCACTCGTCTCGTAGGACTTACTTTTCAAAAGAAAAATTCTCACTTACAAGTTATTGTTACCATGCTATGATTATGTTATGTTTTAAATGGAGACCGGGCGGAGATATGGGTTTGAATGATGAGATTTGGAATAATGTGTGGTGGACTCCGCCGGAGTCGCATAAGGCCGGTCGTTGTTCGCTTGGGATCGGCATAACATTGCTAGAGTGCTTATCCGGGATCAATGGACCGGTGAAAGTCTTACTTGTGACGTCTCAAGCTGAGGGGCACGTTCCTACCCACTGGTTGAGAGGAAGGTGCCGCGGAAGCGGGTGTCAAGGGAGGGCTGACCCGACGTGACTGTGGTAACGCTTCTGCGACAACGCGCTCCGGGAGTCAGGCGGGAGTAGGCATCGAGCTTGAGACGGGACAGGTGGAGATGGGAGAAGCATATGTGGGAACGCTGGGAGTTAGTAAGCATATGCCATCCTGGTGCTTCTAGTTATTCCCGAGAATATAAAAATCGATTCGAATCGCTGATGCTCACCAGGTGTGAGAATGCCAGTATCACTGCTGGACAAAGTAGTAATCCATTTGAATATGTTGTATTATGAACACATGGTTTTGAACACTACATGCTTGGGGTATCGCTCCTGAGACGGCTACTCCCAAGGGGTTGGATGGAAGCGCTGTGAATCTTGGGACGGGACATGTATTTCATGTTTTACTTTCCTGCAAATATTTACTTTATGATATAAATGATTCTCATGATTAATGGATAGCAGCTGTCAAATCCTGCTATCTGATATCAACATGACCTTGTCTAAGAATCAACAGCTAAGGACCCACATGATGAGTAAGCATGCTTTGCGTCAGCCGTAAGCCCCATCCATTAAGTCCTACTGAGTAATTAGTACTCAGGGTTTGCCCCCACTTTTGGCTTACAGGTGCCGATGACTTTTGGACAACTGTGCTGGAGGTGGTAGTACCGGTGGGCTCGGTGCTATTCGCCTTGTTCATCTCTTCATGAAGACTACTTAAGTATATTGCTTCCGCTACGAGTTGTTTTGAAAACTCTTCCGCTATATATACACTCTGAATTCGCTTCCGCTATATTTGAACATGTATTTGATTTCATACATTTGGTTTGTAAATTAAGTCTATTACTATCTATTTCAACTGCCTGTGATGATGTAATTGTTGTGGCTCCATCGAGAGTCGGATGTGTTTGATGTCGGTTCCTCTGGGAATGGTGTTATCGAGGGCCCAAGGCCACTTGACGGAATACCGGGTTTAGTCTGGCCTAAGTACACTGCGAGCCAGAGGTGGCAGGTGTGCTTAGTCTGGATTAAGCAGGGCGGTTCCGCCACAATGGGAGAAACTTAATTCAGTACAAGTTTTGATCCATCCACTGTTGTTAACATATCAATTGTTGTGGGACTCGGAATCGAGGGTTGTTGGACTTGTTGAGAAGATGAATGAGGAAACCACACCATAGGAATGAAACTTCAAAAATATGCATCACCAATGATGTTTTGGACCAACTTACATGCCCTCCCCTTCTGGCACTTGGGCCCATGCTTTGGCATAAGTTCGAGATACAAAACCAACGCAGCATGGCTCAGTTTGCCTAGACTGAAGAGGGAGAAAGTTAAACTTTTTCCTAATCCAAAAACTTGTACACGCTAGTAAGTAGGAACCAATGAATATATTGCTTTTCCATATATGTACGCCGATGGGAGAAACTTAATTCAATACAGGTTTTGATCCATCCACTATTGTTAACATATCAATTGTTGTGGGACTCGAAATCGAGGTTTGTTGGATTCGTTGGTAAGATGAATGAGGAAACCACACCATAGAAACGAAACCTCAAAAATATGCATCACCAAAGTTGTTTTGGCTCAACTTATATGCCCTCCTCTTCTGCCACTTGAGCCCACGCTTCGGCATCGGGACGAGATACAAAACAAGCGCATAATGACTTAGTTTGCCTAGACTGAAGAGGGTGAAAATTAACCTTTTTCGTAATTCAAAACCTTGTACACTCTAGAAAGTAGGAACCAATTAATATAATGCTTTTCCATTTATGTAGGCCAATGGGAGAAACTTAATTCAACACAGGTTTTGGTCCATCCACTATTGTTAACATATCATTTGTTGTGGGACTCGAAATCAAGGGTTGTTGGACTTGTTGGGAGATGAATAAAGAAACACACCATAGGAACGAAACTTCAAAAATATGCATCAGCAAAGTTGTTTTGGCCCAATTTATATGCCCTCCTCTTCTGCCACAAGAGACGACGCTTCGGCGTCAGGCCGAGATACAAAAACAGCGCAACATGACTCAGTTTTCATAGCCTGAAGAGGGCGAAGATTAAACATTTTCCTAATCGAAAACTTGTACACGCTAGTAAGTACGAACCAATGAATATAATGCTGTTCCATATAAGTAGGCCGATGGGAGAAACTTAATACAATACAGGTTTTAGTCCATCCACTATTGTTAACATATCAATTGTTGTGGGACTCGGAATCGAGGGTTGTTGGACTTGTTGGTATGATGAATGAGAAAACCACACCATAGGACAGAAACCTCAAAAATATGCATCACCAAAGTTGTTTTGGCCCAACTTTACATGCCCAACTCTTCTGCCACTGGAGCCCACGCTTCAGCATCAATCCGAGATACAAAACCAGCACAGCATGACTCAATTTACCTAGACTGACTTGGGCGAAAATTAAACTTTTTCCTAATCCAAAAACTTGTACACGCATATAAGTAGGAACCAATGAATATAATGCTTTTCCATATATGTTGGCCGATGGGAGAAACTTAATTCAATACAGGTTTTGATCCATCCACTGTTGTTAACATATCAATTGCGGTGGGCCTTAGAATCGAGGTTTGTTGGACTTGTTGGTTAGATGAATGAGGAAACCACACCATAGGAACGAAACCTCAAAAATATGCATCACCAAACTTGTTTTGGCTCAACTTACATGCCCTCCTCTTCTGCCACTTGAGCCCACGCTTCGGCATAAGTCCGAGATACAAAACCAACGCAGCATGACTTAGTTTGCCCCGACTGAAGAGGGCGAAAATTAAACTTTTTCCTAATCTGAAAATTTGTACACGCTAGTAAGTAGGAAACAATGAATATAATGCTTTTCCGTATATGTAGGCCGATGGAGAAACTTAATTCAATACCAGTTTTAACCATCCACTTTCGTTAACAAATCAATTGTTGTGGGACTCGGAATCGAGGGTTGTTGGACATGTTGGTATGATGAATTAGGAAACCAGACCATAGGAACGAAACCTCAAAAATATGCATCACCAAAGTTGTTTTGGCCCAACTTACATGCCTTCCTCTTCTGCCACTTGAGCCCAAGCTTTGGCATCAGGCCGAGATACGAAACCAGCGCAGCATGACTCAGATTACCTAGACTGAAGAGGGCGAAAATTAAACTTTTTCCTAATCCGAAAACTGTACACGCTAGTAAGTAAGAACCAATGAATATAATGCTTTTCCATATATGTAGGCCGATGGGAGAAACTTAATTCAATACCAGTTTTGATCCATCCACTGTTGTTAACATATCAATTGTTGTGGGACTTAGAATCGACGGTTGTTGGACTTGTTGGTATGATGAATGAGGAAACCACACCATAGGAATGAAACCTCAAAAATATGCATCACCAAAGTTGTTATGGCCCAACTTACATGCCCTCCTCTTCCGCTAGTTGAGCCCACGCTTCGGCATCAGGCCGAGAAACGAAACCAGCGCATCATGACTTAGTTTGCCTAGACTGAATAGGGCGAAAATTAAAATTTTTCCTAATCCAAAAACTTGTACACACTAGTAAGTAGTAACCAATGTATATAATGCGTTTCCATATATGTAAGCCGCTGGGAGAAACTTAATTCAATACAGGTTTTGATCCGTCCACTGTAGTTAACATATCAATTGTTGTGGGCCTCGGAATCGAGGTTTGTTGGACTTGTTGGTAAGATGAATGAGAAAACCATACCATAGGAACAAAACCTCAAAAATATGCATCACCATAGTTGTTTTGGCCCAACTTACATGCCCTCCTCTTCTGCTAGTTGAGCCCATGCTTCGGCATCAGGCTGAGATACGAAACCAGTGCAGCATGACTCAGTTTGCCTAGACTGAAGAGGGCGAAAACTAAACTTTTTCCTAATCCGAAAACTTGTACACGCTAGTAAGTAGGAACCAATGAATATAATGCTTTTCCATATATGTAGGCCGATGGGAGAAACTTAATTCAATATAGGTTTTGATCCATCCACTATTGTTAACATATCAATTGTTGTGGGACTCGAAATCGAGGGTTTTTGGACTTGTTGGTATGACGAATGAGAAAACCACACCATAGGAACGAAACTTCAAAAATATGCATCACCAAAGTTGTTTTGGCCCAACTTACATGCCCAACTCTTCTGCCACTAGGGCCCACGCTTCAGCATCAGTCCGAGATACAAAACCGGCACAGCATGACTCAGTTTGCCTAGACTGAAGAGGGCGAAAATTAACCATTTTCCTTGTTCAAAAACTTGTACACGCTAGTAAATTGGAACCATTGAATATACTGCATTTCCATATATGTAGGCCGATGGGAGAAACATAATTCAGTACAAGTTTTGATCCATCCACTGTTGTTAACATATCAATTGTTGTGGGACTCGGAATCGAGGGTTGTTGGACTTGTTGGGAAGATGAATGAGGAAACCACACCATAGGAACGAAACTTCAAAAATATGCATCACCAATGATGTTTTGGACCAACTTACATGCCCTCCGCTTTTGCCACTTGGGCCCATGCTTTGGCATCAGTTCGAGATACAAAACCAACGCAGCATGAGTCAGTTTGCCTAGACTGAAGAGGGCGAAAATTAAACTTTTCCTAATCCAAAAACTTGTACACGCTAGTAAGTAGGAACCAATGAATATATTGCTTTTCCATATATGTACGCCGATGGGAGAAACTTAATTCAATACAGGTTTTGATCCATCCACTATTGTTAACATATCAATTGTTGTGGGACTCGGAATCGAGGTTTGTTGGATTTGTTGGTAAGATAAATGAGGAAACCACACCATAGGAACGAAACCTCAAAAATATGCATCACCAAAGTTGTTTTGGCTCAACTTATATGCCCTCCTCTTCTGCCATTTGAGCCCACGCTTCGGCATCGGGACGAGATACAAAACCAGCGCATAATGACTCAGTTTGCCTAGACTGAAGAGGGTGAAAATTAACCTTTTTCCTAATTCAAAACCTTGTACACGCTAGAAAGTAGGAACCAATTACTATAATGCTTTTCCATATATGTAGGCCAATGGGAGAAACTTAATTCAATATAGGTTTTGGTCCATCCACTATTGTTAACATATCATTTGTTGTGGGACTCGAAATCGAGGGTTGTTGGACTTGTTGGGAAGATGAATAGAGAAACCACACCATATGTCACACCCGGTTTTAGAAACAAAACCAAGTGCTAACCATGTATGTGCCAGGATCAGTTTAACCACATACATAGTATAAACAAAAGTAATAACACAACCAGTACTTTAACTTAAGAGTAATAACCATTATTACAGACCATAAATGTCTTTAACGAGCAGCTTAACGAGAGCGAGATAGCTAAACGACAGCGGAAGACGACTGTAAACCACAGGCAACTGACGGATGGCACACCAGCCTAGAACTCGTCGTAGTCCTGGAACTCCTGGTTAGGATCACCACAACTTCCTTCTGGATCTGAGCAGCGGTTGCAATGGATGCAACGGGTATAAAACAAGCAAGAATGAGTACATAACGCACTCAGCAAGTATTCCGTTTAGGATAAAAGTGGACTGGCTTTATAGTGGTTAGGCATAGCAATTGCTTTTAGTTAGTCAAGTTTTAATTACTAGCAATGATTAGCATAACCCATCCCTTTATTATAAAGACAGTAAAACATATTTAAAAGATAAGCATGAACCATAACCATATCCATCATCATTACCATGATTACCATGAGCCATTCACCTTGAAGCTGAAACTCTAATCTGTGAGGGTCCAGGCCGCTCTTAACCGTGAGCACGGCTGATATATCAGTTTTAAACAATCTCGAGAGGTTGTACAACGTTACCCACAAGTCATGATTCCCATTGTGCCCGAGGTTTGCAAGGCCCCATTTATTCATACCTTAGATGAATCGGCAGGGTTTCATTACGAGACCTTTACAAAGAATTCCTAGAGTTGTGGCCCACTCGTTACAGGTTACTCCAGTTAACTAAAGATATGAGAGTTCCGTTCCAAAGGGTGACAGATCAAACTGCACCTCATTGGCAAAGGGCAAAGTCCCATATCCCCCAGACCCCTCATACGCCATGTTTCAGGAAAGTAAGCCAAAACTCTAGTTCATCTAATTAATCAGTCAAGCCCAGTGCCCATGTGAGTCTTGTGGTTGTACTGTTTTCCTGGGTGGTCGCTCGGCGAACCGATCCTTAGGGCGAAGCACTTGAGCAAAACCAACAAAACATGCCCAAGTCTCCATGTTATTAAAACCAAACTTTTATCATCAGGTTCATCATTACTTAGTCAAGATTAGCAACATAAATAAAGTGAGTTGAGCGAAAGCAACTAATTTACAACATCACAGCCCTCCCAGGTTATAAAACATGTAAAGGTATATGAGGCTAGTCATCCTTATTAGGAGCATGCAACATTAGGCTCTAGATCATGTGATTAAAGTAAATAGGACATAGGTCAAAGAATACTTGCCTTCCTCAGCAAAAACTTGCTCAGGAACTTCCCAAGGTGGATTATCGACAAACTCGGACGGAACGTCGGCTACACGTTGCATACATACAAGCAATGAGCATTTAATTAACTAAAACAGTACACCAAACATCATAAACAGAGGTTAAAAAGGTTTTAGAATTAATCTACACTTTATTACGATTCCGTAGGTTCAAGAATCGTTCAAATCGGAGTTAAAACGCAAAAGATATGAATAAAACAAGTTTAAAGGCTTAAAATAAAGAGAATTTGAAACTCCAGGGTCTAAACTGCGAAAACCAGGGGTTTAAAAGAAATATTTGGACTGCGGGTTGATTTTCCAAAAGCTCAGGGTCTAAACCGTAAAACCAGGGACCTAACCGTGAAAATCTGGACTGCGGGTTGATTCTCAAAAAACGCAGGGACTCTTTAGCAAGAAACCCAGCGCTGACCGGTATCTGACTCCGGGTCGCGCGGCCTGGGCCGTCGGATCTTGGATGGATGGTTGAGATTAGATCGCGCGGGGAGGGGAAAATCCCGGCGACGGGGTTGACCGACGGCGGCCATCGGGCGCGGCGGAGGAGCGCCGGAGTTCCGCGGACTCGCGGCTCCAGGGGCCTAGGGCTAGAGGGAAAAGGCGCGGGAGCGAGCGGGCGGTGGTGCGAAACTGGCGGAGCAGTCGCGGTGGCGGGGCATCGGCCGGGAACGGCGCGCGACGGGGGTGGCGCAAAAACACAACTCCGGCGAGCAATTGCCGGAGCCTTGGTGCGCGATAGAGGACTAGAGTTAGCTAGAGAGCTTCCTCACCTCACGGCGAACCTTCGGTATAGGTGTAGTCGACGGAGCAACAGCGACGACGTGCGGCGACGAGCGGTGGCGTCCGCGGGCGCTCTGCGTGAACCGACAGCGGCGCGGTGGGCAACGATGGCGGCTAGGGCTCGGGCTTCGGATGAAAACAAGCGCCGAGGACGGCTGCTTATATAAGGGCGGTGCCGCGGCTTGCGGAGGAGGCAAGGAAAGGGCGGCGCGATGGAAAGTCCGGCTCGGACTCTGTCCGTGTTCGCGTCGCGCACGGCGCGGGCGAGGGCCGGGAAAGGAAAGTGCGGCGCGGGAAGGAAGGGCAGAGGAGCGATGCGTGGTACTCGGGCGAGGCCGGAGCGCAGGCGCGAGGCGCGGGACCGAGGCCATGGCGGCCTGAGCTCGCCTTCGCCGAGCGCGTCGGACAGAAAAGGAAAGAGGGAGAGGGAAGGAGATGACAGGCGGGGCCGGGCGGTCAGCGAGGGAGAGAGGGCGCGCGGCTGCGGAGGGAGGCGCCGACAGGCGGGCCCCTCTGGTCAGCAGGTGAGGAGGAGAGGGAGGGAGAGGGCGGCGGCCTGCTGGGCCGTTCCGGCTGGCGGGCCGCGGGGGGGGGGTCTGGGCCGCGCGGGAGCGCCGGGGCTGGCGGGGCGCTGGGCCGGGGGGGGGAAAGAAGAAGGAGGAGGGGAGCTGGGCCGGCGGCGGTTTGGGCCCAAAGAGAGGAAAAGAAGGAAAAAGGAAAAAGGAAATTTTCCTGGGTTGTTTGGAATTTGAGAAATTTTGGAGAGATGCAAAAGAGTTTAAATTCAAACTTTGAACACTGCAAATCACCCAATAAAAATATGCAAAGACATGAGTGCTCAAACATGTGATTCCTATGATTCTTTTTAATTAATTATTTTGAAATCACATAAAATCAAATAGGTGTCATGTATGATCAAGCAATATAAATAAAGTAAATTGGTTCCAAAAGATTTGGTTTGTGGTAAAATTTAGGGTGTTACAAACCTACCCCCCTTAAAGAAATCTCGTCCCGAGATTTTAGGATTGGCTAGCAAAGAGTTCCGGGTAATCTGCTCTGAGGTCATCCTCTCTTTCCCAAGTGGCCTCCTCTGCCGTATGGTGACTCCACTTAACTTTGCACATCTTTATGACCCTGTTTTTGGTAGTCCTCTCTGCCGTCTCCAAAATTTGGACTGGGTATTCTGTATAGGTCAAATCATCCTGCATATTAAGCTCATCCTCCTGCAACTGCTCTTCAGGTACTCGCAGACACTTCTTCAACTGAGATACATGGAACACATCGTGTACTCCCGATAATCTGTCAGGCAATTCCAGTTGATATGCAACTTCTCCCTTACGGTCAATTATTTTAAAAGGCCCAATATATCGGGGTGCTAATTTCCCTTTCACCTTGAATCGGTGTAAACCACGGATGGGTGATACTTTCAAGTACACATAGTCTCCTACTGCAAATTCCAAATCCCTTCGACGGTTATCCGCATAACTCTTCTGCCTGGTTTGAGCAATCCTCAAATTCTCCCGAATCATTCGTACTTGTCGTTCGGCGTCTTCTATGATTCCAGGACCAAACAACTGCTTCTCCCCTGGTTGATCCCAATGTAAGGGAGTCCTGCATCGTCTACCATACAAAGCCTGAAAAGGTGACATCTTGATACTAGCCTGATAACTATTGTTATAAGAAAATTCGGCATACGGCAAACTTTTGTCCCAACTAGTACCATATTGTATTGCGCAAGCTCTCAACATATCTTCTAATATCTGGTTGGTTCTTTCTGTCTGCCCATCGGTCTGTGGATGATATGCTGAACTGAAATTTAATTTAGTGCCCATTGACTCATGCAAACTCTTCCAAAAATGAGATGTAAATTGAGTTCCACGACCCGACACAATCTTCTTTGGTACTCCATGCAAACACACAATTCTGGACATATACAATTCAGCTAACTTGGCTCCCGAATAAGTGGTCTTGACAGGAATAAAGTGAGCAACTTTGGTTAATCTGTCCACTACTACCCATATAGAATCAAAACCACTTTGTGTACGCGGTAGGCCGACGATAAAATCCATACCAATTTCCTCCCACTTCCATTCTGGAATCTTGAGCGGCTGTAACAATCCAGCGGGCTTTTGATGCTCAGCTTTCACCCTCTGACAAACGTCACACAAAGCTACATATTCTGCTACTTCACGTTTCATGCCGTACCACCAAAATTTCTGCTTCAGATCTTGGTACATCTTTTCACTTCCAGGATGGATGGAGTAAGCTGTCTCATGTGCTTCCCTCAGTATTAAATCTCGTATAGACTTTATGTTCGGAACGCAAATCCTATCCCCATGCCATACTGTACCGTCGGCATCCACTCGGAATCCCGGTGCCTTATCTAACTTGATTAACTCTTTTATTTCCTTGATCTTCTCATCATTAAGTTGTCCTTTCTTGATTTCTTGTTCCAACGTAGGTTCAAACTCCATGGAGACGGTGCCTTCCGTATTATTAAGAAAACCCAAACTTAGTCGGTCGAATTCTATGGCTAACTCATCCGGCAACTCTCTTGCCCACAACAAACTGATCTGACTCTTCCTGCTCAAAGCATCTGCTACTACATTTGCCTTGCCAGGATGGTAATGTATCTCCAGATCATAATCCTTGATTAATTCTAACCATCGTCTTTGCCGCATATTCAACTCAGTCTGGGTAAATATATACTTTAAGCTTTTGTGATCAGTATAAATATCACACTTCTGTCCGAATAGGTAATGCCTCCATACTTTTAATGCATGCACCACTGCGGCTAATTCCAAATCATGAGTTGGGTAATTCTTCTCATGATCCCTCAGTTGTCTAGAAGCATAGGCAATAACCTTGCCTTCCTGCATAAGAACACATCCTAAACCTAGCCGTGAGGCATCACAGTATACTGAAAAAGGCTTATGCATATCTGGAAAAGTTAGCACTGGAGCTGTGGTTAACCTCTTTTTCAACTCCTCGAAGGCTTTCTGACAAGCTGACGTCCACTGAAATTTAATATTCTTCTCTAGCAAAGCTGTCATTGGCTTAGCAATCTTGGAAAACCCCTCAATGAAACGCCGATAGTAACCAGCTAATCCGAGAAAACTCCTGATGCCTTTCACATCCTCTGGGATCTTCCAATTCTGCACTTCAGATACCTTACTCTGATCAACGGCAATTCCTCCATTGGATATGACATGACCTAGAAACTTAACCTCCTCAATCCAGAAATCACACTTGCTAAACTTTGCATAAAGTTTATGCTCTCTAAGCTTCTGCAACACTAATCTTAGATGCTCTTCGTGTTCCTCTTCAGTTTTGGAATAAATCAGAATATCATCGATAAATATCACCACAAACTTATCAAGATATTCCATAAACACACTATTCATCATGTACATAAAGAAGGCTGGGGCATTAGTCAAACCAAAGGACATAACTGTATATTCATACAACCCATAACGACTAATGAACGCCGTCTTTGGTATATCTGAAGGTCTGATTCTTAGTTGATGATACCCAGATCGTAAGTCAATTTTGGAGAATACACAGGCACCTTTGAGTTGATCAAATAAATCTTCAATCCGGGGCAGTGGATATTTATTCTTTACTGTAACGGCATTGAGACCTCTATAATCGACACACATTCGCAAGGTTCCATCTTTCTTTTCGGTAAGCAAAACTGGTGAGGCCCAAGGTGAGGTGCTTTTGCGAATAAACCCTTTCTCCAATAGTTCATCTATTTGTTTCTTAACTTCAAGTAATTCGACACCGGACATTCTATATGCTTTCTTATAGATAGGTGCAGTTCTAGGTACTAGTTCAATAGAAAATTCAATGTCACGTTCAGGTGGCATACCTGGCAACGAATCTGGGAAGACATCCGAAAATTCTGACACTACTCTGATGTTCTCCAGGGCTGTGGCATCAATAGCATTAACTCCTGCTTGAGGTGGGTCTATCAGAACTTCCATGTTCTCCCCGGCTGGCGTAGTCAAAGTCACTTTCCTCTCGGCACATGAGATTACCCCGTTGTATCTTTGCAGCCAATTCATACCCAGGATAACATCTACTCCTTGTGCTTTCATAACTATCAATGATGCTGGAAAATCTACCCCCCTTATTTTAATGGATGCATCATCGCAAGCGAACTCGGATCGCATGTTTCCCCCAGGTGAACTAACTAGCATTGATTTTACCATCTTTATCATAGGCAAATTATACTTCTCTACATGCTGAGCAGTAACGAAGGAATGCGTAGCACCAGTATCGAATAGTACTAAGGCGGGTTGGGAGTTGACCAGGAACGTACCTACGACAGCATTTGGACCTTCCTGGGCAGCCTCCGCGGTGACGTGGTTGATCTTGGCGTGGCTGGAAGCTTGGTTGGGGGTGCCCGCCTTCGAACTCGATTGCGGTGTCTGCTGCGGCGTACCTCTATATGGGCATTGCTTAGACCAGTGACCTGTTCCTCCGCATTTGAAGCAATTTGCACTTCCCGGTGGTACTGGCGTGCCTGTCTTCACTGGGGTACTGGTAGGAGTCGGTTGGCGGGGAGCTTGATTGTTTGAGCGCTGCATTTGGGGATTGTTCTGCTGAGACTGATAGTTCGGGCGCTGATAGTTGCCATTACTGTTGTAGCGCTGGAACTGGGGCTGCTGCTGTCCGGAGTTCTGTGTAGGACGGTTCTGAAAGTTCTGTGACCCAGAAAACCGTGGGCGGGTGTTGCTGCTAGATTGTTGTGCCTTCTGTTTGCGCTTCTTTTCCTCCATCTCGCGACGAGTATTCTCCGTCACGATAGCTCTGTCTATCAGATGCTGGCAGTTAGGAAAGGTATGGTTCATAAGCTGGTACCTGAGTGGGTCGACCAAGCCTTTGAGGAAACGGTACTGCTTCTTGGGGTCGGTGTTAACCTCCTCGGGACAGTAGCGGGACAGCTGTAGGAACTTGTCTCGATACTCACTGACGGTCATGGTGCCCTGGGTGAGTGCCAGGAACTCTTCTTTCTTCAGTGACATCACACCAGCTGGAACATGATGCGCTCTGAACCTCTCGGTGAACTCCTGCCAGGTAATGGTGTTGGGGTTGTTATGAGCCAAGCGATACGATTCCCACCATTGTTGAGCGGCACCCCGTAACTGGTGAGGGCCGTAGAGGACTTTCTCCTGGTCGGTGCACTGAGCGACGTCCAGCTCCCGTTCTATTGCGCGGAGCCAGTCTTCTGCATCCATAGGATCGGCAGAGTGAGTGAACACAGGTGGGTGTCCCTTCATAAATTCTGCGCGCCTGTCTCGCGGTTGAGGCGGTGGTGGCGGGGGTGGTTGCTGCTGCGCCTGGTGCATGGCTGCCACTGCTTGACCAAGAGCTTGTATCACTTGGGTCTGGTTCATGATCAGTTGTTCCATAGTCATTGGCGGTGGTGGATTTGGGAGTCCTCCGTCTCCACGACCTCCTCTACCTCCACGGCCACGACCACGTCCACGTCCTGTACTCATCTGATGGACCAAATATACCATTAGTACTTATTTCCGGCCATACATCTCATTCAACATTAGTAACCAAGACAGATGAGATAAAGATCTGAACGTATATATGGATAGAGCAGGGCTTTCCCAAACTAACTAACTTTATTAAACTTATTAAGCATCCAACCAAAAGACTAAGTTGTGGACATCACCCCACAACTTAAGCACTCATTACAAAGAACCAAATCATCCATAAAACACAATCATAAGCAAACGAGCACACTATTGATCGTTCTAAGCCTAATCGAACTAACTAATCGATACTAATAGAACCTATTACAAAAGGGATAACATCCTAGTCCTCATGATGCCGTATATAGGTCCTAGCTTCTGGATCATTGTAGCGGGCCTTCTTCCTACGCGGAGCATCAGCAGGGTCTTCTACAGGTTCTTCTTCCGCGGGCTCAACGCCATGTGCAACCCATGCTCGAAGCTTCCGGTTCTCGTACCTCACCATGTCCAACTCGTCCAAGGCGGCATTGTAGTCGGTGTTGAGGGTAGCAAGGTACTCAATAGTGGACTCCAGGCGTGGGTTCTGTTCTGCCTCCGGGTTGGCGATCCAGGCATCAAGTCTTCTGACCGAACGGCAGGGGTAGTACCGGCGTGAAGTGATGGCCATATCTTCACGGTGTGCGTGGCACAACGTCGTCAAGGCCTCCCTGGCAGCATCACTGATGGCGGCTTCATGGCTGTTGCGGCGAGTAGGTGCGTGCCTGACGTGAATGTTCCGGCGGGATCCAAACTCATCCGGGATGCTGATCTCCACTGTCATGTCCCAATCATCAGGTAGGACGGGATGGCGGTAGCGAGTCCCCACATAGGTGATCCAGAACTGATCGTAGTGGAGCATCTCCAGCGTTTCCCTCAGCATCCGAGGAACAGGCAGCGGGTAGTCGAACCAGCGATGGGTAGTGGTGACCACGGGTCCAGCTTCCTCGTCGTCCTCATCATCGTCCGATGGGGGTGCGTTACCAGCATCTGGATCTCGTTCTGGGTCTTCAGGGTCAACAGCTGGATCTTCTGGCTCCTCCTCGGGTTGCTCCTGTGGCGGCGCCGAAGGGGGTACTGGTGGCTGCACCTCCAAGGGTTCTTCCTGCGGCTCCTCTTCTGGTTCATCTTCGGACAGCTCAGGGACAAGCTCCTCTGGATCCTCCTCCTCGGACTCAGTCAGGTCTACCCACTCTTGTGGCGGTGGAGAAGGTGGGGTTGGGGTAGGCAATCTGATCCTGTTGGGTCCGCCATAACCTCGTCCACCAACACGCATGCGGGCAGTGCGCTTGAAAGTCGACATCTGCAGGCCCACATCGTAAGCAAACATGAGAAACAGTTCTATTATGGGATAGATAAGTAGATATAGAAGATTTTAATTGAAATAGACAAGTATGGATATCAAAATAGCATATATTGCAAGTATTTGAATGGAGAAAGCAAGAAAAGGTAAGCAAAATCCTTAATCACGACCAGTTCTACTCTAGGCTTGCGTCCTACGGTCAGCACGGCTCTGATACCACTTCTGTCACACCCGGTTTTAGAAACAAAACCAAGTGCTAACCATGTATGTGCCAGGATCAGTTTAACCACATACATAGTATAAACAAAAGTAATAACACAACCAGTACTTTAACTTAAGAGTAATAACCATTATTACAGACCATAAATGTCTTTAACGAGCAGCTTAACGAGAGCGAGATAGCTAAACGACAGCGGAAGACGACCGTAAACCACAGGCAACTGACGGATGGCACACCAGCCTAGAACTCGTCGTAGTCCTGGAATTCCTGGTTAGGATCACCACAACTTCCTTCTGGATCTGAGCAGCGGTTGCAATGGATGCAACGGGTATAAAACAAGCAAGAATGAGTACATAACGCACTCAGCAAGTATTCCGTTTAGGATAAAAGTGGACTGGCTTTATAGTGGTTAGGCATAGCAATTGCTTTTAGTTAGTCAAGTTTTAATTACTAGCAATGATTAGCGTAACTCATCCCTTTATTATAAAGACAGTAAAACATATTTAAAAGATAAGCATGAACCATAACCATATCCATCATCATTACCATGATTACCATGAGCCATTCACCTTGAAGCTGAAACTCTAATCTGTGAGGGTCCAGGCCGCTCTTAACCGTGAGCACGGCTGATATATCAGTTTTAAACACTCTCGAGAGGTTGTACAACGTTACCCACAAGTCATGATTCCCATTGTGCCCGAGGTTTGCAAGGCCCCATTTATTCATACCTTAGATGAATCGGCAGGGTTTCATTACGAGACCTTTACAAAGAATTCCTAGAGTTGTGGCCCACTCGTTACAGGTTACTCCAGTTAACTAAAGATATGAGAGTTCCGTTCCAAAGGGTGACAGATCAAACTGCACCTCATTGGCAAAGGGCAAAGTCCCATATCCCCCAGACCCCTCATACGCCATGTTTCAGGAAAGTAAGCCAAAACTCTAGTTCATCTAATTAATCAGTCAAGCCCAGTGCCCATGTGAGTCTTGTGGTTGTACTGTTTTCCTGGGTGGTCGCTCGGCGAACCGATCCTTAGGGCGAAGCACTTGAGCAAAACCAACAAAACATGCCCAAGTCTCCATGTTATTAAAACCAAACTTTTATCATCAGGTTCATCATTACTTAGTCAAGATTAGCAACATAAATAAAGTGAGTTGAGCGAAAGTAACTAATTTACAACATCACAGCCCTCCCAGGTTATAAAACATGTAAAGGTATATGAGGCTAGTCATCCTTATTAGGAGCATGCAACATTAGGCTCTAGATCATGTGATTAAAGTAAATAGGACATAGGTCAAAGAATACTTGCCTTCCTCAGCAAAAACTTGCTCAGGAACTTCCCAAGGTGGATTATCGACAAACTCGGACGGAACGTCGGCTACACGTTGCATACATACAAGCAATGAGCATTTAATTAACTAAAACAGTACACCAAACATCATAAACAGAGGTTAAAAAGGTTTTAGAATTAATCTACACTTTATTACGATTCCGTAGGTTCAAGAATCGTTCAAATCGGAGTTAAAACGCAAAAGATATGAATAAAACAAGTTTAAAGGCTTAAAATAAAGAGAATTTGAAACTCCAGGGGCTAAACTGCGAAAACCAGGGGTTTAAAAGAAATATTTGGACTGCGGGTTGATTTTCCAAAAGCTCAGGGTCTAAACCGTAAAACCAGGGACCTAACCGTGAAAATCTGGACTGTGGGTTGATTCTCAAAAAACCCAGGGACTCTTTAGCAAGAAACCCAGCGCTGACCGGTATCTGACTCCGGGTCGCGCGGCCTGGGCCGTCGGATCTTGGATGGACGGTTGAGATTAGATCGCGCGGGGAGGGGAAAATCCCGGCGACGGGGTTGACCGACGGCGGCCATCGGGCGCGGCGGAGGAGCGCCGGAGTTCCGCGGACTCGCGGCTCCAGGGGCCTAGGGCTAGAGGGAAAAGGCGCGGGAGCGAGCGGGCGGCGGTGCGAAACTGGCGGAGCAGTCGCGGTGGCGGGGCATCGGCCGGGAACGGCGCGCGACGGGGTGGCGCAAAAACACAACTCCGGCGAGCAATTGCCGGAGCCTTGGTGCGCGATAGAGGACTAGAGTTAGCTAGAGAGCTTCCTCACCTCACGGCGATCCTTCGGGTATAGGTGTAGTCGACGGAGCAACAGCGACGACGTGCGGCGACGAGCGGTGGCGTCCGCGGGCGCTCTGCGTGAACCGACGGCGGCGCGGTGGGCAACGATGGCGGCTAGGGCTCGGGCTTCGGATGAAAACAAGCGCCGAGGACGGCTGCTTATATAAGGGCGGTGCCGCGGCTTGCGGAGGAGGCAAGGAAAGGGCGGCGCGATGGAAAGTCCGGCTCGGACTCTGTCCGTGTTCGCGTCGCGCACGGCGCGGGCGAGGGCCGGGAAAGGAAAGTGCGGCGCGGGAAGGAAGGGCAGAGGAGCGATGCGTGGTACTCGGGCGAGGCCGGGGCGCAGGCGCGAGGCGCGGGACCGAGGCCATGGCGGCCTGAGCTCGCCTTCGCCGAGCGCGTCGGACAGAAAAGGAAAGAGGGAGAGGGAAGGAGATGACAGGCGGGGCCGGGCGGTCAGCGAGGGAGAGAGGGCGCGCGGCTGCGGAGGGAGGCGCCGACAGGCGGGCCCCTCTGGTCAGCGGGTGAGGAGGAGAGGGAGGGAGAGGGCGGCGGCCTGCTGGGCCGTTCCGGCTGGCGGGCCGCGGGGGAGGTCTGGGCCGCGCGGGAGCGCCGGGGCTGGCGGGGCGCTGGGCCGGGGGGGAAAAGAAGAAGGAGGAGGGGAGCTGGGCCGGCGGCGGTTTGGGCCCAAAGAGAGGAAGAGAAGGAAAAAGGAAAAAGGAAATTTGCCAGGGTTGTTTGGAATTTGAGAAATTTTGGAGAGATGCAAAAGAGTTTAAATTCAAACTTTGAACACTGCAAATCACCCAATAAAAATATGCAAAGACATGAGTGCTCAAACATGTGATTCCTATGATTCTTTTTAATTAATTATTTTGAAATCACATAAAATCAAATAGGTGTCATGTATGATCAAGCAATATAAATAAAGTAAATTGGTTCCAAAAGATTTGGTTTGTGGTAAAATTTAGGGTGTTACACCATAGGAACGAAACTTCAAAAATATGCATCACTAATGTTGTTTTGGCCCAACTTACATGCCCTCCTCTTCTGCCACTTGAGCCGACGCTTCGGCGTTAGGCCGAGATACAAAACCAGTGCAACATGACTCAGTTTTCATAGACTGAATTGGGCGAAGATTAAACATTTTCCTAATCGAAAACTTGTACACACTAGTAAGTAGGAACCAATGAATATAATGCTGTTCCATATAAGTAGGCCAATGAGAGAAATTTAATTCAATACAGGTTTTAGTCCATCCACTATTGTTAACATATCAATTGTTGTGGGACTCGGAATCGAGGGTTGTTGGACTTGTTGGTATGATGAATGAGAAAACCACACCATAGGACAGAAACCTCAAAAATATGCATCACCAAAGTTGTTTTGGCCCAACTTACATGCCAAACTCTTCTGCCACTAGAGCCCACGCTTCAGCGTAAATCCGAGATACAAAACCAGCGCTGCATGACTCAATTTGCCTAGACTGACTTGGGCGAAAATTAAACTTTTTTGCTAATCCAAAAACTTGTACACGCTTATAAGTAGGAACCAATGAATATAATGCTTTTCCATATATGTTGACCGATGGGAGAAACTTAATTCAATACAGGTTTTGATCCATCCACTTTTGTTAACATATCAATTGTTGTGGGACTTAGAATCGAGGGTTGTTGGACTTGTTGGTATGATGAATGAGGAAACTACACCATAGGAATGAAACCTCAAAAATATGCATCACCAAAGTTGTTTTGGCCCAACTTACATGCCCTCCTCTTCTGCCACTTGACCCCATGCTTCGGCATCAGGATGAGATACAAAACCAGCGCAGCATGGCTCAGTTTGCCTGGACTGAAGAGGGAGAAAATTAAACTTTTCCTAATCCGAAAACTTGTACACGCTAGTAAGTAAAAAGCAATGAATATAATGCTTTTCCATATATGTACGCCGATGGGAGAAACTTAATTCAATACAGGTTTTGTTCCATCCACTGTTGTTAACATATCATTTGTTGCGGGAATCGGAATCGGGGGTTGTTGGACTTGTCGGGAAGATAAATGAGGAAAGCACACCATAGGAACGAAACCTAAAAAATGTGCACCACCAAATTTGTTTTGGCCCAATTTACATGCCCTCCTCTTCTGCCACTTCGGCCCACGCTTTGGCATCAATCCGAGATACAAAACCAACGCAGCATGACTCAGTTTGCCTAGACCGAAGAGGGCGAAAATTAAACTTTTTCCTAATCTAAAAACTTGTACACGCTAATAAGTAGGAACCAATGAATATAATGATTTTCCATATATGTAGGCCGATGGGAGAAACTTGATTCAATACAGGTTTTGATCCATCCGCTGTTGTCAACATATCATTTGTTGTGGGACTCGGAATTGAGGGATGTTTGACTTGTTGGTATGATGAATGATGAAACCACACCATAGGAATGAAACCTCAAAAATATGCATCACCAAAGTTGTTTTGGCCCAACTTACATGCCCTCCTCTTCTGCCACTTGAGCCCACGCTTCGGCATTAGTCCGAGATACAAAACAAACGTAGCATGACTCAGTCTGCCCAGACTAAATAGGGCGAAAATTAAACTTTTCCTAATCTAAAAATTTGTACACGCTAGTAAGTAGGAACCAATGAATATAATGCTTTTCCATATATGTTGGCCGATGGGAGAAACAAAATTCAATACCAATTTAAACCATCCACTTTGGTTAACATATCAATTATTGTGGGACTCAGAATCGAGGGTTGTTGGACATGTTGGTATGTTGAATTAGGAAACCATACCATAGGAGCGAAACCTCAAAAATATGCATCACCAAAGTTGTTTTGGCCCAACTTACATGCCTTCCTCTTCTGCCACTTGAGCCCAAGCTTTGGCATCAGGCTGAGATACAAAACCAGCGCAGCATGACTCAGATTGCCTAGACTGAAGAGGGCGAAAATTAAACTATTTCCTAATCCGAAAACTGTACACGCTAGGAAGTTAGAAATAATGAATATAATGCTTTTCGATATATATAGGCCGATGGGAGAAACTTAATTCAATACCAGTTTTGATCCACCCACTGTTGTTAACATATCATTGTTGTGGGACTCAGAATCGAGGGTTGTTGTACTTGTTGGTATGATGAATGAGGAAACCACACCATAGGAACGAAACCTCAAAAATATGCATCACCAAAGTTGTTTTGGCCCAACTTAAATGCCCTCATCTTCTGCCACTTGAGCCCACGCTTCGGCATCAGGATGAGATACAAAACCAACGCAGCATGATTCAGTTTACCTAGACTGAAGAGGGCGAAAATTAAGCTTTTTCCTAATCCAAAACCTTGTACACGCTAGTAAGTAGGAACCAATGAATATAATGTTTTTCCATATATGTAGGCTGATGGGAGAAACTTAATTCAGTACAGGTTTTGATCCATCCGCTGTTGTTAACATAGCAATTGTTGTGGGACTCAGAATCGAGGGTTGTTGGACATGTTGGTATGATGAATGAGGAAACCACACCATAGGAAAAAACACCTCAAAAATATGCATCACCAAAGTTGTTTTTGCCCAACTTACATGCCCTCCTCTTCTGCCACTTGAGCCCACGCTTCGGCATCTGGCCAAGATACAAAACCAGTGTAGCATGACTCAGTTTGCCTAGATTGAAGAGGGCAAAAATTAAACTTTTTCCTAATCCCAAAACTTGTACACGCTAGTAAGTAAGAACCAATGAATATAATGCTTTTCCATGTATGTAGGCCGACGAGAGAAACTAAATTCAATACAGGTTTTGTTCGATCCACTGTTTTTAACATATCATTTGTTGTGGGACTCGGAATCGAGGGTTGTTGGACTTGTTGGGAAGATGAATGAGGAAACCACACCATAGGAACGAAACCTCAAAAATATTCATCATAAAAGTTGTTTTGGCCCAATTTACATGCCCTCCTCTTCTGCCACTTGAGCCCACGCTTCGGCATCAGTCCGAGATACAAAACCAGTGCAGCATGACTCCGTTTGCCTAGACATAAGAGGGCGAAAATTAACCTTTTCCTAATCCAAAAACTGGTACACGCTAGCAAGTAGGAACCAATGAATATAATGCTTTTCCATATATGTAGGCCGATGGGAGAAACTTAATTCAATACAGGGTTGTTGGACTTGTTGGGAAGATGAATGAGAATACCGCACCATAGGAACGAAACCCCAAAAATATGCAACACCAAAGTTGTTTTGGCCCAACTTACATGCCCTCCTCTTCTGCCACGTGAGCCCACGCTTCGGCATCAGTCTGAGATACAAAACCAATGCAGCATGACTCAGTTTGCCTAGACTGAAGAGGGCGAAAATTAAACTTTTTCCTAATCCGAAAACTTGTACACGCTAGTAGGTAGGAACCAATGAATATAATGCTTTTCCATATATGTAGGCCGATCGGAGAAACTTAATTCAATATAGGTTTTGATTTGTCCACTATTGTTAACATATCAATTGTCGTGGGACTCGGAATCGAGGGTTGTTGGACATGTTGGTATGATGAATATGGAAACCACACCATATGAAAGAAACCTCAAAAATATGCATCACCAAAGTTGTTTTGGTCCGACTTACATGCCCTCATCTTCTGCCACTTGAGTCCACTTTTCGACATCAGGACGAGATACAAAACCAGCGCAGCATGACACATTTTGCCTAGACTGAAGAGGGCGAAAATTAAACTTTTTCCTAATAAAACTTGTACACGCTAGTAAGTAAGAACCAATGAATATAATGCTTCTCCATATATGTAGGCCGATGGGAGAAACTTAATTCAATACCAGTTTTGATCCATCCACTGTTGTTAACATATCAATTGTTGTGGGACTCAAAATCAAAGGTTGTTGGACTTGTTGCTATGATGAATGAGGAAACCACAGCATAGGAACGAAACCTCAAAAATATGCACCACCAAAGTTGTTTTGGCCCAACTTACATGCCCTCCTCTTCTGCCACTTGAGCCCATGCTTCGGCATTAGGCCGAGATACAAAACCAGCTGTCACACCCCAAATTTTTCAATTTGGAATGTGACACTTTTGGCTTGAATTAATACACTGAATTTCTTGAATATTTAAAATGTTGTCAAGCAGTTATATATTTTCATAGATATTTAGTGTAGGAAATAATTATTTTGTAAAGAGACCAAATATAATCTATGTTATAATAATATATGTGTTGCATTCATGCTGGTTCACATGATGTTTTTGTGTGATAAAGATTTTCTAAATGAGTTTAAGCTACAAGTAACCTCTTCTGGAAACTTTCTAGATTTTCCTAGAAGCTTTTCCTGTTTTCCGTAGAGCACAATCCATTTATTGGAAGCTCTTAAGAACCTTTCCATGAGCTCCAAATATTTTATTTGGGTTCATTAGGTCCAAAACTATTTTTGGGATTTTTTTTCTAGAATTTTTTAGACCGTCGGGATATTTTTCGAACTTCAAGTATTGATCGTAGAATTATCTAGATTTATTTTAATTCCGAAAATAAATAATTCCGAATTTACTTGGGCTTTCTCCATTTAAATATGCTGGAATTTTAATAAACCCTGAAGGCCCATTTATGGGTTCTCTAATGGGCTTTAAACTCACTAAGCCCATTAGTGAAGTTAGGAGATGTAAATCAATTAGTACCACCTTGCTAGTTGACGCGCATCTACCGGCTCTTCTCCCTATATAATAAACCCAACCCCTCCTCTAAACGGCACATGAAAATATAGACTACTCTATGGAGGCCCGGAAGCTTGGGAGCCCTAAGATAGTCTATAGCTTTTCTCCGACTCCGATGGGTGTCTCTATTGCCGGTAAATTTCCTCTCCTCTAAATATTCAAGCAAAGTCTATTTCTCCCCTCCTTTCTTTCTTTTCCCTTTTGGCCTAAGAGCGAGTAGTGCAATGGCCTGCTCTTTCCTCTTTGTAGGCATGGCCTAAGTTGGGAAGCAGCCCTTGCTCTCTCTCCAGCTTTGCATCGGCAGCAGTAGCAAGCTAGCATAGCAGCTCTTCCTCTCGTTTTGGCCTTGACCCAGAACAGCAGCAGCATCCCAAGTCTCTTTCTCGCATTGCATTGGCAGCCGCAGCAGTCCACCAGAGCAGATCACCGAAGCTCCGGCGATTGCTCGCCGGAGTTGTGCTGCTGCCCCGCCCCATCGTCGTTCGCCCTCGGCCGATGCGCCGCCGCGCAGACCTCCTCGCCCGCTTCACCGCACCGCGCCGTTGCTCCCGCGCCTCCTCCCGCCAGCCTAAGGCCGCCGGAGCCACAAGTTCGTGGATCACCGGTGATCCTCCGCCGCTGCGACGGCCAAACCCATCGCCGCCGTCATCTCCCCCTCCACATCTATTCCAGGCCATCCGATCTAGATCCAACGGCCCGAAAGCGCCCGCGAATCCGGTCAAACCAGTCAGCGTGGCAATGTTGCTAAAGAGCCGTTAATGTTTCCATAAATTAGCCCACAATCCAAATCTGTTTTCAAATATACTTCAAAATAGCCTTTCATCTTGATTTATTCATATCTTTTGCGTTTTAGATCCGTTTTGGTCCATTCAAGTTGCGTTAGATTCGTAATAATGAATTCTACGCTTTTGTGTTCATGTTAACCATATTATGTGTTTCTAATGTTAAACATAAACATTAATTGGATTAATGTTACTTCCATTACTTTTCCAAATAAAGACAATGTAAGGTTTAATCTTGGTTTTTCTTAAACTCTTGTTAATTTGGATAAATTATTCTATGATGCTTTCCAACTAAAAGACATTTAGGTTTAAAGCTCGGTATTTAATGGTTTTATTAAAATGTATGTTAACTTGATTAATTATTTTGTGTTTTAGTTATGACCTGTTTTGATCAAAACACGTTATGTGTTAAAAGCCGAATAGGTGATGACGTACTTGTTTTTCTAAACTTAATGATTTTATGAACATAATTTATATGAGATATTTATTAAATAATTAAGTATGAATAGTTTCAACCACGGTTTTCATTACATTATAAATTAATGTTAACTTGGTTATTTCCCAAAAATATCCATCTACCTTATTTTGTAAACTAAAAATAAAATTTAGCTTATAGTCTTCTCTGTTGACAAACAATGCAAATCTTCTGTTAGTTGTCTCTTCTCTACCCTAGCCTTATTTTCAGTGTCTCTTTCGTTAATGTGACCGTAGCAACGAGCCCTCTCTTTTAACATGTTTTATAAAACTTTTTTTCTGAATGGTGTATTGTTTCTTATGCATATATGTTTGTTTGCTTTGTATGTTGTATGTGTTGTCGCGTAAAGAATGAGTGTTGCACATGACGTTTCAAGATCAACACAAGAGTTATAGTGGTCGTGGTTTGTGAAGAACAAGTTCTTTAAGTTCTACGGTTGGTTCTTTGAGCAACTATATATTTGGGAATAAAGGCAAGTATTCTTTGACCTATGTCCTATTTACTTTAATCACATGATCTAGAGCCTAAATTCGCATGTTCCTATTAAGGATGACTAGCTTGATATTCCTTTACATGTCTATAAACCTGGGAGGGCTGTAATGTTGTAAATTGATTGCTACCGCTCAACTTATTATTACTCATGTTGCTAATTTTGATTAAATAATGATGCAATAATGATAAAAGCTTAGTTACTTTGCAACATGGGGACTTGAGCATGTTTTGTTGGTTTGCTCAAGTACTTCGCCCTAAGGATCGGTTCGCCGAGCGACCACCCAGGAAAACAGTGCAACCACAAGAGATGGAATGGGACATCCTTGACTGATTAATTAGATGAACTGGAGTTTTGGCCTGCTTCCCTGAAACATGGCGTATGAGGGGTCTGGGGGATATGGGACTTTGCCCTTTGCCATCGTGGTTAATCACCCTTTGGAACGGAACTCCCATATCTTTAGTTAACTGGAGTAACTTGTAACGGACATGCCACGACTCTAGGAATTCTTTGTAAAAGTCTTGTAATGAAACCCTGCCGATTCATCAAAGGATAGTGAATATATGAAGTTTGGCCACCTCTTGGCATATGGGAATCATGACTTGTGGGTAAAGATGTACAACCTCTCGAGAGTGTTTAAAACTGATATATCAGCCGTGCTCACGGTTATGAGCGGCCTGGACCCTCACAGATTAGAGTTTTCAAAGAAAATGGCTCATGATGATAATGGTGATGACAGTGATGATGACAGTGGTGATGATGGTAATGGTGGCAGTTACGACAATGGTTGATACTCAATTATTTTATTTACTTATAATATTTCAGTTATGGGATGGGTTATGCTAATCATTGCTAGTAATAAAACTTGACCAACTAAAAGCAACCGCTGTGCCTCTCCACTATAAAGCTAGTCCACTTTTATCCTAAACGGAATACTTGCTGAGTGCGCCATGTACTCACCCTTGCTATCCCAAACCTATAGTTCTTCTCTATACAAGTTGACGATGATATGAAGACGGAGTGAATCCAGAAGTTTACAATGTGTTTAGGCGTACGTGCCCCCCGTCAACTTTCCTGTGAAGATGGAGTTCCGCTACGAGATAGAGGTTCCGCTACACTCTGATATATTGACCTTTGTGTCAAATGTAAGTTTTATACGCTTATATAATGCACTATCTATTGATATTCACTAATGAAGTCGGCTGTATGTGTGGGAAATAGATCCTGGGCACACATATAGTGTCATCTGGTTTTGTTTATAAAACCGGGTCTGACACCAGCGCAGCATGACTCAGTTTGCCTAGACTAAAGAGGGCGAAAATTAAACTTTTTCCAAATCCAAAAACTTGTACACGCTAGTAAGTAAGAACAAATGAATATAATGCTTTTCCATATATGTAGGCCTATGGGAGATACTTAATTCAATACAGGTTTTGATCCATCTGCTGTTGTTAACATATCAAATGTTGTGGGACTCGGAATCGAGGGTTGTTGGACTTGTTGGGAAGATGAATGAGAATACCACAACATAGGAACGAAACCTCAAAAATATGCATCACCAAAGTTGTTTTGGCCCAACTTACATGCCCTCCTCTTTTACCACGTGAGCCCACGCTTCGGCATCAGTCTGAGATACAAAACCAGCGCAGCATGACTCAGTTTGCCTAGACTAAAGAGGGCGAAAATTTAACTTTTTTCCAAATCCAAAAACTTGTACACGCTAGTAAGTAAGAACCAATGAATATAATGCTTTTCCATATATGTAGGCCTATGGGAGAAACTTAATTCAATACAGGTTTTGTTCCATCCACTGTTGTTGTTAACATATCATTTGTTGTGGGACTTGGAATCGAGGGTCGTTGGAATTGTTGGGAAGATGAATGACAAAACCACACCATAGGAACGAAACCTCAAAAATATGCATCACCAAATTTGTTTTGGCACAATTTACATGCGCTCCTCTTCTGCCACTTGAGCCCACGCTTCGGCATCAATCCGAGATACAAAACCAGCGCAGCATGACACAGTTTGCCAAGACTGAAGAGGGCGAAAATTAAACTTTTTCCTAATCCGAAAACTTGTACACGCTAGTAAGTAGGAACCAATGAATATAATGCTTTTCCATATTTGTGGGCCGATGGGAGAAACTTAATTCAATACAGGTTTTGATCTTCCACTGTTGTTAACATATCAATTGTTGTGGGACTCAGAATCGATGGTTGTTGGACATGTTGGAATGATGAATAAGGAAACCACACCGTAGGAAAGAAACCTCAAAAATATGCATCACCAAAGTTGTTTTGGCCCAACTTACATGCCCTCATCTTCTGCCACTTGCGCCCACGCTTCGGCATCAGGACGAGATACAAAACCAGTGCAGCATGACTCAGTATGCCCAGACTGAAGAGGGCGAAAATTAAACTTTTTCCTAATCCGAAAACTTGTACACGCTAGTAAGTAAGAACCAATGAATATAACGCTTTTCCATATATGTAGGCCTATGGGAGAAACTTAATTCAATACAGGTTTTGTTCCATCCACTGTTGTAGTTAACATATCATTTGTTGTGGGACTTGGAATCGAGGGTTGTTGGAATTGTTGGGAAGATGAATGACAAAACCACACCATAGGAACGAAACCTCAAAAATATGCATCACCAAAGTTGTTTTGGCCCAATTTACATGCGCTCCTCTTCTGCCACTTGAGCCCACGCTTCGGTATCAATCCGAGATACAAAACCAGCGCAGCATGACACAGTTTGCCTAGACTGAAGAGGGCGAAAATTAAACTTTTTCCTAATTCAAATACTTGTACACGCTAGTAAGTAGGAACCAATGAATACAATGCTTTTCCATATATGTAGGCCGATGGGAGAAACTTAATTCAATAGAGGTTTTGATCCATCAGCTGTTGTTAACATATCAATTGTTGTGGGACTCGGAATCGAGGGTTGTTGGACTTGTTGGGAAGATGAATGAGGAAACCACACCATAGGAACAAAACCTCAAAAATATGCACCACCAAAGTTGTTTTGGCCCAACTTACAAGCCCTCCTCTTCTGCCACGTGAGCCCACGCTTCGGCATCAGTCCGAGATACAAAACCACCGCAGCATGACTCAGTTTGATTAGACTGAAGGGGGCGAAAATTAAACTTTTTCCTAATCCGAAAACTTGTACACGCTAGTAAGTAGGAACCAATGAATATAATGCTTTTCCATATATGTAGGCCGATGGGAGAAATTTAATTCAGTACAGGTTTTGATCCGTCCACTGTTGTTAACATATCAAATGTTGTGGCACTCGGAATCAAGGGTTGATGGACTTGTTGGGAAGATGAATGAGAAAACCACACCATAGGAACGGAACCTCAAAAATATGCATCTCCAAAGTTGTTTTGGCCCAACTTACATGCCCTCCTCTTCTGCCACGTGTGCCCATGCTTCGGCATCGGTCCGAGATACAAAACCAGCACAGCATGACTCAGTTCGCCAAGACTGAACAGGGCGAAAATTAAACTTTTTCCTAATCCGAAAACTTGTACACGCTAGTAAGTAGGAACCAATGAATATAATGCTTTTCCATATTTGTGGGCCGATGGGAGAAACTTAATTCAATACAGGTTTTGATCTGTCCACTGTTGTTAACATATCAATTGTTGTGGGACTCAGAATCGATGGTTGTTGGACATGTTGGAATGATGAATAAGGAAACCACACCGTAGGAAAGAAACCTCAAAAATATGCATCACCAAAGTTGTTTTGGCCCAACTTACATGCCCTCATCTTCTGCCACTTGCGCCCACGCTTCGGCATCAGGACGAGATACAAAACCAGTGCAGCATGACTCAGTTTGCCCAGACTGAAGTGGGCGAAAATTAAACTTTTTCCTAATCCGAAAACTTGTACACGCTAGTAAGTAAGAACCAATGAATATAATGCTTTTCCATATATGTAGGCCTATGGGAGAAACTTAATTCAATACAGGTTTTGTTCCATCCACTGTTGTTGTTAACATATCATTTGTTGTGGGACTTGGAATCGAGGGTTGTTGGAATTGTTGGGAAGATGAATGACAAAACCACACCATAGGAACGAAACCTCAAAAATATGCATCACCAAAGTTGTGGGACTCAGAATCAATGGTTGTTGGACATGTTGGAATGATGAATAAGGAAACCACACCGTAGGAAAGAAACCTCGAAAATATGCATCACCAAAGTTGTTTTGGCCCAACTTACATGCCCTCATCTTCTGCCACTTGAGCCCACGCTTTGGCATCAGGACGAGATACAAAACCAGTGCAGCATGACTCAGTTTGCCCAGACTGAAGAGGGCGAAAATTAAACTTTTTCCTAATCCGAAAACTTGTACACGCTAGTAAGTAAGAACCAATGAATATAATGCTTTTCCATATATGTAGGCCGGTGGGAGAAACTTAATTCAATACCAGTTTTGATCCATCCATTGTTGTTAACATATCAATTGTTGTGGGAGTCGGAATCGAAGGTTGTTGGACTTGTTGGATTGATGAATGAGGAAACCACACCATAGGAACGAAACGTCAAAAATATGCATCACCAAAGTTGTTTTGGCCCAACTTACATGCCCTCCTCTTCTGTCACTTGAGCCCACGCTTCGGCATCAGGCCAAGATACAAAACCAGCGCAGCATGACATAGTTTGCCTAGACTGAAGAGGGCAAAAATTAAACTTTTTCCTAATCCAAAAACTTGTACACACTGGTAAGTAAGAACCAATGAATATAATGCTTTTCCATATATGTAGGCTGATGGGAGAAACTTAATTCAATACAGGTTCTGTACCATCCACTGTTGTTAACATATCAATTGGTGGGACTCGGAATCGAGGGTTGTTGGACTTGTTGGTATGATGAATGAGGGAGGCACACCATAGGAATGAAACCTCAAAAATATGCATCACCAAAGTCGTTTTTGCCCAATTTACATGCCCTCCTCTTCTGCCACTTGAATCCACGCTTCAGCAACAGTCCGAGATACAAAACCAGAGCAGCATGACTCCGTTTGCCTGGACTGAAGAGGGCAAAAATTAAACTTTTCCTAATCCAAAAACTTGTACACGCTAGTAAGCAGGAACCAATGAATATAATGCTTTTCCATATATGTAGGCCGCTGAGAGAAACTTAATTCAATACAGGTTTTGATCCATCCGCTGTTGTTAACATATCAAATGTTGTGGGACTCAGAATCGAGGGTTGTTGGACTTATTGGGAAGATGAATGAGAAAACCACACCATAGGAACGAAACCACAAAAATATGCATCACCAAAGTTGTTTTGGCCCAACTTACATGCCCTCCTCTTCTGCCACGTGAGCCCACGCTTCAGCATCAGTCCGAAATACAAAACCAACGCAGCATGACTAAGTTGGCCTAGACTGAAGAGGGTGAAAATTAAACTTTTTCCTAATCCGAAAACTTGTACACTTTAGTAAGTTGGTACAAATGAATATAATGCTTTTCCATATATGTAGGCCGATGGGAGAAACTTAATTCAATACCGGTTTTGATCCATCCACTGTTGTTAACATATCAATTGTTGTGGGACTTGGAATCGAGGGTTGTTGGACTTATTGGTATGATGAATGAGGAAACCACACCATAGGAAAGAAACCCCAAAAATATGCATCACCAAAGTTGTTTTGGCCCAACTTACATGCCCTCATCTTCTGCCGCTTGAGCCCACGCTTCGGCATCAGGACGAGATACAAAACCAGCGCAGCATGACTCAGTTTGCCTAGACTGAAGGGGGCGAAAATTAAACTTTTTCCTAATCCGAAAACTTGTACACGCTAGTAAGTAAGAGCCAATGAATATAATGCTTTTCCATATATGTAGGCCGATCGGAGAAACTTAATTCAATACCAGTTTTGATCCATCCACTATTGTTAACATATCAATTGTTTTGGGACTCGGAAACGAACGTTGTTGGACTTGTTGGTTTGATGAATGAGGAAACCACACCATAGGAACGAAACCTCAAAAATATGCTTCACCAAAGTTGTTTTGGCCCAACTTACATACCCTCCTCTTCCGCCACTTGAGCCCACGCTTCGGCATCCGGCCAAGATACAAACCAGCGCAGCATGACTCAGATTGCCTAGACTGAAGAGGGCGAACATTAAACTTTTTCCTAATCCAAGAACTTGCACACGCTTGTAAGTAAGAACCAATGAATATAATGCTTTTCCATATATGTAGGCCGATGGGAGAAACTTAATTCAACACAGGTTTTGTTCCATCCACTGTTGTTAACATATCATTTGTTGTGGGACTCAGAATCGAGGGTTGTTGGACTTGTTGGGAATATGAATGAGGAAACCACACCATAGGAACGAAACCTAAAAATATGCGTCACCAAAGTTGTTTTGGCCCAATTTACATGCCCTCCTCTTCTGCCACTTGAGCCAAACTTTTTCCTAATCCAAAAACTTTTACACTCTAGTTAGTAGGAACCAGTGAATATAATGCTTTTCCATATATGTAGGCTGATGGGAGAAACTTAATTCAATACAGGTTTTGATCCATCCGCTGTTGTTAACATATCAAATGTTGTGGGACTCGGAATCGAGGGTTGTTGGACTTGTTGGCAAGATGAATGAGGAAACCACACCATTGGAACGAAACCTCAAAAATATGCATCACCAAAGTTGTTTTGGCCAAATTTACATGCCCTCCTCTTCTGCCACTTGTGCCCACGCTTCAACAATAGTCCGAGACACAAAACCTGTGTAGCATGACTCCGTTTGCCTAGACTGAAGAGGGCGAAAATTAAACTTCTTCCTATTCCAAAAACTTGTACACGCTAGTAAGCAGGAACTAATGAATATAATGCTTTTCCATCTTTGTAGGCCGACGGGAGAAACTTAATTCAATATAGGTTTTGATCCATCCGCTGTTGTTAACATATCAAATGTTGTGGGACTCAGAATCGAGGGTTGTTGGACTTGTTGGGAAGATGAATGAGAAAACCACACCATAGGAACGAAACCTTAAAAATATGCATCACCAAAGTTGTTTTGGCCCAACTTACATGCCCTCCTCTTCTGGCACGTGAGCCCACGCTTCGGCATCAGTCAGAAATACAAGACCAACGCAGCATGACTAAGTTTGCCTAGACTGAAGAGGGCGAAAATTAAAATTTTTCCTAATCTGAAAACTTGTACACGCTAGTAAGTAGGAACCAATGAATATAATGCTTTTCCATATATGTAGGCCGATGGGAGAAACATAATTCAACACAGGTTTTGATCCATCCACAGTTGGTAACATATCAATTGTTGTGGGGCTCAGAATCGAGGGTTGTTGGACATGTTGGAATGATGAATGAGGAAAACACACCATTGGAAAGAAACCTCAAAAATATGCATCACCAAAGTTGTTTTGGCCCAACCTACATGCCCTCATCTTCTGCCACTTGAGCCCACGCTTCGGCATCAGGATGAGATACAAATCCACGCTGTATGACTCAGTTTACCCAGACTGAAGAGGGCGAAAATTAAACTTTTTCCTAATCCGAAAACTTGTACACGCTTGTAAGTAAGAACCAATGAATATAATGCTTTTCCATATATGTAGGACGATGGGAGAAACTTAATTCAATACCAGTTTTGATCCATCCACCGTTATTAACACAACAATTGTTGTGGTACTCGGTGTCGAGGGTTGTTGGACTTGTTGGTATGATGAATGAGGAAACCACACCATAGGAAAGAAACCTCAAAAATATGCATCACCAAAGTTGTTTTGGCTCAACTTACATGCCCTCATCTTCTGCAACTTGAGCCCACGCTTCGGCATCAGGATGAGATACAAAACCAGCGCAGCATGCCTCAGTTTGCCTAGACTGAAGAGGGCGAAAATTAAACTTTTTCCTAAACCGAAAACTTGTACACGCTAGTAACTAAGAACCAATGAATATAATGCTTTTCCATATATGTAGGCCGATGGGAGAAACTTAATTCAATACCAGTTTTGATCCATCCACTGTTGTTAACATATCAATTGTTGCTGGGCTTGTTGTTATGATGAATTCACACCATAGGAAAGAAACCTCAAAAATATGCATCACCAAAGTTGTTTGGGCCCAACTTACATGCCCTCATCTTCTGCCACTTGAGCCCACGCTTCGGCATCAGGCGAAGATACAAAACCAGCGTAGCATGACTCAGTTTGCCTAGACTGAAGAGGGTGAAAATTAAACTTTTTCCTAATCCAAAAACTTGTACACGCTTGTAAGTAACAACCAATTAATATAATGCTTTTCCATATATGTAGGCCGATGGGAGAAACTTAATTCAACACAGGTTTTGTTCCATCCACTGTTGTTAACATATCATTTGTTGTGGGACTTGGAATCGAGGGTTGTTGGACTTGTTGGGAATATGAATGAGGAAACCACACCATAGAAACGAAACCTAAAAATATGCATCACCAAAGTTGTTTTGGCCCAATTTATATGCCCTTCTCTTCTGCCACTTGAGCCCACGCTTCAGCAACAGTCCAAGACACAAAACCAGTGCAGCATGAATCCGTTTGCCTAGACTGAAGAGGGCAAAAATTAAACTTTTTCCTAATCCGAAAACTTGTACACGCTAGTAAGTAAGAACCAATGAATATAATGCTTTTCCATATATGTAGGCCGATGGAAGAAACTTAATTCAATACCAGTTTTGATCCATCCACTGTTGTTAACATATCAATTGTTGTGGGACTAGGAAATGAGGGTTGTTGGACTTGTTGGTATGATGAATCCACACCATAGGAAAGAAACCTCAAAAATATGCATCACCAAAGTTGTTTTGGCCTGTGATGCTCCGGCATCTCAAGTGCATAATCCTTCATCATACATGCAACATTCATCATAATACATCATGCAATGACATGCATTTGAGCCCTAGTTCAAATTTGGTTGAGGTGCAAATTGTTGAAACCTGTTTTCTGCAGATACGTCTCTGTGATTGTGCTCATAACTTTGATTCTATTTAGATTTGGGTGAAACTTATATTGACAAACTTGTAGACAATTTTGTTGGGAACAACTTTGGTAATTGGTGCTTTAACATGCATGAAGGTTTGCATAGAGTTTTGGGGCTTTTTCTGTTAACATGTGAAATCTGTCCAAACCTGACCAGTTTAGTAATTTTGAATTTTCTTGATCTTAAACCCAAAATCTTGCAATGCTGGTATTGAGAAAGTTGTAGATCATGAAATTCTAAACAACATTGGTATAAAACTCCTTTTGTGAAAGTGCCTATAAAATAGACTTTTAGAATTTACAAGCTAGAGGGTTTTGTTGGTCAAACCTTAGTCAGCAGTTTAAATTCAAATTTACACCAGAATTTTGAATAGAACATGGTATACAAGTTTATAAGAGAAATGTATAGGAACAAATTTAGAACATTTCATCCAATTGGGGTATTTTCGAATTAGGCCTTTAACTCATTCAAAAACGCGAAATACAAACCCTAGTCTCTGCAGTCAAACTGAGGTTTTGCAATTTCGGGATTTTTTCCCTCTTCCTCACTCACTGACAGCGGGCCCCACCGGACGGATTCCCGCCCGCGGGTTTCGGAACCGGCCGACGGTGGGTCCCACCGTTCTTTTCGCTGCATACACTCGGTCCGTGGACCACCTCTCTCTCTTTCTCACCTCGGGCCCACTTGTCAACCGCCCCGGTCCACTGGACCACGTCCACCCCTTCTCCACCGGCCTCCTTCCCTTCTCCCTCGCGTGCACGCGGCAGGCGCGCTCTGCCCGCGCCGCGCGTGGCCGACGCCGGCCGGCCGACGCCGCGCCCCGCGCCCCGCCCGCACCTGGACGGAGTCCCGGCCAGGGCCACTCCTCCTTCGGCCTTAAGCCGCGGACGACACCCCCTCCGTTTCCCCTTTCACTTCCCCGCTCTCACTCTCCCTCGCTCGGTGCACCGAAGCCGCCATCGACGGCGCTCGGGCCGACCTCGCCCCACCGCTTTGGGCCGCCTCCTCCCCGTCCAACGCGCGCCCCGCACGCCCTTCGCCTCCCTCCACCCTCCGGGGTAGCTCTCGTCCCCCGCCGTCGCTCCTAGCCCCTCTCCCCACGCGCGTGCCACCGCGGCCGCCATAGCTACCGGCCCCTCACCGCGGAGGACCACCCTCGGGCCATCCCCCTGCCCCCACTTCACCCCCAACGGCTTCCCCATCTCCCCGCGCAACCGGCGCGCCACCCCGTCGCCCTTCCCCTCACCGGAGCCGCCGGATCCACACCCGCGCCGCCGTCGGTGCACGACACCGCGGCCGCCAGTTCACCACCGCCGCCTGCCTCTCCTCTGCACCGCCGGCGACGAGACCTAGAGGGTCAAGTTCGCCGTCGCGGGAGGCACGACCCCGGCCTACCTCGGCTCCAAGATCCTGCCCCGACGCGCCGTCCCGCGCGCGGGAACGGGAGACGCGCCGCGCCGTTCGCCCCGGCCGGAGGTGGAAGACGAAGGCGCTGATTTTGCAGAAAGGACCCTCCACTTGTCGGTTATTTTCCCACTGTTGCATGAGTCTTGAATAACTTATGAATACACCCCTAGATCTATTAGGGTTTCACAGTTTAACCCGAGCCGTCGCATTTTGCAGATTTAACCCCGGGCTTTCGGCGTTTCGCGGTTAGATCCAGAGCGCTGTACACTGAGTCTCGCGAAACTTACAGTCTAGCCCCTGGGATCTATGGTTAATTACGTATGAGTCCCTGGATCTAATGTTTTTCCATTAATTTTTAGTTATTTCGGCTGAAACTTTGAAAAATCATAACAATTAAAATAAAAATCCAAAATGGGCAAACTCAGTGGCTATGGACTCCTTGTGAGTAGATCTACAGGATAGGTATGATGTGGATGTGTGAAAAGACTGTTTTGCCCCTGGTTTAGTGCATGCATGGTGTAGGTAAATAAATGGTAAAAGTGTACCAAATGAACTCCAAAAATTATGAAACTTGGACAGTAGCTTTGTTATGGCATCTAGGTGCTGTGTGATTTTTGGTAGCACTAGCATTGACTGTTTAATTACTGTTTTGCCCTTATGCATGTGAAGTGTGTATTTAATTAACTTGGACAAGGAAGGCTATATAAAATATGCTCAAATATGACCTTTAGTATTTTTCATGCACTTCACGTAGTATGAGTAACTCACTGGTAGAATATGAGGTTGTGCATGCATGTTTAAGCTGCTGAATTGAAAATAATAAAATGCTACTAGTTGAAAAAGGAAAAAAATAGGAAAAAGTGTATTTAAACTGCTAATAAAATTATGGGAAAAATCTAGTAGCGTTATGGAGTATGTTGCTGTATGTGGTAAAGATTTGAAATCGATTGGAGTTTTCTAACTACATGAACTTATGAGTGCATTTTATTCATAAAGGTAGCGTGTCCATTAATTTGCATGTATATGTTTAACTTTAAGAGACAACTTCATTTCATTTGATGGGGACTGTGTACACATATAGAACTATTATTTCTAATAACTTCAAGGATAAAATGTAGCGAGGGTTTGTATGATTTCTTAGTGATGGACTGTATGATTTCTTAGCAAAGTCGTTAAGTTTTCTTGTTATGGGGTGTGTTTAAACTAAGAGTACCCGAACCCATTCTTCACAAGCTACTTGATCGTGCCTTATATTTCATTGACACCTCATGCATACATTCGCAATTCGTTGCACTCATAGTTGCACTATGTCATGCATATAACCTGTATCATATGCCTGCATTTACATTCTCTTGCACTCACTTGCATTTTATCATGCATATAGACCCCGCGTGCAAAGAGCTATCAACACCGGAGAAACCAGCGATCAAGGAAACGGACAACAGGCTATATCCGGAGCCAGAAGACGAAGGGTCGCTGATTAAATCCGTCCCTGCTTCAAGGGGTTGCCTGGGGCAAAGCCTCACAACCCGGCAAACTAACCTAGTTTAGTTTGTTGGTTTTCTTAAGATCAATCGAAGGTAGGCAGGACCATGATTTCTCCCAGCAAATACTATCTTGTTTGATGATTACGCATATGCCTTAGGAGTTGTTTGAAACCAACTGCATTAGATATCCTGGCCGCCCTGGCCCTAGAACCTACACCTAGAGTTCGTAGGACGAGTGCCTAGTAATGCTAGGTACGAGTAGACACGGGTGAATGGAGTCACTCGTCGCGTAGGTGATTTCAAAACTTACAGAAATCTCACTGAGGTAAGTTGTTTTATATGCTTCTGATTTAAATGGAGACCGGGCGGAGATTTTATGAGTTACTCATGGTTTATGATATTGTGCACTGGACTCCGCCCGAGTCGCATAAGGCCCGTTCGCTGTTCGCCTGCTGATCGGCATAACATTGCTAGAGTGCTTATCTGGGATAATGGACCGGTGAAAGCTTACTTGTGCCATCCGAAGAACAGAGACAGACTCCTACTGTGACACCTTGGGGAGCTTGTAGTCGAGGGAGGGCTGACCCGACGTGACCGTGGTATCGCTCCTAAGGCGGCACAACCTGGGAACAACGGAAGGATTGAATCGAACTTGGGATGGGACAAGTGGAGAAGGGGGCTATATGTGAGAACGCGATGGCTAGTAAGCATATACCCCTGGCATTCCTAGTTATTCCCGGGAATTAACAAATCGATTCGAATCGCTGATGCTCACCAGGTGTGAGAATGCCGGATATCGCACACGGGCAACGTAGTAATAACTGTAACATACTGTTTATTAAGTCACGTCTTTTTTATACAACATGCTTGGATGTATATGATCCGTTCCCTTATTCCTGGTGCTGCCCGTCCACTAGTAGGAGGTCGATGGACTTGAGAGATGCTTTGGAGTCAAGGGAGGGCTGACCCGACGCGCCGTGGTATCGCTCCTGAGACGGCTACTCCCAGGGGTGTGATGGAAGTGCTATGAATCTTGGAACGGGACATGTGTTTGTGTTTTACTTTCCTGCAAGTATTTATTTTTGATATAAGTGATATTCATGATTAATGGATAGCAGTTGTCAAATCCTGCTATCTTACGTCAACATGACTTTGTTTAAAAATCAGCAGCTAAGGATCCACATGATTAGTAAGCATGCTTTGCGTCAGCCGTAAGCCCCGTCCATTAAGTCCTACTGAGTAATTAGTACTCAGGGTCTGCCCCCACTTTTGGATTACAGGTACCGACGATAGCTGGACGACTGTGTTGGAGGTGGTAGTACCGGTGGGCTCGGTGCTATTCGCCTTGTCATCTCTTCCTGAAGACTACTTAAGTATGTTGTTCCGCTGCGAGATGTTTTGAAAACGCTTCCGCTATATTTACATATACTCTGATTTCGCTTCCGCTATATTTGAAAATGTATTGATTCCATACATTTGGGTTGTAAATTAATCCTATTATTCTCTATTTCAACTGCCTGTGATGATGTAATTGTTGTGGCTCCTTCGAGAGTCGGATGTGTTTGATGTCGGTTCCTCTGGGATTTGGTGTTATCGAGAGCTGTAGTACTCTCGACGGACTACCGGGTTTAGTCTGGCCTAAGTGCACTGCGAGCCAGAGGTGGCAGGTGTGCTTAGTCCGTACTAAATTGGGCGGTTCCGCCACAGCTGGTATCAGAGCCGATCAAACACAGACAACAGTTATATCATCAAGTTTTGTTTTACAAACCTATTTTCGAAAACCCATCTTCAAGTAATTCAAAGTGAGAGTATACGCTATGCCCGTATAAGGATGTTAGTGTTATCCAGGTGACATCGCTGACATTCTGACCTAGATAGAACTCATATGCATATTCGGTGCTTTGAGAAACAACTTTTCGGCCATAGCTATCCCCAGTACTGGTGGAAGCTAACGGGTTTTGCGAACGGTTGTGAACTCTGCATTCATGCTGTATAAGTAAAAGCTCTTTAAGGGTGGTGGGCATGTTTGAGGCTTTCATACCCACCACACTTACCTTCGGTTTTGGGATCCACCTTTTTCTCGACAATCCCCAGTACTGGTGGAAAGTCAGGCTTTGAGGAAAAGGTGCAGCGGCCCACCTACGTTGTCCACGCAGCGGTCACGCGTGGATGCCACATTAGGTGGTAATGTATGAGCATGCATTCTTCTGCAGGTACGCTAACCACGTGCGAAACTAAGAACGACTAGAGAACGGTTAGTTGCATTAGAGAGAGACGTGCATATATGTCACCGAATTATCGCTAGCTATATATATAATACATAGGATGTGGGATGTGAGACCGAATAGGACGAATCATGCATCATGTATCTTTGCTATCGTTTTGGGGATACTACAAAAAGGCAAATGGGATAAATCGTGACCTAAACAAACTTCCTGCACATTTCACTCTCATAATACAAGTAATTTTACAAAGAGGAGTTTCCCCACGATAACCCGAACGACCACGGTCAGAAGCAACACCTGAATGAAGTTGCATCCCTCACCCAATTCGTGAGAAATTTGATATTAGAGCTAGTTACATACCAAAGGAATAAAGGACTAGTCATTAGAGAACTTCCATAATTGGACATCCATCCAAATCGATCGTCTTGACAACCATATCGACGAAAACTCAGAAGTATTGACCAGCATCTAAAACTGCGCCCGAGTTCCCATTAGCAGATTCATTTATCCAGACCTATAAGATGTTTGATAACACTTTATGTGCCATCCAGTTTTTCTATTCACTTACATGCTTTCATGCATCCCGCATGTAATTATGGAGTTATGACCTTTTTATCACCGCATCGGCTGCACAAAAGCTCTTGGACTAAACTCGACTGGCTTTATTTCTGCAGATGGTCACCCCACCAGAGACATCTGCTCAGGGGGCTGCTCATGGAGCACCATCTCCTTCTGAGTTGGCCACTCAGGTCGCTCAGCAACTCATCGACTTGATAGCTCAAGAGAAACAACGGCGCGACCCGCAAGAGATCAGCTACACTGACTTTGCGGCGCTACAACCACCCATCTTCACCACTACCCCAGATCCATTGGATGCTGATGACTGGCTTCGGATCATCGAGTCCAAGTTCAGTCTACTGCCTCACCTCAGTGAGCAACAGAAGGCTCGCTTTGCAGCGCAATGTCTGCATGGTCCCTCGGGGGCCTGGTGTGCTTCATTCCTGGCAATGCAACCAGCCGGGCACCAGGTCACGTGGGATGAGTTCCGTGCGGCTTTTCGGGCTCACTACCTCCCGCCTAGTCTCATCGAGCTCAAACAAAGAGAATTTCGTGCACTACGACAAGGGGACATGTCGGTACTCGAATATGTGCAAGCTTTCATCCGCTTGTCCCAGTACTCCCCGGAAGACGTCAACACTGACCCACGGAGGGCTACCCGTCTGTTGGATGGATTCGATCCCACTCTGCTGACTCACTTGGGGCGCAGCTATGACAGCTTCAATGAGTTGGTGGATGTCGCCATCGACATGGAGCATCGCCTCCGTCAGGCCCATGAGGACCAGCAGAAGAAAAGACTTGCCAGTACACCTCCATCGAGTCCATCTCAGCGGCCACGGGTTGAGTATCAATTCCCAACGCACATATACTACCTAGAAGAGCCTCCGCAACAAGAACAATACAGTGGGGCAGAACAACCCATGTCATTTTACAGTGCACCACCTTCCCCACCTGCTCCAATGCCACCAACCAAATCAAGCACCGGCTATACCTGCTTCAAATGTGGGAAGGCCGGACATTTCAGTCGCACCTGTCACTCGCACCAAAAGACTCCAGGATCAGTGCCTATGGGCAAAGGGAAGAAATCAGCCCCAAAGATGGGCCAACTGCACTACAGCCAGCTTGAGCAAGTTCCGGAGGGTGAACCAGTCTTGGCAGGCACATTTCTTGTCAATGACCACCCTACGGTTGTTTTGTTTGATTCTGGAGCGACTTTTTCATTCATCAGCCAAGCATATGCACTGAAGCACGGGTATGAAATTATAGAGCTGAAACAGAGATACCACATCACAGCTGCCGGGTCATCTATCAGTACCAATCACATAGTGAGGGACTTGTGTCTGAAAGTAGGCAAAGAAAGTTTGTTTATCAGTCCTATAGTACTTCCACAACTAGGGATTGATGTTATTCTTGGTATGGAATGGCTAAAACAACACAAGGCGATGATAGATGTTGGGAGCAGGACCGTTCAGTTGCGCTCCAGCAATGGGACCGATGTGATCATTCATGTGCCACTTCACAAGCACGTGTCTCACACGGTTAATGTTGCCGAAACTCAGACTGAAGCACAAGCACTTGCAAAAATCCCTGTAGCTTGTGAGTATCCAGATGTGTTTCCTGAAGAGCTGCCCGGACTACCACCAGATAGGGATGTAGAGTTCAGAATAGACCTTGTTCCAGGCACGGCACCTGTCTCCAAGAGGCCATATAGAATGGCACCAGATGAACTGAAAGAGCTGAAAACACAACTGCAGGAGCAGTTAGACAAAGGGTTTATCCGACCTAGCTCATCACCTTGGGGTTGTCCCGCCCTCTTTGTTGAGAAGAAAGACCAAGGTGGTAAAAGGTTATGCGTCGATTATCGACCACTGAACGCTGTTACAGTCAAGAACAAGTACCCACTGCCACACATCGATATCCTATTCGATCAGCTTGGGGGAGCCACAGTTTTCTCCAAGATTGACCTTAGGTCCGGGTACCATCAAATTAAGGTCCGAGAAGAAGACATACCAAAGACTGCTTTCTCCACACGTTATGGGCTTTATGAGTATCTTGTCATGTCCTTCGGTTTGACAAATGCACCGGCTTTCTTTATGTACCTGATGAACTCGGTGTTCATGAATGAGCTTGACAAATTCGTGGTAGTATTCATTGATGACATCTTAGTGTATTCCAAGAATGAGAAGGAGCATGAAGAACATTTGCGGATAGTGCTATCTCGCCTTAGAGAACATAAACTTTACGCCAAGTTCAGCAAGTGTGCGTTTTGGCTAAAGGAAGTGGCATTCCTAGGCCATATCTTGTCAGCGAAGGGAGTGGCTGTCGATCCCAGCAAGGTGGAAGATGTGCTGAATTGGAAGCAGCCACAAACTGTGACAGAGATACGGAGTTTTCTTGGTTTAGCGGGCTACTACCGCCACTTCATCAAAGATTTCTCAAAAATAGCAAAGCCTATGACAGCATTAACCCAAAAAAATGCAAAGTTTGCGTGGAGCCCAAAATGCGAAGAAGCATTTGGAACATTGAAGAAGCTCCTGACTTCAGCACCTGTTCTGGCTCAACCAGACATCACCAAGCCGTTTGACGTTTATTGTCATGCCTCTGGTAGCGGCCTCGGTTGTGTTCTGATGCAAGAAGGGAGAGTGATTGCATACGCATCCTGCCAACTGAGGAAACATGAGGTGAATTACCCAACTCACGATCTTGAGCTACTTGCAGTTGTTTATGCACTGAAGAAATGGAGACATTACTTGCTAGGCAACACTTGTCACATTTACACTGACCACAAGAGTCTCAAATACATCTTTACCCAACCTGAATTAAATATGAGGCAAAGACGGTGGTTAGAGTTGATAAAAGATTATGACCTAGAGGTTCATTACCACCCCGGCAAGGCTAATGTAGTAGCAGATGCATTGAGCCGTAAAGCTCATTGCAACTTCATTGAAGCTCGTCCAACAGTGAGAGTGCTATGCTGTGAGATTGGGGACATAGAAATGCCAACAGCGCTGGAAGCTGAACTTTACAACCTTGTCCTTGAACCAACCATAAAAGATCAAATCATAGCAGCGCAAAAGCAAGATAAGGGCATGGCACATATTCGAGATGAGATCGATGACAAGAAGAAGGCCTGTTTCAAGCTTGACGAAGAAGGAGTCTTGTGGTTCAAAAACCGCTTAGTAGTGCCAAAGGATATGGAGCTAAGAAAGAAAATCCTAGATGAAGCTCACACCTCCATGTTCACCCTACACCCGGGCAGCAACAAGATGTACCAAGATTTAAAGCAAAAATTTTGGTGGACCCGGATGAAACGGGAGATCGCCAAGTATGTGTCTGAATGTGACGTATGCCAAAGAGTGAAAGCTGACCACTTGAAGCCTGCGGGTATGCTTCAGCCCCTAGCAGTTCCCGCCTGGAAGTGGGAGGATATACACATGGACTTCATTGTGGGATTGCCTCGCACACAGAAGGGGTATGATTCCATTTGGGTAATTATTGACCGGTTCACAAAATCTGCACATTTCATCCCTGTCAAGACCACCTATCGAGCAAAACAATATGCTGAACTATATATTTCCCGGATTGTATCCTTGCACGGTGTCCCTCTAACCATCACTTCGGACAGAGGCTCACTGTTTTTGTCACGCTTCTGGGAGCAATTGCAAACTGCTCTTGGAACCAAATTAATTCACAGTTCGGCATACCATCCTCAAACCAGTGGCCAAGTTGAAAGAGTGAATCAGATCCTTGAAGATATGTTGAGAGCCTGTGCATTGACCTATTCCACCAAGTGGGATGAATGTCTCCCCTTGGCAGAGTTCGCCTACAACAACAGCTATCAAAAGAGCTTAGATATGGCACCTTTCGAGGCCCTATACGGTAGACGGTGCAGAACACCACTCAACTGGTCTGAGCCAGGTGAGCGTGTCACATTTGGACCTGACTTGGTAACACAAGCAGAAGAACAAGTTAAATTCATTCACGAAAATCTAAAGAGGGCACAGTCTAGGCAGAAAAGCTACTCAGATAAGAGGAGAAGACCCTTAGTCTTTGAGAAGGATGATCATGTGTATCTCCGTGTGTCACCCATGAAAGGAGTACACCGGTTTGGAGTAAAAGGCAAGCTAGCACCAAGATATGTTGGTCCGTTCAAGATCACAGAGCAATGTGGGCCAGTTGCTTATCGACTGGGGCTACCACCACATCTAGCTGCGGTTCATGACGTGTTTCATGTCTCGCAACTCAAGAAGTGTTTAAGAGTGCCAGAGGAAGTGATTGATACATCTCAAATACGGATCCAACCAGACCTCACTTATGAAGAGAAGCCCATAAAAATCCTCGACCAAAAGCAAAGATCAACGCGGCGAAGAACCATCAACTTCTACAAGGTGCAATGGAGTAATCACTCCGAAGAAGAGGCAACATGGGAACAAGAGGAATTTTTACGAACAAAGTATCCCGGATTCCTTCCATCCACTTCGAATTGAGTACGTCACAGCAATTTAAAGTTTTGAACTCATACACAATGCACTTTCTTCTCATTAACTTATACACCCACTTCACATCAGAATCTCGGGACGAGATTTCTTTAAGGGGGGTGGGTTGTGATGCTCCGGCATCTCAAGTGCATAATCCTTCATCATACATGCAACATTCATCATAATACATCATGCAATGACATGCATTTGAGCCCTAGTTCAAATTTGGTTGAGGTGCAAATTGTTGAAACCTGTTTTCTGCAGATACGTCTCTGTGATTGTGCTCATAACTTTGATTCTATTTAGATTTGGGTGAAACTTATATTGACAAACTTGTAGACAATTTTGTTGGGAACAACTTTGGTAATTGGTGCTTTAACATGCATGAAGGTTTGCATAGAGTTTTGGGGCTTTTTCTGTTAACATGTGAAATCTGTCCAAACCTGACCAGTTTAGTAATTTTGAATTTTCTTGATCTTAAACCCAAAATCTTGCAATGCTGGTATTGAGAAAGTTGTAGATCATGAAATTCTAAACAACATTGGTATAAAACTCCTTTTGTGAAAGTGCCTATAAAATAGACTTTTAGAATTTACAAGCTAGAGGGTTTTGTTGGTCAAACCTTAGTCAGCAGTTTAAATTCAAATTTACACCAGAATTTTGAATAGAACATGGTATACAAGTTTATAAGAGAAATGTATAGGAACAAATTTAGAACATTTCATCCAATTGGGGTATTTTCGAATTAGGCCTTTAACTCATTCAAAAACGCGAAATACAAACCCTAGTCTCTGCAGTCAAACTGAGGTTTTGCAATTTCGGGATTTTTTCCCTCTTCCTCACTCACTGACAGCGGGCCCCACCGGACGGATTCCCGCCCGCGGGTTTCGGAACCGGCCGACGGTGGGTCCCACCGTTCTTTTCGCTGCATACACTCGGTCCGTGGACCACCTCTCTCTCTTTCTCACCTCGGGCCCACTTGTCAACCGCCCCGGTCCACTGGACCACGTCCACCCCTTCTCCACCGGCCTCCTTCCCTTCTCCCTCGCGTGCACGCGGCAGGCGCGCTCTGCCCGCGCCGCGCGTGGCCGACGCCGGCCGGCCGACGCCGCGCCCCGCGCCCCGCCCGCACCTGGACGGAGTCCCGGCCAGGGCCACTCCTCCTTCGGCCTTAAGCCGCGGACGACACCCCCTCCGTTTCCCCTTTCACTTCCCCGCTCTCACTCTCCCTCGCTCGGTGCACCGAAGCCGCCATTGACGGCGCTCGGGCCGACCTCGCCCCACCGCTTTGGGCCGCCTCCTCCCCGTCCAACGCGCGCCCCGCACGCCCTTCGCCTCCCTCCACCCTCCGGGGTAGCTCTCGTCCCCCGCCGTCGCTCCTAGCCCCTCTCCCCACGCGCGTGCCACCGCGGCCGCCATAGCTACCGGCCCCTCACCGCGGAGGACCACCCTCGGGCCATCCCCCTGCCCCCACTTCACCCCCAACGGCTTCCCCATCTCCCCGCGCAACCGGCGCGCCACCCCCGTCGCCCTTCCCCTCACCGGAGCCGCCGGATCCACACCCGCGCCGCCGTCGGTGCACGACACCGCGGCCGCCAGTTCACCACCGCCGCCTGCCTCTCCTCTGCACCGCCGGCGACGAGACCTAGAGGGTCAAGTTCGCCGTCGCGGGAGGCACGACCCCGGCCTACCTCGGCTCCAAGATCCTGCCCCGACGCGCCGTCCCGCGCGCGGGAACGGGAGACGCGCCGCGCCGTTCGCCCCGGCCGGAGGTGGAAGACGAAGGCGCTGATTTTGCAGAAAGGACCCTCCACTTGTCGGTTATTTTCCCACTGTTGCATGAGTCTTGAATAACTTATGAATACACCCCTAGATCTATTAGGGTTTCACAGTTTAACCCGAGCCGTCGCATTTTGCAGATTTAACCCCGGGCTTTCGGCGTTTCGCGGTTAGATCCAGAGCGCTGTACACTGAGTCTCGCGAAACTTACAGTCTAGCCCCTGGGATCTATGGTTAATTACGTATGAGTCCCTGGATCTAATGTTTTTCCATTAATTTTTAGTTATTTCGGCTGAAACTTTGAAAAATCATAACAATTAAAATAAAAATCCAAAATGGGCAAACTCAGTGGCTATGGACTCCTTGTGAGTAGATCTACAGGATAGGTATGATGTGGATGTGTGAAAAGACTGTTTTGCCCCTGGTTTAGTGCATGCATGGTGTAGGTAAATAAATGGTAAAAGTGTACCAAATGAACTCCAAAAATTATGAAACTTGGACAGTAGCTTTGTTATGGCATCTAGGTGCTGTGTGATTTTTGGTAGCACTAGCATTGACTGTTTAATTACTGTTTTGCCCTTATGCATGTGAAGTGTGTATTTAATTAACTTGGACAAGGAAGGCTATATAAAATATGCTCAAATATGACCTTTAGTATTTTTCATGCACTTCACGTAGTATGAGTAACTCACTGGTAGAATATGAGGTTGTGCATGCATGTTTAAGCTGCTGAATTGAAAATAATAAAATGCTACTAGTTGAAAAAGGAAAAAAATAGGAAAAAGTGTATTTAAACTGCTAATAAAATTATGGGAAAAATCTAGTAGCGTTATGGAGTATGTTGCTGTATGTGGTAAAGATTTGAAATCGATTGGAGTTTTCTAACTACATGAACTTATGAGTGCATTTTATTCATAAAGGTAGCGTGTCCATTAATTTGCATGTATATGTTTAACTTTAAGAGACAACTTCATTTCATTTGATGGGGACTGTGTACACATATAGAACTATTATTTCTAATAACTTCAAGGATAAAATGTAGCGAGGGTTTGTATGATTTCTTAGTGATGGACTGTATGATTTCTTAGCAAAGTCGTTAAGTTTTCTTGTTATGGGGTGTGTTTAAACTAAGAGTACCCGAACCCATTCTTCACAAGCTACTTGATCGTGCCTTATATTTCATTGACACCTCATGCATACATTCGCAATTCGTTGCACTCATAGTTGCACTATGTCATGCATATAACCTGTATCATATGCCTGCATTTACATTCTCTTGCACTCACTTGCATTTTATCATGCATATAGACCCCGCGTGCAAAGAGCTATCAACACCGGAGAAACCAGCGATCAAGGAAACGGACAACAGGCTATATCCGGAGCCAGAAGACGAAGGGTCGCTGATTAAATCCGTCCCTGCTTCAAGGGGTTGCCTGGGGCAAAGCCTCACAACCCGGCAAACTAACCTAGTTTAGTTTGTTGGTTTTCTTAAGATCAATCGAAGGTAGGCAGGACCATGATTTCTCCCAGCAAATACTATCTTGTTTGATGATTACGCATATGCCTTAGGAGTTGTTTGAAACCAACTGCATTAGATATCCTGGCCGCCCTGGCCCTAGAACCTACACCTAGAGTTCGTAGGACGAGTGCCTAGTAATGCTAGGTACGAGTAGACACGGGTGAATGGAGTCACTCGTCGCGTAGGTGATTTCAAAACTTACAGAAATCTCACTGAGGTAAGTTGTTTTATATGCTTCTGATTTAAATGGAGACCGGGCGGAGATTTTATGAGTTACTCATGGTTTATGATATTGTGCACTGGACTCCGCCCGAGTCGCATAAGGCCCGTTCGCTGTTCGCCTGCTGATCGGCATAACATTGCTAGAGTGCTTATCCGGGATAATGGACCGGTGAAAGCTTACTTGTGCCATCCGAAGAACAGAGACAGACTCCTACTGTGACACCTTGGGGAGCTTGTAGTCGAGGGAGGGCTGACCCGACGTGACCGTGGTATCGCTCCTAAGGCGGCACAACCTGGGAACAACGGAAGGATTGAATCGAACTTGGGATGGGACAAGTGGAGAAGGGGGCTATATGTGAGAACGCGATGGCTAGTAAGCATATACCCCTGGCATTCCTAGTTATTCCCGGGAATTAACAAATCGATTCGAATCGCTGATGCTCACCAGGTGTGAGAATGCCGGATATCGCACACGGGCAACGTAGTAATAACTGTAACATACTGTTTATTAAGTCACGTCTTTTTTATACAACATGCTTGGATGTATATGATCCGTTCCCTTATTCCTGGTGCTGCCCGTCCACTAGTAGGAGGTCGATGGACTTGGGAGATGCTTTGGAGTCAAGGGAGGGCTGACCCGACGCGCCGTGGTATCGCTCCTGAGACGGCTACTCCCAGGGGTGTGATGGAAGTGCTATGAATCTTGGAACGGGACATGTGTTTGTGTTTTACTTTCCTGCAAGTATTTATTTTTGATATAAGTGATATTCATGATTAATGGATAGCAGTTGTCAAATCCTGCTATCTTACGTCAACATGACTTTGTTTAAAAATCAGCAGCTAAGGATCCACATGATTAGTAAGCATGCTTTGCGTCAGCCGTAAGCCCCGTCCATTAAGTCCTACTGAGTAATTAGTACTCAGGGTCTGCCCCCACTTTTGGATTACAGGTACCGACGATAGCTGGACGACTGTGTTGGAGGTGGTAGTACCGGTGGGCTCGGTGCTATTCGCCTTGTCATCTCTTCCTGAAGACTACTTAAGTATGTTGTTCCGCTGCGAGATGTTTTGAAAACGCTTCCGCTATATTTACATATACTCTGATTTCGCTTCCGCTATATTTGAAAATGTATTGATTCCATACATTTGGGTTGTAAATTAATCCTATTATTCTCTATTTCAACTGCCTGTGATGATGTAATTGTTGTGGCTCCTTCGAGAGTCGGATGTGTTTGATGTCGGTTCCTCTGGGATTTGGTGTTATCGAGAGCTGTAGTACTCTCGACGGACTACCGGGTTTAGTCTGGCCTAAGTGCACTGCGAGCCAGAGGTGGCAGGTGTGCTTAGTCCGTACTAAATTGGGCGGTTCCGCCACAGCTGGTATCAGAGCCGATCAAACACAGACAACAGTTATATCATCAAGTTTTGTTTTACAAACCTATTTTCGAAAACCCATCTTCAAGTAATTCAAAGTGAGAGTATACGCTATGCCCGTATAAGGATGTTAGTGTTATCCAGGTGACATCGCTGACATTCTGACCTAGATAGAACTCATATGCATATTCGGTGCTTTGAGAAACAACTTTTCGGCCATAGCTATCCCCAGTACTGGTGGAAGCTATCGGGTTTTGCGAACGGTTGTGAACTCTGCATTCATGCTGTATAAGTAAAAGCTCTTTAAGGGTGGTGGGCATGTTTGAGGCTTTCATACCCACCACACTTACCTTCGGTTTTGGGATCCACCTTTTTCTCGACAATCCCCAGTACTGGTGGAAAGTCAGGCTTTGAGGAAAAGGTGCAGCGGCCCACCTACGTTGTCCACGCAGCGGTCACGCGTGGATGCCACATTAGGTGGTAATGTATGAGAAAAATTAAAATAGTTAGAGGCAGCTTTAAACCATGCTCAGGGTAACAAAAGCGGAGTTCACGGTATGTACGACAACTTTGATAATGGGGCTGAGCTCAGTTGCTTAATGATTCTAAAAGTTTTATTAGGGTCCAAATTTGTTCACGATCACAATTGGCACCTTCCAAGGAACTTCTGGTTTGATTTGGCCTTGACTGTTAAACCTCATAACATATGATTTCAAAGATGATCATAATATCAAAGTCGAAGATATCATCCCGAACTACGACTTTTGTATTTGGTGTTTTGCCTAAAAATTTTGTGGATGGTGATTTAAACAACCAAACCACGTAGAGTTTCGTATTCTCCTAAAAAAATTTTGACTTAGTGATTTCTCTAGCCAGTCCATGTTACTTTCTAAGCATCGTTAAGTCCTAATTCGGTATTGGCTTGTCTCTAACTGCGTGTTAAGGCTTTTGAGATGCCAGGGGCATCACAACCCACCCCCCTTAAAGAAATCTCGTCCCGAGATTTGGAGGAAGCTGGGTTTTATGGCTTACTGCGTAATTTGAATGGTTTTTGGCTCACGGTTCATGTGCTTCTGTCACACATGGTAACATGTGAATCTTCATCTATTAGCTTTGTTGACTAGCTCATGAATGGTTGGTGCCTCAACACGAGGTAGTTATAAAGTTTCTTCTAATTGGTCCATGGTGACTCTTCTAAGATACTCGCCAAGTCGTGTTTTATATGGGAGCGAATGGGCAAGCCACGAAGGAGGTGTGGCCGTAGTGAGCGAGTGACACAATGGTTTCAAGCAAGGTAAAAGGATTTCTTCCTGGCTTTGACACCAAGTTTAGAAACATGATAAACATCCTCTTTATTAGAACAATAGGGGCAAAGTATACGTAGTAGGGACTTTGAACGAAGTGAAAACCTCGTGATTTATAGAAACAGCAATGGAAGTGTTGTTGAGGGACACGTCCATTTCATTTGATAGGGACTGCGTACACATATAAGATATCAAATCCGAACATTCTTCAAAGAGTAAGATGTGGTGATACAGAGCACATTCTGCTCATTGCTTCAAGAAAGATGCCTTGGAAAGAAAACAGGACATATTCACCTAGACAAGGTGATGGTTTGTACGATTTCAAGGGAGTGGTCGAGACTGATCAAGAAAAGTATAGGTAGATGGCTTGTGCTTACTAACGAAACCATTGACAATGTTAGTAAGCCCACTTTGAGGATAATCTCAAGGTGAAAGAAAACAACTCACGAAAAGATGATATGACAAGAGCACTAGCCAAGAACAAAAGCTTAATGCAGCGGATGATGCTGAAGTTCACCTTCAGAAGATTTGGTTCAATATATACGAAGAAGGGGAACATAAGGGAGGGCAGTGGAAACAGGGTTGACTGTTCCCACAGATCAAGAGGGGTAAGGTTAATCGCAGAGGCGAACAAGCATATTTAGACATTAAGAACTATACTTGTCACCCCATGAATCAGGGAAACAAGGTTAAACAAAGAAACAATAAGGTGCGAACAAGTTGTGGGTGGAGATAGATCCTTCCCACCAAATCAAGAAAGGAAAGGTGAAACAAAGCAATGAATGTCAAAATGCGGCAGTGGAATTAGAGTAAATCATTTCCATAAATAGATGTATAGAGGTCAATAAGGCGATAGAAAATGGATAAGAATGTCCCACAATTAAAGTAGTGTCATGCCTTTGTATGTCTTGATACAGCGCGAGCCTAGGGATTTACCCGGTGTCGGCCATACACATGGGACCCTAGGTTTCGTCGCGGCACCATGGACTACTCGGGTAAACACCACATCAAGAGTGGCACGGCTATCTAACGTCAGAAGATGCAAGCAATACAAGGTGATGGAAAGACACAAACAAGGGGTTGGGAGCACATGAATGTCAATGCATGGGTGACCTTTGAGTTGTGGGGTAGCATGGATTTGGAAGTACATGAATTGGCGAGAGCTCAAAGCATGTGCACCACAAGAGTCCGAAGTGCGGGGAGTGCAGGAGCTTGAAATGCACGGAATAGTGGAGCTTCGAACTCGAGAATCGCAATGGTTGGAAAATACATGATACACTAGAGTTGAATTCAAGAAGTTAGGATCAAGTGGCACAGTGAACCATACGAACCCTATGTCCAGCCAATACAAGTCCAAGCTAAATGTTGTTAATACGCTAATCAATATCCGTTCCGGTTTGCCAAATCGTATGTTCAAAACAATTGGGTCAAAAGCGAGCTTCTTCTTTCATTCATGTTGATGCGGCATTGAGCTTCATGTGGGAGACACCATGGTGTTGAATCTTGATTAAATGCCAATTCTGAGGACGTTGCCGAAGTCGAGGTTGATCCAGGATGCTTTCTCTCTATCACCTATGTTGCCAGATAGGAACTCTATATCGTTGCCTAGGGACATGTGAGCGACGGTCAACTCTCGATCGAGGCTTCTTCTAGACTCGTTTCTGTCTTGGTGGAGCTTCAACTTGTTGCGTCGACGTAGATGTTGATGCTGTGTATGTCGGGTTGATTGGAGAAACTCATCCCGCTCCGGCGATGTGTCTTGGGAAATCTTCTTTGTATGCTTCGGTACATCAGAGGCTTGTGCGTCATCCTTGTGGTTGTAGACATGCCTACCGAGTCATAGCAAACTAGGACCTAGATGATAACACGTCCGATTGTCTTGACTTGATCTTTGGGCTTGTAGAATCTTATTAACTGAAGCATCCTAGGCCGTACATGTTGAATCGAAGTAGTGTTTATGGAGTATTCTTCAGCTCCGCCTATTCTTCACTCTTCTTGTGATATCTTTGACGAGGTCAATAAAGCTTAAGTCAGTGGCGACATGGTTTTCGAAAAATCTTTTGTATAATACAGGTGTTACATTTACGAGCTCAAGAAAATACGCCAAAAAGGGGAGACTACTACCAATTCTGGGACCTGATTACTACCTTTCCTTCTAACGCGTACAGCTTGCAGTCAACTACCAGAGGTGAATTTAGATAGTCTGCAAAAGATCAGGAGGCCATGGTCATACCTAAGTTTGTTCTCTACGACTTTGGTATAGAAAGTTTTCCTTAAACGTCTTTAGAGTATCACCAGATTTGAAATTTCAAACTGTAGGTCGTATAAGTGCAGATTCCGGTTTTTAACATGTTTTAAGTTGGGCTTTGAATCCTAAGCATTTCCAGAGAAAAAAAAATTGTATAATAAAATTTTATGTTCTACAATCACCTTATATAAAACTTGTACCAATTTTGTTTGCACCTAGAACTTCACACCAAAACAGTAGCAACGCACATACAATTCGCGTCCCAGACATATTGCTTCTAATCAAACGCATAGCAAGGCACATAGATTAATGACATATGAATCTTGTTACTTTCAATCACACACATACCAAAGCACAGGAGATGAGATGGAATGATGCATGATTCGTCCTATTCGGTCTCACATCCCACATCCTATGTATAGTGTATATATATAACTAGCGATATTTTGGTGACATATATGCACGTCTCTCCTTAATGCAACTAGCCGTTCTCTAGTCGTTCTTAATTTCGCACGTGGTTAGCGTACCTGCAGAAGAATGCATGCTCATACATTACCACCTAATGTGGCATCCACGCGTGACCGCTGCGTGGACAACGTAGGTGGGCCGCTGCACCTTTTCCTCAAAGCCTGACGTTCCACCAGTACTGGGGATTGTCGAGAAAAAGGTGGATCCCAAAACCAAATGTAAGTGTGGTGGGTATGAAAGCCTCAAACATGCCCACCACCCTTAAAGAGCTTTTGCTAATACAGCATGAATGCAGAGATTACAACTGTCCGGAAAACCCAATAGCTTCCACCAGTACTGGGGACAGCTATGGCCGAAAAGTTGCCTCTCAAAGCGCCGAATATGCATAGGAGTTCTATCTAGGTCAGAAGGTCAGCGATGTCACCTGGATAACACTAACATCCTTATACGGGCATATCGCATACTCTCATTTTTGAATTACTTGAAGATGGGTTTTCAAAAATAGGTTCGTAAAACAAAACTTGATGATATAACTGTTGTCTGTGTATGATCGGCTCTGATACCAGCTGTGGCGGAACCGCCCTGCTTAATCTAGACTAAGCACACCTGCCACCTCTGGCTCGCAGTGCACTTAGGCCAGACTAAACCCGGTAGTCCGTCGAGAGTCCTTCGAGCTCTCGATAACACCAATTCCCGAGGAACCGACATCAAACACATCCGACTCTCGAAGGAGTCACAACAATTACATCATCACAGGCAGTTGAAATAGAGAATAATAGACTTAATTTACAACTCAATTGTACGAACTCAAATACATGTTCAAATATAGCGGAAGCGAATTCAGAGTATATATAAATATAGCGGAAGCATTTTCAAAATCTCGCAGCGGGAACCATATACTTAAGTAGTCTTCATGAAGAGAGGAACAAGGCGAGTAGCACCGAGCCCACCGGTACTACCACCTCCAACACAGTTGTCCAGCTATCGTCGGTACCTGTAATCCAAAAGTGGGGGCAAACCCTGAGTACTAATTACTCAGTAGGACTTAATGGACGGGGCTTACGGCTGACGCAAAGCATGCTTACTAATCATGTGGATCCTTAGCTGCTGATTTTTAAACAAAGTCATGTTGACATAAGATAGCAGGATTTGACAACTGCTATCCATTAATCATGAATATCACTTATATCAAAAGTAAATACTTGCAGGAAAGTAAAACATGAATACATGTCCCGTCCCAAGATTCACAGCGCCTCCATCCCACCCCTTGGGAGTAGCCGTCTCAGGAGCGATACCACAGTACGTCGGGTCAGCCCTCCCTTGACCTCTAAGCATCTCCCAAGTCCATCGACCTCCTAGCAGTGGATGGGCGACACCCTGAATAGTGAGACGGATCATACACATCCAAGCATGTTGTATAAAAAGGCGTGACTTAATAAACAGTATGTTACAGTTATTACTACGTTGCCCGTGTGCGATATTGGCATTCTCACACCTGGTGAGCATCAGCGATTCGAATCGATTTGTTAATTCCCGGGAATAACTAGGAATGCCAGGGGTATATGCTTACTAGCCATCGCGTTCTCACATATAGCCCCCTTCTCCACTTGTCCCATCCCAAGTTCGATTCAATCCTTCCGTTGTTCCCAGGTTGTGCCGCCTTAGGAGCGATACCACGGTCACGTCGGGTCAGCCCTCCCTCGACTACAAGCTCCCCAAGGTGTCACGGTAGGAGTCTGTCTCTGTTCTTCGGATGGCACAAGTAAGCTTTCACCGGTCCATTATCCCGGATAAGCACTCTAGCAATGTTATGCCGATCAGCAGGCGAACAGCGAACGGGCCTTATGCGACTCGGGCGGAGTCCACCAAACCATTCATCTCATCATCATCATTTTTTCATAACATACCCATATCTCCGCCCGGTCTTTATTTAACATCAGCAATAATAATCATAAATTGTATCATAATAAGATTTCTAAGGTTTGTAAAATCACCTACGCGACGAGTGACTCCATTCACTCGTATCTACTCGTACCTAGCCATTCTAGGCACTCGTCCTACGAACTCTATGTATAGGTGCTAGGGCCAGGGCGGCCAGGATGTCTAATGCAGTTGGTCCCAAACAACTCCTGATGCATATGCCTAATCATCAAGACATAAGATGTTTGCTGGGTATAGTATGGTCCTGCCTACCTTTGTTTTATTTTAAGAAAACCAACAAACTAAGCTAATGTTAGTTTGCCGGGTTGTGAGGCTTTGCCCCAGGCAACCCCTTGATCCCTTGGACAACTCCTCCTTCCAAACACGACTGATGGGCCCTCCAGGTCGTGAATGGGTCTTAGTTGGTCTTTTGGATCACCGTTGGTTGAAGTAGTTCCACGCACTAATTTCTCGATCGCGTATCTGCAAATAGCGTCACTATATGAATGATATGCAGGATGCAATGATCGAGATGCATGAATATTAACCACACACATGAATAACTATTTCATGGACGTACCGGAAGGTGATTGGTAGAGTATTTAAATGTAGAGCATTCTTATGGACCTTATGCAAGTACACAATCATTCGGCCACACATATACAAGTTACTAAGCATATTCATCTTGACAACATGGTAATGCGATGACTCGATAAGATCATGCAATAGCTACCTGGATCGCTAAGATACATGCACAAAGTATGGCGGTGTTTAACCTCTCTTAGCAAGACAAACATATCGGACGGAGTACTTAAAGAAACACATGTTAGTTCTTTAGACTGAGAGCACTTTTTATTATACCTATTGTATACAAGCATATTAATGAACTATTTATAAATAACTACCTTATCTTAGGTCATTGTTAATTACACTAAGGATTTGCAACCTAAGCATATGAGGATGAAACATGCATGTGGAATATATAGCCATCTAGCTTACAAGGTTTCATTTTTGGCATAGCAAGTTAAATATAGCAATTGGAGTTTACAAGAGCAAATATGAGTACATTACATCCCCTTTTTATTTCCTTCACATTTGATCCTATTTAAGTGACCATTTATGAATCCTTCATGAAACAACAACCACAATACACGAATGATTCACATAAGCATACTTACAGGGTAACATAGCTACATGAATTTTGGTGGAAATCTTAGAGCATGGTGAATAGCACTTTTCTATTTTTGATTAAATCATCATAACACTTGTCATTTTCATAACAGCAGCTAAAACATGCATGCGCCAACTCATATTTTACCAGTGAACAACTCAAACTACATGAAAATACCAGATGTCATATTTGAGCATAGTTTATGTAGCCTTCATTTCCTAAATTAATTAAATACACAAAACCCATGCAAAAGGGCAAAACAGTAATTAAACAGCCAATGCTAGGGCTACCAAAAATCGCACAGTACCTAGGTGCCATAATAAAGCTACTGCCCAAGTTTCATAATTTTTGAAGTTCATTTGGTCCACTTTTACCACTTATTTACCTACACCATGCATGCACTAAACCAGGGGTAAAACAGACTTTTCACACATCCACATCATATTCATCCTGTAGATCTATTCACACTGAGTTCATAGCAACTGAGTTTGTCCATTTTGGATTTTTATTTGAATTGTTATGATTTTCTAAAGTTCTCAGCTTTAGATAAATGCATTTACACAGAAATCACACCGACGAGGGACCTTAACACAATTAACTATAGTTTCCAGGGGCTAGCAAGCAAATTGTCTTAGACTCAGTCAACAGGCGCACTGAAAAGAGAAAAACATAGGGTTAGATACATAAAATGTCGGCCTTGGGTCCAAGTGCGTAGATCTCAAACTTTTCAGGGGCTGTTCGTAATTTTTACAAGACACAGTCAATAGTGAAATAATAACCCAATAGCGCAGGGGAATTTTTGCAAAAATACCGTCTTCAACCCTTCTCCTCTTCCGGCCGAGCGTAGGGGATGGGTCGGCGCCGCTGCGCCGGCGGCGGTGAGGCCGGTCTTGGAGCCGAGCGGGGCCGGGGACGTGTTCCAAGCCGCGGGCTTCCATTTCCCTTAGATCTCGTCGCGGTGGGTGGAGTGGAGAGGTGGGGCGACGGCGGTGAACCGGAGGCGGCGGTGGCGCGCGCGGACGCGGCGGCGGCGGTTCAATCCGGCGGGGTAGGAGGCGGTAGTGGCCGGGGTCGGGCTTGTGAGCTGCGCGGGGACGAGTAGAGGCCGACGGTTGCGGAGTGGGGGTGCAGGGAGGGCTCGAATGTGGTCCTCCACGGCGATGTCGAGCTCGGCACGTTGGCCATGGCGGCGCCGTGGTTGGGGAGGGAGAAGGAGGCGCTGGAGGGGCCGAGGCGCAGCGGGGATGGTGGACGAGGGCCGCGCGGGTGTGGTGACGGGGACGGCGTGGAGGGAGAAGGCCGGAGGCACCCGGCGCGTGAGCTCGCACTCTCGTAGCCATGGCGGCGTTCATGGCGTTCACCCGTGGAAGAGGGTGGTGGGGAACGTAATCGACGTCGACTCTTTGGGGATTCGGTGGAGGGAGGTGCCGCGAACTCGGTGCACGAGGTGGATGGGGCGGTAGTGGCTCGAGGCGGCCGGAGCAGGAGCTCGCCGCGAGACGGCCATGGCGGCTCGGCGCGCCGTCTCCGCGTGAGCAGGAGGGGCAGGGGCGAGTGAGGGAGCTGGGAGCTAAGGGAGTGAGGCGTGGTGAACCTCGCCGAGAGGGCGTCCAAGTTCAAGCAAGGGGGGGGGGGCTCTGGCGCGAGCGGGCAGGGGCGCGGCCTCGGCCGGCCACGGCGCGGCGCGCACAGACGCCGGGCGCCGCGTGTGTGAGCGGGAGAGGAGAAGGAGGCCGGTGGCCGCGCGGTGGAACGGGTCTATGGACCGGTCTCCCTGACAGGTGGGCCGGGGCGGGGCAATGAGAGGATGGTCCAATGGACCGGGTTCGCGAGGGGTGCAGGTGGTTTTTGCAAAACCGGGGGCAACGGTGGTTTGCGTCTCGGCTGATTCCGCGGGCTGACAGGCGGGCCCCACACGTCATTGGGACGAAGCAAAACGAAAATGCTGAAAAATAGAAAAGGAAGGTTTGACTGCAGAGACACTCGTTTTAAAACCGTGTTTTTGAACAACCTACAGGGCGATTTTGGGAAAACTTCAATTGGAAGAAATGTTGTACTCTTTTATATCTACAACTTTGTCAAAAGCCATGGTGTCATGTTCTTTGTAACAAAGTGGTTTAGATTTGAATTTAGCTTGCTGTCCCTGGTTTGACCAACTGAAACCCTTAGCTTAGAAATTTTTAAAAGTCCATTTTGTGACCACTATCATACAAAGAGTTTTATATCAATCTTGTTCAGAATTTTATGAGCTACAACTTTCTCAATGTAACCATTTCAATATTATGGCTGTAAGACCAAGAAAATTTGAATTTACTACACAGGTCAGGTTTGGACAGATTTCATGTGTTGACAGAAAAAGACCCAAAACACTATGCAAATCACTATGCATGTCAACACCCCAAATACCAAAGTTGTTCCTAATAAAAGTTTCTACAAGTTTGGTATATAAAGTTTGGCTTGAATCACCACATATTTTGAATTACAAGCACAAACATTGTTGAGGGTTTGGTAAAACTGCAGCTTTAGTTTAAGTAGAGTCTTTTCTTGTTTCAACCTTTTGAATACCCAAATGAAGTCTAAACACCTCCACTCCAGGTGCATTTAAAAGATGATAAGTTTAATTTCACTTCATAGAAAGGAAGATTTTGAAGTTGTATGGTGAAAACAAAAGTAATTTCAGATTCAAATTTTGGAGTGAGCTGAAATTCAACTTGGGAAATTTCTTTCTTGTGGACTAACTTGGGGCTGATTTCATGAGGTACTTGGGGTCAAAAATTAAAATAGTTAGAGGCAGCTTTAAACCATGCTCAGGGTAACAAAAGCGGAGTTCACGGTATGTACGACAACTTTGATAATGGGGCTGAGCTCAGTTGCTTAATGATTCTAAAAGTTTTATTAGGGTCCAAATTTGTTCACGATCACAATTGGCACCTTCCAAGGAACTTCTGGTTTGATTTGGCCTTGACTGTTAAACCTCATAACATATGATTTCAAAGATGATCATAATATCAAAGTCGAAGATATCATCCCGAACTACGACTTTTGTATTTGGTGTTTTGCCTAAAAATTTTGTGGATGGTGATTTAAACAACCAAACCACGTAGAGTTTCGTATTCTCCTAAAAAAATTTTGACTTAGTGATTTCTCTAGCCAGTCCATGTTACTTTCTAAGCATCGTTAAGTCCTAATTCGGTATTGGCTTGTCTCTAACTGCGTGTTAAGGCTTTTGAGATGCCAGGGGCATCACAGTTGTGATGCTCCGGCATCTCAAGTGCATAATCCTTCATCATACATGCAACATTCATCATAATACATCATGCAATGACATGCATTTGAGCCCTAGTTCAAATTTGGTTGAGGTGCAAATTGTTGAAACCTGTTTTCTGCAGATACGTCTCTGTGATTGTGCTCATAACTTTGATTCTATTTAGATTTGGGTGAAACTTATATTGACAAACTTGTAGACAATTTTGTTGGGAACAACTTTGGTAATTGGTGCTTTAACATGCATGAAGGTTTGCATAGAGTTTTGGGGCTTTTTCTGTTAACATGTGAAATCTGTCCAAACCTGACCAGTTTAGTAATTTTGAATTTTCTTGATCTTAAACCCAAAATCTTGCAATGCTGGTATTGATAAAGTTGTAGATCATGAAATTCTAAACAACATTGGTATAAAACTCCTTTTGTGAAAGTGCCTATAAAATAGACTTTTAGAATTTACAAGCTAGAGGGTTTTGTTGGTCAAACCTTAGTCAGCAGTTTAAATTCAAATTTACACCAGAATTTTGAATAGAACATGGTATACAAGTTTATAAGAGAAATGTATAGGAACAAATTTAGAACATTTCATCCAATTGGGGTATTTTCGAATTAGGCCTTTAACTCATTCAAAAACGCGAAATACAAACCCTAGTCTCTGCAGTCAAACTGAGGTTTTGCAATTTCGGGATTTTTTCCCTCTTCCTCACTCACTGACAGCGGGCCCCACCGGACGGATTCCCGCCCGCGGGTTTCGGAACCGGCCGACGGTGGGTCCCACCGTTCTTTTCGCTGCATACACTCGGTCCGTGGACCACCTCTCTCTCTTTCTCACCTCGGGCCCACTTGTCAACCGCCCCGGTCCACTGGACCACGTCCACCCCTTCTCCACCGGCCTCCTTCCCTTCTCCCTCGCGTGCACGCGGCAGGCGCGCTCTGCCCGCGCCGCGCGTGGCCGACGCCGGCCGGCCGACGCCGCGCCCCGCGCCCCGCCCGCACCTGGACGGAGTCCCGGCCAGGGCCACTCCTCCTTCGGCCTTAAGCCGCGGACGACACCCCCTCCGTTTCCCCTTTCACTTCCCCGCTCTCACTCTCCCTCGCTCGGTGCACCGAAGCCGCCATTGACGGCGCTCGGGCCGACCTCGCCCCACCGCTTTGGGCCGCCTCCTCCCCGTCCAACGCGCGCCCCGCACGCCCTTCGCCTCCCTCCACCCTCCGGGGTAGCTCTCGTCCCCCGCCGTCGCTCCTAGCCCCTCTCCCCACGCGCGTGCCACCGCGGCCGCCATAGCTACCGGCCCCTCACCGCGGAGGACCACCCTCGGGCCATCCCCCTGCCCCCACTTCACCCCCAACGGCTTCCCCATCTCCCCGCGCAACCGGCGCGCCACCCCCGTCGCCCTTCCCCTCACCGGAGCCGCCGGATCCACACCCGCGCCGCCGTCGGTGCACGACACCGCGGCCGCCAGTTCACCACCGCCGCCTGCCTCTCCTCTGCACCGCCGGCGACGAGACCTAGAGGGCCAAGTTCGCCGTCGCGGGAGGCACGACCCCGGCCTACCTCGGCTCCAAGATCCTGCCCCGACGCGCCGTCCCGCGCGCGGGAACGGGAGACGCGCCGCGCCGTTCGCCCCGGCCGGAGGTGGAAGACGAAGGCGCTGATTTTGCAGAAAGGACCCTCCACTTGTCGGTTATTTTCCCACTGTTGCATGAGTCTTGAATAACTTATGAATACACCCCTAGATCTATTAGGGTTTCACAGTTTAACCCGAGCCGTCGCATTTTGCAGATTTAACCCCGGGCTTTCGGCGTTTCGCGGTTAGATCCAGAGCGCTGTACACTGAGTCTCGCGAAACTTACAGTCTAGCCCCTGGGATCTATGGTTAATTACGTATGAGTCCCTGGATCTAATGTTTTTCCATTAATTTTTAGTTATTTCGGCTGAAACTTTGAAAAATCATAACAATTAAAATAAAAATCCAAAATGGGCAAACTCAGTGGCTATGGACTCCTTGTGAGTAGATCTACAGGATAGGTATGATGTGGATGTGTGAAAAGACTGTTTTGCCCCTGGTTTAGTGCATGCATGGTGTAGGTAAATAAATGGTAAAAGTGTACCAAATGAACTCCAAAAATTATGAAACTTGGACAGTAGCTTTGTTATGGCATCTAGGTGCTGTGTGATTTTTGGTAGCACTAGCATTGACTGTTTAATTACTGTTTTGCCCTTATGCATGTGAAGTGTGTATTTAATTAACTTGGACAAGGAAGGCTATATAAAATATGCTCAAATATGACCTTTAGTATTTTTCATGCACTTCACGTAGTATGAGTAACTCACTGGTAGAATATGAGGTTGTGCATGCATGTTTAAGCTACTGAATTGAAAATAATAAAATGCTACTAGTTGAAAAAGGAAAAAAATAGGAAAAAGTGTATTTAAACTGCTAATAAAATTATGGGAAAAATCTAGTAGCGTTATGGAGTATGTTGCTGTATGTGGTAAAGATTTGAAATCGATTGGAGTTTTCTAACTACATGAACTTATGAGTGCATTTTATTCATAAAGGTAGCGTGTCCATTAATTTGCATGTATATGTTTAACTTTAAGAGACAACTTCATTTCATTTGATGGGGACTGTGTACACATATAGAACTATTATTTCTAATAACTTCAAGGATAAAATGTAGCGAGGGTTTGTATGATTTCTTAGTGATGGACTGTATGATTTCTTAGCAAAGTCGTTAAGTTTTCTTGTTATGGGGTGTGTTTAAACTAAGAGTACCCGAACCCATTCTTCACAAGCTACTTGATCGTGCCTTATATTTCATTGACACCTCATGCATACATTCGCAATTCGTTGCACTCATAGTTGCACTATGTCATGCATATAACCTGTATCATATGCCTGCATTTACATTCTCTTGCACTCACTTGCATTTTATCATGCATATAGACCCCGCGTGCAAAGAGCTATCAACACCGGAGAAACCAGCGATCAAGGAAACGGACAACAGGCTATATCCGGAGCCAGAAGACGAAGGGTCGCTGATTAAATCCGTCCCTGCTTCAAGGGGTTGCCTGGGGCAAAGCCTCACAACCCGGCAAACTAACCTAGTTTAGTTTGTTGGTTTTCTTAAGATCAATCGAAGGTAGGCAGGACCATGATTTCTCCCAGCAAATACTATCTTGTTTGATGAATACGCATATGCCTTAGGAGTTGTTTGAAACCAACTGCATTAGATATCCTGGCCGCCCTGGCCCTAGAACCTACACCTAGAGTTCGTAGGACGAGTGCCTAGTAATGCTAGGTACGAGTAGACACGGGTGAATGGAGTCACTCGTCGCGTAGGTGATTTCAAAACTTACAGAAATCTCACTGAGGTAAGTTGTTTTATATGCTTCTGATTTAAATGGAGACCGGGCGGAGATTTTATGAGTTACTCATGGTTTATGATATTGTGCACTGGACTCCGCCCGAGTCGCATAAGGCCCGTTCGCTGTTCGCCTGCTGATCGGCATAACATTGCTAGAGTGCTTATCCGGGATAATGGACCGGTGAAAGCTTACTTGTGCCATCCGAAGAACAGAGACAGACTCCTACTGTGACACCTTGGGGAGCTTGTAGTCGAGGGAGGGCTGACCCGACGTGACCGTGGTATCGCTCCTAAGGCGGCACAACCTGGGAACAACGGAAGGATTGAATCGAACTTGGGATGGGACAAGTGGAGAAGGGGGCTATATGTGAGAACGCGATGGCTAGTAAGCATATACCCCTGGCATTCCTAGTTATTCCCGGGAATTAACAAATCGATTCGAATCGCTGATGCTCACCAGGTGTGAGAATGCCGGATATCGCACACGGGCAACGTAGTAATAACTGTAACATACTGTTTATTAAGTCACGTCTTTTTTATACAACATGCTTGGATGTATATGATCCGTTCCCTTATTCCTGGTGCTGCCCGTCCACTAGTAGGAGGTCGATGGACTTGAGAGATGCTTTGGAGTCAAGGGAGGGCTGACCCGACGCGCCGTGGTATCGCTCCTGAGACGGCTACTCCCAGGGGTGTGATGGAAGTGCTATGAATCTTGGAACGGGACATGTGTTTGTGTTTTACTTTCCTGCAAGTATTTATTTTTGATATAAGTGATATTCATGATTAATGGATAGCAGTTGTCAAATCCTGCTATCTTACGTCAACATGACTTTGTTTAAAAATCAGCAGCTAAGGATCCACATGATTAGTAAGCATGCTTTGCGTCAGCCGTAAGCCCCGTCCATTAAGTCCTACTGAGTAATTAGTACTCAGGGTCTGCCCCCACTTTTGGATTACAGGTACCGACGATAGCTGGACGACTGTGTTGGAGGTGGTAGTACCGGTGGGCTCGGTGCTATTCGCCTTGTCATCTCTTCCTGAAGACTACTTAAGTATGTTGTTCCGCTGCGAGATGTTTTGAAAACGCTTCCGCTATATTTACATATACTCTGATTTCGCTTCCGCTATATTTGAAAATGTATTGATTCCATACATTTGGGTTGTAAATTAATCCTATTATTCTCTATTTCAACTGCCTGTGATGATGTAATTGTTGTGGCTCCTTCGAGAGTCGGATGTGTTTGATGTCGGTTCCTCTGGGATTTGGTGTTATCGAGAGCTGTAGTACTCTCGACGGACTACCGGGTTTAGTCTGGCCTAAGTGCACTGCGAGCCAGAGGTGGCAGGTGTGCTTAGTCCGTACTAAATTGGGCGGTTCCGCCACAGCTGGTATCAGAGCCGATCAAACACAGACAACAGTTATATCATCAAGTTTTGTTTTACAAACCTATTTTCGAAAACCCATCTTCAAGTAATTCAAAGTGAGAGTATACGCTATGCCCGTATAAGGATGTTAGTGTTATCCAGGTGACATCGCTGACATTCTGACCTAGATAGAACTCATATGCATATTCGGTGCTTTGAGAAACAACTTTTCGGCCATAGCTATCCCCAGTACTGGTGGAAGCTATCGGGTTTTGCGAACGGTTGTGAACTCTGCATTCATGCTGTATAAGTAAAAGCTCTTTAAGGGTGGTGGGCATGTTTGAGGCTTTCATACCCACCACACTTACCTTCGGTTTTGGGATCCACCTTTTTCTCGACAATCCCCAGTACTGGTGGAAAGTCAGGCTTTGAGGAAAAGGTGCAGCGGCCCACCTACGTTGTCCACGCAGCGGTCACGCGTGGATGCCACATTAGGTGGTAATGTATGAGCATGCATTCTTCTGCAGGTACGCTAACCACGTGCGAAACTAAGAACGACTAGAGAACGGTTAGTTGCATTAGAGAGAGACGTGCATATATGTCACCGAATTATCGCTAGCTATATATATAATACATAGGATGTGGGATGTGAGACCGAATAGGACGAATCATGCATCATGTATCTTTGCTATCGTTTTGGGGATACTACAAAAAGGCAAATGGGATAAATCGTGACCTAAACAAACTTCCTGCACATTTCACTCTCATAATACAAGTAATTTTACAAAGAGGAGTTTCCCCACGATAACCCGAACGACCACGGTCAGAAGCAACACCTGAATGAAGTTGCATCCCTCACCCAATTCGTGAGAAATTTGATATTAGAGCTAGTTACATACCAAAGGAATAAAGGACTAGTCATTAGAGAACTTCCATAATTGGACATCCATCCAAATCGATCGTCTTGACAACCATATCGACGAAAACTCAGAAGTATTGACCAGCATCTAAAACTGCGCCCGAGTTCCCATTAGCAGATTCATTTATCCAGACCTATAAGATGTTTGATAACACTTTATGTGCCATCCAGTTTTTCTATTCACTTACATGCTTTCATGCATCCCGCATGTAATTATGGAGTTATGACCTTTTTATCACCGCATCGGCTGCACAAAAGCTCTTGGACTAAACTCGACTGGCTTTATTTCTGCAGATGGTCACCCCACCAGAGACATCTGCTCAGGGGGCTGCTCATGGAGCACCATCTCCTTCTGAGTTGGCCACTCAGGTCGCTCAGCAACTCATCGACTTGATAGCTCAAGAGAAACAACGGCGCGACCCGCAAGAGATCAGCTACACTGACTTTGCGGCGCTACAACCACCCATCTTCACCACTGCCCCAGATCCATTGGATGCTGATGACTGGCTTCGGATCATCGAGTCCAAGTTCAGTCTACTGCCTCACCTCAGTGAGCAACAGAAGGCTCGCTTTGCAGCGCAATGTCTGCATGGTCCCTCGGGGGCCTGGTGTGCTTCATTCCTGGCAATGCAACCAGCCGGGCACCAGGTCACGTGGGATGAGTTCCGTGCGGCTTTTCGGGCTCACTACCTCCCGCCTAGTCTCATCGAGCTCAAACAAAGAGAATTTCGTGCACTACGACAAGGGGACATGTCGGTACTCGAATATGTGCAAGCTTTCATCCGCTTGTCCCAGTACTCCCCGGAAGACGTCAACACTGACCCACGGAGGGCTACCCGTCTGTTGGATGGATTCGATCCCACTCTGCTGACTCACTTGGGGCGCAGCTATGACAGCTTCAATGAGTTGGTGGATGTCGCCATCGACATGGAGCATCGCCTCCGTCAGGCCCATGAGGACCAGCAGAAGAAAAGACTTGCCAGTACACCTCCATCGAGTCCATCTCAGCGGCCACGGGTTGAGTATCAATTCCCAACGCACATATACTACCTAGAAGAGCCTCCGCAACAAGAACAATACAGTGGGGCAGAACAACCCATGTCATTTTACAGTGCACCACCTTCCCCACCTGCTCCAATGCCACCAACCAAATCAAGCACCGGCTATACCTGCTTCAAATGTGGGAAGGCCGGACATTTCAGTCGCACCTGTCACTCGCACCAAAAGACTCCAGGATCAGTGCCTATGGGCAAAGGGAAGAAATCAGCCCCAAAGATGGGCCAACTGCACTACAGCCAACTTGAGCAAGTTCCGGAGGGTGAACCAGTCTTGGCAGGCACATTTCTTGTCAATGACCACCCTACGGTTGTTTTGTTTGATTCTGGAGCGACTTTTTCATTCATCAGCCAAGCATATGCACTGAAGCACGGGTATGAAATTATAGAGCTGAAACAGAGATACCACATCACAGCTGCCGGGTCATCTATCAGTACCAATCACATAGTGAGGGACTTGTGTCTGAAAGTAGGCAAAGAAAGTTTGTTTATCAGTCCTATAGTACTTCCACAACTAGGGATTGATGTTATTCTTGGTATGGAATGGCTAAAACAACACAAGGCGATGATAGATGTTGGGAGCAGGACCGTTCAGTTGCGCTCCAGCAATGGGACCGATGTGATCATTCATGTGCCACTTCACAAGCACGTGTCTCACACGGTTAATGTTGCCGAAACTCAGACTGAAGCACAAGCACTTGCAAAAATCCCTGTAGCTTGTGAGTATCCAGATGTGTTTCCAGAAGAGCTGCCCGGACTACCACCAGATAGGGATGTAGAGTTCAGAATAGACCTTGTTCCAGGCACGGCACCTGTCTCCAAGAGGCCATATAGAATGGCACCAGATGAACTGAAAGAGCTGAAAACACAACTGCAGGAGCAGTTAGACAAAGGGTTTATCCGACCTAGCTCATCACCTTGGGGTTGTCCCGCCCTCTTTGTTGAGAAGAAAGACCAAGGTGGTAAAAGGTTATGCGTCGATTATCGACCACTGAACGCTGTTACAGTCAAGAACAAGTACCCACTGCCACACATCGATATCCTATTCGATCAGCTTGGGGGAGCCACAGTTTTCTCCAAGATTGACCTTAGGTCCGGGTACCATCAAATTAAGGTCCGAGAAGAAGACATACCAAAGACTGCTTTCTCCACACGTTATGGGCTTTATGAGTATCTTGTCATGTCCTTCGGTTTGACAAATGCACCGGCTTTCTTTATGTACCTGATGAACTCGGTGTTCATGAATGAGCTTGACAAATTCGTGGTAGTATTCATTGATGACATCTTAGTGTATTCCAAGAATGAGAAGGAGCATGAAGAACATTTGCGGATAGTGCTATCTCGCCTTAGAGAACATAAACTTTACGCCAAGTTCAGCAAGTGTGCGTTTTGGCTAAAGGAAGTGGCATTCCTAGGCCATATCTTGTCAGCGAAGGGAGTGGCTGTCGATCCCAGCAAGGTGGAAGATGTGCTGAATTGGAAGCAGCCACAAACTGTGACAGAGATACGGAGTTTTCTTGGTTTAGCGGGCTACTACCGCCGCTTCATCAAAGATTTCTCAAAAATAGCAAAGCCTATGACAGCATTAACCCAAAAAAATGCAAAGTTTGCGTGGAGCCCAAAATGCGAAGAAGCATTTGGAACATTGAAGAAGCTCCTGACTTCAGCACCTGTTCTGGCTCAACCAGACATCACCAAGCCGTTTGACGTTTATTGTGATGCCTCTGGTAGCGGCCTCGGTTGTGTTCTGATGCAAGAAGGGAGAGTGATTGCATACGCATCCTGCCAACTGAGGAAACATGAGGTGAATTACCCAACTCACGATCTTGAGCTACTTGCAGTTGTTTATGCACTGAAGAAATGGAGACATTACTTGCTAGGCAACACTTGTCACATTTACACTGACCACAAGAGTCTCAAATACATCTTTACCCAACCTGAATTAAATATGAGGCAAAGACGGTGGTTAGAGTTGATAAAAGATTATGACCTAGAGGTTCATTACCACCCCGGCAAGGCTAATGTAGTAGCAGATGCATTGAGCCGTAAAGCTCATTGCAACTTCATTGAAGCTCGTCCAACAGTGAGAGTGCTATGCTGTGAGATTGGGGACATAGAAATGCCAACAGCGCTGGAAGCTGAACTTTACAACCTTGTCCTTGAACCAACCATAAAAGATCAAATCATAGCAGCGCAAAAGCAAGATAAGGGCATGGCACATATTCGAGATGAGATCGATGACAAGAAGAAGGCCTGTTTCAAGCTTGACGAAGAAGGAGTCTTGTGGTTCAAAAACCGCTTAGTAGTGCCAAAGGATATGGAGCTGAGAAAGAAAATCCTAGATGAAGCTCACACCTCCATGTTCACCCTACACCCGGGCAGCAACAAGATGTACCAAGATTTAAAGCAAAAATTTTGGTGGACCCGGATGAAACGGGAGATCGCCAAGTATGTGTCTGAATGTGACGTATGCCAAAGAGTGAAAGCTGACCACTTGAAGCCTGCGGGTATGCTTCAGCCCCTAGCAGTTCCCGCCTGGAAGTGGGAGGATATACACATGGACTTCATTGTGGGATTGCCTCGCACACAGAAGGGGTATGATTCCATTTGGGTAATTATTGACCGGTTCACAAAATCTGCACATTTCATCCCTGTCAAGACCACCTATCGAGCAAAACAATATGCTGAACTATATATTTCCCGGATTGTATCCTTGCACGGTGTCCCTCTAACCATCACTTCGGACAGAGGCTCACTGTTTTTGTCACGCTTCTGGGAGCAATTGCAAACTGCTCTTGGAACCAAATTAATTCACAGTTCGGCATACCATCCTCAAACCAGTGGCCAAGTTGAAAGAGTGAATCAGATCCTTGAAGATATGTTGAGAGCCTGTGCATTGACCTATTCCACCAAGTGGGATGAATGTCTCCCCTTGGCAGAGTTCGCCTACAACAACAGCTATCAAAAGAGCTTAGATATGGCACCTTTCGAGGCCCTATACGGTAGACGGTGCAGAACACCACTCAATTGGTCTGAGCCAGGTGAGCGTGTCACATTTGGACCTGACTTGGTAACACAAGCAGAAGAACAAGTTAAATTCATTCACGAAAATCTAAAGAGGGCACAGTCTAGGCAGAAAAGCTACTCAGATAAGAGGAGAAGACCCTTAGTCTTTGAGAAGGATGATCATGTGTATCTCCGTGTGTCACCCATGAAAGGAGTACACCGGTTTGGAGTAAAAGGCAAGCTAGCACCAAGATATGTTGGTCCGTTCAAGATCACAGAGCAATGTGGGCCAGTTGCTTATCGACTGGGGCTACCACCACATCTAGCTGCGGTTCATGACGTGTTTCATGTCTCGCAACTCAAGAAGTGTTTAAGAGTGCCAGAGGAAGTGATTGATACATCTCAAATACGGATCCAACCAGACCTCACTTATGAAGAGAAGCCCATAAAAATCCTCGACCAAAAGCAAAGATCAACGCGGCGAAGAACCATCAACTTCTACAAGGTGCAATGGAGTAATCACTCCGAAGAAGAGGCAACATGGGAACAAGAGGAATTTTTACGAACAAAGTATCCCGGATTCCTTCCATCCACTTCGAATTGAGTACGTCACAGCAATTTAAAGTTTTGAACTCATACACAATGCACTTTCTTCTCATTAACTTATACACCCACTTCACATCAGAATCTCGGGACGAGATTTCTTTAAGGGGGGTGGGTTGTGATGCTCCGGCATCTCAAGTGCATAATCCTTCATCATACATGCAACATTCATCATAATACATCATGCAATGACATGCATTTGAGCCCTAGTTCAAATTTGGTTGAGGTGCAAATTGTTGAAACCTGTTTTCTGCAGATACGTCTCTGTGATTGTGCTCATAACTTTGATTCTATTTAGATTTGGGTGAAACTTATATTGACAAACTTGTAGACAATTTTGTTGGGAACAACTTTGGTAATTGGTGCTTTAACATGCATGAAGGTTTGCATAGAGTTTTGGGGCTTTTTCTGTTAACATGTGAAATCTGTCCAAACCTGACCAGTTTAGTAATTTTGAATTTTCTTGATCTTAAACCCAAAATCTTGCAATGCTGGTATTGAGAAAGTTGTAGATCATGAAATTCTAAACAACATTGGTATAAAACTCCTTTTGTGAAAGTGCCTATAAAATAGACTTTTAGAATTTACAAGCTAGAGGGTTTTGTTGGTCAAACCTTAGTCAGCAGTTTAAATTCAAATTTACACCAGAATTTTGAATAGAACATGGTATACAAGTTTATAAGAGAAATGTATAGGAACAAATTTAGAACATTTCATCCAATTGGGGTATTTTCGAATTAGGCCTTTAACTCATTCAAAAACGCGAAATACAAACCCTAGTCTCTGCAGTCAAACTGAGGTTTTGCAATTTCGGGATTTTTTCCCTCTTCCTCACTCACTGACAGCGGGCCCCACCGGACGGATTCCCGCCCGCGGGTTTCGGAACCGGCCGACGGTGGGTCCCACCGTTCTTTTCGCTGCATACACTCGGTCCGTGGACCACCTCTCTCTCTTTCTCACCTCGGGCCCACTTGTCAACCGCCCCGGTCCACTGGACCACGTCCACCCCTTCTCCACCGGCCTCCTTCCCTTCTCCCTCGCGTGCACGCGGCAGGCGCGCTCTGCCCGCGCCGCGCGTGGCCGACGCCGGCCGGCCGACGCCGCGCCCCGCGCCCCGCCCGCACCTGGACGGAGTCCCGGCCAGGGCCACTCCTCCTTCGGCCTTAAGCCGCGGACGACACCCCCTCCGTTTCCCCTTTCACTTCCCCGCTCTCACTCTCCCTCGCTCGGTGCACCGAAGCCGCCATTGACGGCGCTCGGGCCGACCTCGCCCCACCGCTTTGGGCCGCCTCCTCCCCGTCCAACGCGCGCCCCGCACGCCCTTCGCCTCCCTCCACCCTCCGGGGTAGCTCTCGTCCCCCGCCGTCGCTCCTAGCCCCTCTCCCCACGCGCGTGCCACCGCGGCCGCCATAGCTACCGGCCCCTCACCGCGGAGGACCACCCTCGGGCCATCCCCCTGCCCCCACTTCACCCCCAACGGCTTCCCCATCTCCCCGCGCAACCGGCGCGCCACCCCGTCGCCCTTCCCCTCACCGGAGCCGCCGGATCCACACCCGCGCCGCCGTCGGTGCACGACACCGCGGCCGCCAGTTCACCACCGCCGCCTGCCTCTCCTCTGCACCGCCGGCGACGAGACCTAGAGGGTCAAGTTCGCCGTCGCGGGAGGCACGACCCCGGCCTACCTCGGCTCCAAGATCCTGCCCCGACGCGCCGTCCCGCGCGCGGGAACGGGAGACGCGCCGCGCCGTTCGCCCCGGCCGGAGGTGGAAGACGAAGGCGCTGATTTTGCAGAAAGGACCCTCCACTTGTCGGTTATTTTCCCACTGTTGCATGAGTCTTGAATAACTTATGAATACACCCCTAGATCTATTAGGGTTTCACAGTTTAACCCGAGCCGTCGCATTTTGCAGATTTAACCCCGGGCTTTCGGCGTTTCGCGGTTAGATCCAGAGCGCTGTACACTGAGTCTCGCGAAACTTACAGTCTAGCCCCTGGGATCTATGGTTAATTACGTATGAGTCCCTGGATCTAATGTTTTTCCATTAATTTTTAGTTATTTCGGCTGAAACTTTGAAAAATCATAACAATTAAAATAAAAATCCAAAATGGGCAAACTCAGTGGCTATGGACTCCTTGTGAGTAGATCTACAGGATAGGTATGATGTGGATGTGTGAAAAGACTGTTTTGCCCCTGGTTTAGTGCATGCATGGTGTAGGTAAATAAATGGTAAAAGTGTACCAAATGAACTCCAAAAATTATGAAACTTGGACAGTAGCTTTGTTATGGCATCTAGGTGCTGTGTGATTTTTGGTAGCACTAGCATTGACTGTTTAATTACTGTTTTGCCCTTATGCATGTGAAGTGTGTATTTAATTAACTTGGACAAGGAAGGCTATATAAAATATGCTCAAATATGACCTTTAGTATTTTTCATGCACTTCACGTAGTATGAGTAACTCACTGGTAGAATATGAGGTTGTGCATGCATGTTTAAGCTGCTGAATTGAAAATAATAAAATGCTACTAGTTGAAAAAGGAAAAAAATAGGAAAAAGTGTATTTAAACTGCTAATAAAATTATGGGAAAAATCTAGTAGCGTTATGGAGTATGTTGCTGTATGTGGTAAAGATTTGAAATCGATTGGAGTTTTCTAACTACATGAACTTATGAGTGCATTTTATTCATAAAGGTAGCGTGTCCATTAATTTGCATGTATATGTTTAACTTTAAGAGACAACTTCATTTCATTTGATGGGGACTGTGTACACATATAGAACTATTATTTCTAATAACTTCAAGGATAAAATGTAGCGAGGGTTTGTATGATTTCTTAGTGATGGACTGTATGATTTCTTAGCAAAGTCGTTAAGTTTTCTTGTTATGGGGTGTGTTTAAACTAAGAGTACCCGAACCCATTCTTCACAAGCTACTTGATCGTGCCTTATATTTCATTGACACCTCATGCATACATTCGCAATTCGTTGCACTCATAGTTGCACTATGTCATGCATATAACCTGTATCATATGCCTGCATTTACATTCTCTTGCACTCACTTGCATTTTATCATGCATATAGACCCCGCGTGCAAAGAGCTATCAACACCGGAGAAACCAGCGATCAAGGAAACGGACAACAGGCTATATCCGGAGCCAGAAGACGAAGGGTCGCTGATTAAATCCGTCCCTGCTTCAAGGGGTTGCCTGGGGCAAAGCCTCACAACCCGGCAAACTAACCTAGTTTAGTTTGTTGGTTTTCTTAAGATCAATCGAAGGTAGGCAGGACCATGATTTCTCCCAGCAAATACTATCTTGTTTGATGATTACGCATATGCCTTAGGAGTTGTTTGAAACCAACTGCATTAGATATCCTGGCCGCCCTGGCCCTAGAACCTACACCTAGAGTTCGTAGGACGAGTGCCTAGTAATGCTAGGTACGAGTAGACACGGGTGAATGGAGTCACTCGTCGCGTAGGTGATTTCAAAACTTACAGAAATCTCACTGAGGTAAGTTGTTTTATATGCTTCTGATTTAAATGGAGACCGGGCGGAGATTTTATGAGTTACTCATGGTTTATGATATTGTGCACTGGACTCCGCCCGAGTCGCATAAGGCCCGTTCGCTGTTCGCCTGCTGATCGGCATAACATTGCTAGAGTGCTTATCCGGGATAATGGACCGGTGAAAGCTTACTTGTGCCATCCGAAGAACAGAGACAGACTCCTACTGTGACACCTTGGGGAGCTTGTAGTCGAGGGAGGGCTGACCCGACGTGACCGTGGTATCGCTCCTAAGGCGGCACAACCTGGGAACAACGGAAGGATTGAATCGAACTTGGGATGGGACAAGTGGAGAAGGGGGCTATATGTGAGAACGCGATGGCTAGTAAGCATATACCCCTGGCATTCCTAGTTATTCCCGGGAATTAACAAATCGATTCGAATCGCTGATGCTCACCAGGTGTGAGAATGCCGGATATCGCACACGGGCAACGTAGTAATAACTGTAACATACTGTTTATTAAGTCACGTCTTTTTTATACAACATGCTTGGATGTATATGATCCGTTCCCTTATTCCTGGTGCTGCCCGTCCACTAGTAGGAGGTCGATGGACTTGGGAGATGCTTTGGAGTCAAGGGAGGGCTGACCCGACGCGCCGTGGTATCGCTCTTGAGACGGCTACTCCCAGGGGTGTGATGGAAGTGCTATGAATCTTGGAACGGGACATGTGTTTGTGTTTTACTTTCCTGCAAGTATTTATTTTTGATATAAGTGATATTCATGATTAATGGATAGCAGTTGTCAAATCCTGCTATCTTACGTCAACATGACTTTGTTTAAAAATCAGCAGCTAAGGATCCACATGATTAGTAAGCATGCTTTGCGTCAGCCGTAAGCCCCGTCCATTAAGTCCTACTGAGTAATTAGTACTCAGGGTCTGCCCCCACTTTTGGATTACAGGTACCGACGATAGCTGGACGACTGTGTTGGAGGTGGTAGTACCGGTGGGCTCGGTGCTATTCGCCTTGTCATCTCTTCCTGAAGACTACTTAAGTATGTTGTTCCGCTGCGAGATGTTTTGAAAACGCTTCCGCTATATTTACATATACTCTGATTTCGCTTCCGCTATATTTGAAAATGTATTGATTCCATACATTTGGGTTGTAAATTAATCCTATTATTCTCTATTTCAACTGCCTGTGATGATGTAATTGTTGTGGCTCCTTCGAGAGTCGGATGTGTTTGATGTCGGTTCCTCTGGGATTTGGTGTTATCGAGAGCTGTAGTACTCTCGACGGACTACCGGGTTTAGTCTGGCCTAAGTGCACTGCGAGCCAGAGGTGGCAGGTGTGCTTAGTCCGTACTAAATTGGGCGGTTCCGCCACAGCTGGTATCAGAGCCGATCAAACACAGACAACAGTTATATCATCAAGTTTTGTTTTACAAACCTATTTTCGAAAACCCATCTTCAAGTAATTCAAAGTGAGAGTATACGCTATGCCCGTATAAGGATGTTAGTGTTATCCAGGTGACATCGCTGACATTCTGACCTAGATAGAACTCATATGCATATTCGGTGCTTTGAGAAACAACTTTTCGGCCATAGCTATCCCCAGTACTGGTGGAAGCTATCGGGTTTTGCGAACGGTTGTGAACTCTGCATTCATGCTGTATAAGTAAAAGCTCTTTAAGGGTGGTGGGCATGTTTGAGGCTTTCATACCCACCACACTTACCTTCGGTTTTGGGATCCACCTTTTTCTCGACAATCCCCAGTACTGGTGGAAAGTCAGGCTTTGAGGAAAAGGTGCAGCGGCCCACCTACGTTGTCCACGCAGCGGTCACGCGTGGATGCCACATTAGGTGGTAATGTATGAGAAAAATTAAAATAGTTAGAGGCAGCTTTAAACCATGCTCAGGGTAACAAAAGCGGAGTTCACGGTATGTACGACAACTTTGATAATGGGGCTGAGCTCAGTTGCTTAATGATTCTAAAAGTTTTATTAGGGTCCAAATTTGTTCACGATCACAATTGGCACCTTCCAAGGAACTTCTGGTTTGATTTGGCCTTGACTGTTAAACCTCATAACATATGATTTCAAAGATGATCATAATATCAAAGTCGAAGATATCATCCCGAACTACGACTTTTGTATTTGGTGTTTTGCCTAAAAATTTTGTGGATGGTGATTTAAACAACCAAACCACGTAGAGTTTCGTATTCTCCTAAAAAAATTTTGACTTAGTGATTTCTCTAGCCAGTCCATGTTACTTTCTAAGCATCGTTAAGTCCTAATTCGGTATTGGCTTGTCTCTAACTGCGTGTTAAGGCTTTTGAGATGCCAGGGGCATCACAACCCACCCCCCTTAAAGAAATCTCGTCCCGAGATTTGGAGGAAGCTGGGTTTTATGGCTTACTGCGTAATTTGAATGGTTTTTGGCTCACGGTTCATGTGCTTCTGTCACACATGGTAACATGTGAATCTTCATCTATTAGCTTTGTTGACTAGCTCATGAATGGTTGGTGCCTCAACACGAGGTAGTTATAAAGTTTCTTCTAATTGGTCCATGGTGACTCTTCTAAGATACTCGCCAAGTCGTGTTTTATATGGGAGCGAATGGGCAAGCCACGAAGGAGGTGTGGCCGTAGTGAGCGAGTGACACAATGGTTTCAAGCAAGGTAAAAGGATTTCTTCCTGGCTTTGACACCAAGTTTAGAAACATGATAAACATCCTCTTTATTAGAACAATAGGGGCAAAGTATACGTAGTAGGGACTTTGAACGAAGTGAAAACCTCGTGATTTATAGAAACAGCAATGGAAGTGTTGTTGAGGGACACGTCCATTTCATTTGATAGGGACTGCGTACACATATAAGATATCAAATCCGAACATTCTTCAAAGAGTAAGATGTGGTGATACAGAGCACATTCTGCTCATTGCTTCAAGAAAGATGCCTTGGAAAGAAAACAGGACATATTCACCTAGACAAGGTGATGGTTTGTACGATTTCAAGGGAGTGGTCGAGACTGATCAAGAAAAGTATAGGTAGATGGCTTGTGCTTACTAACGAAACCATTGACAATGTTAGTAAGCCCACTTTGAGGATAATCTCAAGGTGAAAGAAAACAACTCACGAAAAGATGATATGACAAGAGCACTAGCCAAGAACAAAAGCTTAATGCAGCGGATGATGCTGAAGTTCACCTTCAGAAGATTTGGTTCAATATATACGAAGAAGGGGAACATAAGGGAGGGCAGTGGAAACAGGGTTGACTGTTCCCACAGATCAAGAGGGGTAAGGTTAATCGCAGAGGCGAACAAGCATATTTAGACATTAAGAACTATACTTGTCACCCCATGAATCAGGGAAACAAGGTTAAACAAAGAAACAATAAGGTGCGAACAAGTTGTGGGTGGAGATAGATCCTTCCCACCAAATCAAGAAAGGAAAGGTGAAACAAAGCAATGAATGTCAAAATGCGGCAGTGGAATTAGAGTAAATCATTTCCATAAATAGATGTATAGAGGTCAATAAGGCGATAGAAAATGGATAAGAATGTCCCACAATTAAAGTAGTGTCATGCCTTTGTATGTCTTGATACAGCGCGAGCCTAGGGATTTACCCGGTGTCGGCCATACACATGGGACCCTAGGTTTCGTCGCGGCACCATGGACTACTCGGGTAAACACCACATCAAGAGTGGCACGGCTATCTAACGTCAGAAGATGCAAGCAATACAAGGTGATGGAAAGACACAAACAAGGGGTTGGGAGCACATGAATGTCAATGCATGGGTGACCTTTGAGTTGTGGGGTAGCATGGATTTGGAAGTACATGAATTGGCGAGAGCTCAAAGCATGTGCACCACAAGAGTCCGAAGTGCGGGGAGTGCAGGAGCTTGAAATGCACGGAATAGTGGAGCTTCGAACTCGAGAATCGCAATGGTTGGAAAATACATGATACACTAGAGTTGAATTCAAGAAGTTAGGATCAAGTGGCACAGTGAACCATACGAACCCTATGTCCAGCCAATACAAGTCCAAGCTAAATGTTGTTAATACGCTAATCAATATCCGTTCCGGTTTGCCAAATCGTATGTTCAAAACAATTGGGTCAAAAGCGAGCTTCTTCTTTCATTCATGTTGATGCGGCATTGAGCTTCATGTGGGAGACACCATGGTGTTGAATCTTGATTAAATGCCAATTCTGAGGACGTTGCCGAAGTCGAGGTTGATCCAGGATGCTTTCTCTCTATCACCTATGTTGCCAGATAGGAACTCTATATCGTTGCCTAGGGACATGTGAGCGACGGTCAACTCTCGATCGAGGCTTCTTCTAGACTCGTTTCTGTCTTGGTGGAGCTTCAACTTGTTGCGTCGACGTAGATGTTGATGCTGTGTATGTCGGGTTGATTGGAGAAACTCATCCCGCTCCGGCGATGTGTCTTGGGAAATCTTCTTTGTATGCTTCGGTACATCAGAGGCTTGTGCGTCATCCTTGTGGTTGTAGACATGCCTACCGAGTCATAGCAAACTAGGACCTAGATGATAACACGTCCGATTGTCTTGACTTGATCTTTGGGCTTGTAGAATCTTATTAACTGAAGCATCCTAGGCCGTACATGTTGAATCGAAGTAGTGTTTATGGAGTATTCTTCAGCTCCGCCTATTCTTCACTCTTCTTGTGATATCTTTGACGAGGTCAATAAAGCTTAAGTCAGTGGCGACATGGTTTTCGAAAAATCTTTTGTATAATACAGGTGTTACATTTACGAGCTCAAGAAAATACGCCAAAAAGGGGAGACTACTACCAATTCTGGGACCTGATTACTACCTTTCCTTCTAACGCGTACAGCTTGCAGTCAACTACCAGAGGTGAATTTAGATAGTCTGCAAAAGATCAGGAGGCCATGGTCATACCTAAGTTTGTTCTCTACGACTTTGGTATAGAAAGTTTTCCTTAAACGTCTTTAGATTATCACCAGATTTGAAATTTCAAACTGTAGGTCGTATAAGTGCAGATTCCGGTTTTTAACATGTTTTAAGTTGGGCTTTGAATCCTAAGCATTTCCAGAGAAAAAAAAATTGTATAATAAAATTTTATGTTCTACAATCACCTTATATAAAACTTGTACCAATTTTGTTTGCACCTAGAACTTCACACCAAAACAGTAGCAACGCACATACAATTCGCGTCCCAGACATATTGCTTCTAATCAAACGCATAGCAAGGCACATAGATTAATGACATATGAATCTTGTTACTTTCAATCACACACATACCAAAGCACAGGAGATGAGATGGAATGATGCATGATTCGTCCTATTCGGTCTCACATCCCACATCCTATGTATAGTGTATATATATAACTAGCGATATTTTGGTGACATATATGCACGTCTCTCCTTAATGCAACTAGCCGTTCTCTAGTCGTTCTTAATTTCGCACGTGGTTAGCGTACCTGCAGAAGAATGCATGCTCATACATTACCACCTAATGTGGCATCCACGCGTGACCGCTGCGTGGACAACGTAGGTGGGCCGCTGCACCTTTTCCTCAAAGCCTGACGTTCCACCAGTACTGGGGATTGTCGAGAAAAAGGTGGATCCCAAAACCAAATGTAAGTGTGGTGGGTATGAAAGCCTCAAACATGCCCACCACCCTTAAAGAGCTTTTGCTAATACAGCATGAATGCAGAGATTACAACTGTCCGCAAAACCCAATAGCTTCCACCAGTACTGGGGACAGCTATGGCCGAAAAGTTGCCTCTCAAAGCGCCGAATATGCATAGGAGTTCTATCTAGGTCAGAAGGTCAGCGATGTCACCTGGATAACACTAACATCCTTATACGGGCATATCGCATACTCTCATTTTTGAATTACTTGAAGATGGGTTTTCAAAAATAGGTTCGTAAAACAAAACTTGATGATATAACTGTTGTCTGTGTATGATCGGCTCTGATACCAGCTGTGGCGGAACCGCCCTGCTTAATCTAGACTAAGCACACCTGCCACCTCTGGCTCGCAGTGCACTTAGGCCAGACTAAACCCGGTAGTCCGTCGAGAGTCCTTCGAGCTCTCGATAACACCAATTCCCGAGGAACCGACATCAAACACATCCGACTCTCGAAGGAGTCACAACAATTACATCATCACAGGCAGTTGAAATAGAGAATAATAGACTTAATTTACAACTCAATTGTACGAACTCAAATACATGTTCAAATATAGCGGAAGCGAATTCAGAGTATATATAAATATAGCGGAAGCATTTTCAAAATCTCGCAGCGGGAACCATATACTTAAGTAGTCTTCATGAAGAGAGGAACAAGGCGAGTAGCACCGAGCCCACCGGTACTACCACCTCCAACACAGTTGTCCAGCTATCGTCGGTACCTGTAATCCAAAAGTGGGGGCAAACCCTGAGTACTAATTACTCAGTAGGACTTAATGGACGGGGCTTACGGCTGACGCAAAGCATGCTTACTAATCATGTGGATCCTTAGCTGCTGATTTTTAAACAAAGTCATGTTGACATAAGATAGCAGGATTTGACAACTGCTATCCATTAATCATGAATATCACTTATATCAAAAGTAAATACTTGCAGGAAAGTAAAACATGAATACATGTCCCGTCCCAAGATTCACAGCGCCTCCATCCCACCCCTTGGGAGTAGCCGTCTCAGGAGCGATACCACAGTACGTCGGGTCAGCCCTCCCTTGACCTCTAAGCATCTCCCAAGTCCATCGACCTCCTAGCAGTGGATGGGCGACACCCTGAATAGTGAGACGGATCATACACATCCAAGCATGTTGTATAAAAAGGCGTGACTTAATAAACAGTATGTTACAGTTATTACTACGTTGCCCGTGTGCGATATTGGCATTCTCACACCTGGTGAGCATCAGCGATTCGAATCGATTTGTTAATTCCCGGGAATAACTAGGAATGCCAGGGGTATATGCTTACTAGCCATCGCGTTCTCACATATAGCCCCCTTCTCCACTTGTCCCATCCCAAGTTCGATTCAATCCTTCCGTTGTTCCCAGGTTGTGCCGCCTTAGGAGCGATACCACGGTCACGTCGGGTCAGCCCTCCCTCGACTACAAGCTCCCCAAGGTGTCACGGTAGGAGTCTGTCTCTGTTCTTCGGATGGCACAAGTAAGCTTTCACCGGTCCATTATCCCGGATAAGCACTCTAGCAATGTTATGCCGATCAGCAGGCGAACAGCGAACGGGCCTTATGCGACTCGGGCGGAGTCCACCAAACCATTCATCTCATCATCATCATTTTTTCATAACATACCCATATCTCCGCCCGGTCTTTATTTAACATCAGCAATAATAATCATAAATTGTATCATAATAAGATTTCTGAGGTTTGTAAAATCACCTACGCGACGAGTGACTCCATTCACTCGTATCTACTCGTACCTAGCCATTCTAGGCACTCGTCCTACGAACTCTATGTATAGGTGCTAGGGCCAGGGCGGCCAGGATGTCTAATGCAGTTGGTCCCAAACAACTCCTGATGCATATGCCTAATCATCAAGACATAAGATGTTTGCTGGGTATAGTATGGTCCTGCCTACCTTTGTTTTATTTTAAGAAAACCAACAAACTAAGCTAATGTTAGTTTGCCGGGTTGTGAGGCTTTGCCCCAGGCAACCCCTTGATCCCTTGGACAACTCCTCCTTCCAAACACGACTGATGGGCCCTCCAGGTCGTGAATGGGTCTTAGTTGGTCTTTTGGATCACCGTTGGTTGAAGTAGTTCCACGCACTAATTTCTCGATCGCGTATCTGCAAATAGCGTCACTATATGAATGATATGCAGGATGCAATGATCGAGATGCATGAATATTAACCACACACATGAATAACTATTTCATGGACGTACCGGAAGGTGATTGGTAGAGTATTTAAATGTAGAGCATTCTTATGGACCTTATGCAAGTACACAATCATTCGGCCACACATATACAAGTTACTAAGCATATTCATCTTGACAACATGGTAATGCGATGACTCGATAAGATCATGCAATAGCTACCTGGATCGCTAAGATACATGCACAAAGTATGGCGGTGTTTAACCTCTCTTAGCAAGACAAACATATCGGACGGAGTACTTAAAGAAACACATGTTAGTTCTTTAGACTGAGAGCACTTTTTATTATACCTATTGTATACAAGCATATTAATGAACTATTTATAAATAACTACCTTATCTTAGGTCATTGTTAATTACACTAAGGATTTGCAACCTAAGCATATGAGGATGAAACATGCATGTGGAATATATAGCCATCTAGCTTACAAGGTTTCATTTTTGGCATAGCAAGTTAAATATAGCAATTGGAGTTTACAAGAGCAAATATGAGTACATTACATCCCCTTTTTATTTCCTTCACATTTGATCCTATTTAAGTGACCATTTATGAATCCTTCATGAAACAACAACCACAATACACGAATGATTCACATAAGCATACTTACAGGGTAACATAGCTACATGAATTTTGGTGGAAATCTTAGAGCATGGTGAATAGCACTTTTCTATTTTTGATTAAATCATCATAACACTTGTCATTTTCATAACAGCAGCTAAAACATGCATGCGCCAACTCATATTTTACCAGTGAACAACTCAAACTACATGAAAATACCAGATGTCATATTTGAGCATAGTTTATGTAGCCTTCATTTCCTAAATTAATTAAATACACAAAACCCATGCAAAAGGGCAAAACAGTAATTAAACAGCCAATGCTAGGGCTACCAAAAATCGCACAGTACCTAGGTGCCATAATAAAGCTACTGCCCAAGTTTCATAATTTTTGAAGTTCATTTGGTCCACTTTTACCACTTATTTACCTACACCATGCATGCACTAAACCAGGGGTAAAACAGACTTTTCACACATCCACATCATATTCATCCTGTAGATCTATTCACACTGAGTTCATAGCAACTGAGTTTGTCCATTTTGGATTTTTATTTGAATTGTTATGATTTTCTAAAGTTCTCAGCTTTAGATAAATGCATTTACACAGAAATCACACCGACGAGGGACCTTAACACAATTAACTATAGTTTCCAGGGGCTAGCAAGCAAATTGTCTTAGACTCAGTCAACAGGCGCACTGAAAAGAGAAAAACATAGGGTTAGATACATAAAATGTCGGCCTTGGGTCCAAGTGCGTAGATCTCAAACTTTTCAGGGGCTGTTCGTAATTTTTACAAGACACAGTCAATAGTGAAATAATAACCCAATAGCGCAGGGGAATTTTTGCAAAAATACCGTCTTCAACCCTTCTCCTCTTCCGGCCGAGCGTAGGGGATGGGTCGGCGCCGCTGCGCCGGCGGCGGTGAGGCCGGTCTTGGAGCCGAGCGGGGCCGGGGACGTGTTCCAAGCCGCGGGCTTCCATTTCCCTTAGATCTCGTCGCGGTGGGTGGAGTGGAGAGGTGGGGCGACGGCGGTGAACCGGAGGCGGCGGTGGCGCGCGCGGACGCGGCGGCGGCGGTTCAATCCGGCGGGGTAGGAGGCGGTAGTGGCCGGGGTCGGGCTTGTGAGCTGCGCGGGGACGAGTAGAGGCCGACGGTTGCGGAGTGGGGGTGCAGGGAGGGCTCGAATGTGGTCCTCCACGGCGATGTCGAGCTCGGCACGTTGGCCATGGCGGCGCCGTGGTTGGGGAGGGAGAAGGAGGCGCTGGAGGGGCCGAGGCGCAGCGGGGATGGTGGACGAGGGCCGCGCGGGTGTGGTGACGGGGACGGCGTGGAGGGAGAAGGCCGGAGGCACCCGGCGCGTGAGCTCGCACTCTCGTAGCCATGGCGGCGTTCATGGCGTTCACCCGTGGAAGAGGGTGGTGGGGAACGTAATCGACGTCGACTCTTTGGGGATTCGGTGGAGGGAGGTGCCGCGAACTCGGTGCACGAGGTGGATGGGGCGGTAGTGGCTCGAGGCGGCCGGAGCAGGAGCTCGCCGCGAGACGGCCATGGCGGCTCGGCGCGCCGTCTCCGCGTGAGCAGGAGGGGCAGGGGCGAGTGAGGGAGCTGGGAGCTAAGGGAGTGAGGCGTGGTGAACCTCGCCGAGAGGGCGTCCAAGTTCAAGCAAGGGGGGGGGGGCTCTGGCGCGAGCGGGCAGGGGCGCGGCCTCGGCCGGCCACGGCGCGGCGCGCACAGACGCCGGGCGCCGCGTGTGTGAGCGGGAGAGGAGAAGGAGGCCGGTGGCCGCGCGGTGGAACGGGTCTATGGACCGGTCTCCCTGACAGGTGGGCCGGGGCGGGGCAATGAGAGGATGGTCCAATGGACCGGGTTCGCGAGGGGTGCAGGTGGTTTTTGCAAAACCGGGGGCAACGGTGGTTTGCGTCTCGGCTGATTCCGCGGGCTGACAGGCGGGCCCCACACGTCATTGGGACGAAGCAAAACGAAAATGCTGAAAAATAGAAAAGGAAGGTTTGACTGCAGAGACACTCGTTTTAAAACCGTGTTTTTGAACAACCTACAGGGCGATTTTGGGAAAACTTCAATTGGAAGAAATGTTGTACTCTTTTATATCTACAACTTTGTCAAAAGCCATGGTGTCATGTTCTTTGTAACAAAGTGGTTTAGATTTGAATTTAGCTTGCTGTCCCTGGTTTGACCAACTGAAACCCTTAGCTTAGAAATTTTTAAAAGTCCATTTTGTGACCACTATCATACAAAGAGTTTTATATCAATCTTGTTCAGAATTTTATGAGCTACAACTTTCTCAATGTAACCATTTCAATATTATGGCTGTAAGACCAAGAAAATTTGAATTTACTACACAGGTCAGGTTTGGACAGATTTCATGTGTTGACAGAAAAAGACCCAAAACACTATGCAAATCACTATGCATGTCAACACCCCAAATACCAAAGTTGTTCCTAATAAAAGTTTCTATAAGTTTGGTATATAAAGTTTGGCTTGAATCACCACATATTTTGAATTACAAGCACAAACATTGTTGAGGGTTTGGTAAAACTGCAGCTTTAGTTTAAGTAGAGTCTTTTCTTGTTTCAACCTTTTGAATACCCAAATGAAGTCTAAACACCTCCACTCCAGGTGCATTTAAAAGATGATAAGTTTAATTTCACTTCATAGAAAGGAAGATTTTGAAGTTGTATGGTGAAAACAAAAGTAATTTCAGATTCAAATTTTGGAGTGAGCTGAAATTCAACTTGGGAAATTTCTTTCTTGTGGACTAACTTGGGGCTGATTTCATGAGGTACTTGGGGTCAAAAATTAAAATAGTTAGAGGCAGCTTTAAACCATGCTCAGGGTAACAAAAGCGGAGTTCACGGTATGTACGACAACTTTGATAATGGGGCTGAGCTCAGTTGCTTAATGATTCTAAAAGTTTTATTAGGGTCCAAATTTGTTCACGATCACAATTGGCACCTTCCAAGGAACTTCTGGTTTGATTTGGCCTTGACTGTTAAACCTCATAACATATGATTTCAAAGATGATCATAATATCAAAGTCGAAGATATCATCCCGAACTACGACTTTTGTATTTGGTGTTTTGCCTAAAAATTTTGTGGATGGTGATTTAAACAACCAAACCACGTAGAGTTTCGTATTCTCCTAAAAAAATTTTGACTTAGTGATTTCTCTAGCCAGTCCATGTTACTTTCTAAGCATCGTTAAGTCCTAATTCGGTATTGGCTTGTCTCTAACTGCGTGTTAAGGCTTTTGAGATGCCAGGGGCATCACAGTTGTGATGCTCCGGCATCTCAAGTGCATAATCCTTCATCATACATGCAACATTCATCATAATACATCATGCAATGACATGCATTTGAGCCCTAGTTCAAATTTGGTTGAGGTGCAAATTGTTGAAACCTGTTTTCTGCAGATACGTCTCTGTGATTGTGCTCATAACTTTGATTCTATTTAGATTTGGGTGAAACTTATATTGACAAACTTGTAGACAATTTTGTTGGGAACAACTTTGGTAATTGGTGCTTTAACATGCATGAAGGTTTGCATAGAGTTTTGGGGCTTTTTCTGTTAACATGTGAAATCTGTCCAAACCTGACCAGTTTAGTAATTTTGAATTTTCTTGATCTTAAACCCAAAATCTTGCAATGCTGGTATTGATAAAGTTGTAGATCATGAAATTCTAAACAACATTGGTATAAAACTCCTTTTGTGAAAGTGCCTATAAAATAGACTTTTAGAATTTACAAGCTAGAGGGTTTTGTTGGTCAAACCTTAGTCAGCAGTTTAAATTCAAATTTACACCAGAATTTTGAATAGAACATGGTATACAAGTTTATAAGAGAAATGTATAGGAACAAATTTAGAACATTTCATCCAATTGGGGTATTTTCGAATTAGGCCTTTAACTCATTCAAAAACGCGAAATACAAACCCTAGTCTCTGCAGTCAAACTGAGGTTTTGCAATTTCGGGATTTTTTCCCTCTTCCTCACTCACTGACAGCGGGCCCCACCGGACGGATTCCCGCCCGCGGGTTTCGGAACCGGCCGACGGTGGGTCCCACCGTTCTTTTCGCTGCATACACTCGGTCCGTGGACCACCTCTCTCTCTTTCTCACCTCGGGCCCACTTGTCAACCGCCCCGGTCCACTGGACCACGTCCACCCCTTCTCCACCGGCCTCCTTCCCTTCTCCCTCGCGTGCACGCGGCAGGCGCGCTCTGCCCGCGCCGCGCGTGGCCGACGCCGGCCGGCCGACGCCGCGCCCCGCGCCCCGCCCGCACCTGGACGGAGTCCCGGCCAGGGCCACTCCTCCTTCGGCCTTAAGCCGCGGACGACACCCCCTCCGTTTCCCCTTTCACTTCCCCGCTCTCACTCTCCCTCGCTCGGTGCACCGAAGCCGCCATTGACGGCGCTCGGGCCGACCTCGCCCCACCGCTTTGGGCCGCCTCCTCCCCGTCCAACGCGCGCCCCGCACGCCCTTCGCCTCCCTCCACCCTCCGGGGTAGCTCTCGTCCCCCGCCGTCGCTCCTAGCCCCTCTCCCCACGCGCGTGCCACCGCGGCCGCCATAGCTACCGGCCCCTCACCGCGGAGGACCACCCTCGGGCCATCCCCCTGCCCCCACTTCACCCCCAACGGCTTCCCCATCTCCCCGCGCAACCGGCGCGCCACCCCGTCGCCCTTCCCCTCACCGGAGCCGCCGGATCCACACCCGCGCCGCCGTCGGTGCACGACACCGCGGCCGCCAGTTCACCACCGCCGCCTGCCTCTCCTCTGCACCGCCGGCGACGAGACCTAGAGGGCCAAGTTCGCCGTCGCGGGAGGCACGACCCCGGCCTACCTCGGCTCCAAGATCCTGCCCCGACGCGCCGTCCCGCGCGCGGGAACGGGAGACGCGCCGCGCCGTTCGCCCCGGCCGGAGGTGGAAGACGAAGGCGCTGATTTTGCAGAAAGGACCCTCCACTTGTCGGTTATTTTCCCACTGTTGCATGAGTCTTGAATAACTTATGAATACACCCCTAGATCTATTAGGGTTTCACAGTTTAACCCGAGCCGTCGCATTTTGCAGATTTAACCCCGGGCTTTCGGCGTTTCGCGGTTAGATCCAGAGCGCTGTACACTGAGTCTCGCGAAACTTACAGTCTAGCCCCTGGGATCTATGGTTAATTACGTATGAGTCCCTGGATCTAATGTTTTTCCATTAATTTTTAGTTATTTCGGCTGAAACTTTGAAAAATCATAACAATTAAAATAAAAATCCAAAATGGGCAAACTCAGTGGCTATGGACTCCTTGTGAGTAGATCTACAGGATAGGTATGATGTGGATGTGTGAAAAGACTGTTTTGCCCCTGGTTTAGTGCATGCATGGTGTAGGTAAATAAATGGTAAAAGTGTACCAAATGAACTCCAAAAATTATGAAACTTGGACAGTAGCTTTGTTATGGCATCTAGGTGCTGTGTGATTTTTGGTAGCACTAGCATTGACTGTTTAATTACTGTTTTGCCCTTATGCATGTGAAGTGTGTATTTAATTAACTTGGACAAGGAAGGCTATATAAAATATGCTCAAATATGACCTTTAGTATTTTTCATGCACTTCACGTAGTATGAGTAACTCACTGGTAGAATATGAGGTTGTGCATGCATGTTTAAGCTACTGAATTGAAAATAATAAAATGCTACTAGTTGAAAAAGGAAAAAAATAGGAAAAAGTGTATTTAAACTGCTAATAAAATTATGGGAAAAATCTAGTAGCGTTATGGAGTATGTTGCTGTATGTGGTAAAGATTTGAAATCGATTGGAGTTTTCTAACTACATGAACTTATGAGTGCATTTTATTCATAAAGGTAGCGTGTCCATTAATTTGCATGTATATGTTTAACTTTAAGAGACAACTTCATTTCATTTGATGGGGACTGTGTACACATATAGAACTATTATTTCTAATAACTTCAAGGATAAAATGTAGCGAGGGTTTGTATGATTTCTTAGTGATGGACTGTATGATTTCTTAGCAAAGTCGTTAAGTTTTCTTGTTATGGGGTGTGTTTAAACTAAGAGTACCCGAACCCATTCTTCACAAGCTACTTGATCGTGCCTTATATTTCATTGACACCTCATGCATACATTCGCAATTCGTTGCACTCATAGTTGCACTATGTCATGCATATAACCTGTATCATATGCCTGCATTTACATTCTCTTGCACTCACTTGCATTTTATCATGCATATAGACCCCGCGTGCAAAGAGCTATCAACACCGGAGAAACCAGCGATCAAGGAAACGGACAACAGGCTATATCCGGAGCCAGAAGACGAAGGGTCGCTGATTAAATCCGTCCCTGCTTCAAGGGGTTGCCTGGGGCAAAGCCTCACAACCCGGCAAACTAACCTAGTTTAGTTTGTTGGTTTTCTTAAGATCAATCGAAGGTAGGCAGGACCATGATTTCTCCCAGCAAATACTATCTTGTTTGATGAATACGCATATGCCTTAGGAGTTGTTTGAAACCAACTGCATTAGATATCCTGGCCGCCCTGGCCCTAGAACCTACACCTAGAGTTCGTAGGACGAGTGCCTAGTAATGCTAGGTACGAGTAGACACGGGTGAATGGAGTCACTCGTCGCGTAGGTGATTTCAAAACTTACAGAAATCTCACTGAGGTAAGTTGTTTTATATGCTTCTGATTTAAATGGAGACCGGGCGGAGATTTTATGAGTTACTCATGGTTTATGATATTGTGCACTGGACTCCGCCCGAGTCGCATAAGGCCCGTTCGCTGTTCGCCTGCTGATCGGCATAACATTGCTAGAGTGCTTATCCGGGATAATGGACCGGTGAAAGCTTACTTGTGCCATCCGAAGAACAGAGACAGACTCCTACTGTGACACCTTGGGGAGCTTGTAGTCGAGGGAGGGCTGACCCGACGTGACCGTGGTATCGCTCCTAAGGCGGCACAACCTGGGAACAACGGAAGGATTGAATCGAACTTGGGATGGGACAAGTGGAGAAGGGGGCTATATGTGAGAACGCGATGGCTAGTAAGCATATACCCCTGGCATTCCTAGTTATTCCCGGGAATTAACAAATCGATTCGAATCGCTGATGCTCACCAGGTGTGAGAATGCCGGATATCGCACACGGGCAACGTAGTAATAACTGTAACATACTGTTTATTAAGTCACGTCTTTTTTATACAACATGCTTGGATGTATATGATCCGTTCCCTTATTCCTGGTGCTGCCCGTCCACTAGTAGGAGGTCGATGGACTTGAGAGATGCTTTGGAGTCAAGGGAGGGCTGACCCGACGCGCCGTGGTATCGCTCCTGAGACGGCTACTCCCAGGGGTGTGATGGAAGTGCTATGAATCTTGGAACGGGACATGTGTTTGTGTTTTACTTTCCTGCAAGTATTTATTTTTGATATAAGTGATATTCATGATTAATGGATAGCAGTTGTCAAATCCTGCTATCTTACGTCAACATGACTTTGTTTAAAAATCAGCAGCTAAGGATCCACATGATTAGTAAGCATGCTTTGCGTCAGCCGTAAGCCCCGTCCATTAAGTCCTACTGAGTAATTAGTACTCAGGGTCTGCCCCCACTTTTGGATTACAGGTACCGACGATAGCTGGACGACTGTGTTGGAGGTGGTAGTACCGGTGGGCTCGGTGCTATTCGCCTTGTCATCTCTTCCTGAAGACTACTTAAGTATGTTGTTCCGCTGCGAGATGTTTTGAAAACGCTTCCGCTATATTTACATATACTCTGATTTCGCTTCCGCTATATTTGAAAATGTATTGATTCCATACATTTGGGTTGTAAATTAATCCTATTATTCTCTATTTCAACTGCCTGTGATGATGTAATTGTTGTGGCTCCTTCGAGAGTCGGATGTGTTTGATGTCGGTTCCTCTGGGATTTGGTGTTATCGAGAGCTGTAGTACTCTCGACGGACTACCGGGTTTAGTCTGGCCTAAGTGCACTGCGAGCCAGAGGTGGCAGGTGTGCTTAGTCCGTACTAAATTGGGCGGTTCCGCCACAGCTGGTATCAGAGCCGATCAAACACAGACAACAGTTATATCATCAAGTTTTGTTTTACAAACCTATTTTCGAAAACCCATCTTCAAGTAATTCAAAGTGAGAGTATACGCTATGCCCGTATAAGGATGTTAGTGTTATCCAGGTGACATCGCTGACATTCTGACCTAGATAGAACTCATATGCATATTCGGTGCTTTGAGAAACAACTTTTCGGCCATAGCTATCCCCAGTACTGGTGGAAGCTATCGGGTTTTGCGAACGGTTGTGAACTCTGCATTCATGCTGTATAAGTAAAAGCTCTTTAAGGGTGGTGGGCATGTTTGAGGCTTTCATACCCACCACACTTACCTTCGGTTTTGGGATCCACCTTTTTCTCGACAATCCCCAGTACTGGTGGAAAGTCAGGCTTTGAGGAAAAGGTGCAGCGGCCCACCTACGTTGTCCACGCAGCGGTCACGCGTGGATGCCACATTAGGTGGTAATGTATGAGCATGCATTCTTCTGCAGGTACGCTAACCACGTGCGAAACTAAGAACGACTAGAGAACGGTTAGTTGCATTAGAGAGAGACGTGCATATATGTCACCGAATTATCGCTAGCTATATATATAATACATAGGATGTGGGATGTGAGACCGAATAGGACGAATCATGCATCATGTATCTTTGCTATCGTTTTGGGGATACTACAAAAAGGCAAATGGGATAAATCGTGACCTAAACAAACTTCCTGCACATTTCACTCTCATAATACAAGTAATTTTACAAAGAGGAGTTTCCCCACGATAACCCGAACGACCACGGTCAGAAGCAACACCTGAATGAAGTTGCATCCCTCACCCAATTCGTGAGAAATTTGATATTAGAGCTAGTTACATACCAAAGGAATAAAGGACTAGTCATTAGAGAACTTCCATAATTGGACATCCATCCAAATCGATCGTCTTGACAACCATATCGACGAAAACTCAGAAGTATTGACCAGCATCTAAAACTGCGCCCGAGTTCCCATTAGCAGATTCATTTATCCAGACCTATAAGATGTTTGATAACACTTTATGTGCCATCCAGTTTTTCTATTCACTTACATGCTTTCATGCATCCCGCATGTAATTATGGAGTTATGACCTTTTTATCACCGCATCGGCTGCACAAAAGCTCTTGGACTAAACTCGACTGGCTTTATTTCTGCAGATGGTCACCCCACCAGAGACATCTGCTCAGGGGGCTGCTCATGGAGCACCATCTCCTTCTGAGTTGGCCACTCAGGTCGCTCAGCAACTCATCGACTTGATAGCTCAAGAGAAACAACGGCGCGACCCGCAAGAGATCAGCTACACTGACTTTGCGGCGCTACAACCACCCATCTTCACCACTGCCCCAGATCCATTGGATGCTGATGACTGGCTTCGGATCATCGAGTCCAAGTTCAGTCTACTGCCTCACCTCAGTGAGCAACAGAAGGCTCGCTTTGCAGCGCAATGTCTGCATGGTCCCTCGGGGGCCTGGTGTGCTTCATTCCTGGCAATGCAACCAGCCGGGCACCAGGTCACGTGGGATGAGTTCCGTGCGGCTTTTCGGGCTCACTACCTCCCGCCTAGTCTCATCGAGCTCAAACAAAGAGAATTTCGTGCACTACGACAAGGGGACATGTCGGTACTCGAATATGTGCAAGCTTTCATCCGCTTGTCCCAGTACTCCCCGGAAGACGTCAACACTGACCCACGGAGGGCTACCCGTCTGTTGGATGGATTCGATCCCACTCTGCTGACTCACTTGGGGCGCAGCTATGACAGCTTCAATGAGTTGGTGGATGTCGCCATCGACATGGAGCATCGCCTCCGTCAGGCCCATGAGGACCAGCAGAAGAAAAGACTTGCCAGTACACCTCCATCGAGTCCATCTCAGCGGCCACGGGTTGAGTATCAATTCCCAACGCACATATACTACCTAGAAGAGCCTCCGCAACAAGAACAATACAGTGGGGCAGAACAACCCATGTCATTTTACAGTGCACCACCTTCCCCACCTGCTCCAATGCCACCAACCAAATCAAGCACCGGCTATACCTGCTTCAAATGTGGGAAGGCCGGACATTTCAGTCGCACCTGTCACTCGCACCAAAAGACTCCAGGATCAGTGCCTATGGGCAAAGGGAAGAAATCAGCCCCAAAGATGGGCCAACTGCACTACAGCCAACTTGAGCAAGTTCCGGAGGGTGAACCAGTCTTGGCAGGCACATTTCTTGTCAATGACCACCCTACGGTTGTTTTGTTTGATTCTGGAGCGACTTTTTCATTCATCAGCCAAGCATATGCACTGAAGCACGGGTATGAAATTATAGAGCTGAAACAGAGATACCACATCACAGCTGCCGGGTCATCTATCAGTACCAATCACATAGTGAGGGACTTGTGTCTGAAAGTAGGCAAAGAAAGTTTGTTTATCAGTCCTATAGTACTTCCACAACTAGGGATTGATGTTATTCTTGGTATGGAATGGCTAAAACAACACAAGGCGATGATAGATGTTGGGAGCAGGACCGTTCAGTTGCGCTCCAGCAATGGGACCGATGTGATCATTCATGTGCCACTTCACAAGCACGTGTCTCACACGGTTAATGTTGCCGAAACTCAGACTGAAGCACAAGCACTTGCAAAAATCCCTGTAGCTTGTGAGTATCCAGATGTGTTTCCAGAAGAGCTGCCCGGACTACCACCAGATAGGGATGTAGAGTTCAGAATAGACCTTGTTCCAGGCACGGCACCTGTCTCCAAGAGGCCATATAGAATGGCACCAGATGAACTGAAAGAGCTGAAAACACAACTGCAGGAGCAGTTAGACAAAGGGTTTATCCGACCTAGCTCATCACCTTGGGGTTGTCCCGCCCTCTTTGTTGAGAAGAAAGACCAAGGTGGTAAAAGGTTATGCGTCGATTATCGACCACTGAACGCTGTTACAGTCAAGAACAAGTACCCACTGCCACACATCGATATCCTATTCGATCAGCTTGGGGGAGCCACAGTTTTCTCCAAGATTGACCTTAGGTCCGGGTACCATCAAATTAAGGTCCGAGAAGAAGACATACCAAAGACTGCTTTCTCCACACGTTATGGGCTTTATGAGTATCTTGTCATGTCCTTCGGTTTGACAAATGCACCGGCTTTCTTTATGTACCTGATGAACTCGGTGTTCATGAATGAGCTTGACAAATTCGTGGTAGTATTCATTGATGACATCTTAGTGTATTCCAAGAATGAGAAGGAGCATGAAGAACATTTGCGGATAGTGCTATCTCGCCTTAGAGAACATAAACTTTACGCCAAGTTCAGCAAGTGTGCGTTTTGGCTAAAGGAAGTGGCATTCCTAGGCCATATCTTGTCAGCGAAGGGAGTGGCTGTCGATCCCAGCAAGGTGGAAGATGTGCTGAATTGGAAGCAGCCACAAACTGTGACAGAGATACGGAGTTTTCTTGGTTTAGCGGGCTACTACCGCCGCTTCATCAAAGATTTCTCAAAAATAGCAAAGCCTATGACAGCATTAACCCAAAAAAATGCAAAGTTTGCGTGGAGCCCAAAATGCGAAGAAGCATTTGGAACATTGAAGAAGCTCCTGACTTCAGCACCTGTTCTGGCTCAACCAGACATCACCAAGCCGTTTGACGTTTATTGTGATGCCTCTGGTAGCGGCCTCGGTTGTGTTCTGATGCAAGAAGGGAGAGTGATTGCATACGCATCCTGCCAACTGAGGAAACATGAGGTGAATTACCCAACTCACGATCTTGAGCTACTTGCAGTTGTTTATGCACTGAAGAAATGGAGACATTACTTGCTAGGCAACACTTGTCACATTTACACTGACCACAAGAGTCTCAAATACATCTTTACCCAACCTGAATTAAATATGAGGCAAAGACGGTGGTTAGAGTTGATAAAAGATTATGACCTAGAGGTTCATTACCACCCCGGCAAGGCTAATGTAGTAGCAGATGCATTGAGCCGTAAAGCTCATTGCAACTTCATTGAAGCTCGTCCAACAGTGAGAGTGCTATGCTGTGAGATTGGGGACATAGAAATGCCAACAGCGCTGGAAGCTGAACTTTACAACCTTGTCCTTGAACCAACCATAAAAGATCAAATCATAGCAGCGCAAAAGCAAGATAAGGGCATGGCACATATTCGAGATGAGATCGATGACAAGAAGAAGGCCTGTTTCAAGCTTGACGAAGAAGGAGTCTTGTGGTTCAAAAACCGCTTAGTAGTGCCAAAGGATATGGAGCTGAGAAAGAAAATCCTAGATGAAGCTCACACCTCCATGTTCACCCTACACCCGGGCAGCAACAAGATGTACCAAGATTTAAAGCAAAAATTTTGGTGGACCCGGATGAAACGGGAGATCGCCAAGTATGTGTCTGAATGTGACGTATGCCAAAGAGTGAAAGCTGACCACTTGAAGCCTGCGGGTATGCTTCAGCCCCTAGCAGTTCCCGCCTGGAAGTGGGAGGATATACACATGGACTTCATTGTGGGATTGCCTCGCACACAGAAGGGGTATGATTCCATTTGGGTAATTATTGACCGGTTCACAAAATCTGCACATTTCATCCCTGTCAAGACCACCTATCGAGCAAAACAATATGCTGAACTATATATTTCCCGGATTGTATCCTTGCACGGTGTCCCTCTAACCATCACTTCGGACAGAGGCTCACTGTTTTTGTCACGCTTCTGGGAGCAATTGCAAACTGCTCTTGGAACCAAATTAATTCACAGTTCGGCATACCATCCTCAAACCAGTGGCCAAGTTGAAAGAGTGAATCAGATCCTTGAAGATATGTTGAGAGCCTGTGCATTGACCTATTCCACCAAGTGGGATGAATGTCTCCCCTTGGCAGAGTTCGCCTACAACAACAGCTATCAAAAGAGCTTAGATATGGCACCTTTCGAGGCCCTATACGGTAGACGGTGCAGAACACCACTCAATTGGTCTGAGCCAGGTGAGCGTGTCACATTTGGACCTGACTTGGTAACACAAGCAGAAGAACAAGTTAAATTCATTCACGAAAATCTAAAGAGGGCACAGTCTAGGCAGAAAAGCTACTCAGATAAGAGGAGAAGACCCTTAGTCTTTGAGAAGGATGATCATGTGTATCTCCGTGTGTCACCCATGAAAGGAGTACACCGGTTTGGAGTAAAAGGCAAGCTAGCACCAAGATATGTTGGTCCGTTCAAGATCACAGAGCAATGTGGGCCAGTTGCTTATCGACTGGGGCTACCACCACATCTAGCTGCGGTTCATGACGTGTTTCATGTCTCGCAACTCAAGAAGTGTTTAAGAGTGCCAGAGGAAGTGATTGATACATCTCAAATACGGATCCAACCAGACCTCACTTATGAAGAGAAGCCCATAAAAATCCTCGACCAAAAGCAAAGATCAACGCGGCGAAGAACCATCAACTTCTACAAGGTGCAATGGAGTAATCACTCCGAAGAAGAGGCAACATGGGAACAAGAGGAATTTTTACGAACAAAGTATCCCGGATTCCTTCCATCCACTTCGAATTGAGTACGTCACAGCAATTTAAAGTTTTGAACTCATACACAATGCACTTTCTTCTCATTAACTTATACACCCACTTCACATCAGAATCTCGGGACGAGATTTCTTTAAGGGGGGTGGGTTGTGATGCTCCGGCATCTCAAGTGCATAATCCTTCATCATACATGCAACATTCATCATAATACATCATGCAATGACATGCATTTGAGCCCTAGTTCAAATTTGGTTGAGGTGCAAATTGTTGAAACCTGTTTTCTGCAGATACGTCTCTGTGATTGTGCTCATAACTTTGATTCTATTTAGATTTGGGTGAAACTTATATTGACAAACTTGTAGACAATTTTGTTGGGAACAACTTTGGTAATTGGTGCTTTAACATGCATGAAGGTTTGCATAGAGTTTTGGGGCTTTTTCTGTTAACATGTGAAATCTGTCCAAACCTGACCAGTTTAGTAATTTTGAATTTTCTTGATCTTAAACCCAAAATCTTGCAATGCTGGTATTGAGAAAGTTGTAGATCATGAAATTCTAAACAACATTGGTATAAAACTCCTTTTGTGAAAGTGCCTATAAAATAGACTTTTAGAATTTACAAGCTAGAGGGTTTTGTTGGTCAAACCTTAGTCAGCAGTTTAAATTCAAATTTACACCAGAATTTTGAATAGAACATGGTATACAAGTTTATAAGAGAAATGTATAGGAACAAATTTAGAACATTTCATCCAATTGGGGTATTTTCGAATTAGGCCTTTAACTCATTCAAAAACGCGAAATACAAACCCTAGTCTCTGCAGTCAAACTGAGGTTTTGCAATTTCGGGATTTTTTCCCTCTTCCTCACTCACTGACAGCGGGCCCCACCGGACGGATTCCCGCCCGCGGGTTTCGGAACCGGCCGACGGTGGGTCCCACCGTTCTTTTCGCTGCATACACTCGGTCCGTGGACCACCTCTCTCTCTTTCTCACCTCGGGCCCACTTGTCAACCGCCCCGGTCCACTGGACCACGTCCACCCCTTCTCCACCGGCCTCCTTCCCTTCTCCCTCGCGTGCACGCGGCAGGCGCGCTCTGCCCGCGCCGCGCGTGGCCGACGCCGGCCGGCCGACGCCGCGCCCCGCGCCCCGCCCGCACCTGGACGGAGTCCCGGCCAGGGCCACTCCTCCTTCGGCCTTAAGCCGCGGACGACACCCCCTCCGTTTCCCCTTTCACTTCCCCGCTCTCACTCTCCCTCGCTCGGTGCACCGAAGCCGCCATTGACGGCGCTCGGGCCGACCTCGCCCCACCGCTTTGGGCCGCCTCCTCCCCGTCCAACGCGCGCCCCGCACGCCCTTCGCCTCCCTCCACCCTCCGGGGTAGCTCTCGTCCCCCGCCGTCGCTCCTAGCCCCTCTCCCCACGCGCGTGCCACCGCGGCCGCCATAGCTACCGGCCCCTCACCGCGGAGGACCACCCTCGGGCCATCCCCCTGCCCCCACTTCACCCCCAACGGCTTCCCCATCTCCCCGCGCAACCGGCGCGCCACCCCCGTCGCCCTTCCCCTCACCGGAGCCGCCGGATCCACACCCGCGCCGCCGTCGGTGCACGACACCGCGGCCGCCAGTTCACCACCACCGCCTGCCTCTCCTCTGCACCGCCGGCGACGAGACCTAGAGGGTCAAGTTCGCCGTCGCGGGAGGCACGACCCCGGCCTACCTCGGCTCCAAGATCCTGCCCCGACGCGCCGTCCCGCGCGCGGGAACGGGAGACGCGCCGCGCCGTTCGCCCCGGCCGGAGGTGGAAGACGAAGGCGCTGATTTTGCAGAAAGGACCCTCCACTTGTCGGTTATTTTCCCACTGTTGCATGAGTCTTGAATAACTTATGAATACACCCCTAGATCTATTAGGGTTTCACAGTTTAACCCGAGCCGTCGCATTTTGCAGATTTAACCCCGGGCTTTCGGCGTTTCGCGGTTAGATCCAGAGCGCTGTACACTGAGTCTCGCGAAACTTACAGTCTAGCCCCTGGGATCTATGGTTAATTACGTATGAGTCCCTGGATCTAATGTTTTTCCATTAATTTTTAGTTATTTCGGCTGAAACTTTGAAAAATCATAACAATTAAAATAAAAATCCAAAATGGGCAAACTCAGTGGCTATGGACTCCTTGTGAGTAGATCTACAGGATAGGTATGATGTGGATGTGTGAAAAGACTGTTTTGCCCCTGGTTTAGTGCATGCATGGTGTAGGTAAATAAATGGTAAAAGTGTACCAAATGAACTCCAAAAATTATGAAACTTGGACAGTAGCTTTGTTATGGCATCTAGGTGCTGTGTGATTTTTGGTAGCACTAGCATTGACTGTTTAATTACTGTTTTGCCCTTATGCATGTGAAGTGTGTATTTAATTAACTTGGACAAGGAAGGCTATATAAAATATGCTCAAATATGACCTTTAGTATTTTTCATGCACTTCACGTAGTATGAGTAACTCACTGGTAGAATATGAGGTTGTGCATGCATGTTTAAGCTGCTGAATTGAAAATAATAAAATGCTACTAGTTGAAAAAGGAAAAAAATAGGAAAAAGTGTATTTAAACTGCTAATAAAATTATGGGAAAAATCTAGTAGCGTTATGGAGTATGTTGCTGTATGTGGTAAAGATTTGAAATCGATTGGAGTTTTCTAACTACATGAACTTATGAGTGCATTTTATTCATAAAGGTAGCGTGTCCATTAATTTGCATGTATATGTTTAACTTTAAGAGACAACTTCATTTCATTTGATGGGGACTGTGTACACATATAGAACTATTATTTCTAATAACTTCAAGGATAAAATGTAGCGAGGGTTTGTATGATTTCTTAGTGATGGACTGTATGATTTCTTAGCAAAGTCGTTAAGTTTTCTTGTTATGGGGTGTGTTTAAACTAAGAGTACCCGAACCCATTCTTCACAAGCTACTTGATCGTGCCTTATATTTCATTGACACCTCATGCATACATTCGCAATTCGTTGCACTCATAGTTGCACTATGTCATGCATATAACCTGTATCATATGCCTGCATTTACATTCTCTTGCACTCACTTGCATTTTATCATGCATATAGACCCCGCGTGCAAAGAGCTATCAACACCGGAGAAACCAGCGATCAAGGAAACGGACAACAGGCTATATCCGGAGCCAGAAGACGAAGGGTCGCTGATTAAATCCGTCCCTGCTTCAAGGGGTTGCCTGGGGCAAAGCCTCACAACCCGGCAAACTAACCTAGTTTAGTTTGTTGGTTTTCTTAAGATCAATCGAAGGTAGGCAGGACCATGATTTCTCCCAGCAAATACTATCTTGTTTGATGATTACGCATATGCCTTAGGAGTTGTTTGAAACCAACTGCATTAGATATCCTGGCCGCCCTGGCCCTAGAACCTACACCTAGAGTTCGTAGGACGAGTGCCTAGTAATGCTAGGTACGAGTAGACACGGGTGAATGGAGTCACTCGTCGCGTAGGTGATTTCAAAACTTACAGAAATCTCACTGAGGTAAGTTGTTTTATATGCTTCTGATTTAAATGGAGACCGGGCGGAGATTTTATGAGTTACTCATGGTTTATGATATTGTGCACTGGACTCCGCCCGAGTCGCATAAGGCCCGTTCGCTGTTCGCCTGCTGATCGGCATAACATTGCTAGAGTGCTTATCCGGGATAATGGACCGGTGAAAGCTTACTTGTGCCATCCGAAGAACAGAGACAGACTCCTACTGTGACACCTTGGGGAGCTTGTAGTCGAGGGAGGGCTGACCCGACGTGACCATGGTATCGCTCCTAAGGCGGCACAACCTGGGAACAACGGAAGGATTGAATCGAACTTGGGATGGGACAAGTGGAGAAGGGGGCTATATGTGAGAACGCGATGGCTAGTAAGCATATACCCCTGGCATTCCTAGTTATTCCCGGGAATTAACAAATCGATTCGAATCGCTGATGCTCACCAGGTGTGAGAATGCCGGATATCGCACACGGGCAACGTAGTAATAACTGTAACATACTGTTTATTAAGTCACGTCTTTTTTATACAACATGCTTGGATGTATATGATCCGTTCCCTTATTCCTGGTGCTGCCCGTCCACTAGTAGGAGGTCGATGGACTTGGGAGATGCTTTGGAGTCAAGGGAGGGCTGACCCGACGCGCCGTGGTATCGCTCTTGAGACGGCTACTCCCAGGGGTGTGATGGAAGTGCTATGAATCTTGGAACGGGACATGTGTTTGTGTTTTACTTTCCTGCAAGTATTTATTTTTGATATAAGTGATATTCATGATTAATGGATAGCAGTTGTCAAATCCTGCTATCTTACGTCAACATGACTTTGTTTAAAAATCAGCAGCTAAGGATCCACATGATTAGTAAGCATGCTTTGCGTCAGCCGTAAGCCCCATCCATTAAGTCCTACTGAGTAATTAGTACTCAGGGTCTGCCCCCACTTTTGGATTACAGGTACCGACGATAGCTGGACGACTGTGTTGGAGGTGGTAGTACCGGTGGGCTCGGTGCTATTCGCCTTGTCATCTCTTCCTGAAGACTACTTAAGTATGTTGTTCCGCTGCGAGATGTTTTGAAAACGCTTCCGCTATATTTACATATACTCTGATTTCGCTTCCGCTATATTTGAAAATGTATTGATTCCATACATTTGGGTTGTAAATTAATCCTATTATTCTCTATTTCAACTGCCTGTGATGATGTAATTGTTGTGGCTCCTTCGAGAGTCGGATGTGTTTGATGTCGGTTCCTCTGGGATTTGGTGTTATCGAGAGCTGTAGTACTCTCGACGGACTACCGGGTTTAGTCTGGCCTAAGTGCACTGCGAGCCAGAGGTGGCAGGTGTGCTTAGTCCGTACTAAATTGGGCGGTTCCGCCACAGCTGGTATCAGAGCCGATCAAACACAGACAACAGTTATATCATCAAGTTTTGTTTTACAAACCTATTTTCGAAAACCCATCTTCAAGTAATTCAAAGTGAGAGTATACGCTATGCCCGTATAAGGATGTTAGTGTTATCCAGGTGACATCGCTGACATTCTGACCTAGATAGAACTCATATGCATATTCGGTGCTTTGAGAAACAACTTTTCGGCCATAGCTATCCCCAGTACTGGTGGAAGCTATCGGGTTTTGCGAACGGTTGTGAACTCTGCATTCATGCTGTATAAGTAAAAGCTCTTTAAGGGTGGTGGGCATGTTTGAGGCTTTCATACCCACCACACTTACCTTCGGTTTTGGGATCCACCTTTTTCTCGACAATCCCCAGTACTGGTGGAAAGTCAGGCTTTGAGGAAAAGGTGCAGCGGCCCACCTACGTTGTCCACGCAGCGGTCACGCGTGGATGCCACATTAGGTGGTAATGTATGAGAAAAATTAAAATAGTTAGAGGCAGCTTTAAACCATGCTCAGGGTAACAAAAGCGGAGTTCACGGTATGTACGACAACTTTGATAATGGGGCTGAGCTCAGTTGCTTAATGATTCTAAAAGTTTTATTAGGGTCCAAATTTGTTCACGATCACAATTGGCACCTTCCAAGGAACTTCTGGTTTGATTTGGCCTTGACTGTTAAACCTCATAACATATGATTTCAAAGATGATCATAATATCAAAGTCGAAGATATCATCCCGAACTACGACTTTTGTATTTGGTGTTTTGCCTAAAAATTTTGTGGATGGTGATTTAAACAACCAAACCACGTAGAGTTTCGTATTCTCCTAAAAAAATTTTGACTTAGTGATTTCTCTAGCCAGTCCATGTTACTTTCTAAGCATCGTTAAGTCCTAATTCGGTATTGGCTTGTCTCTAACTGCGTGTTAAGGCTTTTGAGATGCCAGGGGCATCACAACCCACCCCCCTTAAAGAAATCTCGTCCCGAGATTTGGAGGAAGCTGGGTTTTATGGCTTACTGCGTAATTTGAATGGTTTTTGGCTCACGGTTCATGTGCTTCTGTCACACATGGTAACATGTGAATCTTCATCTATTAGCTTTGTTGACTAGCTCATGAATGGTTGGTGCCTCAACACGAGGTAGTTATAAAGTTTCTTCTAATTGGTCCATGGTGACTCTTCTAAGATACTCGCCAAGTCGTGTTTTATATGGGAGCGAATGGGCAAGCCACGAAGGAGGTGTGGCCGTAGTGAGCGAGTGACACAATGGTTTCAAGCAAGGTAAAAGGATTTCTTCCTGGCTTTGACACCAAGTTTAGAAACATGATAAACATCCTCTTTATTAGAACAATAGGGGCAAAGTATACGTAGTAGGGACTTTGAACGAAGTGAAAACCTCGTGATTTATAGAAACAGCAATGGAAGTGTTGTTGAGGGACACGTCCATTTCATTTGATAGGGACTGCGTACACATATAAGATATCAAATCCGAACATTCTTCAAAGAGTAAGATGTGGTGATACAGAGCACATTCTGCTCATTGCTTCAAGAAAGATGCCTTGGAAAGAAAACAGGACATATTCACCTAGACAAGGTGATGGTTTGTACGATTTCAAGGGAGTGGTCGAGACTGATCAAGAAAAGTATAGGTAGATGGCTTGTGCTTACTAACGAAACCATTGACAATGTTAGTAAGCCCACTTTGAGGATAATCTCAAGGTGAAAGAAAACAACTCACGAAAAGATGATATGACAAGAGCACTAGCCAAGAACAAAAGCTTAATGCAGCGGATGATGCTGAAGTTCACCTTCAGAAGATTTGGTTCAATATATACGAAGAAGGGGAACATAAGGGAGGGCAGTGGAAACAGGGTTGACTGTTCCCACAGATCAAGAGGGGTAAGGTTAATCGCAGAGGCGAACAAGCATATTTAGACATTAAGAACTATACTTGTCACCCCATGAATCAGGGAAACAAGGTTAAACAAAGAAACAATAAGGTGCGAACAAGTTGTGGGTGGAGATAGATCCTTCCCACCAAATCAAGAAAGGAAAGGTGAAACAAAGCAATGAATGTCAAAATGCGGCAGTGGAATTAGAGTAAATCATTTCCATAAATAGATGTATAGAGGTCAATAAGGCGATAGAAAATGGATAAGAATGTCCCACAATTAAAGTAGTGTCATGCCTTTGTATGTCTTGATACAGCGCGAGCCTAGGGATTTACCCGGTGTCGGCCATACACATGGGACCCTAGGTTTCGTCGCGGCACCATGGACTACTCGGGTAAACACCACATCAAGAGTGGCACGGCTATCTAACGTCAGAAGATGCAAGCAATACAAGGTGATGGAAAGACACAAACAAGGGGTTGGGAGCACATGAATGTCAATGCATGGGTGACCTTTGAGTTGTGGGGTAGCATGGATTTGGAAGTACATGAATTGGCGAGAGCTCAAAGCATGTGCACCACAAGAGTCCGAAGTGCGGGGAGTGCAGGAGCTTGAAATGCACGGAATAGTGGAGCTTCGAACTCGAGAATCGCAATGGTTGGAAAATACATGATACACTAGAGTTGAATTCAAGAAGTTAGGATCAAGTGGCACAGTGAACCATACGAACCCTATGTCCAGCCAATACAAGTCCAAGCTAAATGTTGTTAATACGCTAATCAATATCCGTTCCGGTTTGCCAAATCGTATGTTCAAAACAATTGGGTCAAAAGCGAGCTTCTTCTTTCATTCATGTTGATGCGGCATTGAGCTTCATGTGGGAGACACCATGGTGTTGAATCTTGATTAAATGCCAATTCTGAGGACGTTGCCGAAGTCGAGGTTGATCCAGGATGCTTTCTCTCTATCACCTATGTTGCCAGATAGGAACTCTATATCGTTGCCTAGGGACATGTGAGCGACGGTCAACTCTCGATCGAGGCTTCTTCTAGACTCGTTTCTGTCTTGGTGGAGCTTCAACTTGTTGCGTCGACGTAGATGTTGATGCTGTGTATGTCGGGTTGATTGGAGAAACTCATCCCGCTCCGGCGATGTGTCTTGGGAAATCTTCTTTGTATGCTTCGGTACATCAGAGGCTTGTGCGTCATCCTTGTGGTTGTAGACATGCCTACCGAGTCATAGCAAACTAGGACCTAGATGATAACACGTCCGATTGTCTTGACTTGATCTTTGGGCTTGTAGAATCTTATTAACTGAAGCATCCTAGGCCGTACATGTTGAATCGAAGTAGTGTTTATGGAGTATTCTTCAGCTCCGCCTATTCTTCACTCTTCTTGTGATATCTTTGACGAGGTCAATAAAGCTTAAGTCAGTGGCGACATGGTTTTCGAAAAATCTTTTGTATAATACAGGTGTTACATTTACGAGCTCAAGAAAATACGCCAAAAAGGGGAGACTACTACCAATTCTGGGACCTGATTACTACCTTTCCTTCTAACGCGTACAGCTTGCAGTCAACTACCAGAGGTGAATTTAGATAGTCTGCAAAAGATCAGGAGGCCATGGTCATACCTAAGTTTGTTCTCTACGACTTTGGTATAGAAAGTTTTCCTTAAACGTCTTTAGAGTATCACCAGATTTGAAATTTCAAACTGTAGGTCGTATAAGTGCAGATTCCGGTTTTTAACATGTTTTAAGTTGGGCTTTGAATCCTAAGCATTTCCAGAGAAAAAAAAATTGTATAATAAAATTTTATGTTCTACAATCACCTTATATAAAACTTGTACCAATTTTGTTTGCACCTAGAACTTCACACCAAAACAGTAGCAACGCACATACAATTCGCGTCCCAGACATATTGCTTCTAATCAAACGCATAGCAAGGCACATAGATTAATGACATATGAATCTTGTTACTTTCAATCACACACATACCAAAGCACAGGAGATGAGATGGAATGATGCATGATTCGTCCTATTCGGTCTCACATCCCACATCCTATGTATAGTGTATATATATAACTAGCGATATTTTGGTGACATATATGCACGTCTCTCCTTAATGCAACTAGCCGTTCTCTAGTCGTTCTTAATTTCGCACGTGGTTAGCGTACCTGCAGAAGAATGCATGCTCATACATTACCACCTAATGTGGCATCCACGCGTGACCGCTGCGTGGACAACGTAGGTGGGCCGCTGCACCTTTTCCTCAAAGCCTGACGTTCCACCAGTACTGGGGATTGTCGAGAAAAAGGTGGATCCCAAAACCAAATGTAAGTGTGGTGGGTATGAAAGCCTCAAACATGCCCACCACCCTTAAAGAGCTTTTGCTAATACAGCATGAATGCAGAGATTACAACTGTCCGCAAAACCCAATAGCTTCCACCAGTACTGGGGACAGCTATGGCCGAAAAGTTGCCTCTCAAAGCGCCGAATATGCATAGGAGTTCTATCTAGGTCAGAAGGTCAGCGATGTCACCTGGATAACACTAACATCCTTATACGGGCATATCGCATACTCTCATTTTTGAATTACTTGAAGATGGGTTTTCAAAAATAGGTTCGTAAAACAAAACTTGATGATATAACTGTTGTCTGTGTATGATCGGCTCTGATACCAGCTGTGGCGGAACCGCCCTGCTTAATCTAGACTAAGCACACCTGCCACCTCTGGCTCGCAGTGCACTTAGGCCAGACTAAACCCGGTAGTCCGTCGAGAGTCCTTCGAGCTCTCGATAACACCAATTCCCGAGGAACCGACATCAAACACATCCGACTCTCGAAGGAGTCACAACAATTACATCATCACAGGCAGTTGAAATAGAGAATAATAGACTTAATTTACAACTCAATTGTACGAACTCAAATACATGTTCAAATATAGCGGAAGCGAATTCAGAGTATATATAAATATAGCGGAAGCATTTTCAAAATCTCGCAGCGGGAACCATATACTTAAGTAGTCTTCATGAAGAGAGGAACAAGGCGAGTAGCACCGAGCCCACCGGTACTACCACCTCCAACACAGTTGTCCAGCTATCGTCGGTACCTGTAATCCAAAAGTGGGGGCAAACCCTGAGTACTAATTACTCAGTAGGACTTAATGGACGGGGCTTACGGCTGACGCAAAGCATGCTTACTAATCATGTGGATCCTTAGCTGCTGATTTTTAAACAAAGTCATGTTGACATAAGATAGCAGGATTTGACAACTGCTATCCATTAATCATGAATATCACTTATATCAAAAGTAAATACTTGCAGGAAAGTAAAACATGAATACATGTCCCGTCCCAAGATTCACAGCGCCTCCATCCCACCCCTTGGGAGTAGCCGTCTCAGGAGCGATACCACAGTACGTCGGGTCAGCCCTCCCTTGACCTCTAAGCATCTCCCAAGTCCATCGACCTCCTAGCAGTGGATGGGCGACACCCTGAATAGTGAGACGGATCATACACATCCAAGCATGTTGTATAAAAAGGCGTGACTTAATAAACAGTATGTTACAGTTATTACTACGTTGCCCGTGTGCGATATTGGCATTCTCACACCTGGTGAGCATCAGCGATTCGAATCGATTTGTTAATTCCCGGGAATAACTAGGAATGCCAGGGGTATATGCTTACTAGCCATCGCGTTCTCACATATAGCCCCCTTCTCCACTTGTCCCATCCCAAGTTCGATTCAATCCTTCCGTTGTTCCCAGGTTGTGCCGCCTTAGGAGCGATACCACGGTCACGTCGGGTCAGCCCTCCCTCGACTACAAGCTCCCCAAGGTGTCACGGTAGGAGTCTGTCTCTGTTCTTCGGATGGCACAAGTAAGCTTTCACCGGTCCATTATCCCGGATAAGCACTCTAGCAATGTTATGCCGATCAGCAGGCGAACAGCGAACGGGCCTTATGCGACTCGGGCGGAGTCCACCAAACCATTCATCTCATCATCATCATTTTTTCATAACATACCCATATCTCCGCCCGGTCTTTATTTAACATCAGCAATAATAATCATAAATTGTATCATAATAAGATTTCTGAGGTTTGTAAAATCACCTACGCGACGAGTGACTCCATTCACTCGTATCTACTCGTACCTAGCCATTCTAGGCACTCGTCCTACGAACTCTATGTATAGGTGCTAGGGCCAGGGCGGCCAGGATGTCTAATGCAGTTGGTCCCAAACAACTCCTGATGCATATGCCTAATCATCAAGACATAAGATGTTTGCTGGGTATAGTATGGTCCTGCCTACCTTTGTTTTATTTTAAGAAAACCAACAAACTAAGCTAATGTTAGTTTGCCGGGTTGTGAGGCTTTGCCCCAGGCAACCCCTTGATCCCTTGGACAACTCCTCCTTCCAAACACGACTGATGGGCCCTCCAGGTCGTGAATGGGTCTTAGTTGGTCTTTTGGATCACCGTTGGTTGAAGTAGTTCCACGCACTAATTTCTCGATCGCGTATCTGCAAATAGCGTCACTATATGAATGATATGCAGGATGCAATGATCGAGATGCATGAATATTAACCACACACATGAATAACTATTTCATGGACGTACCGGAAGGTGATTGGTAGAGTATTTAAATGTAGAGCATTCTTATGGACCTTATGCAAGTACACAATCATTCGGCCACACATATACAAGTTACTAAGCATATTCATCTTGACAACATGGTAATGCGATGACTCGATAAGATCATGCAATAGCTACCTGGATCGCTAAGATACATGCACAAAGTATGGCGGTGTTTAACCTCTCTTAGCAAGACAAACATATCGGACGGAGTACTTAAAGAAACACATGTTAGTTCTTTAGACTGAGAGCACTTTTTATTATACCTATTGTATACAAGCATATTAATGAACTATTTATAAATAACTACCTTATCTTAGGTCATTGTTAATTACACTAAGGATTTGCAACCTAAGCATATGAGGATGAAACATGCATGTGGAATATATAGCCATCTAGCTTACAAGGTTTCATTTTTGGCATAGCAAGTTAAATATAGCAATTGGAGTTTACAAGAGCAAATATGAGTACATTACATCCCCTTTTTATTTCCTTCACATTTGATCCTATTTAAGTGACCATTTATGAATCCTTCATGAAACAACAACCACAATACACGAATGATTCACATAAGCATACTTACAGGGTAACATAGCTACATGAATTTTGGTGGAAATCTTAGAGCATGGTGAATAGCACTTTTCTATTTTTGATTAAATCATCATAACACTTGTCATTTTCATAACAGCAGCTAAAACATGCATGCGCCAACTCATATTTTACCAGTGAACAACTCAAACTACATGAAAATACCAGATGTCATATTTGAGCATAGTTTATGTAGCCTTCATTTCCTAAATTAATTAAATACACAAAACCCATGCAAAAGGGCAAAACAGTAATTAAACAGCCAATGCTAGGGCTACCAAAAATCGCACAGTACCTAGGTGCCATAATAAAGCTACTGCCCAAGTTTCATAATTTTTGAAGTTCATTTGGTCCACTTTTACCACTTATTTACCTACACCATGCATGCACTAAACCAGGGGTAAAACAGACTTTTCACACATCCACATCATATTCATCCTGTAGATCTATTCACACTGAGTTCATAGCAACTGAGTTTGTCCATTTTGGATTTTTATTTGAATTGTTATGATTTTCTAAAGTTCTCAGCTTTAGATAAATGCATTTACACAGAAATCACACCGACGAGGGACCTTAACACAATTAACTATAGTTTCCAGGGGCTAGCAAGCAAATTGTCTTAGACTCAGTCAACAGGCGCACTGAAAAGAGAAAAACATAGGGTTAGATACATAAAATGTCGGCCTTGGGTCCAAGTGCGTAGATCTCAAACTTTTCAGGGGCTGTTCGTAATTTTTACAAGACACAGTCAATAGTGAAATAATAACCCAATAGCGCAGGGGAATTTTTGCAAAAATACCGTCTTCAACCCTTCTCCTCTTCCGGCCGAGCGTAGGGGATGGGTCGGCGCCGCTGCGCCGGCGGCGGTGAGGCCGGTCTTGGAGCCGAGCGGGGCCGGGGACGTGTTCCAAGCCGCGGGCTTCCATTTCCCTTAGATCTCGTCGCGGTGGGTGGAGTGGAGAGGTGGGGCGACGGCGGTGAACCGGAGGCGGCGGTGGCGCGCGCGGACGCGGCGGCGGCGGTTCAATCCGGCGGGGTAGGAGGCGGTAGTGGCCGGGGTCGGGCTTGTGAGCTGCGCGGGGACGAGTAGAGGCCGACGGTTGCGGAGTGGGGGTGCAGGGAGGGCTCGAATGTGGTCCTCCACGGCGATGTCGAGCTCGGCACGTTGGCCATGGCGGCGCCGTGGTTGGGGAGGGAGAAGGAGGCGCTGGAGGGGCCGAGGCGCAGCGGGGATGGTGGACGAGGGCCGCGCGGGTGTGGTGACGGGGACGGCGTGGAGGGAGAAGGCCGGAGGCACCCGGCGCGTGAGCTCGCACTCTCGTAGCCATGGCGGCGTTCATGGCGTTCACCCGTGGAAGAGGGTGGTGGGGAACGTAATCGACGTCGACTCTTTGGGGATTCGGTGGAGGGAGGTGCCGCGAACTCGGTGCACGAGGTGGATGGGGCGGTAGTGGCTCGAGGCGGCCGGAGCAGGAGCTCGCCGCGAGACGGCCATGGCGGCTCGGCGCGCCGTCTCCGCGTGAGCAGGAGGGGCAGGGGCGAGTGAGGGAGCTGGGAGCTAAGGGAGTGAGGCGTGGTGAACCTCGCCGAGAGGGCGTCCAAGTTCAAGCAAGGGGGGGGGCTCTGGCGCGAGCGGGCAGGGGCGCGGCCTCGGCCGGCCACGGCGCGGCGCGCGCAGACGCCGGGCGCCGCGTGTGTGAGCGGGAGAGGAGAAGGAGGCCGGTGGCCGCGCGGTGGAACGGGTCTATGGACCGGTCTCCCTGACAGGTGGGCCGGGGCGGGGCAATGAGAGGATGGTCCAATGGACCGGGTTCGCGAGGGGTGCAGGTGGTTTTTGCAAAACCGGGGGCAACGGTGGTTTGCGTCTCGGCTGATTCCGCGGGCTGACAGGCGGGCCCCACACGTCATTGGGACGAAGCAAAACGAAAATGCTGAAAAATAGAAAAGGAAGGTTTGACTGCAGAGACACTCGTTTTAAAACCGTGTTTTTGAACAACCTACAGGGCGATTTTGGGAAAACTTCAATTGGAAGAAATGTTGTACTCTTTTATATCTACAACTTTTTCAAAAGCCATGGTGTCATGTTCTTTGTAACAAAGTGGTTTAGATTTGAATTTAGCTTGCTGTCCCTGGTTTGACCAACTGAAACCCTTAGCTTAGAAATTTTTAAAAGTCCATTTTGTGACCACTATCATACAAAGAGTTTTATATCAATCTTGTTCAGAATTTTATGAGCTACAACTTTCTCAATGTAACCATTTCAATATTATGGCTGTAAGACCAAGAAAATTTGAATTTACTACACAGGTCAGGTTTGGACAGATTTCATGTGTTGACAGAAAAAGACCCAAAACACTATGCAAATCACTATGCATGTCAACACCCCAAATACCAAAGTTGTTCCTAATAAAAGTTTCTACAAGTTTGGTATATAAAGTTTGGCTTGAATCACCACATATTTTGAATTACAAGCACAAACATTGTTGAGGGTTTGGTAAAACTGCAGCTTTAGTTTAAGTAGAGTCTTTTCTTGTTTCAACCTTTTGAATACCCAAATGAAGTCTAAACACCTCCACTCCAGGTGCATTTAAAAGATGATAAGTTTAATTTCACTTCATAGAAAGGAAGATTTTGAAGTTGTATGGTGAAAACAAAAGTAATTTCAGATTCAAATTTTGGAGTGAGCTGAAATTCAACTTGGGAAATTTCTTTCTTGTGGACTAACTTGGGGCTGATTTCATGAGGTACTTGGGGTCAAAAATTAAAATAGTTAGAGGCAGCTTTAAACCATGCTCAGGGTAACAAAAGCGGAGTTCACGGTATGTACGACAACTTTGATAATGGGGCTGAGCTCAGTTGCTTAATGATTCTAAAAGTTTTATTAGGGTCCAAATTTGTTCACGATCACAATTGGCACCTTCCAAGGAACTTCTGGTTTGATTTGGCCTTGACTGTTAAACCTCATAACATATGATTTCAAAGATGATCATAATATCAAAGTCGAAGATATCATCCCGAACTACGACTTTTGTATTTGGTGTTTTGCCTAAAAATTTTGTGGATGGTGATTTAAACAACCAAACCACGTAGAGTTTCGTATTCTCCTAAAAAAATTTTGACTTAGTGATTTCTCTAGCCAGTCCATGTTACTTTCTAAGCATCGTTAAGTCCTAATTCGGTATTGGCTTGTCTCTAACTGCGTGTTAAGGCTTTTGAGATGCCAGGGGCATCACAACCCACCCCCCTTAAAGAAATCTCGTCCCGAGATTTGGAGGAAGCTGGGTTTTATGGCTTACTGCGTAATTTGAATGGTTTTTGGCTCACGGTTCATGTGCTTCTGTCACACATGGTAACATGTGAATCTTCATCTATTAGCTTTGTTGACTAGCTCATGAATGGTTGGTGCCTCAACACGAGGTAGTTATAAAGTTTCTTCTAATTGGTCCATGGTGACTCTTCTAAGATACTCGCCAAGTCGTGTTTTATATGGGAGCGAATGGGCAAGCCACGAAGGAGGTGTGGCCGTAGTGAGCGAGTGACACAATGGTTTCAAGCAAGGTAAAAGGATTTCTTCCTGGCTTTGACACCAAGTTTAGAAACATGATAAACATCCTCTTTATTAGAACAATAGGGGCAAAGTATACGTAGTAGGGACTTTGAACGAAGTGAAAACCTCGTGATTTATAGAAACAGCAATGGAAGTGTTGTTGAGGGACACGTCCATTTCATTTGATAGGGACTGCGTACACATATAAGATATCAAATCCGAACATTCTTCAAAGAGTAAGATGTGGTGATACAGAGCACATTCTGCTCATTGCTTCAAGAAAGATGCCTTGGAAAGAAAACAGGACATATTCACCTAGACAAGGTGATGGTTTGTACGATTTCAAGGGAGTGGTCGAGACTGATCAAGAAAAGTATAGGTAGATGGCTTGTGCTTACTAACGAAACCATTGACAATGTTAGTAAGCCCACTTTGAGGATAATCTCAAGGTGAAAGAAAACAACTCACGAAAAGATGATATGACAAGAGCACTAGCCAAGAACAAAAGCTTAATGCAGCGGATGATGCTGAAGTTCACCTTCAGAAGATTTGGTTCAATATATACGAAGAAGGGGAACATAAGGGAGGGCAGTGGAAACAGGGTTGACTGTTCCCACAGATCAAGAGGGGTAAGGTTAATCGCAGAGGCGAACAAGCATATTTAGACATTAAGAACTATACTTGTCACCCCATGAATCAGGGAAACAAGGTTAAACAAAGAAACAATAAGGTGCGAACAAGTTGTGGGTGGAGATAGATCCTTCCCACCAAATCAAGAAAGGAAAGGTGAAACAAAGCAATGAATGTCAAAATGCGGCAGTGGAATTAGAGTAAATCATTTCCATAAATAGATGTATAGAGGTCAATAAGGCGATAGAAAATGGATAAGAATGTCCCACAATTAAAGTAGTGTCATGCCTTTGTATGTCTTGATACAGCGCGAGCCTAGGGATTTACCCGGTGTCGGCCATACACATGGGACCCTAGGTTTCGTCGCGGCACCATGGACTACTCGGGTAAACACCACATCAAGAGTGGCACGGCTATCTAACGTCAGAAGATGCAAGCAATACAAGGTGATGGAAAGACACAAACAAGGGGTTGGGAGCACATGAATGTCAATGCATGGGTGACCTTTGAGTTGTGGGGTAGCATGGATTTGGAAGTACATGAATTGGCGAGAGCTCAAAGCATGTGCACCACAAGAGTCCGAAGTGCGGGGAGTGCAGGAGCTTGAAATGCACGGAATAGTGGAGCTTCGAACTCGAGAATCGCAATGGTTGGAAAATACATGATACACTAGAGTTGAATTCAAGAAGTTAGGATCAAGTGGCACAGTGAACCATACGAACCCTATGTCCAGCCAATACAAGTCCAAGCTAAATGTTGTTAATACGCTAATCAATATCCGTTCCGGTTTGCCAAATCGTATGTTCAAAACAATTGGGTCAAAAGCGAGCTTCTTCTTTCATTCATGTTGATGCGGCATTGAGCTTCATGTGGGAGACACCATGGTGTTGAATCTTGATTAAATGCCAATTCTGAGGACGTTGCCGAAGTCGAGGTTGATCCAGGATGCTTTCTCTCTATCACCTATGTTGCCAGATAGGAACTCTATATCGTTGCCTAGGGACATGTGAGCGACGGTCAACTCTCGATCGAGGCTTCTTCTAGACTCGTTTCTGTCTTGGTGGAGCTTCAACTTGTTGCGTCGACGTAGATGTTGATGCTGTGTATGTCGGGTTGATTGGAGAAACTCATCCCGCTCCGGCGATGTGTCTTGGGAAATCTTCTTTGTATGCTTCGGTACATCAGAGGCTTGTGCGTCATCCTTGTGGTTGTAGACATGCCTACCGAGTCATAGCAAACTAGGACCTAGATGATAACACGTCCGATTGTCTTGACTTGATCTTTGGGCTTGTAGAATCTTATTAACTGAAGCATCCTAGGCCGTACATGTTGAATCGAAGTAGTGTTTATGGAGTATTCTTCAGCTCCGCCTATTCTTCACTCTTCTTGTGATATCTTTGACGAGGTCAATAAAGCTTAAGTCAGTGGCGACATGGTTTTCGAAAAATCTTTTGTATAATACAGGTGTTACATTTACGAGCTCAAGAAAATACGCCAAAAAGGGGAGACTACTACCAATTCTGGGACCTGATTACTACCTTTCCTTCTAACGCGTACAGCTTGCAGTCAACTACCAGAGGTGAATTTAGATAGTCTGCAAAAGATCAGGAGGCCATGGTCATACCTAAGTTTGTTCTCTACGACTTTGGTATAGAAAGTTTTCCTTAAACGTCTTTAGAGTATCACCAGATTTGAAATTTCAAACTGTAGGTCGTATAAGTGCAGATTCCGGTTTTTAACATGTTTTAAGTTGGGCTTTGAATCCTAAGCATTTCCAGAGAAAAAAAAATTGTATAATAAAATTTTATGTTCTACAATCACCTTATATAAAACTTGTACCAATTTTGTTTGCACCTAGAACTTCACACCAAAACAGTAGCAACGCACATACAATTCGCGTCCCAGACATATTGCTTCTAATCAAACGCATAGCAAGGCACATAGATTAATGACATATGAATCTTGTTACTTTCAATCACACACATACCAAAGCACAGGAGATGAGATGGAATGATGCATGATTCGTCCTATTCGGTCTCACATCCCACATCCTATGTATAGTGTATATATATAACTAGCGATATTTTGGTGACATATATGCACGTCTCTCCTTAATGCAACTAGCCGTTCTCTAGTCGTTCTTAATTTCGCACGTGGTTAGCGTACCTGCAGAAGAATGCATGCTCATACATTACCACCTAATGTGGCATCCACGCGTGACCGCTGCGTGGACAACGTAGGTGGGCCGCTGCACCTTTTCCTCAAAGCCTGACGTTCCACCAGTACTGGGGATTGTCGAGAAAAAGGTGGACCCAAAACCAAATGTAAGTGTGGTGGGTATGAAAGCCTCAAACATGCCCACCACCCTTAAAGAGCTTTTGCTAATACAGCATGAATGCAGAGATTACAACTGTCCGCAAAACCCAATAGCTTCCACCAGTACTGGGGACAGCTATGGCCGAAAAGTTGCCTCTCAAAGCGCCGAATATGCATAGGAGTTCTATCTAGGTCAGAAGGTCAGCGATGTCACCTGGATAACACTAACATCCTTATACGGGCATATCGCATACTCTCATTTTTGAATTACTTGAAGATGGGTTTTCAAAAATAGGTTCGTAAAACAAAACTTGATGATATAACTGTTGTCTGTGTATGATCGGCTCTGATACCAGCTGTGGCGGAACCGCCCTGCTTAATCTAGACTAAGCACACCTGCCACCTCTGGCTCGCAGTGCACTTAGGCCAGACTAAACCCGGTAGTCCGTCGAGAGTCCTTCGAGCTCTCGATAACACCAATTCCCGAGGAACCGACATCAAACACATCCGACTCTCGAAGGAGTCACAACAATTACATCATCACAGGCAGTTGAAATAGAGAATAATAGACTTAATTTACAACTCAATTGTACGAACTCAAATACATGTTCAAATATAGCGGAAGCGAATTCAGAGTATATATAAATATAGCGGAAGCATTTTCAAAATCTCGCAGCGGGAACCATATACTTAAGTAGTCTTCATGAAGAGAGGAACAAGGCGAGTAGCACCGAGCCCACCGGTACTACCACCTCCAACACAGTTGTCCAGCTATCGTCGGTACCTGTAATCCAAAAGTGGGGGCAAACCCTGAGTACTAATTACTCAGTAGGACTTAATGGACGGGGCTTACGGCTGACGCAAAGCATGCTTACTAATCATGTGGATCCTTAGCTGCTGATTTTTAAACAAAGTCATGTTGACATAAGATAGCAGGATTTGACAACTTCTATCCATTAATCATGAATATCACTTATATCAAAAGTAAATACTTGCAGGAAAGTAAAACATGAATACATGTCCCGTCCCAAGATTCACAGCGCCTCCATCCCACCCCTTGGGAGTAGCCGTCTCAGGAGCGATACCACAGTACGTCGGGTCAGCCCTCCCTTGACCTCTAAGCATCTCCCAAGTCCATCGACCTCCTAGCAGTGGATGGGTGACACCCTGAATAGTGAGACGGATCATACACATCCAAGCATGTTGTATAAAAAGGCGTGACTTAATAAACAGTATGTTACAGTTATTACTACGTTGCCCGTGTGCGATATTGGCATTCTCACACCTGGTGAGCATCAGCGATTCGAATCGATTTGTTAATTCCCGGGAATAACTAGGAATGCCAGGGGTATATGCTTACTAGCCATCGCGTTCTCACATATAGCCCCCTTCTCCACTTGTCCCATCCCAAGTTCGATTCAATCCTTCCGTTGTTCCCAGGTTGTGCCGCCTTAGGAGCGATACCACGGTCACGTCGGGTCAGCCCTCCCTCGACTACAAGCTCCCCAAGGTGTCACGGTAGGAGTCTGTCTCTGTTCTTCGGATGGCACAAGTAAGCTTTCACCGGTCCATTATCCCGGATAAGCACTCTAGCAATGTTATGCCGATCAGCAGGCGAACAGCGAACGGGCCTTATGCGACTCGGGCGGAGTCCACCAAACCATTCATCTCATCATCATCATTTTTTCATAACATACCCATATCTCCGCCCGGTCTTTATTTAACATCAGCAATAATAATCATAAATTGTATCATAATAAGATTTCTGAGGTTTGTAAAATCACCTACGCGACGAGTGACTCCATTCACTCGTATCTACTCGTACCTAGCCATTCTAGGCACTCGTCCTACGAACTCTATGTATAGGTGCTAGGGCCAGGGCGGCCAGGATGTCTAATGCAGTTGGTCCCAAACAACTCCTGATGCATATGCCTAATCATCAAGACATAAGATGTTTGCTGGGTATAGTATGGTCCTGCCTACCTTTGTTTTATTTTAAGAAAACCAACAAACTAAGCTAATGTTAGTTTGCCGGGTTGTGAGGCTTTGCCCCAGGCAACCCCTTGATCCCTTGGACAACTCCTCCTTCCAAACACGACTGATGGGCCCTCCAGGTCGTGAATGGGTCTTAGTTGGTCTTTTGGATCACCGTTGGTTGAAGTAGTTCCACGCACTAATTTCTCGATCGCGTATCTGCAAATAGCGTCACTATATGAATGATATGCAGGATGCAATGATCGAGATGCATGAATATTAACCACACACATGAATAACTATTTCATGGACGTACCGGAAGGTGATTGGTAGAGTATTTAAATGTAGAGCATTCTTATGGACCTTATGCAAGTACACAATCATTCGGCCACACATATACAAGTTACTAAGCATATTCATCTTGACAACATGGTAATGCGATGACTCGATAAGATCATGCAATAGCTACCTGGATCGCTAAGATACATGCACAAAGTATGGCGGTGTTTAACCTCTCTTAGCAAGACAAACATATCGGACGGAGTACTTAAAGAAACACATGTTAGTTCTTTAGACTGAGAGCACTTTTTATTATACCTATTGTATACAAGCATATTAATGAACTATTTATAAATAACTACCTTATCTTAGGTCATTGTTAATTACACTAAGGATTTGCAACCTAAGCATATGAGGATGAAACATGCATGTGGAATATATAGCCATCTAGCTTACAAGGTTTCATTTTTGGCATAGCAAGTTAAATATAGCAATTGGAGTTTACAAGAGCAAATATGAGTACATTACATCCCCTTTTTATTTCCTTCACATTTGATCCTATTTAAGTGACCATTTATGAATCCTTCATGAAACAACAACCACAATACACGAATGATTCACATAAGCATACTTACAGGGTAACATAGCTACATGAATTTTGGTGGAAATCTTAGAGCATGGTGAATAGCACTTTTCTATTTTTGATTAAATCATCATAACACTTGTCATTTTCATAACAGCAGCTAAAACATGCATGCGCCAACTCATATTTTACCAGTGAACAACTCAAACTACATGAAAATACCAGATGTCATATTTGAGCATAGTTTATGTAGCCTTCATTTCCTAAATTAATTAAATACACAAAACCCATGCAAAAGGGCAAAACAGTAATTAAACAGCCAATGCTAGGGCTACCAAAAATCGCACAGTACCTAGGTGCCATAATAAAGCTACTGCCCAAGTTTCATAATTTTTGAAGTTCATTTGGTCCACTTTTACCACTTATTTACCTACACCATGCATGCACTAAACCAGGGGTAAAACAGACTTTTCACACATCCACATCATATTCATCCTGTAGATCTATTCACACTGAGTTCATAGCAACTGAGTTTGTCCATTTTGGATTTTTATTTGAATTGTTATGATTTTCTAAAGTTCTCAGCTTTAGATAAATGCATTTACACAGAAATCACACCGACGAGGGACCTTAACACAATTAACTATAGTTTCCAGGGGCTAGCAAGCAAATTGTCTTAGACTCAGTCAACAGGCGCACTGAAAAGAGAAAAACATAGGGTTAGATACATAAAATGTCGGCCTTGGGTCCAAGTGCGTAGATCTCAAACTTTTCAGGGGCTGTTCGTAATTTTTACAAGACACAGTCAATAGTGAAATAATAACCCAATAGCGCAGGGGAATTTTTGCAAAAATACCGTCTTCAACCCTTCTCCTCTTCCGGCCGAGCGTAGGGGATGGGTCGGCGCCGCTGCGCCGGCGGCGGTGAGGCCGGTCTTGGAGCCGAGCGGGGCCGGGGACGTGTTCCAAGCCGCGGGCTTCCATTTCCCTTAGATCTCGTCGCGGTGGGTGGAGTGGAGAGGTGGGGCGACGGCGGTGAACCGGAGGCGGCGGTGGCGCGCGCGGACGCGGCGGCGGCGGTTCAATCCGGCGGGGTAGGAGGCGGTAGTGGCCGGGGTCGGGCTTGTGAGCTGCGCGGGGACGAGTAGAGGCCGACGGTTGCGGAGTGGGGGTGCAGGGAGGGCTCGAATGTGGTCCTCCACGGCGATGTCGAGCTCGGCACGTTGGCCATGGCGGCGCCGTGGTTGGGGAGGGAGAAGGAGGCGCTGGAGGGGCCGAGGCGCAGCGGGGATGGTGGACGAGGGCCGCGCGGGTGTGGTGACGGGGACGGCGTGGAGGGAGAAGGCCGGAGGCACCCGGCGCGTGAGCTCGCACTCTCGTAGCCATGGCGGCGTTCATGGCGTTCACCCGTGGAAGAGGGTGGTGGGGAACGTAATCGACGTCGACTCTTTGGGGATTCGGTGGAGGGAGGTGCCGCGAACTCGGTGCACGAGGTGGATGGGGCGGTAGTGGCTCGAGGCGGCCGGAGCAGGAGCTCGCCGCGAGACGGCCATGGCGGCTCGGCGCGCCGTCTCCGCGTGAGCAGGAGGGGCAGGGGCGAGTGAGGGAGCTGGGAGCTAAGGGAGTGAGGCGTGGTGAACCTCGCCGAGAGGGCGTCCAAGTTCAAGCAAGGGGGGGGGCTCTGGCGCGAGCGGGCAGGGGCGCGGCCTCGGCCGGCCACGGCGCGGCGCGCGCAGACGCCGGGCGCCGCGTGTGTGAGCGGGAGAGGAGAAGGAGGCCGGTGGCCGCGCGGTGGAACGGGTCTATGGACCGGTCTCCCTGACAGGTGGGCCGGGGCGGGGCAATGAGAGGATGGTCCAATGGACCGGGTTCGCGAGGGGTGCAGGTGGTTTTTGCAAAACCGGGGGCAACGGTGGTTTGCGTCTCGGCTGATTCCGCGGGCTGACAGGCGGGCCCCACACGTCATTGGGACGAAGCAAAACGAAAATGCTGAAAAATAGAAAAGGAAGGTTTGACTGCAGAGACACTCGTTTTAAAACCGTGTTTTTGAACAACCTACAGGGCGATTTTGGGAAAACTTCAATTGGAAGAAATGTTGTACTCTTTTATATCTACAACTTTGTCAAAAGCCATGGTGTCATGTTCTTTGTAACAAAGTGGTTTAGATTTGAATTTAGCTTGCTGTCCCTGGTTTGACCAACTGAAACCCTTAGCTTAGAAATTTTTAAAAGTCCATTTTGTGACCACTATCATACAAAGAGTTTTATATCAATCTTGTTCAGAATTTTATGAGCTACAACTTTCTCAATGTAACCATTTCAATATTATGGCTGTAAGACCAAGAAAATTTGAATTTACTACACAGGTCAGGTTTGGACAGATTTCATGTGTTGACAGAAAAAGACCCAAAACACTATGCAAATCACTATGCATGTCAACACCCCAAATACCAAAGTTGTTCCTAATAAAAGTTTCTACAAGTTTGGTATATAAAGTTTGGCTTGAATCACCACATATTTTGAATTACAAGCACAAACATTGTTGAGGGTTTGGTAAAACTGCAGCTTTAGTTTAAGTAGAGTCTTTTCTTGTTTCAACCTTTTGAATACCCAAATGAAGTCTAAACACCTCCACTCCAGGTGCATTTAAAAGATGATAAGTTTAATTTCACTTCATAGAAAGGAAGATTTTGAAGTTGTATGGTGAAAACAAAAGTAATTTCAGATTCAAATTTTGGAGTGAGCTGAAATTCAACTTGGGAAATTTCTTTCTTGTGGACTAACTTGGGGCTGATTTCATGAGGTACTTGGGGTCAAAAATTAAAATAGTTAGAGGCAGCTTTAAACCATGCTCAGGGTAACAAAAGCGGAGTTCACGGTATGTACGACAACTTTGATAATGGGGCTGAGCTCAGTTGCTTAATGATTCTAAAAGTTTTATTAGGGTCCAAATTTGTTCACGATCACAATTGGCACCTTCCAAGGAACTTCTGGTTTGATTTGGCCTTGACTGTTAAACCTCATAACATATGATTTCAAAGATGATCATAATATCAAAGTCGAAGATATCATCCCGAACTACGACTTTTGTATTTGGTGTTTTGCCTAAAAATTTTGTGGATGGTGATTTAAACAACCAAACCACGTAGAGTTTCGTATTCTCCTAAAAAAATTTTGACTTGGTGATTTCTCTAGCCAGTCCATGTTACTTTCTAAGCATCGTTAAGTCCTAATTCGGTATTGGCTTGTCTCTAACTGCGTGTTAAGGCTTTTGAGATGCCAGGGGCATCACAGTTGTGATGCTCCGGCATCTCAAGTGCATAATCCTTCATCATACATGCAACATTCATCATAATACATCATGCAATGACATGCATTTGAGCCCTAGTTCAAATTTGGTTGAGGTGCAAATTGTTGAAACCTGTTTTCTGCAGATACGTCTCTGTGATTGTGCTCATAACTTTGATTCTATTTAGATTTGGGTGAAACTTATATTGACAAACTTGTAGACAATTTTGTTGGGAACAACTTTGGTAATTGGTGCTTTAACATGCATGAAGGTTTGCATAGAGTTTTGGGGCTTTTTCTGTTAACATGTGAAATCTGTCCAAACCTGACCAGTTTAGTAATTTTGAATTTTCTTGATCTTAAACCCAAAATCTTGCAATGCTGGTATTGAGAAAGTTGTAGATCATGAAATTCTAAACAACATTGGTATAAAACTCCTTTTGTGAAAGTGCCTATAAAATAGACTTTTAGAATTTACAAGCTAGAGGGTTTTGTTGGTCAAACCTTAGTCAGCAGTTTAAATTCAAATTTACACCAGAATTTTGAATAGAACATGGTATACAAGTTTATAAGAGAAATGTATAGGAACAAATTTAGAACATTTCATCCAATTGGGGTATTTTCGAATTAGGCCTTTAACTCATTCAAAAACGCGAAATACAAACCCTAGTCTCTGCAGTCAAACTGAGGTTTTGCAATTTCGGGATTTTTTCCCTCTTCCTCACTCACTGACAGCGGGCCCCACCGGACGGATTCCCGCCCGCGGGTTTCGGAACCGGCCGACGGTGGGTCCCACCGTTCTTTTCGCTGCATACACTCGGTCCGTGGACCACCTCTCTCTCTTTCTCACCTCGGGCCCACTTGTCAACCGCCCCGGTCCACTGGACCACGTCCACCCCTTCTCCACCGGCCTCCTTCCCTTCTCCCTCGCGTGCACGCGGCAGGCGCGCTCTGCCCGCGCCGCGCGTGGCCGACGCCGGCCGGCCGACGCCGCGCCCCGCGCCCCGCCCGCACCTGGACGGAGTCCCGGCCAGGGCCACTCCTCCTTCGGCCTTAAGCCGCGGACGACACCCCCTCCGTTTCCCCTTTCACTTCCCCGCTCTCACTCTCCCTCGCTCGGTGCACCGAAGCCGCCATTGACGGCGCTCGGGCCGACCTCGCCCCACCGCTTTGGGCCGCCTCCTCCCCGTCCAACGCGCGCCCCGCACGCCCTTCGCCTCCCTCCACCCTCCGGGGTAGCTCTCGTCCCCCGCCGTCGCTCCTAGCCCCTCTCCCCACGCGCGTGCCACCGCGGCCGCCATAGCTACCGGCCCCTCACCGCGGAGGACCACCCTCAGGCCATCCCCCTGCCCCCACTTCACCCCCAACGGCTTCCCCATCTCCCCGCGCAACCGGCGCGCCACCCCGTCGCCCTTCCCCTCACCGGAGCCGCCGGATCCACACCCGCGCCGCCGTCGGTGCACGACACCGCGGCCGCCAGTTCACCACCGCCGCCTGCCTCTCCTCTGCACCGCCGGCGACGAGACCTAGAGGGTCAAGTTCGCCGTCGCGGGAGGCACGACCCCGGCCTACCTCGGCTCCAAGATCCTGCCCCGACGCGCCGTCCCGCGCGCGGGAACGGGAGACGCGCCGCGCCGTTCGCCCCGGCCGGAGGTGGAAGACGAAGGCGCTGATTTTGCAGAAAGGACCCTCCACTTGTCGGTTATTTTCCCACTGTTGCATGAGTCTTGAATAACTTATGAATACACCCCTAGATCTATTAGGGTTTCACAGTTTAACCCGAGCCGTCGCATTTTGCAGATTTAACCCCGGGCTTTCGGCGTTTCGCGGTTAGATCCAGAGCGCTGTACACTGAGTCTCGCGAAACTTACTGTCTAGCTCCTGGGATCTATGGTTAATTACGTATGAGTCCCTGGATCTAATGTTTTTCCATTAATTTTTAGTTATTTCGGCTGAAACTTTGAAAAATCATAACAATTAAAATAAAAATCCAAAATGGGCAAACTCAGTGGCTATGGACTCCTTGTGAGTAGATCTACAGGATAGGTATGATGTGGATGTGTGAAAAGACTGTTTTGCCCCTGGTTTAGTGCATGCATGGTGTAGGTAAATAAATGGTAAAAGTGTACCAAATGAACTCCAAAAATTATGAAACTTGGACAGTAGCTTTGTTATGGCATCTAGGTGCTGTGTGATTTTTGGTAGCACTAGCATTGACTGTTTAATTACTGTTTTGCCCTTATGCATGTGAAGTGTGTATTTAATTAACTTGGACAAGGAAGGCTATATAAAATATGCTCAAATATGACCTTTAGTATTTTTCATGCACTTCACGTAGTATGAGTAACTCACTGGTAGAATATGAGGTTGTGCATGCATGTTTAAGCTGCTGAATTGAAAATAATAAAATGCTACTAGTTGAAAAAGGAAAAAAATAGGAAAAAGTGTATTTAAACTGCTAATAAAATTATGGGAAAAATCTAGTAGCGTTATGGAGTATGTTGCTGTATGTGGTAAAGATTTGAAATCGATTGGAGTTTTCTAACTACATGAACTTATGAGTGCATTTTATTCATAAAGGTAGCGTGTCCATTAATTTGCATGTATATGTTTAACTTTAAGAGACAACTTCATTTCATTTGATGGGGACTGTGTACACATATAGAACTATTATTTCTAATAACTTCAAGGATAAAATGTAGCGAGGGTTTGTATGATTTCTTAGTGATGGACTGTATGATTTCTTAGCAAAGTCGTTAAGTTTTCTTGTTATGGGGTGTGTTTAAACTAAGAGTACCCGAACCCATTCTTCACAAGCTACTTGATCGTGCCTTATATTTCATTGACACCTCATGCATACATTCGCAATTCGTTGCACTCATAGTTGCACTATGTCATGCATATAACCTGTATCATATGCCTGCATTTACATTCTCTTGCACTCACTTGCATTTTATCATGCATATAGACCCCGCGTGCAAAGAGCTATCAACACCGGAGAAACCAGCGATCAAGGAAACGGACAACAGGCTATATCCGGAGCCAGAAGACGAAGGGTCGCTGATTAAATCCGTCCCTGCTTCAAGGGGTTGCCTGGGGCAAAGCCTCACAACCCGGCAAACTAACCTAGTTTAGTTTGTTGGTTTTCTTAAGATCAATCGAAGGTAGGCAGGACCATGATTTCTCCCAGCAAATACTATCTTGTTTGATGATTACGCATATGCCTTAGGAGTTGTTTGAAACCAACTGCATTAGATATCCTGGCCGCCCTGGCCCTAGAACCTACACCTAGAGTTCGTAGGACGAGTGCCTAGTAATGCTAGGTACGAGTAGACACGGGTGAATGGAGTCACTCGTCGCGTAGGTGATTTCAAAACTTACAGAAATCTCACTGAGGTAAGTTGTTTTATATGCTTCTGATTTAAATGGAGACCGGGCGGAGATTTTATGAGTTACTCATGGTTTATGATATTGTGCACTGGACTCCGCCCGAGTCGCATAAGGCCCGTTCGCTGTTCGCCTGCTGATCGGCATAACATTGCTAGAGTGCTTATCCGGGATAATGGACCGGTGAAAGCTTACTTGTGCCATCCGAAGAACAGAGACAGACTCCTACTGTGACACCTTGGGGAGCTTGTAGTCGAGGGAGGGCTGACCCGACGTGACCGTGGTATCGCTCCTAAGGCGGCACAACCTGGGAACAACGGAAGGATTGAATCGAACTTGGGATGGGACAAGTGGAGAAGGGGGCTATATGTGAGAACGCGATGGCTAGTAAGCATATACCCCTGGCATTCCTAGTTATTCCCGGGAATTAACAAATCGATTCGAATCGCTGATGCTCACCAGGTGTGAGAATGCCGGATATCGCACACGGGCAACGTAGTAATAATTGGAACATACTGTTTACGAAGTCACGCTTTTAATACAACATGCTTGGATGTGTATGATCTATCCTACTATTCAGGGCGTTGCCCATCCACCGGTTGGAGGTCGATGGACTTGGGAGATGCTTTGAGGTCGAGGGAGGGCTGGCCCGACGTACCGTGGTATCGCTCCTGAGACGGCTACTCCCAAGGGGTTGGATGGAAGCGCAGTGAATCTTGGGACAGGACATGTTTTCATGATTTACTTTTCATGCAAGTATTTACCTTATGTTATAAATGAATCTTTATGAATAATGGATAGCAGCTGTCAAATCCTGCTATCTGATATCAACATGACCTTGTTTAAGAATCAACAGCTAAGGATCCACATGATTAGTAAGCATGCTTTGCGTCAGCCGTAAGCCCCGTCCATTAAGTCCTACTGAGTAATTAGTACTCAGGGTTTGCCCCCACTTTTGGATTACAGGTACCGATGATTTTGGACAACTGTGCTGGAGGTGGTAGTACCGGTGGGCTCGGTGCTATTCGCCTTGTTCATCCCTTCGTGAAGACTACTTAAGTATATTATTCCGCTGCGAGATGTTTTGAAAACGCTTCCGCTATATTTATATACTCTAAATTCGCTTCCGCTATATTTGAACATGTATTTGATTTCATACAATTGAGTTGTAAATTAATCCTATAACTCTCTATTTCAACTGCCTGTGATGATGTAATTGTTGTGGCTCCTTCGAGAGTCGGATGTGTTTGATGTCGGTTCCTCGGAATTGGTGTTATCGAGAGCTCGAAGGACTCTCGACGGACTACCGGGTTTAGTCTGGCCTAAGTGCACTGCGAGCCAGAGGTGGCAGGTGTGCTTAGTCTAGATTAAGCAGGGCGGTTCCGCCACAGCTGGTATCAGAGCCGATCAAACACAGACAACAGTTATATCATCAAGTTTTGTTTTACAAACCTATTTTCGAAAACCCATCTTCAAGTAATTCAAAGTGAGAGTATACGCTATGCCCGTATAAGGATGTTAGTGTTATCCAGGTGACATCGCTGACATTCTGACCTAGATAGAACTCATATGCATATTCGGTGCTTTGAGAAACAACTTTTCGGCCATAGCTATCCCCAGTACTGGTGGAAGCTATCGGGTTTTGCGAACGGTTGTGAACCCTGCATTCATGCCCCGTAGTACAAGCTCTTTAAGGGTGGTGGGCATGTTTGAGGCTTTGATACCCACCACACTTACATTTGGTTTTGGGATCCACCTTTTTCTCGACAATCCCCAGTACTGGTGGAAAGTCAGGCTTTGAGGAAAAGGTGCATCGGCCCACCTACGTTGTCCACGCAGCGGTCACGCGTGGATGCCACATTAGGTGGTAATGTATGAGCATGCATTCTTCTGCAGGTACACTGACCACGTGCGAAACTAAGAACGACTAGAGAACGGCTAGTTGCATTAAAGAGAGACGTGCATATATGTCACCGAATTATCGCTAGCTATATATATAATACATAGGATGTGGGATGTGAGACCGAATAGGACGAATCATGCATCATGTATCTTTTGCTATCATTTTGGGGATACTACTAAAAGACAAATGGGATAAATTGCGACCTAACCAAACTTCCTACACATTTCACTCTCATAATACAATTAATTTTACAAAGAGGGGTTCCCCCACGATAACCCGAACGACCACGGTCAGAAGCAACACCTGAATGAAGTTGCATCCCTCACCCAATTCGTGAGAAATTTGATATTAGAGCTAGTTACATACCAAAGGAATAGAGGACTAGACATTAGAGAACTTCCATAATTGGACATCCATCCAAATCGATCGCCTTGACCAGCATCTAAAACTGCGCCCAAGTTCCCATTAGCAGATTCGTTTATCCAGACCTATAAGACGTTTGCTAACACTCTAAGTGCAATTGAGCTATTCTGTTCACTTACATGCTTTCATGCATCCAGCATGTAATTATGGTGTTATGACCTTTTTATCACCGCATCGGCTGCACAAAAGCTCTTGGACTAAACTCGACTGGCTTTATTTCTGCAGATGGTCACCCCACCAGAGACATCTGCTCAGGGGGCTGCTCATGGAGCCCCATCTTCTTCTGAGTTGGCCACTCAGGTCGCTCAGCAACTCATCGACTTGATAGCTCAAGCGCAGCAACGGCGCGACCCGCAAGAGATCAGCTACACTGACTTTGCGGCGCTACAACCGCCCATCTTCACCACTGCCCCAGATCCATTGGATGCTGATGACTGGCTTCGGATCATCGAGTCCAAGTTCAGTCTACTGCCCCAACTCACTGAGCAACAGAAGGCTCGTTTCGCGGCACAGTGTCTACATGGTCCCTCGGGGGCCTGGTGTGCTTCATTCCTGGCAATGCAACCAGCCGGGCACCAGGTCACGTGGGATGAGTTTCGTGCGGCTTTTCGGGCTCACTATCTCCCGCCTAGCCTCATCGAGCTCAAGCAACGAGAGTTCCGTGCACTTCGACAAGGGAACATGTCGGTACTCGAGTACGTGCAGGCTTTCATCCGCCTGTCGCAGTACTCCCCGGAAGACGTCAACACTGACCCACGTAGGGCTACCCGTCTGTTGGATGGATTTGATCCCACCCTGCTGACTCACTTGGGGCGCAGCTACGACAGCTTCACTGAGTTGGTAGACGTCGCCATCGACATGGAGGATCGCCTTAATCATGCCCATGAGGATCAGCGCAGGAAAAGACTTGCAAGCACACTTCAGTCAGGTCCCTCTCAGCGGCAACGGGTTGTGCTTCATCGTTCACCACTTATACATTACATCGATATGCCCCAGCAACAAGAACCACACTGGGGAACGCAACAACCCTCCTCTTGCAGTGCACCACCTCGTCCGCCTGCTTTAGTGCCACCGGCCAAACAAAGTGCCAAATACCCCTGCTACAATTGTGGAAAGACCGGCCATTTCAGCAAGAATTGTTTTGCCCGTCGGCGAAGCCAGGCACCATTGTTGATTAGAGACAACCCACGCCAAAGTAAGAAGAAAGGACCAAAGCGAGATCTAGCCCCAACAGAAGGTCGTGTGCACTATACCCATGTAGATCAGATTCCAGAAGGTGAACCAGTGTTAGCAAGCATATTTCTTGTCAACGAGCACCCTACTGTGGTTTTATTTGACTCCGGAGCAACCCACACTTTCATCAGCAGGTCATATGCAACCAAACATGGTTATCACATTGATAATATGAAGGCCAAATACCATATCACAGCCCCGGGATCACCGATTGACACGAATCAGATTGTGAGGCACTTACGCTTGTGCATAGGCACAGAGGATTTCTATGTTGACCCTGTGGTACTTCCTAACCAGGGGATCGACATTATCTTGGGGATGGATTGGATGAAGGAGCACAACGTCTTGTTGGATATTACTAGTAGGATAGTTCAGATTAAGTCTAGCAAGAGTGGGAAAGTTATGCACATTCATCTGCCAAGTCACAAGCATTCGCCACCCACAGTAAATGCCACAGAAGCCCAGTTGATCAAGAAAATACCGGTGGTTTCTGATTTTCCAGATGTGTTCCCGGAAGAGCTTCCAGGGCTCCCACCGGATAGAAATGTTGAGTTCGCCATTGAGCTTGTACCTGGCACGGCACCTGTCTCCAAGAGACCGTATAGAATGGCACCTGATGAACTGAAGGAGCTAAAAACACAACTGCAGGAGCAGTTAGACAAAGGGTTTATTCGACCTAGCTCATCACCTTGGGGTTGTCCCGCCCTCTTTGTTGAGAAGAAAGACCAAGGTGGTAAGAGATTATGTGTGGACTATCGACCGTTGAATGCTGTTACTGTCAAGAATAAGTACCCTTTGCCACACATTGATATCCTATTTGATCAGCTTGGGGGAGCCACAGTTTTCTCCAAGATTGATCTTAGGTCCGGGTACCATCAAATTAAGGTCCGAGAAGAAGACATACCGAAGACTGCTTTCTCCACGCGTTATGGGCTTTATGAGTATCTTGTCATGTCCTTCGGTTTGACAAATGCACCGGCTTTCTTCATGTACCTGATGAACTCGGTGTTCATGAATGAGCTTGACAAATTCGTGGTAGTATTCATTGATGACATCTTAGTGTATTCCAAGAATGAGAAGGAGCATGAAGAACATTTGCGGATAGTGCTATCTCGCCTTAGAGAACATAAACTTTACGCCAAGTTCAGCAAGTGTGCGTTTTGGCTAAAGGAAGTGGCATTCCTAGGCCATATCTTGTCAGCGAAGGGAGTGGCTGTCGATCCCAGCAAGGTGGAAGATGTGCTGAATTGGAAGCAGCCACAAACTGTGACAGAGATACGGAGTTTTCTTGGTTTAGCGGGCTACTACCGCCGCTTCATCAAAGATTTCTCAAAAATAGCAAAGCCTATGACAGCATTAACCCAAAAAAATGCAAAGTTTGCGTGGAGCCCAAAATGCGAAGAAGCATTTGGAACATTGAAGAAGCTCCTGACTTCAGCACCTGTTCTGGCTCAACCAGACATCACCAAGCCGTTTGACGTTTATTGTGATGCCTCTGGTAGCGGCCTCGGTTGTGTTCTGATGCAAGAAGGGAGAGTGATTGCATACGCATCCTGCCAACTGAGGAAACATGAGGTGAATTACCCAACTCACGATCTTGAGCTACTTGCAGTTGTTTATGCACTGAAGAAATGGAGACATTACTTGCTAGGCAACACTTGTCACATTTACACTGACCACAAGAGTCTCAAATACATCTTTACCCAACCTGAATTAAATATGAGGCAAAGACGGTTGTTAGAGTTGATAAAGGATTATGACCTAGAGGTTCATTACCACCCCGGCAAGGCTAATGTAGTAGCAGATGCATTGAGCCGTAAAGCTCATTGCAACTTCATTGAAGCTCGTCCAACAGTGAGAGTGCTATGCTGTGAGATTGGGGACATAGAAATGCCAACAGCGCTGGAAGCTGAACTTTACAACCTTGTCCTTGAACCAACCATAAAAGATCAAATCATAGCAGCGCAAAAGCAAGATAAGGGCATGGCACATATTCGAGATGAGATCGATGACAAGAAGAAGGCCTGTTTCAAGCTTGACGAAGAAGGAGTCTTGTGGTTCAAAAACCGCTTAGTAGTGCCAAAGGATATGGAGCTGAGAAAGAAAATCCTAGATGAAGCTCACACCTCCATGTTCACCCTACACCCGGGCAGCAACAAGATGTACCAAGATTTAAAGCAAAAATTTTGGTGGACCCGGATGAAACGGGAGATCGCCAAGTATGTGTCTGAATGTGACGTATGCCAAAGAGTGAAAGCTGACCACTTGAAGCCTGCGGGTATGCTTCAGCCCCTAGCAGTTCCCGCCTGGAAGTGGGAGGATATACACATGGACTTCATTGTGGGATTGCCTCGCACACAGAAGGGGTATGATTCCATTTGGGTAATTATTGACCGGTTCACAAAATCTGCACATTTCATCCCTGTCAAGACCACCTATCGAGCAAAACAATATGCTGAACTATATATTTCCCGGATTGTATCCTTGCACGGTGTCCCTCTAACCATCACTTCGGACAGAGGCTCACTGTTTTTGTCACGCTTCTGGGAGCAATTGCAAACTGCTCTTGGAACCAAATTAATTCACAGTTCGGCATACCATCCTCAAACCAGCGGCCAAGTTGAAAGAGTGAATCAGATCCTTGAAGATATGTTGAGAGCCTGTGCATTGACCTATTCCACCAAGTGGGATGAATGTCTCCCCTTGGCAGAGTTCGCCTACAACAACAGCTATCAAAAGAGCTTAGATATGGCACCTTTCGAGGCCCTATACGGTAGACGGTGCAGAACACCACTCAACTGGTCTGAGCCAGGTGAGCGTGTCACATTTGGACCTGACTTGGTAACACAAGCAGAAGAACAAGTTAAATTCATTCACGAAAATCTAAAGAGGGCACAGTCTAGGCAGAAAAGCTACTCAGATAAGAGGAGAAGACCCTTAGTCTTTGAGAAGGATGATCATGTGTATCTCCGTGTGTCACCCATGAAAGGAGTACACCGGTTTGGAGTAAAAGGCAAGCTAGCACCAAGATATGTTGGTCCGTTCAAGATCACAGAGCAATGTGGGCCAGTTGCTTATCGACTGGGGCTACCACCACATCTAGCTGCGGTTCATGACGTGTTTCATGTCTCGCAACTCAAGAAGTGTTTAAGAGTGCCAGAGGAAGTGATTGATACATCTCAAATACGGATCCAACCAGACCTCACTTATGAAGAGAAGCCCATAAAAATCCTCGACCAAAAGCAAAGATCAACGCGGCGAAGAACCATCAACTTCTACAAGGTGCAATGGAGTAATCACTCCGAAGAAGAGGCAACATGGGAACAAGAGGAATTTTTACGAACAAAGTATCCCGGATTCCTTCCATCCACTTCGAATTGAGTACGTCACAGCAATTTAAAGTTTTGAACTCATACACAATGCACTTTCTTCTCATTAACTTATACACCCACTTCACATCAGAATCTCGGGACGAGATTTCTTTAAGGGGGGTGGGTTGTGATGCTCCGGCATCTCAAGTGCATAATCATTCATCATACATGCAACATTCATCATAATACATCATGCAATGACATGCATTTGAGCCCTAGTTCAAATTTGGTTGAGGTGCAAATTGTTGAAACCTGTTTTCTGCAGATACGTCTCTGTGATTGTGCTCATAACTTTGATTCTATTTAGATTTGGGTGAAACTTATATTGACAAACTTGTAGACAATTTTGTTGGGAACAACTTTGGTAATTGGTGCTTTAACATGCATGAAGGTTTGCATAGAGTTTTGGGGCTTTTTCTGTTAACATGTGAAATCTGTCCAAACCTGACCAGTTTAGTAATTTTGAATTTTCTTGATCTTAAACCCAAAATCTTGCAATGCTGGTATTGAGAAAGTTGTAGATCATGAAATTCTAAACAACATTGGTATAAAACTCCTTTTGTGAAAGTGCCTATAAAATAGACTTTTAGAATTTACAAGCTAGAGGGTTTTGTTGGTCAAACCTTAGTCAGCAGTTTAAATTCAAATTTACACCAGAATTTTGAATAGAACATGGTATACAAGTTTATAAGAGAAATGTATAGGAACAAATTTAGAACATTTCATCCAATTGGGGTATTTTCGAATTAGGCCTTTAACTCATTCAAAAACGCGAAATACAAACCCTAGTCTCTGCAGTCAAACTGAGGTTTTGCAATTTCGGGATTTTTTCCCTCTTCCTCACTCACTGACAGCGGGCCCCACCGGACGGATTCCCGCCCGCGGGTTTCGGAACCGGCCGACGGTGGGTCCCACCGTTCTTTTCGCTGCATACACTCGGTCCGTGGACCACCTCTCTCTCTTTCTCACCTCGGGCCCACTTGTCAACCGCCCCGGTCCACTGGACCACGTCCACCCCTTCTCCACCGGCCTCCTTCCCTTCTCCCTCGCGTGCACGCGGCAGGCGCGCTCTGCCCGCGCCGCGCGTGGCCGACGCCGGCCGGCCGACGCCGCGCCCCGCGCCCCGCCCGCACCTGGACGGAGTCCCGGCCAGGGCCACTCCTCCTTCGGCCTTAAGCCGCGGACGACACCCCCTCCGTTTCCCCTTTCACTTCCCCGCTCTCACTCTCCCTCGCTCGGTGCACCGAAGCCGCCATTGACGGCGCTCGGGCCGACCTCGCCCCACCGCTTTGGGCCGCCTCCTCCCCGTCCAACGCGCGCCCCGCACGCCCTTCGCCTCCCTCCACCCTCCGGCGTAGCTCTCGTCCCCCGCCGTCGCTCCTAGCCCCTCTCCCCACGCGCGTGCCACCGCGGCCGCCATAGCTACCGGCCCCTCACCGCGGAGGACCACCCTCGGGCCATCCCCCTGCCCCCACTTCACCCCCAACGGCTTCCCCATCTCCCCGCGCAACCGGCGCGCCACCCCGTCGCCCTTCCCCTCACCGGAGCCGCCGGATCCACACCCGCGCCGCCGTCGGTGCACGACACCGCGGCCGCCAGTTCACCACCGCCGCCTGCCTCTCCTCTGCACCGCCGGCGACGAGACCTAGAGGGTCAAGTTCGCCGTCGCGGGAGGCACGACCCCGGCCTACCTCGGCTCCAAGATCCTGCCCCGACGCGCCGTCCCGCGCGCGGGAACGGGAGACGCGCCGCGCCGTTCGCCCCGGCCGGAGGTGGAAGACGAAGGCGCTGATTTTGCAGAAAGGACCCTCCACTTGTCGGTTATTTTCCCACTGTTGCATGAGTCTTGAATAACTTATGAATACACCCCTAGATCTATTAGGGTTTCACAGTTTAACCCGAGCCGTCGCATTTTGCAGATTTAACCCCGGGCTTTCGGCGTTTCGCGGTTAGATCCAGAGCGCTGTACACTGAGTCTCGCGAAACTTACAGTCTAGCCCCTGGGATCTATGGTTAATTACGTATGAGTCCCTGGATCTAATGTTTTTCCATTAATTTTTAGTTATTTCGGCTGAAACTTTGAAAAATCATAACAATTAAAATAAAAATCCAAAATGGGCAAACTCAGTGGCTATGGACTCCTTGTGAGTAGATCTACAGGATAGGTATGATGTGGATGTGTGAAAAGACTGTTTTGCCCCTGGTTTAGTGCATGCATGGTGTAGGTAAATAAATGGTAAAAGTGTACCAAATGAACTCCAAAAATTATGAAACTTGGACAGTAGCTTTGTTATGGCATCTAGGTGCTGTGTGATTTTTGGTAGCACTAGCATTGACTGTTTAATTACTGTTTTGCCCTTATGCATGTGAAGTGTGTATTTAATTAACTTGGACAAGGAAGGCTATATAAAATATGCTCAAATATGACCTTTAGTATTTTTCATGCACTTCACGTAGTATGAGTAACTCACTGGTAGAATATGAGGTTGTGCATGCATGTTTAAGCTGCTGAATTGAAAATAATAAAATGCTACTAGTTGAAAAAGGAAAAAAATAGGAAAAAGTGTATTTAAACTGCTAATAAAATTATGGGAAAAATCTAGTAGCGTTATGGAGTATGTTGCTGTATGTGGTAAAGATTTGAAATCGATTGGAGTTTTCTAACTACATGAACTTATGAGTGCATTTTATTCATAAAGGTAGCGTGTCCATTAATTTGCATGTATATGTTTAACTTTAAGAGACAACTTCATTTCATTTGATGGGGACTGTGTACACATATAGAACTATTATTTCTAATAACTTCAAGGATAAAATGTAGCGAGGGTTTGTATGATTTCTTAGTGATGGACTGTATGATTTCTTAGCAAAGTCGTTAAGTTTTCTTGTTATGGGGTGTGTTTAAACTAAGAGTACCCGAACCCATTCTTCACAAGCTACTTGATCGTGCCTTATATTTCATTGACACCTCATGCATACATTCGCAATTCGTTGCACTCATAGTTGCACTATGTCATGCATATAACCTGTATCATATGCCTGCATTTACATTCTCTTGCACTCACTTGCATTTTATCATGCATATAGACCCCGCGTGCAAAGAGCTATCAACACCGGAGAAACCAGCGATCAAGGAAACGGACAACAGGCTATATCCGGAGCCAGAAGACGAAGGGTCGCTGATTAAATCCGTCCCTGCTTCAAGGGGTTGCCTGGGGCAAAGCCTCACAACCCGGCAAACTAACCTAGTTTAGTTTGTTGGTTTTCTTAAGATCAATCGAAGGTAGGCAGGACCATGATTTCTCCCAGCAAATACTATCTTGTTTGATGATTACGCATATGCCTTAGGAGTTGTTTGAAACCAACTGCATTAGATATCCTGGCCGCCCTGGCCCTAGAACCTACACCTAGAGTTCGTAGGACGAGTGCCTAGTAATGCTAGGTACGAGTAGACACGGGTGAATGGAGTCACTCGTCGCGTAGGTGATTTCAAAACTTACAGAAATCTCACTGAGGTAAGTTGTTTTATATGCTTCTGATTTAAATGGAGACCGGGCGGAGATTTTATGAGTTACTCATGGTTTATGATATTGTGCACTGGACTCCGCCCGAGTCGCATAAGGCCCGTTCGCTGTTCGCCTGCTGATCGGCATAACATTGCTAGAGTGCTTATCCGGGATAATGGACCGGTGAAAGCTTACTTGTGCCATCCGAAGAACAGAGACAGACTCCTACTGTGACACCTTGGGGAGCTTGTAGTCGAGGGAGGGCTGACCCGACGTGACCGTGGTATCGCTCCTAAGGCGGCACAACCTGGGAACAACGGAAGGATTGAATCGAACTTGGGATGGGACAAGTGGAGAAGGGGGCTATATGTGAGAACGCGATGGCTAGTAAGCATATACCCCTGGCATTCCTAGTTATTCCCGGGAATTAACAAATCGATTCGAATCGCTGATGCTCACCAGGTGTGAGAATGCCGGATATCGCACACGGGCAACGTAGTAATAATTGGAACATACTGTTTACGAAGTCACGCTTTTAATACAACATGCTTGGATGTGTATGATCTGTCCTACTATTCAGGGCGTTGCCCATCCACCGGTTGGAGGTCGATGGACTTGGGAGATGCTTTGAGGTCGAGGGAGGGCTGGCCCGACGTACCGTGGTATCGCTCCTGAGACGGCTACTCCCAAGGGGTTGGATGGAAGCGCAGTGAATCTTGGGACAGGACATGTTTTCATGATTTACTTTTCATGCAAGTATTTACCTTATGTTATAAATGAATCTTTATGAATAATGGATAGCAGCTGTCAAATCCTGCTATCTGATATCAACATGACCTTGTTTAAGAATCAACAGCTAAGGATCCACATGATTAGTAAGCATGCTTTGCGTCAGCCGTAAGCCCCGTCCATTAAGTCCTACTGAGTAATTAGTACTCAGGGTTTGCCCCCACTTTTGGATTACAGGTACCGATGATTTTGGACAACTGTGCTGGAGGTGGTAGTACCGGTGGGCTCGGTGCTATTCGCCTTGTTCATCCCTTCGTGAAGACTACTTAAGTATATTATTCCGCTGCGAGATGTTTTGAAAACGCTTCCGCTATATTTATATACTCTAAATTCGCTTCCGCTATATTTGAACATGTATTTGATTTCATACAATTGAGTTGTAAATTAATCCTATAACTCTCTATTTCAACTGCCTGTGATGATGTAATTGTTGTGGCTCCTTCGAGAGTCGGATGTGTTTGATGTCGGTTCCTCGGAATTGGTGTTATCGAGAGCTCGAAGGACTCTCGACGGACTACCGGGTTTAGTCTGGCCTAAGTGCACTGCGAGCCAGAGGTGGCAGGTGTGCTTAGTCTAGATTAAGCAGGGCGGTTCCGCCACAGCTGGTATCAGAGCCGATCAAACACAGACAACAGTTATATCATCAAGTTTTGTTTTACAAACCTATTTTCGAAAACCCATCTTCAAGTAATTCAAAGTGAGAGTATACGCTATGCCCGTATAAGGATGTTAGTGTTATCCAGGTGACATCGCTGACATTCTGACCTAGATAGAACTCATATGCATATTCGGTGCTTTGAGAAACAACTTTTCGGCCATAGCTATCCCCAGTACTGGTGGAAGCTATCGGGTTTTGCGAACGGTTGTGAACCCTGCATTCATGCCCCGTAGTACAAGCTCTTTAAGGGTGGTGGGCATGTTTGAGGCTTTGATACCCACCACACTTACATTTGGTTTTGGGATCCACCTTTTTCTCGACAATCCCCAGTACTGGTGGAAAGTCAGGCTTTGAGGAAAAGGTGCATCGGCCCACCTACGTTGTCCACGCAGCGGTCACGCGTGGATGCCACATTAGGTGGTAATGTATGAGCATGCATTCTTCTGCAGGTACACTGACCACGTGCGAAACTAAGAACGACTAGAGAACGGCTAGTTGCATTAAAGAGAGACGTGCATATATGTCACCGAATTATCGCTAGCTATATATATAATACATAGGATGTGGGATGTGAGACCGAATAGGACGAATCATGCATCATGTATCTTTTGCTATCATTTTGGGGATACTACTAAAAGACAAATGGGATAAATTGCGACCTAACCAAACTTCCTACACATTTCACTCTCATAATACAATTAATTTTACAAAGAGGGGTTCCCCCACGATAACCCGAACGACCACGGTCAGAAGCAACACCTGAATGAAGTTGCATCCCTCACCCAATTCGTGAGAAATTTGATATTAGAGCTAGTTACATACCAAAGGAATAGAGGACTAGACATTAGAGAACTTCCATAATTGGACATCCATCCAAATCGATCGCCTTGACCAGCATCTAAAACTGCGCCCAAGTTCCCATTAGCAGATTCGTTTATCCAGACCTATAAGACGTTTGCTAACACTCTAAGTGCAATTGAGCTATTCTGTTCACTTACATGCTTTCATGCATCCAGCATGTAATTATGGTGTTATGACCTTTTTATCACCGCATCGGCTGCACAAAAGCTCTTGGACTAAACTCGACTGGCTTTATTTCTGCAGATGGTCACCCCACCAGAGACATCTGCTCAGGGGGCTGCTCATGGAGCCCCATCTTCTTCTGAGTTGGCCACTCAGGTCGCTCAGCAACTCATCGACTTGATAGCTCAAGCGCAGCAACGGCGCGACCCGCAAGAGATCAGCTACACTGACTTTGCGGCGCTACAACCGCCCATCTTCACCACTGCCCCAGATCCATTGGATGCTGATGACTGGCTTCGGATCATCGAGTCCAAGTTCAGTCTACTGCCCCAACTCACTGAGCAACAGAAGGCTCGTTTCGCGGCACAGTGTCTACATGGTCCCTCGGGGGCCTGGTGTGCTTCATTCCTGGCAATGCAACCAGCCGGGCACCAGGTCACGTGGGATGAGTTTCGTGCGGCTTTTCGGGCTCACTATCTCCCGCCTAGCCTCATCGAGCTCAAGCAACGAGAGTTCCGTGCACTTCGACAAGGGAACATGTCGGTACTCGAGTACGTGCAGGCTTTCATCCGCCTGTCGCAGTACTCCCCGGAAGACGTCAACACTGACCCACGTAGGGCTACCCGTCTGTTGGATGGATTTGATCCCACCCTGCTGACTTGCTTCAGTGCCACCGGCCAAACAAAGTGCCAAATACCCCTGCTACAATTGTGGAAAGACCGGCCATTTCAGCAAGAATTGTTTTGCCCGTCGGCGAAGCCAGGCACCATTGTTGATTAGAGACAACCCACGCCAAAGTAAGAAGAAAGGACCAAAGCGAGATCTAGCCCCAACAGAAGGTCGTGTGCACTATACCCATGTAGATCAGATTCCAGAAGGTGAACCAGTGTTAGCAAGCATATTTCTTGTCAACGAGCACCCTACTGTGGTTTTATTTGACTCCGGAGCAACCCACACTTTCATCAGCAGGTCATATGCAACCAAACATGGTTATCACATTGATAATATGAAGGCCAAATACCATATCACAGCCCCGGGATCACCGATTGACACGAATCAGATTGTGAGGCACTTACGCTTGTGCATAGGCACAGAGGATTTCTATGTTGACCCTGTGGTACTTCCTAACCAGGGGATCGACATTATCTTGGGGATGGATTGGATGAAAGAGCACAACGTCTTGTTGGATATTACTAGTAGGATAGTTCAGATTAAGTCTAGCAAGAGTGGGAAAGTTATGCACATTCATCTGCCAAGTCACAAGCATTCGCCACCCACAGTAAATGCCACAGAAGCCCAGTTGATCAAGAAAATACCGGTGGTTTCTGATTTTCCAGATGTGTTCCCGGAAGAGCTTCCAGGGCTCCCACCGGATAGAAATGTTGAGTTCGCCATTGAGCTTGTACCTGGCACGGCACCTGTCTCCAAGAGACCGTATAGAATGGCACCTGATGAACTGAAGGAGCTAAAAACACAACTGCAGGAGCAGTTAGACAAAGGGTTTATTCGACCTAGCTCATCACCTTGGGGTTGTCCCGCCCTCTTTGTTGAGAAGAAAGACCAAGGTGGTAAGAGATTATGTGTGGACTATCGACCGTTGAATGCTGTTACTGTCAAGAATAAGTACCCTTTGCCACACATTGATATCCTATTTGATCAGCTTGGGGGAGCCACAGTTTTCTCCAAGATTGATCTTAGGTCCGGGTACCATCAAATTAAGGTCCGAGAAGAAGACATACCGAAGACTGCTTTCTCCACGCGTTATGGGCTTTATGAGTATCTTGTCATGTCCTTCGGTTTGACAAATGCACCGGCTTTCTTCATGTACCTGATGAACTCGGTGTTCATGAATGAGCTTGACAAATTCGTGGTAGTATTCATTGATGACATCTTAGTGTATTCCAAGAATGAGAAGGAGCATGAAGAACATTTGCGGATAGTGCTATCTTCTTGAGTTGCGAGACATGAAACACGTCATGAACCGCAGCTAGATGTGGTGGTAGCCCCAGTCGATAAGCAACTGGCCCACATTGCTCTGTGATCTTGAACGGACCAACATATCTTGGTGCTAGCTTGCCTTTTACTCCAAACCGGTGTACTCCTTTCATGGGTGACACACGGAGATACACATGATCATCCTTCTCAAAGACTAAGGGTCTTCTCCTCTTATCTGAGTAGCTTTTCTGCCTAGACTGTGCCCTCTTTAGATTTTCGTGAATGAATTTAACTTGTTCTTCTGCTTGTGTTACCAAGTCAGGTCCAAATGTGACACGCTCACCTGGCTCAGACCAGTTGAGTGGTGTTCTGCACCGTCTACCGTATAGGGCCTCGAAAGGTGCCATATCTAAGCTCTTTTGATAGCTGTTGTTGTAGGCGAACTCTGCCAAGGGGAGACATTCATCCCACTTGGTGGAATAGGTCAATGCACAGGCTCTCAACATATCTTCAAGGATCTGATTCACTCTTTCAACTTGGCCGCTGGTTTGAGGATGGTATGCCGAACTGTGAATTAATTTGGTTCCAAGAGCAGTTTGCAATTGCTCCCAGAAGCGTGACAAAAACAGTGAGCCTCTGTCCGAAGTGATGGTTAGAGGGACACCGTGCAAGGATACAATCTGGGAAATATATAGTTCAGCATATTGTTTTGCTCGATAGGTGGTCTTGACAGGGATGAAATGTGCAGATTTTGTGAACCGGTCAATAATTACCCAAATGGAATCATACCCCTTCTGTGTGCGAGGCAATCCCACAATGAAGTCCATGTGTATATCCTCCCACTTCCAGGCGGGAACTGCTAGGGGCTGAAGCATACCCGCAGGCTTCAAGTGGTCAGCTTTCACTCTTTGGCATACGTCACATTCAGACACATACTTGGCGATCTCCCGTTTCATCCGGGTCCACCAAAATTTTTGCTTTAAATCTTGGTACATCTTGTTGCTGCCCGGGTGTAGGGTGAACATGGAGGTGTGAGCTTCATCTAGGATTTTCTTTCTCAGCTCCATATCCTTTGGCACTACTAAGCGGTTTTTGAACCACAAGACTCCTTCTTCGTCAAGCTTGAAACAGGCCTTCTTCTTGTCATCGATCTCATCTCGAATATGTGCCATGCCCTTATCTTGCTTTTGCGCTGCTATGATTTGATCTTTTATGGTTGGTTCAAGGACAAGGTTGTAAAGTTCAGCTTCCAGCGCTGTTGGCATTTCTATGTCCCCAATCTCACAGCATAGCACTCTCACTGTTGGACGAGCTTCAATGAAGTTGCAATGAGCTTTACGGCTCAATGCATCTGCTACTACATTAGCCTTGCCGGGGTGGTAATGAACCTCTAGGTCATAATCTTTTATCAACTCTAACCACCGTCTTTGCCTCATATTTAATTCAGGTTGGGTAAAGATGTATTTGAGACTCTTGTGGTCAGTGTAAATGTGACAAGTGTTGCCTAGCAAGTAATGTCTCCATTTCTTCAGTGCATAAACAACTGCAAGTAGCTCAAGATCGTGAGTTGGGTAATTCACCTCATGTTTCCTCAGTTGGCAGGATGCGTATGCAATCACTCTCCCTTCTTGCATCAGAACACAACCGTACTATGATGCAATTTATGGTTATTTATGTTGATATTAAATTGAGACGGGGCGGAGCGTACATTTACTTTCGTGGTGTGCGTTGTTGTTCTCCGGCTCCGCCCCTGTCGCATAAGGCCTGTTCGCTGTTCGCCTGCTGATTGACACAATATTGCTAGAAGTGCTTATCCGGGTCGTGGGACCGGTGAAAGTCTTACCGGCCCCGTCCTACTATTCATGGTGCTGCCCATCCACTGATAGGGGGCCGATGGACTTGGGAGGTGCTTGGAAGTCGAGGGAGGGCTGACCCTACACACAGTGGTATCGCTCCTGAGACGGCTACTCCCAAGGGTTAGGTGGGGGCGCTGTAAATCTTGGGACGGGACAGGTGGAGACGAGGGATATATGTGTGGAACGCGATGGCTAGTAAGCATATATCACTTGGCATTTTTAGTTATTCCCGGGAATTAAAAAATCGATTCGAATCGCTGATGCTCACCAGGTGTGAGAGTGTCAAATGTCGCACACGGGCAACGTAGTAACAATCCAAATTACTATGCCAATGTACATGTTTTCAAATACTACATGTTTGGGGTACATGATGGATTTCTTACATGCAACTGATGATGGATTACTCTCATGCAAGTTTTTATGATTTACTTTTCTGCAAAGAGTTACCCTGTTATCATGATCTATTCTTAATATGATGAAGGATAGCAGCTGTCAAATCCTGCTGTCATCAAACTAACACTTTGATGAAATAAAATCAATGGCTAAGGACAAACAATGGCCCAACTTACATGCCCTCCTCTTCTGCCGCGTGAGCCCACGCTTCGGCATCAGTCCGAGATACAAAACCAACGCAGCATGACTTAGTTTGCCTAGAATGAAGAGGGCGAAAATTAAACTTTTTCCTAATCCAAAAACTTGTACACGCTTGTAAGTAATAACCAATTAATATAATGCTTTTCCATATATGTAGGCCGATGGGAGAAACTTAATTCAACACAGGTTTTGTTCCATCCACTGTTGTTAACATATCATTTGTTGTGGGACTTGGAATCGAGGGTTGTTGGACTTGTTGGGAATATGAATGAGGAAACCACACCATAGAAACGAAACCTAAAAATATGCATCACCAAAGTTGTTTTGGCCCAATTTACATGCCCTCCTCTTCTGCCACTTGAGCCCACGCTTCAGCAACAGTCCAAGACACAAAACCAGTGCAGCATGAATCCGTTTGCCTAGACTGAAGAGGGCGAAAATTAAACTTTTTCCTAATCCGAAAACTTGTACACGCTAGTAAGTAAGAACCAATGAATATAATGCTTTTCCATATATGTAGGCCGATGGAAGAAACTTAATTCAATACCAGTTTTGATCCATCCACTGTTGTTAACATATCAATTGTTGTGGGACTGGGAAATGAGGGTTGTTGGACTTGTTGGTATGATGAATCCACACCATAGGAAAGAAACCTCAAAAACATGCATCACCAAAGTTGTTTTGGCCCAACTTACATGCCCTCCTCTTCTGCCACGTGAGCCCACGCTTCGGCATCAGTCCGAGATACAAAACCAACGCAGCATGACTCAGTTTGCCTAGACTGAAGAGGGCGAAAATTAAACTTTTTCCTAATCCGAAAACTTGTCACGCTAGTAAGTAGGAACCTTTGAATATAACGATTTTCCATATATGTAGGCCGAAGGGAGAAACTTAATTCAATACAGGTTTTAATCCATCCACTGTTGTTAAATATCAATTGTTGTGGGACTCGGAATCGAGGGTTGTTAGACTTGTTGGTATGATGAATGAGGAAACCACACCATAGGAAAGAAACCCCAAAAATATGCATCACCAAAGTTGTTTTGGCCCAACTTACATGCCCTCATCTTCTGCCACTTGAGCCCACGCTTCGGCATCAGGACGAGATATAAAACCAGCGCAGCATGACTCAGTTTGCCTAGACTAAAGAGGGCGTAAATTAAACTTTTTCCTAATCCGAAAACTTGTACACGCTAGTAAGTAAGGGCCAATGAATATAATGCTTTTCCATATATGTAGGCTGATGGGAGGAACTTAATTCAATACAGGTTTTGATCCATCCGCTGTTATTAACATATCAAATGTGATCGGACTCGGAATCGAGGGTTGTTGGACTTGTTGGGAAGATGAATGAGGAAACCACACCATAGGAACGAAACCTCAAAAATATGCATCACCAAAGTTGTTTTGGCCAAATTTACATGCCCTCCTCTTCTGCCACTTGAGCCCACGCTTCAGCAACAGTCCGAGACACAAAACCAGTGCAGCATGACTCCGTTTGCCTAGACTGAAGAGGGTGAAAATTAAACTTTTTCCTAATCCAAAAACTTGTACACGCTAGTAAGCAGGAACCAATGAATATAATGCTTTTCCATATATGTGGGCCGATGGGAGAAACTTAATTCAATACAGATTTTGATCCATCCACTGTTGTTAACATATCAATTGTTGTGGGACTCGGAATCGAGTGTTGTTGGACTTGTTGGTATGATGAATGAGGAAACCACACCATAGGAAGGAAACCCCAAAAATATGCATCACCAAAGTTGTTTTGGCCCAACTTACATGCCCTCTTCTTCTGCCACTTGAGCCCGCGCTTCGGCATCAGGATGAGATACAAAACCAGCACAGCATGACTCAGTTTGCCTAGAGTGAAGAGGGCGAAAATTATACTTTTTTGTAATCCGAAAACTTGTACACGCTAGTAAGTAAGAACCAATGAATATAATGCTTTTCCATATATGTAGGCCGATGGGAGAAACTTAATTCAATACCAGTTTTGATCCATCCACTGTTGTTAACACATCAATTGTTGTGGTACTCGGAATCGAGGGTTGTTGGACTTGTTGGTATGATGAATGAGGAAAACACACCATTGGAAAGAAACCTCAAAAATATGCATCACCAAAGTTGTTTTGGCCCAACTTACATGCCCTCATCTTCTGCCACTTGAGCCCACACTTCAGCATCAGGACGAGATACAAAACCAGAGCAGCATGACTCAGTTTGCCTAGACTGAAGTGGGCGAAAATTAAACTTTTTCCTAATCCGAAAACTTGTACACGCTAGTAAGTAAGAACCAATGAATATAATGCTTTTCCATATATGTAGGCCGATGAGAGAAACTTAATTCAATACCAGTTTTGATCCATCCACTGTTGTTAACATATCAATTGTTGTGGAACTGGGAAATGAGGGTTGTTGGACTTGTTGGTATGATGAATCCACACCATAGGAAAGAAACCTCAAAAATATGCATCACCAAAGTTGTTTTGGCCCAACATACATGCCCTCCTCTTCTGCCATGTGAGCCCACGCTTCGGCATCAGTCCGAGATACAAAACCAACGCAGCATGACTCAGTTTGCCTAGACTGAAGAGGGAGAAAACCACACCATAAGAAAGAAACCTCAAAAATATGCATCACCAAAGTTGTTTAGGCCCAACTTACTTGTCCTCATCTTCTGCCACTTGAGCCCACGCTTCAGCATCAGGACGAGATACAAAACCAGCGCAGCATGACTCAGTTTGCCTAGACTAAAGAGGGCGAAAATTAAACTTTTTCCTAATCCGAAAACTTGTACACGCTAGTAAGTAAGATCCAATAAATATAATGCTTTTCCATATATGTAGGCCGATGGGAGAAACTTAATTCAATACCAGTTTTGATCCATCCACTGTTGTTAACACATCAATTGTTGTGGTACTCGGAATCGAGGGTTGTTGGACTTATTGGTATGATGAATGAGGAAACCACACCATAGGAACGAAACCTCAAAAATATGCATCACCAAAATATGCATCCTCAAAAATATGCTTTGGAATCAGTTTGAGGTATTGAATTAGGAAAAAGGTTTGGTGATGCATATTTTTAAAGTTTCATTCCTATGGTGTGGTTTCCTCATTCATCTTCCCAACAAGTCCAACAACCCTCGATTCCGAGTCCCACAACAGCTGATATGTTAACAACAGTGGATGCATCAAAACTTGTATTGAATTAAGTTTCTCCCATCGGCCTACATATATGGAAAAGCATTATATTTATTGGTTCCTACTTACTAGTGTGTACAAGTTTTGCAAGAGAAAAAGGAAAGATGAATAGGGATAGAAAAGAACCCATCTATTTATTATATAACAACTCTTATGCTGTTGTGGATCAAAGTCCAACAACACATCAACAATCATTACAAAGAACCAAATCACACATGTAGCACAATAACAAGCATACAAACTCGCACTATTCGTTCTCTTTAACTATACAATGGACTTCCTTATACATGCCTCTCTCACAAAAGGCTGTCGTAGGGTAAGGTATGGGTGAGATATATAATGGATGATACGAGCAAAGCAAAAGATAGAATAAGTGACAAGGCTCATAAGTGAGTAAGAAGATAAGGGAAAGCAGTTAAGGGTAAGACAGGAGTAACGCTTTTTTTTTATTTGAATACTATAAAAAAGTGATGGAGTTAAACATGTTATAAAAGATATAACGACTATTGATGAGATAATATAGAGAGCCAAGGGGAATATAGAGAATCAAGGATTCAATATAGAGAACCAAAGAACTTACTACCGATAGAGAATGAATTACCATATATGAATACAAGAAGATCAACAAAAGAAATACGATGAGGTCAAGGGTGTAGGGACTGCTTATGGATAGAGTTTTGATAGTAGTGGAAGCAACAAACTCAAAAGATCGAAGACGTTCGAATTGATCAAGGATGGCAATTCAACGGTAGGGAAAACAAGGATAACTGGAGATCAAAGTTGTAGAAATTGCTCGAGGATAGCAATTTGATAGCAAGGAAAGCAAGAATAGTGGAAGTGAAGGATAATATAGCAAGGGAAGGTCAGAAAACGAACCGTGCTAACTAGGCTTACGTCCTACAGTCAACACAGCTCTGATACCACTTCTGTCATACCCGGTTTTAGAAACAAAACTAGATGACACCGTATGTGTGCCCAGGATCTATTTTCCACACATACAGCCGACTTCATCAGTGAATATCAATAGACAGTGCATTATATAAGCGTATAAAACTTACATTTGACACAAAAGTCAATATATCATAGTATAGCGGAACTTCTATCTCGTAGCGGAGCTCCATCTTCACTGGAAGGTTGACTGGGGGCACGTACGCCTAAACACATTGTAAACTTCTGGATCCACTCCGTCTTCATATCATCATCAACTTGTATAGAGAAGAACTATAGGTTTGGGATAGCAAGGGTGAGTACATGGCGCACTCAGCAAGTATTCCGTTTAGGATAAAAGTGGACTAGCTTTACAGTGGACAGGCATAGCGGTTGCTTTTAGTTGGTCAAGTTTTATTACGAGCAATGATTAGCATAACCCATCCCATAACTGAAATATTATAAGTAAATAAAATAATTGAGTATCAACCATTGTCGTAACTGCCACCATTATAATCATCACCACTGTCATCATCACTGTCATCACCATTATCATCATGAGCCATTCTTTGAAAACTCTAATCTATGAGGGTCCAGGCCACTCTTAACCGTGAGCACGACTGATATATCAGTTTTAAACACTCTCGAGAGGTTGTACATCTTTACCCACAAGTCATGATTCTCATATGCCAAGAGGTGGCCAAACCCCATATATTCACTATCCTTTGATGAATCGGCAGGGTTTCATTGCAAGACCTTTACAAAGAATTCCTAGAGTTATGGCCCACTCGTTACAGGTTACTCCAGTTAACTAAAGATATGAGAGTTCCGTTCCAAAGGGTGACAGTCAAACTGCACCACATTGGCAAAGGGCAAAGTCCCATATCCCCCAGACCCCTCATACGCCATGTTTCAGGAAAGTAAGCCAAAACTCTAGTTCATCTAATTAATCAGTCAAGCCCAGTGCCCATGTGAGTCTTGTGGTTGTACTGTTTTCCTGGGTGGTCGCTCGGCGAACCGATCCTTATGGTGAAGCACTTGAGCAAAACCAACAAAACATGCCCAAGTCTCCATGTTGCTAAAACCAAACTTTTATCATCAAGTTCATCATTAATTAAACAAGATTAGCAACGTGAATATAAAGATGTTGAGCGATAGCATTAATCTACACATCACAGCCCATTCCAAGTTTCATAGGCATATAAAGACATATGAGGCTAGTCATCCTTAATAGGAGCAATCAAATTGGGCTCTAGATTGTGTAATTAATGTAAATAGGACATAGGTCAAAGAATACTTGTCTTATTCCCAACTATATAGCTGCTCAAATAATCTTCACTTATAGGTCTTGAAAAGCTTGATCTTCACTCTCACGTACCATACTCGTTCTATACGTGACAACACAAACGACATACAAGACAGACAATCATACATGCATAAAAAACAATACACCGATCAAAAGAAAAGCTTTATAAAACATGTTAAAAGAGAGGGCTCGTTGCTACAGTTAGGAGAGCGCAAGAAACGCTGAAAACGGAGCTACTGTTGGAAAGATACAACTAATGAAAGATTTTCTTATTAAACACGTAAAGACCAATATGTTGGGTTTATTTTAATTAATAAATAACATATGTAAGATATTTCGGAGAAACATCTCTGTTGGAATTAATTCAGATTAGATTTGGATTAAAAACCGTATTTAAAGCTAGTCACATTTTATTCAAGATATTTCATATAGATTAAACCGGTTAAATATTTAGTTACAAAAGATAGCATGTAAGCATCTAATCGGAGCATGACATGTGTCGGGTTTATACTAAACAAGTTATTAAACAAAGCACATTAAAGTTGATATTATTCACTTTAATGTTTAATAACAAAAAGCCAGAGGTTAAACCCTAAATTGATTTTATTTATACAAGAATAATGAGAATAGCATTAACCCAATTAATATTTATATTTAAAAATAGAAACACATAAGTAAGATAAACATGAAAACTAAAGTGTAAGTATCATTGTTACGGGACTAACGCAGCATGAATGGCATAAAATAGAGTTAAAGCGAATTGGATACAGAAGATTAAGGATCGATGCGCGTGGACATGATTAACAGTATACCTTAGGAGCTGAAGCAGATCAAGATTCATGGGGTTCAAATAACAGTACTCATGAATTGGCCAAAGTTTGGGATTCGATCCGCTGAAAGGTATGAATTAGATCAGACTAAAGGAATCAAAAGGATTTGCTGTGTTGAGATGCAAGGTTGTCATAACTCGTAGGATATATATACGGATGATTACCATCTGGTTTCGCGACCCCTCTTCTTCACCAGATGCATCTCCGTGTCTGGTTCTGACCTGCTGATGTTGCATGCAGCAGGGGCTTTGATCTTGTGTTGGTCCGATCCTACAGCTTGCACGTACGGGAACTCATCTGGTAGCTAGCTTCTTTGGAGTCCAAGTCGCAGGAGTCTTCCTCGCCGGCTAGCTTGAACGTTCATGTGTGCTGGAAGGAGCTCGAGTACATGGCCTGGATGGAGGATCGAGCAAGGCACTGGGCAGGCCAGAACAGCAGGCAGCAGCAGGACGTTGGAGCTTCAGGAGACCACGCGCACGACCGCAAGTGGTGGACAGGCCAGGGATGGAGTCAACGGGGCAGGGCAGGGCAACGCGATGTTGGAGACGTGAGACTTCCGGTGGATGGCCGGCCAGCGCAGCACATGTACGTCGTGCATGGAGTCCTGTGGTGCCTAGTAGGACAGGAACAGGATGATGATGAGCTGCCCTGGTTCGAGACGGCGGCACAACACAGATGAGAGAAATATAAAGAAAGAAGAAAGGTATAAAAGGTTTACTGGCAATGAAGACACTCGTCGGAGTCGGAGAAAAGCTACAGACTATCATAGGGCTCCCAAACTTCCGGACCTCCATAGAGTAGTCTATATTTTTATGTGCCGTTTAGAGGAGGGGTTGGATTTATTATATAGGGAGAAGAGCCGGTAAATGCGCGTCAACTAGCAAGGTGGTATTAATTGATTTACACCTCCCAACTTCACTAATGGGCTTAATGAGCTTAAAGCCCTTTAGAAAACCCATAAATGGGCTTTCGGGGTTTATTAAAATTCCGGCATATTTAAATGGAGAAAGCCCAAGTAAATTCGGAATTATTTATTTTCGGAATTAAAATAATTATAGATAAGTCTAGAATCAATACTTGAAGTCCGAAAAATATGCCGACGGTCTCAAAAATTTTAGGAAAAAATCCCAGAAATAGTTTTGGACCTAATGAACCCAAATAAAATATTTGGAGCTCATGGAAAGGTTCTTAAGAACTTCCAATAAATGGGCTGTGCTCTACGGAAAACAGGAAAAGCTTCTAGGAAAATCTAGAAAGTTCCTAGAAAAGGTTACTTGTAGTTTAAACTCATTTAGAAAATCTTTATCACTCAAAAACATCATGTGAACCAGCATGAATGCAACACATATATTATTATAACATAGATTATATTTGTTCTGTTTACAAAATAATTATTTCCTACACTAAATATCTATGTAAATATATAACTGCTTCACAAAATTTTAAATATTCAAGAAATTCACTGTATTAATTCAAGCCAAAAGTGTCACATTCCAAATTGGAAAATTTGGGGTGTGACATATATCAATTGGTTCCTACTTACTAGCGTGTACAAGTTTTTGAATTACGAAAAAGGTTAATTTTCGCCCTCTTCAGTCTAGGCAAACTGAGTCATCATGCGCTGGTTTTGTATCCCGGCCCGATGCCGAAGCGTGGGCTCAAGTGGCAGAAGAGGAGGGCATGTAAGTTGGCCCAAAACAACTTTGGTGATGCATGTTTTTGAGGTTTCGTTCCTATGGTGTGGTTTACTCATTCATCATACCAACAAGCCCAACAACCCTCGATTCCGAGTCCCACAACAATTGATACGTTAACAACAGTGGATGGAACAAAACCTGTATTAAATTAAGTTTCTCCTATCGGCCAACATATATTGAAAACCATTATATCCATAGTTTCCTACTTACTAGCGTGTACAAGTTTTCGGATTAGGAAAAAGTTTAATTTTCGCCCTCTTCGGTCTAGGCGAACTGAGTCAAGCTACGTTGATTTTATATCTCGTACTGATGCCGAAGCGTGGGCTCAAGTGGCAGAAGAGGAGGGCATGTGAGTTGGGCCAAAACTACTTTGGTGATGCATATTTTTGAGGTTTCGTTCCTATGGTGTGGTTTCCTCATTCATCTTCCTAACAAGTCCAACAACCCTCGATTACGAGTCCCACAACAATTGATATGTTAACAATAGTGGATGGGACAAAACCAGTATTGAATTAAGTTTCTCCCATGACCATTGGTTCCTACAGGCGTGTACAAGTTTTCGGATTAGGAAAAAGTTTAATTTTCGCCCTCTTCTGTCTAGGCAAACTAAGTCATGCTGCGCTGGATTTGTATCTCGGACTAATGCCAAAGCGTGGGCTCGAGTGGCAAAAGAGGAGGGCATGTAAGTTGGGCCAAAACTACTTCGGCGATGCATATTTTTGAGGTTTCGTTCCTATGGTGTGGTTTCCTCATTCATCATACCAACAAGTCCAACAACCCCCGATTCTGAGTCCCACAACAATTGATATGTTAACAACAGTGGATGGATCAAAACTGGTATTGAATTAAGTTTCTCCCATCGGCCTACATATATGGAAAAGCATTATATTCATTGGTTCTTACTTACTAGCGTGTACAGTTTTCGGATTGGGAAAAGTTTAATTTTTGCCCCCTTCAGTCTAGGCAATCTAAGTCATGCTGCGCTGGTTTTGTATCTCAGCCTGATGCCAAAGCTTGGGCTCAAGTGGCAGAAGAGGAAGGCTTGTAAGTTGGGCCAAAACAACTTTGGTGATGCATATTTTTGAGGTTTCGTTCCTATGGTCTGGTTTCCTAATTCATCATACCAACATGTCCAACAACCCTCAATTCCGAGTCCCACAATAATTGATATATTAACCAAAGTGGATGGTTTAAATTGGTATTGAATTTTGTTTCTCCCAACGGCCAACATATATGGAAAAGCATTATATTCATTGGTTCCTACTTACAAGCGTGTACAAATTTTTAGATTAGGAAAAGTTTAATTTTCGCCCTCTTTAGTTTGGGCAAACTAAGTCATGCTACGTTGGTTTTGTATCTCGGACTAATGCCGAAGCGTGGGCTCAAGTGGCAGAAGAGGAGGGCATGTAAGTTGGGCCAAAACAACTTTGGTGACGCATATTTTTGAGGTTTCATTCCTATGGTGTGGTTTCATCATTCAGCATACCAACAAGTCCAACATCCCTCGATTCCGAGTCCCACAACAAATGATATGTTGACAACAGCGGATGGATCAAAACATGTATTGAATTAAGTTTCTCCCATCGGCCTACATAAATGGAAAAGCATTATATTCATTGGTTCCTACTTACTAGCGTGTACAAGTTTTTAGATTAGGAAAAAGTTTAATTTTCGCCCTCTTCAGTCAAGGCAAACTGAGTCATGCTGCGTTGGTTTTGTATGTCGGACTGATGCCAAAGCGTCGGCTGAAGTGGCAGAAGAGGAGGGCATGTAAATTGGGCCAAAACAAATTTGGTGATGCATATTTTTGAGGTTTCGTTCCTATGGTGTGCTTTCCTCATTTATCTTCCCAACAAGTCCAACAACCCTCGATTCTGAGTCCCACAACAAATGATATGTTAACAACAGTGGATGGAACAAAACCTGTATTGAATTAAGTTTCTCCCATCGGCGTACATATATGGAAAAGTATTATATTCATTGGTTTTTACTTACTAGCGTGTACATGTTTTCGGATTAGGAAAAGTTTAATTTTCTCCCTCTTCAGTCTAGGCAAACTGAGTCATGCTACGCTGGTTTTGTATCTCATCCTGATGCCGAAGCATGGGCTCAAGTGGCAGAAGAGGAGGGCACGTAAGTTGGGCCAAAACAACTTTGGTGATGCATATTTTTGAGGTTTTGTTCCTATGGTTTGGTTTCCTCATTCATCATACCAACAAGTCCAACAACCCCCAATTCTGAGTCCCACAACAATTGATATGTTAACAATAGTGGATGGATTAAAACCTGTACTGAATTAAGTTTCTCCCATCAGCCTACATATATGGAAAAGGATTAAATTCGATGGTTCCTACTTACTAGCGTGTTCAAGTTTTCGGATTAGGAAAAAGTTTAATTTTCGCCCTCTTTAGTCTAGGTAAACTGAGTCATGCTGCGTTAGTTTTGTATCTCGGACTGATGCCGAAGCGTGGGCTCAAGTGGCAGAAGAGGAGGGATGTAAGTTGGGCCAAAACTACTTTGGAGATGCATATTTTTGAGGTTTCATTCCTATGGTGTGGTTTCCTCATTCATCATACCAACAAGTCCAACAACCCTCGATTCTGAGTCCCACAACAATTGATATGTTAACAACAGTTGGTGGATCAAAACTGGTATTGAATTAAGTTTCTCCCATCGGCCTACCTATATGGAAAAGCATTATATTCATAATTTCTTACTTACTAGCGTGTACAGTTTTCGGATTAGGAAAAAGTTTAATTTTCGCCCTCTTCAGTCTAGGCAATCTGGGTCATGCTGCGCTGGTTTTGTATCTCAGCCTGATGCCAAAGCTTGGCCTCAAGTGGCAGAAGAGGAAGGCATGTAAGTTTGGCCAAACCAGCTTTGGTGATGCATATTTTTGAGGTTTCGCTCCTATGGTATGGTTTCCTAATTCATCATACCAACATGTCCAACAACCCTCGATTCTGAGTCCCACAATAATTGATATATTAACCAAAGTGGATGGTTTAAATTGGTATTGAATTTTGTTTCTCCCAACGGCCAACATATATGGAAAAGCATTATATTCATTGGTTCCTACTTACAAGCGTGTACAAATTTTTAGATTAGGAAAAGTTTAATTTTCGCCCTCTTTAGTTTGGGCAAACTAAGTCATGCTACGTTGGTTTTGTATCTCAAACTGATGCCGAAGCGTGGGCTCAAGTGGCTGAAGAGGAGGGCATGTAAGTTGGGCCAAAACAACTTTGGTGACGCATATTTTTGAGGTTTCATTCCTATGGTGTGGTTTCATCATTCAGCATACCAACAAGTCCAACATCCCTCGATTCCGAGTCCCACAACAAATGATATGTTGACAACAGCAGATGGATCAAAACCTGTATTGAATTAAGTTTCTCCCATCGGCCTACATAAATGGAAAAGCATTATATTCATTGGTTCCTACTTACTAGCGTGTACAAGTTTTTAGATTAGGAAAAAGTTTAATTTTCGCCCTCTTCAGTCGAGACAAACTGAGTCATGCTGCGTTGGTTTTGTATGTCGGACTGACGCCAAAGCGTCGGCTGAAGTGGCAGAAGAGGAGGGCCTGTAAATTGGGCCAAAACAAATTTGGTGATGCATATTTTTGACGTTTCGTTCCTATGGTGTGCTTTCCTCATTTATCTTCCCAACAAGTCCAACAACCCTCGATTCTGAGTCCCACAACAAATGATATGTTAACAACAGTGGATGGAACAAAACCTGTATTGAATTAAGTTTCTCCCATCGGCGTACATATATGGAAAAGCATTATATTCATTGGTTTTTACTTACTAGCGTGTACATGTTTTCGGATTAGGAAAAAGTTTAATTTTCTCTCTCTTCAGTCTAGGCAAACTGAGTCATGCTGCGCTGGTTTTGTATCTCATCCTGATGCCGAAGCATGGGCTCAAGTGGCAGAAGAGGAGGGCACGTAAGTTGGGCCAAAACAACTTTGGTGATGCATATTTTTGAGGTTTCATTCCTATGGTGTGGTTTCCTCTTTCATCATACCAACAAGTCCAACAACCCTCGATTCTAAGTCCCACAACAATTGATATGTGAACAACAGTGGATGGATCAAAACTGGTATTGAATTAAGTTTCTCCCATCGGCCTACATATATGGAAAAGCATTATATTCATTGGTTCTTACTTACTAGCGTGTACAGTTTTCGGATTAGGAAAAGTTTAATTTTCGCCGTCTTCAGTCTAGGTAATCTGAGTCATGCTGCGTTGGTTTTGTATCTCAGCCGGATGCCAAAGCTTGGGCTCAAGTTGCAGAAGAGGAAGGCATGTAAGTTGGGCCAAAACAACTTTGGTGATGCATATTTTTGAGGTTTCGTTGCTATGGTCTGGTTTCCTAATTCATCATACCAACATGTCCAACAACCCTCGATTCTGAGTCCCACAACAATTGATATGTTAACGAAAGTGGATGGTTTAAACCTGTATTGAATTAAGTTTCTCCCATCGGCCTACATATATAGAAAAGCATTATATTCATTGGTTCCTACTTACTAGCGTGTACAAATTTTCAGATTAGGAAAAAGTTTGATTTTCGCCCTCTTCAATCGGGGCAAACTAAGTCATGCTGCTTTGGTTTTGTATCTCGGACTGATGCCGAAGCATGGGCTCAAGTGGCAGAAGAAAAGGGCATGTAAGTTGAGCCAAAACAAATTTGGTGATGCATATTTTTGAGGTTTCGTTGCTATGGTGTGGTTTCCTCATTCATCTTACCAACAAGTCCAACAAACCTCAATTCCGAGTCCCACAACAATTGATATGTTAACAACAGTGGATGGATCAAAACCTGTATTGAATTAAGTTTCTCCCATCGGCGTACATGTGTGGAAAACCAAGATATTCATTGGTTCCTACTTGCTAGCGTGTACAAGTTTTTGAACTAGGAAAATGGTTAATTTTCGCCCTCTTCAGTCTAGGCAAACTGAGTCATGCTGTGCTGGTTTTATATCTCGGACTGATGCCGAAGCATGGGCCCTAGTGGCAAAAGAGTTGAGTATGTAAGTTGGGCCAAAACAACTTTGGTGATGCATATTTTTGAGGTTTAATTCCTATGGTGTGGTTTTCTCATTCGTCATACCAACAAGTCCAAAAACCCTCGATTCCGAGTCCCACAACAATTGATATGTTAACAACAGTGGATGGATCAAAACCTGTATTGAATTAAGTTTCTCCCATCGGCCTACATATATGGAAAAGCAATATATTCATTGGTTCCTACTTACTAGCGTGTACAAGTTTTTGGATTAGGAAAAAGTTTAATTTTCGCCCTCTTCAGTCTAGGCAAACTGAGTCATGCTGCGCTGGTTCTATATCTCGGCCTGACGCCGAAGCGTGGGCCCAAGTGGCAGAAGAGAAGGGCATGTAAGTTGGGCCAAAATAACTTTGGTGATGCATATTTTTGAAGTTTCGGTCCTATGGTGTGGTTTCTTTATTCATCTTCCCAACAAGTCCAACAACCCTCGATTTCGAGTCCCACATCAAATGATATGTTAACAATAGTGGATGGACCAAAACCGGTATTGAATTAAGTTTCTCCCATTGGCTTACATATATGGAAAAGCATTATATTAATTGGTTCCTACTTACTAGCGTGTACAAGTTTTTGAATTAGGAAAAAGGTTAATTTTCGCCCTCTTCAGTCTAGGCAAATTGAGTCATTATTCGCTGGTTTTGTATCTCGGCCCGATGCCGAAGCGTGGGCTCTAGTGGCAGAAGAGGAGGGCACGTAAGTTGAGCCAAAACAACTTTGGTGATGCATATTTTTGAGGTTTCGTTCCTATGGTGTGGTTTCCTCATTCATCTTACCAACAAGTCCAACAAACCTCGATTCCGAGTCCCACAACAAATGATATGTTAACAACAGTGGATGGATCAAAACCTGCATTGAATTAAGTTTCTCCCATCGGCATACATGTGTGGAAAAGCAATATATTCATTGGTTCCTACTTGCTAGCGTGTACACGTTTTTGGATTAGGAAAAGTTTACTTTTCGCCCTCTTCAGTCTAGGCAAACTGAGTCATGCTGCATCAGTTTTGTATCTCGAACCGATGCCAAAGCGTGGGCTCAAGTGGCAGAATGGGAGGGCATGTAAGTTGGGCCAAAACATCTTTGGTGATGCATATTTTTGAAGTTTCATTCCTATGGTGTGGTTTCCTCATTCATCTTCCCAACAAGTCCAACAACCCTCGATTCCGAGTCCCACAACAATTGATATGTTAACAATAGTGGATGGACCAAAACTTGTATTGAATTAAGTTTCTCCCATCGGCCTACATATATGGAAAAGGATTATATTCATTGGTTCCTACTTACTAGCGTGTACGAGTTTTTCGATTAGGAGAAAGTTTAATTTTCGCGCAAGTTAGTCTAGGCAAACTGAGTCATGTTGCGCTGGTTTTGTATCTCAGCCTAATGCCAAAGCATGGGCTCATGTGGCAGAAGAGGAGGGCATGTAAGTTGGGCCAAAACAACTTTGGGGATGCATATTTTTGAGGTTTCCTTCCTATGGTGTGGTTTCCTCAATCATCTTACCAACAAGTCCAACATCCCTGTATTCTGAGTCCCACAACAATTGATATGTTAATAACAGTGGATGGATCAAAACTGGTATTTTATTAAATTTCTCCCATCGGCGTACATATATGGAAAAGCACTATATTCATTGGTTCTTACTTACTAGCGTTTACAAGTTTTCGAATTAGGAAAAAGGTAAATTTTCGCCCTCTTCAGTCTAGGCAAACTGAGTCATGCTGTGCTGGTTTAGCCTGATGCCGAAGCGTGGGCTCGAGTGGCAGAAGACGAGGGCATGTAAGTTGGGCCAGAACAACTTTGGTGATGCATCTTTTTGAGGTTTCGTTCCTATGGTGTGGTTTCCTCATTCATTATACCAACAAGTCCAACAACCCTCGATTCCGAGTCCCACAACAATTGATATGTTAACAATAGTGGATGGATCAAAACCTGTATTGAATTAAGTTTCTCTCATCGGCCTACATATATGGAAAAGCATTATATTCATTGGTTCTTACTACCTAGCGTGTACAAGTTTTCCGATTAAGAAAAAGTTTAATTTTCGCCCTCTTCAGTCTAGGCAAACTGAGTCACGTTGCGCTGGTTTTGTATCTCAGCCTGATACCGAAGCGTGGGCTCTTGTGGCAGAAGAGGAGGGCATGTTAGTTGGGCAAAAACAACTTTGCTGATGCATATTTTTGAGGTCTCGTTCCTATCATTCATCCTACAAACCAGTCCAACAACCCTTGATTCCGAGCCCTAGAACAATTGATATGTTAACAACAGTGGATGGATCAAAACCTGTATTGAATTAAGTTTCTCCCATCGGCTTACATATATGGAAACGCATTATGTTCATTGGTTTCTACTTACTAGCGTCTACAAATTTTTGGATTAGGAAAAAGTTTAATTTTCACCCTCTTAGGCCTAGACAAACTAAGTCATGGTCCGCTGGTATCATCTCTCAACCAAGTGCGGAAGCGCGGGCTGAAGTGGTGGAAGACGAGGGCATGTAAGTTGGGCCAAAACAACTTTGGTGATGCATATTTTTAAGGTTTCATTCCTATGGTGTGGTTTCCTCATTCATCTTACCAACAAATCCAACAAACCCCGATTCCAAGTCCCACAACAAATGATACGATAACAATAATGGATGGACCAAAACCTATATTTAATTATGTTTCTCCCATCGGTGTACATATTTGGAAATGCATTATTTTCAATGGTTCCACCTTACTAGCATGCACAAGTTTTTGGATTAGGAAAAAGGTTAATTTTCGCGCTCTTCAGTCTAGGCAAACTAAGTCATGGCGCGCTGGTTTCATATCTCGGCCTAATGCCATAGCGCGGGCTCAAGTGGAAGAAGAGGAGGGCATGTAAGTAGGGCCAAAACAACTTTGGTGATGCATATTTTTAAGGTTTCGTTCTTATGGTGTGGTTTCCTCATTCATCTTACCAACAAGTCCAACAAACCTCGGTTCCGAGTCCCACAACAAATGACACGTTAACAACAATGGATGGACCAAAATCTATATTTAATTAAGTTTCTCCCATCGTCCTACATATTTGGACAAGCATTATATTCATTGGTTCCACCTTACTAGCATGTACAAAGTTTTTGGATTCGGAAAAAGTAAGATTTTTGCCCTCTTGAGGCTAGGCGAACTGAGTCATGGTGCATTGGTTTCGTCTCTCGGCCTGGTGCGAAAGCGCGGGCTCAAGTGGCAGAAGAGGAGGGCATGTAAGTTGGGCCAAAACAACTTTGCTGATGCATATTTTTGAGGTTTCGTTGCTATCATTCATCTTACAAACCAGTCCAACAACCCTTGATTCCGAGCCCCAGAACAAGTCGTATGTTAACAACAATGGATGGATCAAAACCTGTATTGAATTAAGTTTCTCCCATCGGCTTACATATATGGAAACGCATTATATACATTGGTTCCTACTTACTAGCGTGTACAAGTTTTTGGATTAGGAAAAAGTTTAATTTTCACCCTCTTAGGCCTAGACAAACTAACTCATGGTCCGCTGGTATCATCTCTCAGCCAAGTGCGGAAGCGCGGGCTGAAGTGGTGGAAGACGAGGGCATGTAAGTTGGGCCAAAACAACTTTGGTGATGCATATTTTTAAGGTTTCATTCCTATGGTGTGGTTTCCTCATTCATCTTACCAACAAGTCCAACAAACCCCGATTCCAAGTCCCACAACAAATGATACGATAACAATAATGGATGGACCAAAACCTATATTTAATTATGTTTCTCCCATCGGCGTACATATTTGGAAATGCATTATTTTCATTGGTTCCACCTTACTAGCACGCACAAGTTTTTGGATTAGGAAAAAGGTTAATTTTCGCGCTCTTCAGTCTAGGCAAACTAAGTCATGGCGCGCTGGTTTCATATCTCGGCCTGATGCCATAGCGCGGGCTCAAGTGGAAGAAGAGGAGGGCATGTAAGTAGGGCCAAAACAACTTTGGTGATGCATATTTTTAAGGTTTCGTTCTTATGGTGTGGTTTCCTCATTCATCTTACCATCAAGTCCAACAAACCTCGGTTCCGAGTCCCACAACAAATGGCACGTTAACAACAATGGATGGACCAAAATCTATATTTAATTAAGTTTCTCCCATCGTCCTACATATTTGGACAAGCATTATATTCATTGGTTCCACCTTACTAGCATGTACAAAGTTTTTGGATTCGGAAAAAGTAAGATTTTTGCCCTCTTGAGGCTAGGCGAACTGAGTCATGGTGCATTGGTTTCGTCTCTCGGCCTGGTGCGAAAGCGCGGGCTCAAGTGGCAGAAGAGGAGGGCATGTAAGTTGGGCCAAAACAACTTTGCTGATGCATATTTTTGAGGTTTCGTTGCTATCATTCATCTTACAAACCAATCCAACAACCCTTGATTCCGAGCCCCAGAACAAGTCGTATGTTAACAACAATGGATGGATCAAAACCTGTATTGAATTAAGTTTCTCCCATCGGCTTACATATATGGAAACGCATTATATACATTGGTTCCTACTTACTAGCGTGTACAAGTTTTTGGATTAGGAAAAAGTTTAATTTTCACCCTCTTAGGCCTAGACAAACTAACTCATGGTCCGCTGGTATCATCTCTCAGCCAAGTGCGGAAGCGCGGGCTGAAGTGGTGGAAGACGAGGGCATGTAAGTTGGGCCAAAACAACTTTGGTGATGCATATTTTTAAGGTTTCATTCCTATGGTGTGGTTTCCTCATTCATCTTACCAACAAGTCCAACAAACCCCGATTCCAAGTCCCACAACAAATGATACGATAACAATAATGGATGGACCAAAACCTATATTTAATTATGTTTCTCCCATCGGCGTACATATTTGGAAATGCATTATTTTCATTGGTTCCACCTTACTAGCATGCACAAGTTTTTGGATTAGGAAAAAGGTTAATTTTCGCGCTCTTCAGTCTAGGCAAACTAAGTCATGGCGCGCTGGTTTCATAGCTCGGCCTGATGCCATAGCGCGGGCTCAAGTGGAAGAAGAGGAGGGCATGTAAGTAGGGCCAAAACAACTTTGGTGATGCATATTTTTAAGGTTTCGTTCTTATGGTGTGGTTTCCTCATTCATCTTACCATGAAGTCCAACAAACCTCGGTTCCGAGTCCCACGACAAATGGCACGTTAACAACAATGGATGGACCAAAATCTATATTTAATTAAGTTTCTCCCATCGTCCTACATATTTGGACAAGCATTATATTCATTGGTTCCACCTTACTAGCATGTACAAAGTTTTTGGATTCGGAAAAAGTAAGATTTTTGCCCTCTTGAGGCTAGGCGAACTGAGTCATGGTGCATTGGTTTCGTCTCTCGGCCTGGTGCGAAAGCGCGGGCTCAAGTGGCAGAAGAGGAGGGCATGTAAGTTGGGCCAAAACAACTTTGCTGATGCATATTTTTGAGGTTTCGTTGCTATCATTCATCTTACAAACCAATCCAACAACCCTTGATTCCGAGCCCCAGAACAAGTCGTATGTTAACAACAATGGATGGATCAAAACCTGTATTGAATTAAGTTTCTCCCATCGGCTTACATATATGGAAACGCATTATATACATTGGTTCCTACTTACTAGCGTGTACAAGTTTTTGGATTAGGAAAAAGTTTAATTTTCACCCTCTTAGGCCTAGACAAACTAACTCATGGTCCGCTGGTATCATCTCTCAGCCAAGTGCGGAAGCGCGGGCTGAAGTGGTGGAAGACGAGGGCATGTAAGTTGGGCCAAAACAACTTTGGTGATGCATATTTTTAAGGTTTCATTCCTATGGTGTGGTTTCCTCATTCACCTTACCAACAAGTGCAACAAACCCCGATTCCAAGTCCCACAACAAATGATACGATAACAATAATGGATGGACCAAAACCTATATTTAATTATGTTTCTCCCATTGGCGTACATATTTGGAAATGCATTATTTTCATTGGTTCCACCTTACTAGCATGCACAAGTTTTTGGATTAGGAAAAAGGTTAATTTTCGCGCTCTTCAGTCTAGGCAAACTAAGTCATGGCGCGCTGGTTTCATATCTCGGCCTGATGCCATAGCGCGGGCTCAAGTGGAAGAAGAGGAGGGCATGTAAGTAGGGCCAAAACAACTTTGGTGATGCATATTTTTAAGGTTTCGTTCTTATGGTGTGGTTTCCTCATTCATCTTACCAACAAGTCCAACAAACCTCGGTTCCGAGTCCCACAACAAATGACACGTTAACAACAATGGATGGACCAAAATCTATATTTAATTAAGTTTCTCCCATCGTCCTACATATTTGGACAAGCATTATATTCATTGGTTCCACCTTACTAGCATGTACAAAGTTTTTGGATTCGGAAAAAGTAAGATTTTTGCCCTTTTGAGGCTAGGCGAACTGAGTCATGGTGCATTGGTTTCGTCTCTCGGCCTGGTGCGAAAGCGCGGGCTCAAGTGGCAGAAGAGGAGGGCATGTAAGTTGGGCCAAAACAACTTTGCTGATGCATATTTTTGAGGTTTCGTTGCTATCATTCATCTTACAAACCAGTCCAACAACCCTTGATTCCGAGCCCCAGAACAAGTCGTATGTTAACAACAATGGATGGATCAAAACCTGTATTGAATTAAGTTTCTCCCATCGGCTTACATATATGGAAACGCATTATATACATTGGTTCCTACTTACTAGCGTGTACAAGTTTTTGGATTAGCAAAAAGTTTAATTTTCACCCTCTTAGGCCTAGACAAACTAACTCATGGTCCGCTGGTATCATCTCTCAGCCAAGTGCGGAAGCGCGGGCTGAAGTGGTGGAAGACGAGGGCGTGTAAGTTGGGCCAAAACAACTTTGGTGATGCATATTTTTAAGGTTTCATTCCTATGGTGTGGTTTCCTCATTCACCTTACCAACAAGTGCAACAAACCCCGATTCCAAGTCCCACAACAAATGATACGATAACAATAATGGATGGACCAAAACCTATATTTAATTATGTTTCTCCCATTGGCGTACATATTTGGAAATGCATTATTTTCATTGGTTCCACCTTACTAGCATGCACAAGTTTTTGGATTAGGAAAAAGGTTAATTTTCGCGCTCTTCAGTCTAGGCAAACTAAGTCATGGCGCGCTGGTTTCATATCTCGGCCTGATGCCATAGCGCGGGCTCAAGTGGAAGAAGAGGAGGGCATGTAAGTAGGGCCAAAACAACTTTGGTGATGCATATTTTTAAGGTTTCGTTCTTATGGTGTGGTTTCCTCATTCATCTTACCAACAAGTCCAACAAACCTCGGTTCCGAGTCCCACAACAAATGACACGTTAACAACAATGGATGGACCAAAATCTATATTTAATTAAGTTTCTCCCATCGTCCTACATATTTGGACAAGCATTATATTCATTGGTTCCACCTTACTAGCATGTACAAAGTTTTTGGATTCGGAAAAAGTAAGATTTTTGCCCTTTTGAGGCTAGGCGAACTGAGTCATGGTGCATTGGTTTCGTCTCTCGGCCTGGTGCGAAAGCGCGGGCTCAAGTGGCAGAAGAGGAGGGCATGTAAGTTGGGCCAAAACAACTTTGCTGATGCATATTTTTGAGGTTTCGTTGCTATCATTCATCTTACAAACCAGTCCAACAACCCTTGATTCCGAGCCCCAGAACAAGTCGTATGTTAACAACAATGGATGGATCAAAACCTGTATTGAATTAAGTTTCTCCCATCGGCTTACATATATGGAAACGCATTATATACATTGGTTCCTACTTACTAGCGTGTACAAGTTTTTGGATTAGGAAAAAGTTTAATTTTCACCCTCTTAGGCCTAGACAAACTAACTCATGGTCCGCTGGTATCATCTCTCAGCCAAGTGCGGAAGCGCGGGCTGAAGTGGTGGAAGACGAGGGCATGTAAGTTGGGCCAAAACTACTTTGGTGATGCATATTTTTAAGGTTTCATTCCTATGGTATGGTTTCATCATTCATCTTACCAACAAGTCCAACAAACCCTGATTCCAAGTCCCAAACCAAATAATACGTTAACAACAATGGATGGACCAAAACCTATATTTAATTATGTTTCTCCCATCGTCCTACATATTTGGAAATGCAGTATGTTCATTGGGTCCTCCTTACTAGCGTGTACATGTTTTTGTATTAGGAAAAAGGTTAATTTTCGCCCTCTTCAGTCTAGGCAAACTGAGTCATGCTGCGCTGGTTTGATATCTCGGCCTGGTGCGGAAGTGCGGGCTCAAGTGGCAGAAGAGGAGGGCATGTAAGTTGGGCCAAAACAACTTTGGTGATGCATATTTTTAAGGTTTCGTTCTTATGGTGTGGTTTCCTCATTCATCTTACCTCATAATTAATATCCCGACATGCAAAAGTCTTGACATGGCATTTTTCCCGTTTCCTATGTGTGCACGTACATCTCAACATTGTCACCTCTCTCGAGAACTCCTATTATTGCAAATAAAACCCTATCCACTCAGGTTCAAGATCTAAACTCACAGTACCGTTCAGCCATCGTTTTATCAATAATTATATTTCTGAGCAGAGACAATGCATACACACATGATGATTACATTCGGTGGCCAAGTATTTATTTTATACTAAGGGCCTCGGGCCTCCTTCGAGCGCAAGATTAAAAAAAACATATAGAAATTTGGCAGAATGAAAACATAGAATCAGGAAAGAATCATGTGTACCAAAAAGGGCAAGAGATTATACTTGGTGCTGAGTTAAGTGTTGCTAAATATAGGCTCTAGTGACCGGATCTCTAAAAAATAGTAGAAACAATACAACAACATAGTGTCAAGGCTCATAATGAGGTATTTGCAACTTTGGTCTGGGGTTTTAGACTGATGGTGTCGTGGTTTTAGGAAGAGTACCCACAATACCAACTTCATCAATGTATAGGGTTTAGCTAAACCTTATTAGCAAATTTAACTAAACTCAGTGTGGCACATTCTCATGACCATATTGTCTGGTAGATCTGTCACACCCGGCTCATTTGGCCCATAGTGGCCCATGTGGTTGATATGAGATATTGTGAAGAGTTGAGTCCCACCTTGGTTGTTTAGAGTGGGATAGACCAATATATAAGGCTTCTAGAGTCCATCCCACCATTCCCAGGTTAATCCTTTTAAGCGAAGTGTAACACCCTAGGTGTTTGACATCAGCTAAGCAATGGATCTTAGCTCAATCATGCCATTGTGGTGACCAAGGTGCTAAGGTCAATTCCCTAGAGATGAACCTTGACTTAAATTTGGATGATATCCCTTTGCTTATATGTTGACCTTTTCAACTATATGCCAAGGTAATGTTGAAGGAGATCATTTCATGTGCTTCACACTCATTTCCATCTATTTGGAAGAGTGGAAACATTCCATGAAATTTAGAGTTAAAATGTTACATGAAATGATGAGACATACACTTTTAATTTGCTTTATGAAGTGGATGAGATCTTATGTCATCAACTAAGTCATGTAATCTTGCCCAAACAACTCTATTTTAGCTCATGAACAAAAGTCATGAAGGGTTCATGTTGAGCAAATGTCAAGACGATGCCCTTATTGGCCTAAAACCTATAATTAAAGAGCTATCATGAGGCTGTCTAAACGTAAGTGAAACTTCATCTTCTGTGCTAGTTATGAAGTTTGGCCCTAAACAAAGAGTGAAGTCCAAGTCATGAGGAACAAACTTGGCTTAATGACCCAAGTCTAATTCTCTATCTAAACCTGTCAAATCGAGGCATGGAAATCGAATCAGCTGCTAACTTTCAGACTTAGTTGATGACATAAGATCTCATGTTCTCCAATTTTTGTTAAGCAACTTGAGTTTGTCCATAAACAAAGATTGAAGTTAACCGATTGGACGACAACGTATCAAAAGTTGCGATCAATTTGAACTGAGTTGACAAGGTTTCGATGTTCGTTTCTAATTAACAATTAATCATTGACAATGCTGTTTAGGGAGTTCATTATCTCTTAATTCGAGAGCCTAATGAACATACACCCTTAATAGAATTTGTAGAGTGATCAGAGCTTGACAATCTTTGTTCTTGGCCCATGAGCTAAATCGGCCAGCAAGCGGCCCAAAATCAAGCTTGAATCGGCCCACATCGATGCATGCCAGCCGTTCGGTGGAATGCCCCTATGGGCGACGCGTGCCCTCGCGCGTCTGCCTCCCAGAGCGTGAGCAAGCCATTGCCGACAGCTGCCCCTCCACCTCACCTCATCCCTGCCTCTCCACTCGATGGGGAAACAGCAGGAGGCGAGGCGCATCACCTCTCCTCTCTCGTCCACTCGGCCCTGTCTCATCCTCGCTCGCCTCCGTGCGCCGCGCACAGTGCCATGGCCGGGCTCGCCATGCTTCTGCCGCGTTCTGCTGCGGCTATTGCTCCGCGCTGCATGCAAATGCACTTCGCGCGGGCGTGCCGTCGTCGGTGAGCCCTCTACCTGCGCGCGTGGCCCTGCGCCGCCGGACCGCCGATGCCTCCGCGGCCGCCCGCCCTCGGTCGCGTGACCGCGGGATAGCTTTGGGACGAGCCGAGGCCAGGTGCGGAGGAAGCCCGATGGTGCCCTGCCTGGACGGTCCGCCCTGCACGCCGCTGGTCTCCCTGCCGGTCCCAGGCCGCGTCCCGACGAGCCGATCCCGACGCCCCTTCCCGTCCCTGCTCTGTGTACGGGATGAGGAAGAAGAAAGGGGTAAGAATGAATTAGAAACTCTTTTCTGGTTTCTGATGTAAAAATGCCAAGGCACATAGATTTACATTTATGGGCTCGATTAATTTGCTAGGAAGTCTAGGGGTCCTGATGCAAAGTGATTTTTGTTTTTCTTTTATGCATTAATCGGCTGACACTTTGGAAATTCATAGTAATTCGTTGAAAAATCGTAAAATAGCAAATGAGGACTTTTTGGAATCCTTGTGAATAGATGATAATATGATAGTCTTTTGTAGAAATTTTGTACTGTTTATATTTATGTTTGATAAATAGGGATAACTTCATATCTCAAGTTATAGTGTTACAATTGCTGTGAAATTTTTATAAGGGCCTATGTATGCTGTGAGTGTGCTATGGTTAAATTTTTATGCATTTTGATTGATGGATGAAGGAGTTATGATTTTCCTTGCTTTGCATGTAAGGAAACTTTAGAAAATTCTAGTAGATTATTTATAAGTGTTGTAACAGTGATTTTTGGGGATCTCCCTTCTCTTGCCATGAGAAGCCTCACGAAAAAGTTTGAGCTGCATAGGGTGTCTCTAAATGGGTTTTCCTATTTATGCTCCCTTGCATCATGTGTTTTGTTATTTTCGATATCTCCAAAAGCACTTGGTCAAATGCTATGAAATTTGTACAGTAGTCTTCTGGGAGCATATTCTAGCTGCTGTAATTTTTTGTAGAATTTATGGTGCACTTTAGATGCATGATCTTATATATGTGCCTATTTTCCTTTTTTTTCAAAATAAATTAAGAAATAGGGTACATAAATTTTGTTTGGGGGTAAATGTTGCTTATTTTGGTGTTCACATATCATATGTAAACTGTTAGTATGCTTGCCGTGGCTTGGATATGCTTTTCAAATAATTATAGATGTCTATAATTCATTTTTAGGCAATCTGGACAGTTTTGGGGAGATTGCTAAATACTCCCCCTAGACTATGTTTTCTGTGGTTGAGTTGAATACAAAAAGTGTTCATAACTTGTTGATCTAGCTACTGACCAATTGTGATGGCCATTGCCTTAATATTCTAGGAGTTATGGCTGTTTTGGTTAAAGTTCAGAAATCTGCCTTCGTGCAGTCTCACTGGACAGTTTCTGTTCTTCTGCTATTTCGACCGTTTTACTTTGGGAATCTTGCTGTAATGCCTCAAAATGATTTATGGAGAATTTCCTAAGCTTTCTATAGAGTCTAAGTTTGATAATTTTCGATGTCTGTAGCTCCAGTTATGAATTTTCTTGTAACTGGGTTGTGTGTAGTTCAAAATCTGGAAAGTGCTTGTGTTGAAGTTGTTTGCATGACTTATGTTATGATTTATATACATGTCTTTCCTCACATTCATACATATGCATTGTGCATTTCATTTGGGTACGCTAGGTGAATCGCGAGAAGGACATGGATGATGTAATGTTGGAGCCAATCCTGAGGATGGTGTTTAGTGGTCCAACCCAAAGAAGCAAGAACTAAGATGGGAGATGCTCATCAAGACGGTGCGGCTAACTTGATTGACTTGAGTCCAATTCCAGGCAAGCCCCGGAGCATTCTCAACTTCCTATGTTTTACAAATTAAATTATGTTGAGTATTTTATAATGTTTTATGCATTAAGTGATAGGAGTTGTTTGAAAACCCTTGTTGCACATATATTCCTCTCCTTGTCCACCAAATAAATCCCGGAAATCCTATGTTTAAGTGTATGATCGACTAGTTGCTTAGTTATGCAACTAAACGGTAGAAGTTAGGTGAAGTTTTCACCTGCGAGAGATAGGTGGATACCTGAAACAAATGGAATATGGTGTGTCATGGGTGTACCAGATATTTTTTGTAAAACAAAATTATGGAGACCGGGCAGGAAAGTGGAGGCTACAGGACGAGGAGGTCCTGGGAGTCGGTAGTCCTATCTGAGTCGATTAAGGACTTGATCTTTGGAGCACTTCCTAATCGTTGAACGCAGCCTATCACTTAGCTGGCCGGCCTGAGGTTGCCGACCGCGAAGCCGAGTAGTTCTATTCAAGCCGGAAACCCGGTGAGTATAAAGTGCGGCTCGGAAGGGAGTCGTCGCATAGTCGATGGGCAAGGTGTTTAAAAGTCCTTCGCTGTTCCGGTGAGGCGATATCCCCGAGAGTGCGGCGCTTGCTGGGACCGCGAGACTTGAATGAGTCCAAAGGTAACCCAATGATCCCCGACGGGGGAAAACAGGGGTGAGTGTTAGGAATAATTCCCCAGCTGGGTAGTAATCGATTCGAATCGCCATCTCTCCTGGATAGTGAGAACTTGACGGAACGGTTTCAATGTAGCAAACTAAAAATAAATAATGATATGATGATGGGTTAATGATGATGATGGTGTTGATCACCCTGACGGTGATGTTTGGACATGATCCAATCGCATAGGGATGCTTGTTTATTTTTATACTTGTTTTAGCATAGATGCAAATCTAGTTTATAATTGAAGGTTTTAATTTGATGCAAGTTACACTTATAATTCTCTAAAAATGCCTTTATGCAAATTTTGTCAAGCCAGCTCCACTTATAAAGCCTTGCATGATCCTTGGTGTCTCTTAATTTAATTTATGACGGGTAAGTCTAGCTGAGTACATTCTCATACTCAGGGTTTATTCCCAAATTGTTGCAGGTTGTGATGTATCATGGTTATTGCAAGAAGTTGGATGGCTCCTGCCATAGCGGAGGAGTGAGATCATGGGCATGATCATTCTTATTTACCTTATCTGTTATGCTTTTGTGAAATATGACTAAGAGCTGGCATTGTAATAAAATGTTTCTATTTTGTTTTAAAGCTATGTTGCTTCCACTACTTTATATTTGGTTTATAATACTAAATTGATCTCCGATGAATGGTAAGGTGTTTCATATTACATTGAAATCTGTGATGGCAAACGATGTGGTGCACCGAATCAGTACGATCTTGGTACGTTGCGATGTTGGTTTGGAATCCTTCGAGATTTCAGTAACTTCAGGATTATACGAGTCTGAGTTTGATACTTAGTCACTTCGGTGATTACTTATCGAATTTTTGCTCTTATAATTTTGGGTCTGTGACACGAAGCGAGGACGAAAGTTTAAGTGGGATGGTGGTAGGTGTGGTTCTCTCAGCATGCAGAGTGGATTTGAGCCGTTTGGACTCTGGGGCATTACAAGATCCAAGCAATCACTTCGGTTGCCCTATTCAGTTGGTAGATAAGCCGACAGAATTCGGCTGTGAGAGCAAACAAGCCGAAATATGCCGGCTTGTGACCAGCCGAACAGGCCCACATGTGTATGTGCGCTCAGGTGGCAACCGCAACACCGTCCATTTCCTTCCTTTTCCAAAGAAAAGGCGGTTGATCAAGGAGCATGAAGCTAGACGTCGAATTAAGCTGAAATATGCCGGCTTGTGACCAGCCGAACAGGCCCGCTCAGGTGGCAACTGCAACACCGTCCATTTCCTTCCTTTTCCAAAGAAAAGGCGGTTGATCAAGGTGCATGAAGCTAGACACCGGCATGTGCATAAATAAAAAAGGCTGAGCTGTTCCAGCCAGCTAGAATCATTGGCATCAAGCTTCAAACATTGCCTTTTTCTCCTACATAAACCGATCATGGTTTAACGCTACACACCAAGGCAATCCGCGGCAACCAATCGGCAAGTGAGACGCGCGCGCAACTTCGACACAAAGACGTCGTCATGGCACCTACGGCCAATGGGCGCGGACGACAATGAGCTTCCACTCTTCCACCTGTCGCCGTGCGCGCACTACTACGTGCAGAGCCCCTCCGCAGCGTCGCACACACTCAGCCACCCGGCGTCCGACTCCATGGCGCTCATCCTCTTCCCCTTCCCGACCCTCCACCACGACGTGGACGCCCGCCGCGAACACGACCACGACCACGAGGATCTAACAGCTCCTTCCTAGTCAGCGGCGACAAGAAGCCCGGCAGGTGCTGCGCGTGGTGTCGTGGCGGTCATCAGGCCACCACGACGACGGCGACGGCGACGACGCGGACGGCGATGAGGCGGCCCAAAGGAGCGGGGCGTAGAGGTACGTGAAGCTGGACCCTGAGGCCCCATGCTGCTGCATCGCGTTCCAGGTGGCGGCCAGCGCGGCGTTCGCGCTGCTCGTCTTTGACCTGGCCACCAGGCCACGGCACCCCCAGGTGTCCTTCAGCGTCGGCAAGGTCCAGCGGTTCGCACTGGGCGAAGGGCTGGACGGCTCGGGCGTGGAGACCAGCTTCCTCAACTGCAACTCCTACGTCGATATGGTCATCGATAACTACTCCAAGGTCTTCACGCTGCGCGTTGGCCCGCCGCAGCGCTAGATGTCCTTCGGCCGATTCGTCTTGGCCATCTCATAGGCCAGCACGTCGATCGATCTCGTGCTCTCTCTCGTCTCTATTCATAACCGACCAGCTGCTGAGCTAAGCTGTTCCGTGTGTGGTCTTGCATTGCTATGCTGGTGCTGCAGGAAGACGGCGTCGGTCCATGCGGCACTTGGACGGTGAGGCTGTTCGTGGCAGCGCAGGACAAGCCCATGTACGCGGCGGGGCGCGGCATGCAGGACCTGCTGGACTCCAGCCACTCACCATCACCATTCCAGGGGCCGAGGCCTAGAGGTGGTGGCAGACAGAGTGTAGGGAGAGGAAGGGCGCCGATGGGCAGACAGCAAGTCAGACCAGATCAAGAGCATGGAAGAAATGGTGGCAAGCCAGGTCAGGATAAGAACCAAACCACAGATATGGAGGTGGAAGAGAAGAGAGAAGCTGTCCCAGAGGCTAAGGAAAAATTCATGGATGTAGTGTGCTTCAACTGTGGAGATATTGGTCATTTCAGTACTGCCTGTACCAAACCTAGGTGTTGCTTCATATGCAGAAAGGAGGATCATGTGGTGGAGAATTGTCCTGAGTGGAAGAAAGAACAATCAGTGGCCTAGTACTATGGGAGTGCTTGCAAGGGGTTAGGCTTTTATCACATTGATGTGGAACCTAGGGAACACAGATTTAGTCACTGGATAGGGCTGGACAATTTTGGTATTATAACAATAGAGCATGGTGACATCAACGAGGTTGAGTTAATACCACATTTGAGGAGGCTGTTTGATGAAACCTGGGACTGGAAACTGAGGTCTGAAGAGGAATACACATACATCACCAGATTACCACCCCACAAGAGAGTGGAGAATCTGGTCATTGGGAAGGCTACACTATTTGAGCTAGAGGGAACAAATGTTGTGGCCTCTATGAAACCTTGGAATGGAGATGTGGAACCAATCAGTAGACTGAAAGAGGTTTGGGTACAAGTCAAGGGCATTCCACCTAAGTGGGTTGATTGGTGGACCATTAAGGATATTGCCTTAAGCCTAGGACTGCTTCTGGAGGTAGATTGGACTGAATTGTTCAAAGTTTTTTTTTCAATGGCAAGGATCAGAATCAAATGCAAAAATCCAGCCAGAATTCCTTTTGAGAGGATATATGAGCTTGGTGGAAGTTGCTTCCTCATTCACTTCAAAACTGAAGGAGTGATGCAATTGGGAGAGCCTAAAGATGGGGGAGATGACCATGATGGAGATGGAAATGATGGTGATTCTCATGAAGACAAGAACAGGAAGGATGGTAAGGATAATGATGAAGAAGATCTAGAGGATGATGACTTACTAGATGATGAGCTTAGAGAGCAGGAGGGACAGGACAAAGAAAAGGGGACAAAGAATGGTGATAAGAGAAGTGTTAATCAGACTGGAGAAAAATCAAATCAAGGTAAAAGTGGACAAACCTCTACAAGACAGGGGGAAAGTAGGAGTGTTAGAAGATCGCTGGAATTCTTTGGAGTAAACCAAGAGCATTCTCTGGAACAATATGGCTGTGTGTACTTACTAAAGACCATCGAGATTGATGGAACTGAGGTAGAAGAGATAGAAGATATAACTGATAAGGGAGAGGATGTTCAGCTTGAGGAGGGTCAACTAAACTTGCCTTTGGAATGGATTGATCACTTAACCAACCTAAGAGAGGGTAATGGACTAGTATTTCATAGTGATAACATGCCTACAGGGGAGGAGAAGGAAATTGGAGATGCAATTGGCTCTCAGCCAACTACTGAAGATTTACAGACGATGATCAACCAAAGAGAACCTCATGACCAACATAAAAGAGTCACCAATCAGAAGTGGGGGCCTATCCTGGCCATCAAGAAAAGCGTGAGAGTTTCTGATAATGGGAGAACAATGCTCCAAAAAGCTCAAGATCTCAAGGAAAAGCAGAATCTCCAACTCATGAAATGTAAATCTAACTTACCCACTGTACACACTAGTCCTGGTCATTTATCCTCCGATTGCTGCAGATTTAGGTATTTCTTCTAGGGATGGTTATCCCTTAGATATTAACATGTTGGATAACATGGTTAGCTTAGATAAGAGTAGAGCTGAGAATTATAAAAATATATGTGCTGAGAAAAAGAGTGTTAAAGAGGTAAATACTGCAGATTCTAGTTCTATTGATGAAGGTGATGTTCATAATGATCCCAGTAGTATAGTGGGTGGCTACCCAGATAACTTTACATACATTGAAATAGAGTCTGATGACCAATCTGTTTATGCTGAGAGGAAAGGTAGGGGTAAACCTAAGAGCAGAGGCATTAGGAGATATAAAAAGAATAGAAAACGATAGGTCTTTTTTGGAATATCAGAGGCATGGGCCAACAAGGTAGAATTCCAGCTTTAGCAAATAGAATTAGAGAAAACCATGCTGATTATGTAGGCATTGTTGAGACTAAGAAAAGTGAGTTTTCTGTAGGTTTACTTAGATCTCTGACTGGTAATACGAAGTTTGATTGGTGCTCCCTAAGAGCAAGAGGTACTGATGGAGGTATTCTAGTAGGAGCCAACTCTGAAATATTTACAGTTACTGTAGGAGATATTTTAGACTTCTCTGTTAGTGTTATGTTAACCAACAAATCCTCTGGTTTTGCTTTTAAACTGGTAGTTATTTATGGCTCACCATATGAGGATGGTAAGCTAGTCTTTTTGGATGAACTGCACAAGATAATGGGCTCCTGGCAAGGTCCCATTATTCTTGGGGGAGATTTTAATCTAGTTAGATATAGTCATGAGAAAAGTCATGGCATTATCAATTTCAAATGGGCTGATTCTTTTAATGATTGGATAGGAAAATGGGGTCTGATAGAATTAGAGTTGAAGAACAAAAAATATACTTGGACCAATAATTAAGAAAATCTGATTATGGCTAGGATTGACAAAATTTTTGTTTCTACTGAGTTTGAATTGGCTTTCCCTCTAGCTAAGATGAAAGCTTTAGATAGAACCCCTAGTGATCACAACCCACTCCTAGTTCAACTAGGAGATAACGCTTTTTATGGGAAGAAGAGGTTTAGGTTTGAAAAATGGTGGTTACTAGAAGAGTCATTCACAGAAGTTGTGAAGAAGGCATGGACACTACCATGTTCTGAAAATAGGAGCATTGATGTTTGGTAGTTCAGAGTTAGGTCTTTTCGTAGACTGGTAAGGGGGTGGGCAGCTAACCAGGTGGCCTTGCTAAGCAACAACAAAACTATGTTATCCCAATTATATGGTAAACTAGATCAGGCGTTAGAAGAAAGAGACTTAGATGCAGATGAGTGGAGTAGATATAAACATATAGAAAAAGAACTAGATAAATTCTGGAGGATGGAGGAGATTAGGATTAGACAGAGGTCCACGGAAAGAGAGATTCTAGAAGGAGATAGAAACACAACATATTTTCATGCGGTGGCTAATTACAAAAGTAGAAAGAAAAGAATAGATTTTTTAGAGAGCTCTGCAAGGCACATATCAGATCAAAAAGGGATGATGGACATAGCTCTAGATTTCTACAAAAAAAGCTTTTTGCGAAAGAAGAGAGGGGTAATATTAATCTTAGTGAAGATTTTTGAGAAGCCTCCCAGAAAGTAACAGAGGAAGAAAATAATATGTTAGATGCTCCTTTCTCAGAAGCTGAGATTAAGGAAGCTATCTTTAGCTGCTATCCAGAGGGTGCCCCGGGACCTGATGGGCTATCTTTTCTTTGTTACCAAAAGTTTTGGGAGGTAATCAAAAGTGATATCATGGCCATGTTTACAGATTTTTATCAAGGTACTTTAGATATCCAAAGACTAAATTTTGCTCTAGTAACCTTGGTTCCTAAAGTGAGTGAGGCTTGTAATATGAAACAGTTTAGGCCAATTAGTTTAATAAATTGCAGTTTAAAAATGTTTTCAAAGCTCTTAACTAATAGATTAGGCAAAGTAGCACAAAGGTTAGTGGCTACTAACTAGAGTGCCTTTATAAAAGGGAGATACATTTTAGAGAGTGTTGTTGTGGCTAATGAGATAGTTCATAGTCTGCATAGGAATAAGGAAAAAGGAGTTATTATTAAGCTAGACTATGAGAAGGCATACGATAGGGTTAGCTGGGAATTCCTATTTGAAGTTCTAAACACTAGAGGCTTTTCCCCCAATTGGATACATTGGATTAAATGCTTAGTAGTAGGTGGTTCTGTAGGAATCTTAGTGAATGGTGAGGAAACCCCATGCTTTAAACCTAGTAAGGGTCTGAGACAAGGTGATCCTTTGTCTCCTCTCCTCTTTAACTTAGTTGGGGATGCTTTCACAAGGATTTTAGACAGGGCTGCTAACAAGTGTCTAGTACAAGGCGTTTTGCAAGATTTTAGACCTGGAGGGGTCCTCTCCCTTCAGTATACTGATGACACAAGATAAATCTCATCTGTGGAACCTGAAACACTCCATGTGGTTTGAACAGCTATCTGGCATGATAGTAAATTTCCACAAGAGTGAGATTCTAACTATGAATTTGGAGGAAGAGGAATCTAAGGAGATCCGTAGTATTTTCAACTGCCCTGCTGGGTCCTTTCCGTTAAAGTATTTGGGTGCACCTTTACATTTTGAGAAACTTACTAGAGAAGAGCTTCAGCCTTTAGTAGACAAACTTCTCCATAGGATTCAAGGTTGGAGGGGGAAACTCTTATCTTTAGCTGCTAGAGCCTTGCTGATCAAAACATGTTTAGCTAGCATTCCTACTTATTTACCCTCTTTCATTAAGTTCCCTAAATGGGCCATTGAAACCCTTAATACTCATATGAGCAATTATCTCTGGAATGATATAGAAGGTGGTCAGAAATACCATTTGGCAAACTGGGAGTTAGTTTCCCTCCACAAAGATTATGGTGGTCTAGGGCTCCCTAATTTGAGGGATTTGAATATTTGTCTCCAAGCTTCCTGGTTGAAAAGATATGAGAAAGACAAAAATAAACTCTGGAGAGAGCTTATTGACTACAAATATAAGACAAATAAGCCTAATATTTTCCAAGACAATAGTATAGGTAGCTCGGTGTTCTTCAAAGGTTTTATGAGTGCTGTACATGCAACCAAAATGGGATACAGATGGATTATTGGAAATGGAAAAAGAGTTAGGTTTTGGGAAGATAATTGGCTGGGCTCCTCAAGTCTAGCAATCCAGTATTGGAGCTTATATAGATATGTCAATGAGAAAAATCAGTCTGTAGCTGACTTGTGGGATGGTGTTAACCTGATGGTGCTCTAGGAGGAAATCTGTCAACTTGCATCCACAATTAGTTTTAATGAGGAAGATAATGCATTAGTTTGGACCTTTACCTCAAAAGGGATATATAGTGTGCAGTCCTTATATAAAGTGGTAAATTTTAGAGGAGTTCAGATTGTTTTTGTCCGTGCCATCTGGGACCTCAAAATTCCTCCTAGAGTACAATATCATCTTTGGCTTATGAGTAAAAATAGGCTATTAACCCGTGATAATCTGAATAAGAGAAAGAAAGTGGAGGACCTCACCTGTCTCTTCTGTGAAGAACAGGAGACCGTGCACCACCTTTTTTTTGATTGTGTAGTTGTTAAACAGTTATGGTCTGTGTTGGCTAATATCTTTCATACACAAAGTTTGGACTCTCTAGAGGATGTAGGGAAATATTGGCTAAGCAATAAACGTAATGGTATATTTAATATTTGTACTTCAGCTGTTTTTTGGATTATATGGAAACTTAGGAATGATATATGTTTTCAGAGAACAATGTGGCAAAGTATGACTATACTTTTCCACAAAACAGCTGCAATGATTCTAAATTGGGAGCTCTTGTGCCCATCGGAGAAGAAGGAATTGAGAACAATGGTGATGCGGATCAAGAAGGAGGCGGCTCAGGTCCTCTGGCTCCCCAGTACATGATGGAGTCCAGCTGGGAGTTGCCAAGCAACTTGGAGACAAGAATGAAGCAAGAGTTTTCCTTCTGATATGTCCCAGTTTATTACTGTATCGCGTCATGGCATTGCCGTCCTGTAATAAGTTTTGAAGTTGTAGTCTTTGGCTCATAGCTAGGTAGCTGTAGCCTTTGGTTTAAGAACTCTCTCACTGTTCGCAGATGGTCATACCACCTGTTAAGCGCTGTAAACTGTATATGGTCCGTTATGCTTTTTAATGGACGGGGGCACTGCCCTTTTATTCTAAAAAAACTCACCATCACGGTCAGGGCGCGGTCCCGGTACCGAGTGGTGGGGAGCCTGGTCCGGCTGACGTACCACCACGACTCCGACTGCGTCGTGCTCCTCAAAAGGACGCCCAACAGGGTCACCTGCTCTACCGCAAGCTAGCGTGCTACCTGATATGGTGCCGATGTTCTCTTCTGGGCTCGAGTTTTTCACTTGATTCCCTGCAGGGCTAATATAGGAGAGGTGTTTTCATGATGTGGTGTAATCGGCGAAGTGACCACAAATCTGGAGAATTTGTCAGTCAAGCCACAGTGCAAAAGATACAGTAGAAATGAAAACCGAAAAAGAAAAAGAAAAAAGTGAACAGAGTGTTTTTAGACGTGCCTGTTTTTTTTTTTTTTGCGACCGATTTTTTACGGTATTCGGCTGGCTATGATGACCCCGCGATACATATCACCTCCGCACAGTATTTCTTCTCTACTAATGAAACCGAACTTGGTTTAGTGATCATGAATCGTGATGGGAATTTGGGATGAATGATCTGTCCCCGCGGGCCACGGGGACACGGTGTCGTGGACGAAGCCCAAATCTCGGCTTTCGCCCGGAGCCCCGGATGGGACGTGGCGCCCGAACGCGCTGACACTCGCTAGCGTGCTTTCGGCATGCGCAGACCTCGGCGCGAGGCGGGGCAATCCACGGCTTCGGTCTCCGCCGCGGGGGCCTGATCGTGGGCGTTGCCTTGTGCTGGCCCCTGGCCTGTTGGGTGTGTAGTGCTAGACACTGGGTAGTGCGCGACGAACAAAGCCACTGTCGTCTACAAGCTATGAGGAGCAGAGCCTCAGAGGAGTTGCCGACGTCGGAGGAGGCTGGAGAGGTTTTTTTTTCACAGAGAAGTGGACGCCGGCGGGGGGGGGGGGGGGGCGGGGCGGGGGGCACGGAGTCTCTCAACTCTCAAGTCCAAGTCATGCCTGAATGCCTGATGTTGGGAGATGGGAGGACGCATGTGCTGTCAGGGAGAAGATGACTGCAATATGGTCTGGGAAAAAAAAAGTTGCTGCCTAATCATTCCTGGTGAAAACGGATCGGATACAAACGGATATCGCCGATACCACATTGGTTTTCATATTTTTGTTCGGATTCGGATTCGAATACGGATAGTGTCAACCATGGCGGATACGATATGGTTGGATGTCAGCATTATAAATATGCGGTTTCAATATTTGGAAACGGATACGGTATCGGATGTTGAATTTCCGGACTGAGATACGGACTGATTAAAACCCCTCTAAACGAATTCGGTAATGAATACGGTCGGAAAATATCCGTACCATTTTCATGACTGCTAATAATAGATTTAAGTGGGGGACGGATCCAACAACGGGTGGCTGGGGCTTAAACCCTCCCACCGCCGCTCGAAGCATGGAGCCTCTCCTAACCCACCCTATAAATCCTATATAAATTGAAGTTTAGAAGGCTGGACTAAATGTAGAAGCATGGAGTCACTGAAGTCTAGAGGGATGGACTAAATGTAGAAAATAAGATGAAGAAACCCATACTATATCCTAGGACTAGGATATGTTTCTAGATTTGTGCTTATTGTTTGGATTTAGTTAGATTCGCATCATGTATTGGGGTTGACTGTAGTGAAACTTGAACTAAATTGCATCTCAATCCACCCAAACATATGTGGATTGGGGTAAATCCGATAACATCTAAACAAGGCCTAAGTATAGCAACAATTTTCGGATAACCCCACCTCCATTTTTCAAAAGGACAAGGCGGTGATATAGATGGGCACGACAAATTTAAGTTTTAAATATCCCTAAAAAAACTCTATAAATGTAGATGAAATGATAATATAGATGCATACCATAAAGTTTCAAGAACAAACTCGATTTCATTTACTAGATACAAGATTGACAAATCATGGACAAAAAGTGAAGAAAAAGGGAGAAAAAAATGCATGTGTCCTTTTCTGTCGGTTGCATTTGGTCACAAAATTCTACATGCCTCTGTCACAATTCCTCTACATCTATGGAATCTCCAAACTTATATGTTTTTATGTCGTTTACACTTAATACAATTCCTTCGTATAGGTCACCATATACGTACAGCACCATCAGTGCTAGGTACAACTAACAATTCTTTCGTCCTCGCTTCGTGTCACAGACCCAAAATTATAAGAGCAAAAATTCGATAAGTAATCACCGAAGTGGCTAAGTATCGAACTCACACTCGTATAATCCTGAAGTTACTGAAATCTCGAAGGATTCCAAACCAACATCGCAACGTACCAAGATCGTACTGATTCGTTGCACCACATCGTTTGCCATCACAGATTTCAATGTAATATGAAACACCTTACCATTCATCGGAGATCAATTTAGTATTATAAACCAAATATAAAGTAGCGGAAGCAACATAGCTTTAAAACAAAATAGAAACCTTTTATTACAATGCCAGCTCTTAGTCATATTCCACAAAAGCATAACAGATAAGGTAAATAAGAATGATCATGCCCATGATCTCACTCCTCCGCTATGGCAGGAGCCATCCAACTTCTTGCAGTAACCATGATACATCACAACCTGCAACAATTTGGGAATAAACCCTGAGTACGGGAATGTACTCAGCTAGACTTACCCGTCATAAATTAAATTAAAAGACACCAAGGATCATGCAAGGCTTTAAAAGTGGAGCTGGCTTGACAAAATTTGCATAAAGGCATTTGTAGGGAATTATAAGTGTAACTTGCATCAAATTAAAACCTTCAATTATAAACTAGATTTGCATCTATGCTAAAACAAGTATAAAAATAAACAAGCATCCCTATGCGATTGGATCATGTCCAAACATCACCGTCAGGGTGATCAACACCATCATCATCATTAACCCATCATCATATCATTATTTATTTTTAGTTTGCTACATTGAAACCGTTCCGTCAAGTTCTCACTATCCAGGAGAGATGGCGATTCGAATCGATTACTACCCAGCTGGGGAATTATTCCTAAGACTCACCCCTGTTTTCCCCCGTCGGGGATCATTGGGTTACCTTTGGACTCATTCAAGTATCACGGTCCCAGCAAGCGCCGCACTCTCGGGGATATCGCCTCGCCAGAACAGCGAAGGACTTTTAAACACCTTGCCCATCGACTATGCGACGACTCCCTTCCGAGCCGCACTTTATACTCACCGGGTTTCCGGCTTGAATAGAACTACTCGGCTTCGCGGTCGGCAACCTCAGGTCGGCCAGCTAAGTGATAGGCTGCGTTCAACGATTAGGAAGTGCTCCAAAGATCAAGTCCTTAATCGACTCAGACAGGACTACCGACTCCTAGGACCTCCTCGTCCTGTAGCCTCCACTTTCCTGCCCGGTCTCCCTAATTTTGTTTTACAAAAAATATCGGGTACACCCATGACACACCATATTCCATTTGTTTCAGGTATCCACCTATCTCTCGCAGGTGAAAACTTCACCTGACTTCTACCGTTTATTTGCATAACTAAGCAACTAGTCAATCCTACACTTCAACATAGGATTTCCGGGATTTATTTGGTGGACAAGGAGAGGAATATATGTGCAACAAGGGTTTTCAAACAACTCCTATCACTTAATGCATAAAACATCATAAAATACTCAACATAATTTAATTTGTAAAATATAGGAAGTTGAGAATGCTCCGGGGCTTGCCTGGAATTGGACTCAAGTTAATCAAGTTAGCCGCACCGTCTTGATGAGCATCTCCCATCTTAGTTCTTGCTTCTTCGGGTTGGACCACTAAACACCATCCTCAAGATTGGCTCCAACATTACATCATCCATGTCCTTCTCGCGATTCACCTAGCGTACCTAAATGAAATGCACAATGCATATGTATGAATGCGAGGAAAGACATGTATATAAATCATAACATAAGTCATGCAAACAACTTCAACACAAGCACTTTCCAGATTTTGAACTGCACACAACCCAGTTACAAGAAAATTCATAACTGGAGCTACATACATCAAAAATTATCAAACTTAGACTCTATGAAAAGCTTAGGAAATTCTCCATAAAACATTTTCAGCCATCACAGCAAGATTCCCAAAGTAAAAAGGTCGAAAAAGCAGAAGAACAGAAACTGTCCAGTGAGACTGCACGAAGGCAGATTTCTGAACTTTAACCAAAACATCCATAACTCCTAGAATATTAAGGCAATGGCCATCACAATTGGTCAGTAGCTAGATCAACAAGTTATGAACACTTTTTGTATTCAACTCAACCACAGAAAACATAGTCTAGGGGGAGTATTTAGCAATCTCCCCAAAACTGTCCAGATTGCCTAAAAATGAATTATAGACATCTATAATTATTTGAAAAGCATATCCAAGCCACGGCAAGCACACCAACAGTTTACATATGATATGTGAACACCAAAATAAGCAACATTTGCCCCCAAACAAAATTTATGTACCCTATTTCTTAATTTATTTTGAAAAAAAAGGCAAATAGGCACATATATAAGATCATGCATCTAAAGTGCACCATAAATTCTACAAAAAATTATAGCAGCTAGAATATGCTCCCAGGAGACTACTGTACAAATTTCATAGCATTTGACCAAGTGCTTTTGGAGATATCGAAAATAACAAAACACATGATGCAAGGGAGCATAAATAGGAAAACCCATTTAGAGACACCCTATGCAGCTCAAACTTTTTCGTGGGGCTTCTCATGGCAAGAGAAGGGAGATCCCCAAAAAACACATTTACAACACTTATAAATAATCTACTAGAATTTTCTAAAGTTTCCTTACATGCAAAGCAAGGAAAATCATAACTCCTTCATCCATCAATCAAAATGCATAAAAATTTAACCATAGCACACTCACAGCATACATAGGCCCTCATAAAAATTTCACAGCAATTGTAACACTATAACTTGAGATATGAATTTATCCCTATTTATCAAACATAAGGATAAACAGCACAAAATTTCTACAAAACACTATCATATTATCATCTATTCACAAGGATTCCAAAAAGTCCTCATTTGCTATTTTACGATTTTAATACGAATTACTATGAATTTCCAAAGTGTCAGCCGATTAATGCATAAACGAAAAATAAAAATCACTTTGCATCAAGACCCCTGGACTTCCTAGCAAATTAATCGAGCCCATAAATGTAAATCTATGTGCCTTGGCATTTTTACATCATAAACCAGAAAAGAGTTTCTAATTCATTCTTACCTCTTTCTTCTTCCTCATCCCGTACACAGAGCAGGGACGGGAAGGGGCGTCGGGATCGGCTCGTCAGGACGCGGCCTGGGACCGGCAGGGAGACCAGCGGCCTGCAGGGCGGACCGTCCAGGCAGGGCACCATCGGGCTTCCTCCGCACCTGGCCTCGGCTCGTCCCAAAGCTATCCCGCGGTCACGCGACCATGGGCGGGTGGCTGCGGAGGCATCGCCCGGCAGCGCAGGGCCACGCGCGCAGGTAGAGGGCTCACCGACGATGGCACGCCCAAGTGAAGTGCGTTTGCACGTAGCGCGGAGCAACAGCCGCAGCAGAACGCCGCAGCAGCATGGCGAGCCCGGCCATGGCACTGTGCGCGGCGCACGGAGGCGAGCGAGGATGAGACAGGGCCGAGTGGACGAGAGAGGAGAGGTGATGCGCCTCGCCTCCTGCTGTTTCCCCATCGAGTGGAGAGGCAGGGACGAGGTGAGGTGGAGGGGCAGCTGTCGGCAATGGCTTGCTCGCGCTCTGGGAGGCAGACGCGCGAGGGCACGCGTCGCCCATAGGGGCATTCCACCGAACGGCTGGCATGCATCGATGTGGGCCTATTCAAGCTCGATTTTGGGCCGCTTGCTAGCCGATTTAGCTCATGGGCCAAGAACAAAGATTGTCAAGGTCTGATCACTCTACAAATTCTATTAAGGGTGTATGTTCATTAGGCTCTCGAATTAAGAGATAATGAACTCCCTAAACAGCATTGTCAATGATTAATTGTTAATTGGAAACGAACGTCGAAACCTTGTCAACTCAGTTCAAATTGATCGCACCTTGTTAATTGGAAACGAACGTCGAAACCTTGTTAATTGGAAACGAACGTCGAAACCTTGTCAATTCTATTAAGGGTGTAGGTTAACTTCAATCTTTATTTATGGACAAACTCAAGTTGCTTAACAAAAATTGGAGAACACGAGACGTCAATCAGAATCGGCACTATAATTCCAATACTTACAATTATTTCTAAGTCTGAAAGTTAGCAGCTGATTCGATTTCCATGCCTCGATTTGACAGGTTTAGAGAGAGAATTAGACTTGGGTCATTAAGCCAAGTTTGTTCCTCATGACTTGGACTTCACTCTTTGTTTAGGGCCAAACTTCATAACTAGCACAAAAGATGAAGTTTCACTTACGTTTAGGCAGCCTCATGATAACTCTTTAATTATAGGTTTTAGGCCAATAAGGGCATTGTCTTGACATTTGCTCAACATGAACCCTTCATGACTTTTGTTCATGAGCTAAAATAGAGTTGTTTGGGCAAGATTACATGACTTGGTTGATGACAAAAGATCTCATCCACTTCATAAAGCAAATTAAAAGTGTATGTCTCGTCATTTCATGTAACCTTTTAACTCTAAATTTCATGGAACGTTTCCACTCTTCCAAATAGATGGAAATGAGTGTGAAGCACATGAAATGATCTCCTTCAACATTACCTTGGCATATAGTTGAAAAGGTCAACATATAAGCAAAGGGATATCATCCAAGTTTAAGTCAAGGTTCATCTCTAGGGAATTGACCTTAGCACCTTGGTCACCACAATGGCATGATTGAGCTAAGATCCATTGCTTAGCTGATGTCAAACACCTAGGGTGTTACACTTCGCTTAAAAGGATTAACCCGGGAATGGTGGGATGGACTCTAGAAGCCTTATATATTGGTCTATCCCACTCTAAACAACCAAGGTGGGACACAACTCTTCACAATATCTCATATCAACCACATGGGCCACTATGGGCCAAATGAGCCGGGTGTGACAGATCTACCGGACAATATGGTCATGAGAATGTGCCACACTGAGTTTAGTTAAATTTGCTAATAAGGTTCAACTAAACCCTATACATTGATGACGTTGGTATTGTGGCTACTCTTCCTAAAACCACAACACCATCCATCTAAAACCCCAGACCAAAGTTGCAAATACCTCTTTATGAGCCTTGACACTATGTTGTTGTATTGTTTCTACTATTTTTTAGAGATCCGGTCACCAGAGCCTATATTTAGCAACACTTAACTCAGCACCAAGTATAATCTCTTGCCCTCTTTGGTACACATGATTCTTTCCTGATTCTATGTTTTTATTCTGCCAAATTTCTATATGTTTTTTTTAATCTTGCGCTCGAAGGAGGCCCGAGGCCCTTAGTATAAAATAAATACTTGGCCACCGAATGTAATCATCATGTGTGTATGCATTGTCTATGCTCAGAAATATAATTATTGATAAAACGATGGCTGAACCGTACTGTGAGTTTAGATCTTGAACCTGAGTGGATAGGGTTTTATTTGCAATAATAGGAGTTCTCGAGAGAGGTGACAATGTTGAGATGTACGTGCACACAAAGGAAACGGGAAAAATGCCATGGCAAGACTTTTGCATGTAGGGATATTAATTATGAGGTAAGATGAATGAGGAAACCACACCATAAGAACGAAACCTTAAAAATATGCATCACCAAAGTTGTTTTGGCCCAACTTACATGCCCTCCTCTTCTGCCACTTCAGCTAGCGCTTCCGCACTTGGTTGAGAGATGAAACAGCACACTATGACCTAGTTTGCCTAGACCTAAGAAGAAGAAATTTGAACTTTTTCCTAAGCCGAAAACTTATACACGCGGCTAAATAAGAACCAATGAATATAATGCTTTTCCATATATGTAGGCCGATGCGAGAAACTTAATTCAATACATGTTTTGATCCATCCACTGTTGTTAACATATCAATAGTTGTGGGACTCGGAATCAAGGATTGCCGGACTTGTTTGTAAGATGAATGAGGAAACCACACCATACAAACGAAACCTAAAAATATGCATCACCAAAGTTGTTTTGGCCCAACTTACATGCCATCCTCTTCTGCCACTTGAACCCGCACTTTCGCACCAGGCCGAGATATTAAACTAGCGCAGCATGACTCAGTTTGCCTAGACTGAAGAGGGTGAAAATTAACCTTTTTCCTAATCCAAAAACATGTACACGCTAGTAAGGAGGACCCAATGAACATACTGCATTTCCAAATATGTAGGACGATGGGAGAAACATAATTAAATATAGGTTTTGGTCCATCCATTGTTGTTAACGTATCATTTGTTGTGGGACTTAGAATCAGGGTTTGTTGGACTTGTTGGTAATATGAAAGAGGAAACCATACCGTAGGAATGAAACCTTAAATATATGCATCACCAAAGTTGTTTTGGCCCAACTTACATGCCCTCGTCTTCCACCACTTCAGCCCGCGCTTCCGCACTTGGCTGAGAGATGATACCAGCGGACCATGAGTTAGTTTGTCTAGGCCTAAGAGGGTGAAAATTAAACTTTTTTCTAATCCAAAAACTTGTACACGCTAGTAAGTAGGAACCAATGAATATAATGAGTTTCCATATATGTAAGCCGATGAGAGAAACTTAATTCAATACAGGTTTTGATCCATCCACTGTTGTTAACATACCAATTGTTCTGGGGCTCGGAATCAAGGGTTGTTGGACTGGTTTGTAAGATGAATGATAGGAACGAAACCTCAAAAATATGCATCAGCAAAGTTGTTTTGGCCCAACTTACATGCCCTCCTCTTCTGCCACTTGAGCCCGTGCTTTCGCACCAGGCCGAGAGACGAAACCAATGCACCATGACTCAGTTCGCCTAGCCTCATGAGGGCAAAAATCTTACTTTTTCCGAATCCAAAAACTTGTACATGCTAGTAAGGTGGAACCAATGAATATAACGCTTTTCCAAATATGTAGGACGATGGGAGAAACTTAATTAAATATAGATTTTGGTCCATCCATTGTTGTTTACGTGTCATTTGTTGTGGGACCCGGAACCGAGGTTTGTTGGACTTGTTGGTAAGATGAATGAGGAAACCACACCATAAGAACGAAACCTTAAAAATATGCATCACCAAAGTTGTTTTGGCCCAACTTACATGCCCTCCTCTTCTGCCACTTCAGCTAGCGCTTCCGCACTAGGCTGAGAGGTGAAACAGCACACTATGACTTAGTTTGCCTAGACCTAAGAGGGCGAGATTTGAACTTTTTCCTAATCCGAAAACTTGTACACGCTGCTAAATAAGAACCAATGAATATAATGCTTTTCCATATATGTGGGCCGATGCGAGAAACTTAATTCAATACAGGTTTTGATCCATCCACTGTTGTTAACATATCAATTGTTGTGGGACTCGGAATCGAGGGTTGTTAGACTTGTTTGCAGGATGAATCAGGAAACCACTCCATTGGAACGAAACCTCAAAAATATGCATCACCAAAGTTGTTTTGGCCCAACTTACATGCCCTCCTCTTCTTCCACTTGAGCCCGCGCTTCGGCATCACGCCGAGATATGAAACCAGCGCGCCATGACGTAGTTTGCCTAGACTGAAGAGCGCGAAAATTAACCTTTTTCCTAATCCAGAAACTTGTGCACGTTAGTAAGGTGGAACCAATGAAAATAATGCATTTCCAAATATGTACGCCGATGGGAGAAACATAATTAAATATAGGTTTTGGTCCATCCATTGTTGTTATCGTATCATTTGTTGTAGGACTTGGAATCGGGGTTTGTTGGACTTGTTGGTAAGATGAATGAGGAAACCACACCATAGGAATGATACCTTAAAAATATGCATCACCAAAGTTGTTTTGGCCCAACTTACATGCCCTCGTCTTCCACCACTTCAGCCCGCGCTTCCGCACTTGGCTGAGTGATGATACCAGCGGACCATGACTTAGTTTGTCTAGGCCTAAGAGGGTGAAAATTAAACTTTTTCCTAATCCAAAAACTTGTACACGCTAGTAAGTAGAAACCAATGAACATAATGTGTTTCCATATATGTACGCCGATGGGAGAAACTTAATTCAATACAGGTTTTGATCCATCCACTGTTGTTAACATACCAATTGTTCTAGGGCTCGGAATCAAGGGTTGTTGGACTGGTTTGTAGGATGAATGATAGGAACGAAACCTCAAAAATATGCATTAGAAAAGTTGTTTTGGCCCAACTTACATGCCCTCCTCTTCTGCCACAAGAGCCCACGCTTCGGTATCAGGCTGAGATACAAAACCAGCGCAATATGACTCAGTTTACCTAGACTGAAGAGGGCAAAAATTAAACTTTTTTCTAATCCGAAAACTTGTACACACTAGGTAGTAAGAACCAATGAATATAATGCTTTTCCATATATGTAGGCCGATAGGAGAAACTTAATTCAATACAGGTTTTGATCCATCCACTATTGTTAACATATCAATTGTTGTGGGACTCAGAATCGAGGGTTGTTGGACTTGTTGGTATAATGAATGAGGAAACCACACCATAGGAACGAAACCTCAAAAATATGCATCACCAAAGTTGTTCTGGCCCAACTTACATGCCCTCCTCTTCTGCCACTCGAGCCCACGCTTCAGCATCAGGCTAAACCAGCACAGCATGACTCAGTTTGCCTAGACTGAAGAGGGCGAAAATTTACCTTTTTCCTAATTCGAAAACTTGTACACGCTAGTAAGTAAGAACCAATGAATATAATGCTTTTCCATATATGTACGCCGATGGAAGAAATTTAATTCAATACAAGTTTTGGTCCATCCACTATTGTTAACATATCAATTGTTGTGGGGCTCGGAATCGAGGGTTGTTGGACTTGTTGTGAAGATGAATGAGGAAACCACACCATAGGAATGAAACTTCAAAAATATGCATCACCAAAGGTGTGTTGGCCCAACTTACATGCCCTCCCATTCTGCCACTTGAGCCCACGCTTTGGCATCGATTCGAGATACAAAACCGATGCAGCATGACTCAGTTTGCCTAGACTGAAGAGGGCGAAAATTAAACTTTTCCTAATCCAAAAATGTGTACACGCTAGTAAGTAGGAACCAATGAATATATTGCTTTTCCATACATGTACGCCGATGGGAGAAACTTAATTCAATACAGGTTTTGATCCATCCACTGTTGTTAACATATCAATTGTTGTGGGACTCGGAATCGAGGTTTGTTGGACTTGTTGGTAAGATGAATGAGGAAACCACACCATAGGAACGAATCTCAAAAATATGCATCACCAAAGTTGTTTTGGCTCAACTTACATGCCCTCCTCTTCTGCCACTTGAGCCCACGCTTCGGCATCGGGCCGAGATACAAAACCAGCGCATAATGACTCAGTTTGCCTAGACTGAAGAGAGCGAAAATTAACCTTTTTCCTAATTCAAAAACTTGTACACGCTAGTAAGTAGGAACCAATTAATATAATGCTTTTCCATATATGTAGGCCAATGGGAGAAACTTAATTCAATACAGGTTTTGGTCAATCCACTATTGTTAACATATCATTTGATGTGGGACTCAAAATCAAGGGTTGTTGGACTTGTTGGGAAGATGAATAAAGAAACCACACCATAGGAACGAAACTTCAAAAATATGCATCACGAAAGTTGTTTTGGCCCAACTTACATGCCCTCCTCTTCTACCACTTGAGCCCACGCTTCGGCGTTAGGCCCAGATACAGAACCAGCGCAGCATGACTCAGTTTGCGTAGACTAAAGAGGGCGAAAATTAAACTTTTTCCTAATCCGAAAACTTGTACAAGCTAGTAAGTAGGAACCAATGAATATAATGCTTTTCCATATATGTAGGCCGATGGGAGAAACTTAATTCAATACAGGTTTTGATTCATCCACTGTTATTAACATGTCAATTGTTGTGGGACTCGGAATCGACGGTTGTTGGACTTGTTGGTATGACGAATGTGAAAACCAAACCATAGGACTGAAACCTCAAAAATATGCATCACCAAAGTTGTTTTGGCCCAACTTACATGCCCAACTCTTCTGCCACTGGAGCCCACGCTTCAGCATCAGTCCGAGATACAAAAGCAGCGCAGCATGACTCAATTTGCCTAGACTGACTTGGGCAGAAATTAAACTTTCTCCAAATCCAAAAACTTGTACACGCTAGTAAGTAGGAACCAATGAATATAATGCTTTTCCATATATGTAGGCCGATGGGAGAAACTTAATTCAATACAAGTTTTGGTCCATCCACTATTGTTAACATATCAATTGTTGTGGGACTCGGAATCGACGGTTGTTGGACTTGTTGGGAAGATGAATGAGGAAACCACACCATAGGAATGAAAGTTCAAAAATATGCATCACCAAAGATGTTTTGGCCCATCTTACATGCCCTCCCATTCTGCCACTTGAGCCCACGCTTTGGCGTCGGTTCGAGATACAAAACCGATGCAACATGACTCAGTTTGCCTAGACTGAAGAGGGCGAAAATTAAACTTTTCCTAATCCAAAAACGTGTACACGCTAGTAAGTAGGAACCAATGTATATATTGCTTTTCCATACATGTATGCCGATGGGAGAAACTTAATTCAATACAGGTTTTGATCCATCCATTGTTGTTAACATATCAATTGTTGTGGAACTCGGAATCGAGGTTGGCTAGACTTGTTGGTAAGATGAACGAGGAAACCACACCATAGGAACGAAACCTCAAAAATATGTATCACCAAAGTTGTTTTGGCTCAACATACATGCCCTCCTCTTCTGCCACTTGAGCCCACGCTTCGGCATCGGGCCGAGATACAAAACCAGTGCATAATAACTCAGTTTGCCTAGACTGAAGAGGGCAAAAATTAACCGTTTTCCAAATTCAAAAACTTGTACACACTAGTAAGTAGGAACCAATTAATATAATGCTTTTCCATATATGTAGGCCAAAGGGAGAAACTTAATTCAAGACAGGTTTTGGTCCATCCACTATTGTTAACATATCATTTGATGTGGGACTCAAAATCGAGGGTTATTGGACTTGTTGGGAAGACGAATAAAGAAACCACACCATAGGAACGAAACTTCAAAAATATGCATCACCAAAGTTGTTTTGGCCCAACTTACATGCCCAACTCTTCTGCCACTTGAGCCGACGCTTCAGCATCAGTCCGAGATACAAAACCAGCGCAACATGACTCAGTTTTCATAGACTGGGGAGGGCGAAGATTAAACATTTTCCTAATCGAAAACTTGTACACGCTAGTAAGTAAGAACCAATGAATATAATGCTGTTCCGTATAAGTAGGCCGATGGGAGAAACTTAATTCAATACAGGTTTTAGTCCATCCACTATTGTTAACATATCAATTGTTGTGGGACTCAGAATCGATGGTTGTTGGACTTGTTGGTATGATGAATGAGAAAACCACACAATAGGACAGAAACCTCAAAAATATGCATCACCAAAGTTATTTTGGCCCAACTTACATGCCCAACTCTTCTGCCACTGGAACCCACGCTTCAGCATCAATCCGAGATACAAAACCAGCGCAGCATGACTCAATTTGCCTAGACTAACTTGGGCGAAAATTAAAATTTTTCCTAATCCAAAAACTTGTACACGCTTATAAGTAGGAACCAATGAATATAATGCTTTTCCATATATGTTGGCCGATGGGGAAACTTAATTCAATACAGGTTTTGATCCATCCACTGTTGTTAACATATCAATTGTTGTGGGCCTCGGAATCGAGGTTTGTTGGACTTGTTAGTAAGATGAATGAGGAAACCACACCATAGGAACGAAACCTCAAAAATATGCATCTCGAAAGTTGTTTTGGCTCAACTTACATGCCATCCTCTTCTGCCACTTGAGCCCACGCTTCGGCATCAGTCCGAGATACAAAACCAACGCAGCATGACTTAGTTTGCCCCGACTAAAGAGGGCGAAAATTAAACTTTTTCCTAATCTGAAAATTTGTACACGCTAGTAAGTAGGAACCAATGAATATAATGCTTTTCCATATATGTAGGCCGATGGGAGAAACTTAATTCAATACCAGTTTAAACCATCCACTTTCGTTAACATATCAATTGTTGTGGGACTCGGAATTGAGGGTTGTTGGACATGTTGGTATGATGAATTAGGAAACCCGACCATAGGAACGAAACCCAAAAAATATGCATCACCAAAGTTGTTTTGGCCCAACTTACATGCCTTCCTCTTCTGCAACTTGAGCCCAAGCTTTGGCATCAGGCCGAGATAGAAAACTAACGCAGCATGACTCAGATTACCTAGACTGAAGAGGGCGAAAATTAAACTTTTCCTAATCCAAAAACGTGTACACGCTAGTAAGTAGGAACCAATGAATATATTGCTTTTCCATACATGTATGCCGATGGGAGAAACATAATTCAATACAGGTTTTGATCCATCCACTGTTGTTAACATACCAATTGTTCTGGGGCTCAGAATCAAGGGTTGTTGGACTGGTTTGTAGGATGAATGAGGAAACCACACCATAGTAATGAAACCTCAAAAATATGCATCACCAAAGTTGTTTTGGCCCAACTTACATGCCCTCCTCTTCTGCCACTTGAGCCCATGCTTCGGCATCAGGACGAGATACAAAACCAGCGCATAATGACTCAGTTTGCCTAGACTGAAGAGGGTGAAAATTAACCTTTTTCCTAATTCAAAACCTTGTACACGCTAGAAAGTAGGAACCAATTAATATAATGCTTTTCCATATATGTAGGCCAATGGGAGAAACTTAATTCAATACAGGTTTTGGTCCATCCACTATTGTTAACATATCATTTGTTGTGGGACTCGAAATCGAGGGTTGTTGGACTTGTTGGGAAGATGAATAAAGAAACCACACCATATGAACGAAACTTCAAAAATATGCATCACCAAAGTTGTTTTGGCCCAACTTACATGCCCTCCTCTTCTGCCACTTGAGCCGACGCTTCGGCGTCAGGCCGAGATACAAAACCAGCGCAAAATGACTCAGTTTTCATAGACTGGGGAGGGCGAAGATTAAACATTTTCCTAATCGAAAACTTGTACACGCTAGTAAGTAAGAACCAATGAATATAATGCTGTTCCATATAAGTAGGCCGATGGGAGAAACATAATTCAATACAGGTTTTGATCCATCCACTGTTGTCAACATATCATTTGTTGTGGTACTCGGAATCGAGGGATGTTGGACTTGTTGGTATGATGAATGATGAAACCACACCATTGGAATGAAACCTCAAAAATATGCATCACCCAAGTTGTTTTGGCCCAACTTACATGCCCTCCTCTTCTGCCACTTGAGCCCACGCTTCGGCATTTGTCCGAGATACAAAACCAACGTAGCATGACTTAGTTTGCCCAGACTAAAGAGGGCGAAAATTAAACTTTTCCTAATCTAAAAATTTGTACACGCTAGTCAGTAGGAACCAATGAATATAATGCTTTTCCATATATGTTGGCCGATGGGAGAAACAAAATTCAATACCAATTTAAACCATCCACTTTGGTTAACATATCAATTATTGTGGGAGTCGGAATCGAGGGTTGTTGGACATGTTGGTATGATGAATTAGGAAACCATACCATAGGAGCGAAACCTCAAAAATATGCATCACCAAAGTTGTTTTGGCCCAACTTACACGCCTTCCTCTTCTGCCACTTGAGCCCAAGCTTTGGCATCAGGCTAAGATACAAAACCAGCGCAGCATGACTCAGATTGCCTAGACTGAAGATGGCGAAAATTAAACTTTTCCTAATCCGAAAACTGTACACGCTAGTAAAGTAAGAAATAATGAATATAATGCTTTTCCATATATGTAGGCCGATGGGAGAAACTTAATTCAATACCAGTCTTGATCCACCCACTGTTGTTAACATATCAATTGTTGTGGGACTCAGAATCGAGGGTTGTTGGACTTGTTGGTACGATGAATGAGGAAACCACACCATAGGAACGAAACCTCAAAAATATGCATCTCCAAAGTAGTTTTGGCCCAACTTACATCCCTCCTCTTCTGCCACTTGAGCCCACGCTTCGGCATCAGTCCGAGATACAAAACCAACGCAGCATGACTCAGTTTGCCTAGACTGAAGAGGGCGAAAATTAAACTTTTTCCTAATCCGAAAACTTGTACACGCTAGTAAGTAGGAACCATCGAATTTAGTCCTTTTCCATATATGTAGGCTGATGGGAGAAACTTAATTCAGTACAGGTTTTGATCCATCCACTGTTGTTAACATATCAATTGTTGTGGGACTCGGAATCGGGGGTTGTTGGACTTGTTGGTATGATGAATGAGGAAACCAAACCATAGGAACAAAACCTCAAAAATATGCATCACCAAAGTTGTTTTGGCCCAACTTACGTGCCCTCCTCTTCTGCCACTTGAGCCCATGCTTCGGCATCAGGATGAGATACAAAACCAGCACAGCATGACTCAGTTTGCCTGGACTGAAGAGGGGGAAAATTAAACTTTTTCCTAATCCGAAAATTTGTACACGCTAGTAAGTAAAAACCAATGAATATAATGCTTTTCCATATCTGTACGCCGATGGGAGAAACTTAATTCAATACAGGTTTTGTTCCATCCACTGTTGTTAACATATCATTTGATGTGGGACTCGAAATCAATGGTTGTTGGACTTGTTGGGAAGATGAATAAAGAAACCACACCATAGGATCGAAACTTCAAAAATATGCATCACCAAAGTTGTTTTGGCCCAACTTACATGCCCTCCTTTTCTGCCACTTGAGCCCACGCATCGGCGTCAGGCCGAGATACAGAACCAGCGCAGCATGACTCAGTTTGCCTAGACCGAAGAAGGCGAAAATTAAACTTTTTCCTAATCCGAAAACTTGTACACGCTAGTTAGTAGGAACCAATGAATATAATGCTTTTCCATATATGTAGGCCGATGGGAGAAACTTAATTCAATACAGGTTTTGATGCATCCACTGTTGTTAACATATCAGTTGTTTTGGGACTTGGAATCGTGGGTTGTTGGACTTGTTGGTATGACTAATGTGAAAACCACACCATAGGAATGAAACCTCAAAAATATGCATCACCAAAGTTGTTTTGGCCCAACTTACATGCCTAACTCTTCTGCCACTGGAGCCCACGCTTCAGCATCAGACCGAGATACAAAACCAGCGCAGCATGACTCAATTTGCCTAGATTGACTTGGGCGAAAATTAAACTTTCTCCTAATCCAAAAATTTGTACACGCTAGTAAGTAGGAACCAATGAATATATTGCTTTTCCATATATGTATGCCGATGGTAGAAACTTAATTCAATACAGGTTTTGATCCATCCACTATTGTTAACATATCAATTGTTGTGGGACTCAGAATCGAGGTTTGTTGGACTTGTTGGTGAGATGAATGAGGAAACCACACCATAGGAAGGAAACCTCAAAATTATGCATCACCAAAGTTGTTTTGGCTCAACTTACATGCCCTCCTCTTCTGCCACTTGATCCCACGCTTCGTCATTGGGCCGAGATACAAAACCAGCGCATAATGACTCAGTTTGCCTAGACTGAAGAGGGCGAAAATTAACCTTTTTCCTAATTCAGAAACTTGTACACGCTAGTAAGTAGGAACCAATTAATATAATGCTTTTCCATATATGTAGGCCAATGGGAGAAACTTAATGTGATGCTCCGGCATCTCAAGTGCATATCATTCATCATAAATGCAACATTCATCATAATGCATCATACAATGACATGCATTTGAGCCCTAATTCAATCTTGGGTGAAATGTCACTTATCGAAACCTGCTTTCTGCTGATATGTCTTTGTGATTGTGCCTATAACTTTGATTCTATTTGGATTTGGGTGAAACTCATATTGACAAACCTGTAGACAATTTAATGATGAACAACTTTGGTAATTTGTGCTTTGACATTCATGAAGGTTTGCATAGAGTTTTGGGGCTTTTTCTGTCAGCATGTGAATTCTGTCCAAACATGACCTGTTTAGTAATTTTAAATTTCGTTGATTTTAAAACCAAAATCTTGCAATGCTTGTATTGAGAAAGTTGTAGATCACGAAATTGTGAACAACATTGGTATAAAACCCCTTTTGTGAAAGTGCCTAGAAAATAGACTTTTAGAATTTCTAAACTGGAGGGTTCTATTGGTCAAACCTTGGTCAGCAGCTTTAATTCAAATTTGCACCAGATTTTTGAATAGAACACGGTATACAAGTTTATAAGGGAAATGTAGAGGAACAAATTTAGAACACTTCCTCCAATTGGGGTATTTTAAGATTCGGCCTCTAACCAGTTCAAAAACGTGATCTTCAAACAAGTGTATCTGCAGTCAAACTCCATTTTTCCATTTTCGGGATTTTCCCTCTCTTTTCCTCTCACTGACCGGTGGGCCCCACCGAGCAGTCCACCGGATTCCCGCCCGCGTCGGACAAACATCCGGTCCAGTGGGTCCCACCATTTCCACGTCTCCATGCACACGGTCTATAGACCCTCCCTCTCTCTTCCCACCCCGGTCCCACATGTCAGTGACACCCGGTCCATGGACCGAGTCCAAATCGCGCCCCACCGTTCCCTTTCCCTCTTCCCCGCGCCCACGCGGCGGGCGCGCTCTGCGCACCCCGCCCATGGCCGCCAGCGTACTGGCCGCGCCGCGCCCTCGCCTAAAGGGTGAAGACCCCGCGCCCCTCATGAACCTGGACGCACTCCCGGCTCCCTTCGCACTCGCCGCTCCACTGCTCGCTCTCTCGCGCGCCTCTGCCTCCTTTCCCCAAGCGCGGAGCGCCGACCCGCCATTGCCGCAAGCTCGGAGTCCGAGCTGCGCCGGCCGCTCCGCTACTCCCCGAGCCTCCCGACCGCCGCCATTACAACCGCCTACCCCTCCCGCGCCCAATGCGCTAGGCCTAGTCGTCTCTCTCCGCCTCCCCCTCCCAAGCGCAGAGTGCCCACCGCCATCGCCGCCGCGGTGAGCTCACGGGAATATAAAAATCGATTCGAATCGCTGATGCTCACTAGGTGTGAGAATGCCAAATATCACTGTCGGGCAACATAGTAATAACTGTAACATGCTGTTTATTAAGTCACGTTTTTGTATATAACCATGATTGGATGTGTGTGTTTCGTCCCTCTATTCATGGTGTTTCCCATCCACTGCTAGGAGGTCGATGGACTTGGGAGATGCTTTGAGGTCGAGGGAGGGCTGACCCGACGTATCGTGGTATCGCTCCTGAGACGGCTACTCCCAAGGGGTTGGATGGAAGCGCTATGAATCTTGGGACGGGACATGTGTTCATGTTTACTTTTCTGCAAGTATATACTTTATGAAATAAATGATCTTGATGATTAATGGATAGCAGCTATCAAATCCTGCTATCTTATGTCCACATGACTTTATTTAAGAATCAACAGCTAAGGATCCACATGATTAGTAAGCATGCTTTGCGTCAGCCGTAAGCCCCGTCCATTAAGTCCTACTGAGTAATTAGTACTCAGGGTTTGCCCCCACTTTTGGATTACAGGTACTGGCGACATCTGGATAGCTGTGTTGGAGGTGGTAGTACCGGTGGGCTCGGTGCTACTCACCTTGTTCATCTCTTCGTGAAGGCTACTTAAGTATATTGTTTCCGCTGTGAGATATTTTGAAAACGCTTCCGCTATATGTACACTCTAAAATCGATTCCGCTCTTTTATGAAATGTATTTGACTTCTTATATTTGTAAATCCAGTCTACTATTCTCTATTTCAACTGCCTGTGATGATGTATTTGTTGTGGCTCCTTCGAGAGTCGGATGTGTTTGATGTCGGTTCCTCTGGGAATGGTGTTATCGAGAGCCGAAGTACTCTCGACGGACTACCTGGTTTAGTCTGGCCTAAGTGCACTGCGAGCCAGAGGTGGCACGTGTGCTTAGTCTGGATTAAGCAGGGCGGTTCTGCCACAGCTGGTATCAGAGCCGATGAAACACAGACAACAGTTATATCATCAAGTTTTGTTTTACAAACTTATTTTCGAAAGCCCTTTTTAAGTAATTCAAAACGAGAGTATACGCTATGCCCATATAAGGATGTTAGTGTTACACAGGTGACATCACTGACATTCTGACCTAGTTAGAACTCATATGCATATTCGGCGCTTTGAGAAACAACTTTCGGCCATAGCTGTCCCCAGTACTGGTGGAAGCTATTGGGTTTTGCGAACGGTTGTAAGCTCTGCATTCATGCCCCGTAGTAAAAGCACTTTAAGGGTGGTGGGCATGCTTCGGGCTTTCATACCCACCACACTTACGTTCGGTTTTGGGATCCACCTTTTTCTCGACAATCCCCAGTCCTGGAGGAAAGTCAGGCTTTGAGGAAAAGGTGCATCGGCCCACCAACATTGTCCACGCAGCGGTCACGCGTGGATGCCACATTAGGTGGTAATGTATGAGCATGCATTCTTCTGCAGGTACACTAACCACGTGCGAATCTAAGAACGACTAGTTGCAGTAAGAAGAGACGTGCATATATGTCACCGAATTATCACTAGCTATATATATAATACATAGGATGTGTGATGTGAGACCGGATAGAACGAATCATGCATCATGTATCTTTTGCTATCATTTTTGGGGTTATTACTAAAAGACAAAGGGAATAAATCATGATTTAAGCCAACTTTCTGCACGTTTCACTAATGGAAACATTAGGTTCTAGGAACCTGTTTCACCTTGCTAAAATTAAAGCCTTAAGAAGAGACCCTTAGGATTGAATTGAAGCTTGGTTCCAGTTTGCAACCTGAAGTCATGTACACCTGCAGCTAGTAAATCGACCTTACGGCGTAGTCCCAGTCAGATTGATGGGAGTGTTGTCCCGTGTCCAACACAACGCACAAGTTTTCCAATAGCATAAACGATTGTCCGAACCTACAAGATGAGGGCTAACATTTTTGCGCAATCAAGTTGTTCTGTTCACTTACATGCTTTCATGCATTCAGAACGTAATTATGGTGCTATGATCTTTTTGTCACCGCATTGGTTGCATCAAAGTTGTTGGACTAATCACAATTGGCCTCCTTCATGTAGATGGTTACTCCATCGGAGACGTCTGCACAAGGTGCTGCCCATGGGGCACAGTTTCCTCATGAGTTGGCTGCTCTGGTCGCTTAGCAAGGTCAAATCATCAACATGCTCGTTCAAGAGCAACAACGGCGCAATCCGCAAGAGATCAGTTACACTGAATTTGCGGCACTCCAACCGCCAATCTTCACCGCTGCCACGGATCCCCTGGATGCTGATGACTGGCTTCGGATCATTGAGTCCAAGTTCAATCTATTGCCCCAACTCATTGAGCAACAGAAGGCTTGCTTCGCGGCACAATGTCTACATGGTCCCTCGGGGGCTTGGTGTGCTTCATTCCTGGCAATGCAACCAGCCATGCACCACGTCACGTGGGATGAGTTCCGTGCAGCTTTTCGGGCTCACTATCTCCCGCCTAGCCTCATCGAGCTCAAGCAACGAGAGTTCCGTGCACTTCAACAAGGGAACATGTCGGTACTCGACTACGTGCAAGCTTTCATCCGCCTATCGCAGTACTCCCCTGAAGACGTCGACACCGACCCACATAGGGCTACCCATCTGTTGGATGGATTCGACCCCACTCTGCTGACTCACTTAGGGTGCAGCTACGACAACTTCACCGAGTTGGTAGATGCCGCCATCGACATGGAGAATCGCCTCAGTCGGGCCCACAAGGATCAGTAGAGGAAAAGACTCACAAGCACACTTCAGTCGGGTTCATCTCAACGACAACGGGTTGTGCATCGCGCACCGCCGCACATGTATTACATCGACATGCCCCAACAGCTAGAGCAACAGTTGGGTACCTAACAACACCCATCATCCTGCAGTGCACCGCCTCATCCACCTACTTCAATGCCACCTGCCAAACCAAGTGCCAATACCCCTGCTACAAGTGCGGAAAGGTCGGCCATTTCAGCAAGAATTGTCTTGCCCATCGGCGAAGCCAGGCACCATTGTTGATTGAAGACAACCCACGCCAGAATAAGAAGAAGGGACCCAAGCGAGATTTAGCCCCAACGGAAGGTCGTGTGCACTATACCTACGTAGATCAGATTCCAGAGGGTCAACCAGTGTTAGCAAGCATATTTCTTGTCAACAAGCACCCTACAGTGGTTTTGTTTGACTTCGGAGCAACACACACTTTCATCAGCAGGTTATATGCAACCAAATATGGTTATCACATTGATAATATGAAGGCCAAATACCATATCACAGCTCTGGGATCACCAATTGACACGAGTCAGATTGTGAGGCACTTACGCTTATGCATAGGCACAGAAGAATTCTATGTTGACCCTGTGGTACTTCCTAACCAGGGGATCGACATTATCTTAGGGATGGATTGAATGAAAGAGCACAATGTCTTGTTGGATATTACTAGCAGGACAGTTCAAATGAAGTCGAGCAAGAGTGGGAAAGTTATGCTCCTTCACTTGCCGAGTCACAAGCATTCGCCACCCACAGTAAATGCCACAGAAGCCCAGTTGATCAAGAAGATACCGGTGGTTTCTGATTTTCCAGATGTGTTTCCGGAAGAGCTTCCTGGACTTCCACCGAACAGAGATGTTGAGTTTGCCATAGAGCTTGTACCTGGCACAGCACCCGTCTCCCGGAGACCATACCGAATGGCACCGGATGAATTGAAAGAGCTGAAAGTGCAGTTGCAAGAACAGCTATAAAGGGTTTATTCGACCTAACTCATCGCCTTGGGGTTGCCCAGCCCTCTTTGTTGAAAAGAAGGACCAAGGGGGTAAAAGGCTATGTGTTGATTACCGGCCTTTGAATGCTATCACCATCAAAAATAAATACCCGCTACCACACATTGACATTTTGTTTGATCAGTTAGCTAGAGCTAAGGTCTTTTCAAAAATCGATCTGAGGTCTGGCTACTACCAAATAAAGATCCGAGGAGAAGATATACCCAAGACAGCTTTTTCGACCAGATATGGCTTGTATGAGTATTTGGTCATGTCCTTTGGGTTAACCAATGCACCGGCTTTCTTCATGTACATGATGAATTTGGTGTTCATGAATGAACTGGATAAGTTTGTTGTAGTGTTCATTGATGACATATTAATCTACTCTAAAAGCGAGGAAGAACACAAGGAGCACTTGAGGATAGTACTCAATCGGCTTAGAGAGCACAAGCTTTATGCCAAGTTTAGTAAGTGTGCATTTTGGCTGAAGGAAGTGAGTTTCTTAGGTCACATTCTGTCGGAGAAGGGGGTAGCAATTGACCCTAGCAAGGTAAAGGATGTTCTGAACTGGAAGCAACCCGAGACAGTGACAGAGATTCAGAGTTTCCTTGGTTTAGTGGGCTACTACCGCCGCTTCATTAAGGACTTCTCCAAAACTGCGAAGCCAATGACCTCACTAACAAAAAAAGAATGCGAAGTATGTATGGAGTTCGAATTGTGAGGAAGCCTTTCAAACCCTAAAGAAGTTGCTAACATCCGCACCAGTGCTGGCTCAACCGGACGTCACTAAGCCATTTGACGTGTATTGTGATGCCTCCGGCAATGGGCTGGGCTGTGTCCTGATGCAAGAAGGGAGAGTAATCGCTTACGCCTCGCGCCAACTGAGAAAACTTGAAGCAAACTACCGAACACATGATCTTGAGCTTGCAGCAGTTGTTCACGCTTTGAAGATATGGAGACACTATTTGCTAGGCAATACGTGTCACATCTACACTGACCACAAGAGCCTCAAGTATATCCTCACACAACCCGAGTTAAATATGAGGCAACGATGGTGGTTAGAGCTGATAAAAGATTATGATCTAGAGATTCACTACCATCCTGGCAAGGCCAATGTTGTAGCTGATGCATCAAGGCGTAAGGCTCATTGCAATGTGATTGAAGCCCGCCCGACAGTGCGAGTTATATGTTGTGAGGTGGATGAGATCGAAATGCCTACAGAGCAGCACGCTGAACTATATAGCCTCATTATTGAACCTACAATAAAGGATCAAATCATCGTTGCACAAAAGCAAGATAAGAGGATGGCACATATTCGCGAAGGATTAGATGAGAAGAAAAGAGCAAGCTTCACACTTGATGACCAGGGAGTCTTATGGTTTAAAAATCGCTTAGTGGTACCTAAGGACATGGAGTTGAGAAAGAAGATACTTGACGAAGCCCACACTTCTATGTTCACCATGCACCCGGGCAGCAATAAAATGTACCAAGACTTGAAATAAAAATTTTGGTGGACCCGTATGAAACGGGAGATCGCCAAGTATGTGTCTGAATGCGATGTGTGTCAGCGAGTCAAAGCCGACCACCTAAAGCCTGCTGGTATGCATCAGCCATTAGCAATTCCAGCCTGGAAATGGGAAGATGTACACATGGACTTCATAGTGGGTTTGCCTCGCACCCAAAAGGGCTATGACTCTATTTGGGTCATTATCGATCGTCTTACCAAATCCGCTCACTTCTTGCCTGTCAAAACTCATTACACTGCGGCTACTTATGCTGAGCTCTACATATCACGGATTGTATCCTTGCATGGTGTGCCACAGACCATCACTTTCGATTGAGGATCGCTGTTTGTGTCTCGCTTCTGGGAGCAACTACAAACTACTCTTGGAACCAAATTGATTCGGAGTTCAGCATACCCCCCTCAAACAAGCGGCCAAGTAGAAAGAGTGAATCAGATCTTAGAGGACATGTTGAGGGCCTGTGCTTTGACCTATTCCACCAAGTGGGATCCCTTAGCGGAGTTCGCATACAACAACAGCTATCAGAAGAGCTTAGAAATGGCACCTTTTGAGGCCCTATATGGTAGACGATGTAGGACACCACTCAACTGGTCTGAACCAGGAGAACGCGTAACCTTTGGTCCAGAATTGGTAACACAAGCTGAAGAGCAAGTAAAGTTCATACACAGCAACCTGAAAAGAGCACAATCTAGGCAGAAAAGCTATTCAGATAAGAGGCGAAGACCCTTAGCCTTTGAAGAAGGCGATCATGTGTATCTTCGGGTGTCACCAATGAAAGGAGTACACTTGTTTGGAGTAAAAGGCAAGCTAGCACCAAGATATGTTGGTCCATTCAAGATCACAGAGAGATGTGGATCAGTAGCTTACCGGTTAGAATTACTACCACACCTTGCTGCGGTTCATGATGTGTTTCACGTCTCGCAACTCAAGAAGTGCTTATGAGTGCCAAAGGAAGTAATTGATACATCTCAAATTCAGATTGAACCGGACCTCACTTATGAAGAGCACCCCATAAAGATCCTCGACCAAAAGCAAAGGTCAACAAGGAGAAGAACCATTAACTTGTACAAAGTGCAGTGGAATAATCACTCCGAAGAATAGGCAACTTGGGAGCAAGAAGAATTCTTGCGAACAAGATATCCTGATTTTCTTCCATCCACTTCAAATTGAGTACGTCACCGCAGTTTCAAAGTTTCAAATTCATACATAGTGCACTTTCTTCTCGTTTAACTTATCCACCCACATCACATCAGAATCTCCAGACGAGATTTCTTTAAGGGGGTGGATTGTGATGCTCCGGCATTTCAAGTGCATAATCATTCATCATACATGCAACATTCATCATAATGCATCATACAATGACATGCATTTGAGCCCTAATTCAAACTTGGTTGAAATGCCACTTATCGAAACCTGTTTTCTGCTGATATGTCTTTGTGATTGTGCCTATAACTTTGATTCTATTTGGATTTGGGTGAAACTCATATTCACAAACCTGTAGAAAATTTAATGATGAACAACTTTGGTAATTTGTGCTTTGACATGCATGAAGGTTTGCATAGAGTTTTGGGGCTTTTTCTGTCAGCATGTGAATTCTGTCCAAACATGACCTGTTAAGTAATTTTAAATTTCCTTGATCTTAAAGCCAAAATCTTGCAATGCTTGTATTGAGAAATTTGTAGATCACAAAATTGTGAACAACATTGGTATAAAACTCCTTTTGTGAAAGTTCCTAGAAAATAGACTTTTAGAATTTCTAAACTGGAGGGTTCTATTGGTCAAACCTTGGTCAGCAGCCTAAATTCAAATTTGCACCAGATTTTTGAATAGAACACGGTATACAAGTTTATAAGGGAAATGTAGAGGAACAAATTTAGAACACTTCCTCCAATTGGGGTATTTTTAGATTCGGCCTCTAACCAGTTCAAAAACGTGATCTTCAAACAAGTGTATCTGCAGTCAAACTCCATTTTTCCATTTTCAGGATTTTCCCTCTCTTTTCCTCTCACTGACCGGCGGGCCCCACCGAGCAGTCCACCGGATTCCCGCCCGCGTCGGACAACCATCCGGTCCAGTGGGTCCCACCATTTCCGCGTCTCCACGCACTCGGTCTATAGACCCTCCCTTTCTCTTCCCACCCCGGTCCCACATGCCAGTGACACCCGGTCCATGGACCGAGTCCACATCGCGCCCCACCGTTCCCTTTCCCTCTTCCCCGCGCCCACGCGGTAGGCACGCTCTGCGCACCCCGCCCATGGCCGCCAGCGCACTGGCCGCGCCGCGCCCTCGCCTAAAGGGTGAACACCCCACGCCCCTCATGAACCTAGACGCACCCCCGGCTCCCTTCGCACTCGCCGCTCCACTGCTCGCTCTCTTGCGCACCTCTGCCTCCTTTCCGCAAGCGCGGAGCGCCGACCCGCCATTGCCGAAAGCTCGGAGTCCGAGCTGCGCCGGCCGCTCCGCTGCTCCCCGAGCCTCCCGACCGCCTTCATTACAACCGCCTCCCCCTCCCGCGCCCAACGCGCTAGGCCTAGTCGTCTCCCTCCGCGTCCCCCTCCCAAGCGCAGAGTGCCCGCCGCCATCGCCGCCGCAGCGAGCTCACGGCACCCGCCGCCTTGAGCCACCTCCCACCCCGCCGACGCGCGCCTCGCACGGCCCGCGCCTCCCTCCATCTTCCACGCACGGTCTCGCCGCTCGCCCTCGCCTCTATCACCCTTCCCTAAGAGCGCACCCCACGGCCGCCATTGCCACCGGCCCTTCACCGTGGACAACCCACCTCCGGCCTTGCCCTCGCCTCCACGATACCGCCATCGGGACCGTCGCGCCGCCGCGCAACTCCCAAGCCTAGCGGCGACCCCTCCCGTGCCATACCTCGCCGGAATCGAGCCGCGTCGCCGCGCCCCGCCGCGCCGTCGCCTTCTCGGTTCGCCGCCGCCGCTCGCCTCTACTCTTCACCGCCGGCGACGACATCTAGCCCACGGTGTCCACCGTAGTGCCGGCCACCTCCTCAACCTGACTCGGCTCCAAGTTTCCCCCTCCACGCTCCGGCGCGAGCGCGCGAACGCCGGCCGCCGCGCGAGGATTTTCCCCGACCGAAGGTAGAAGAAGAACGTGTGTTTTGCAGAAACGCCCTTCGCGTATTACTTATTGCATCACTGTTTACTGTGTCTTGAATAATTTGTGAAAACACCTCTGGATCTATTAGAGTTTTGTACTTTAACCCGAGCCCTAGTATTTTGCAGATCTAACCTCAGGTTTTAGGAGATTCTCATGCACTGTTCACTGAGTCAGGATAATCTTCTGATCTAGCCCCTGAGGTATACGGTTAATTACGTTCAAGCCCTCGGTCTATGAGTTTTTCCATTTAAATTCATTTATATTGAGCTGTGAACTTTGAAAAATCATAACAATTCAAAGAAAAATCCAAAATGGACAAACTCAGTGGCTATGGACTCCTCTTGAGTAGATCTACAAGATAGGTAAGGTGTGAAAAGTCTGTTTTGCCCCTGGTTTAGTGCATGCATGGTGTAGGTAAATAAATGGTAAAAATAGACCAAATGAACTCCAAAAATTATGAAACTTGGACAGTAGCTTTGTTATGGCATCTACGTACTGTGTGATTTTTGGTAGCCCTAGCATTGACTGTTTAATTACTGTTTTGCCCTATGCATGTAGTTTGTGTATTTATTTGACCTGGAAAATGAAGGCTACATAAAGTGTGCTCAAATATGACCTCTGGTATTTTTCATGTGCTTTATACAGTATGAATAGCTTGCGGGTAAAGTTTGAAGCCTTGCATGTTGGGTTTAAATGGTGATTTGAAAATGACAAAATGACACCTGCTTAACTAAATAAAATGAGAAAGTGGTTCTAGGATGCATAGTTAATTCTACGAAAAATCTGGTGTGCTACTAGTGTGATAGGGAGTCCAGAAAGTATTTTTGGAAGGTTCATTAATACTGTTTATTAGTGCATCTTAATTTGCATAAGATAAATATATGGAAAATAGGTGTCATATTAAACTATGGATTTTGTGCTTGCTGATTTTTGTATATAATGTTCATGCCATGAAATACTTGCTGTAGAAATTTCAAGTCCAGAAACCATTCCGATAAATTATGAAAAATCTGAGAAGCTATAGGGCTGGTAACTTGCTGGAATTTTAATAAATTAATTATAAATTGGTTGTAGCTGAAATTTTGGCAGTAGCACTACGAAGTATGTGTCTACATGTGGTAAAAATTTGAGAGCAATTTGAGTTGTCTAACTACATGAACTCATGAGTGCATTATATTCATAAAGGCGCTTTCAAGTGACAACTTCATTTCATTTGATAGGCACTGTGTACACATACACACTAACTTCTGATAACTTCAAAGATAAAATATGGTGATGGTTTGTACGATTTCTAAGTGATGGGCTATATGATTTCTTAGAAAAGTCGTTAAGTTTTCTCATTATGGGAGGTATTTAACTAAGAGTACCCGAACCCATTCTTCATAAACTGCTTGATCATGCATCATATACCATTGACACCTCCTACATACATTTGCAACATGTTGTACTCTTGTTTGCACTATGTCATGCATATAACACTGTATCATATACATGCATTTGCGTTCTCTTGCACTCACTAGCATTTTATCATGCATATAGACCCGCGTGCAAGAAGCTATCAACTCAGGAGAAACCAGTGATCAAGGAACCGGACGACAGGCTATATCTGAAGCAAGAAGACGAAGGGTCGCTGATTAAATCCGTCCCTGCTTCAAGGGGTTGCCTGGGGCAAAACCTCATGACCCGGCAAACTAACATAGTTTAGTTTGTTGGTTTTCTTAAGAACAATTAAAGGTAGACAGGACCATAATTTCTCCCAGCTAATACAAATCTTGTTGATGTTTACGCATATGCATTAGGAGTTGATTGAAACCAATTGCATTAGACTTCCTAGCCGCCCTGGCCCTAGCACCTATAAGTAAAGTTCGTAAGACGAGTGCCTAGATTTCTAGGTGCGAGTAGACACGAGTGATTATACTCGTCTCGTAGGTACGACTTTACAAGGTGACAGAAATCTCACTTGTGGAAGTTATTATACTTGCTTATGTTTTAAATGGAACCGGGCGGAGATTTTATGAGTTATTTATTGTTCATGGTATCGTGCACTGGACTCCGCCCGAGTCGCATAAGGCCCGTCCGCCGTTCGTCTGCTGATTGGCATAACATTGCTAGAGTGCTTATCGAGGACATGGGCCCGGTGAAAGTCTTACTTGTGCCATCCGAAGAACAGAGACAGACTCCTACTGTGACACCTTGCGGAGCTTGTAGTCGAGGGAGGGCTAACCCGACGTCACCGTGGTATTGCTCCTAAGGCGGCACAACCTAGGAACAACAGAAGGATTGAATCGAACTTGGGATGGGACAAGTGGAGATGGGGAATATATGTGTGGAACGCAATGGCTAGTAAGCATATACCCCTGGCATTTCTAGTTATTCCCGGGAATATAAAAATCGATTCGAATCGCTGATGCTCACCAGGTGTGAGAATGCCAAATATCACTGTCGGGCAACATAGTAATAACTGTAACATGCTGTTTATTAAGTCACGTTTTTGTATATAACCATGATTGGATGTGTGTGTTTCGTCCCTCTATTCATGGTGTTTCCCATCCACTGCTAGGAGGTCGATGGACTTGGGAGATGCTTTGAGGTTGAGGGAGGGTTGACCCGACGTACTGTGGTATCGCTCCTGAGACGGCTACTCCCAAGGGGTTGGATGGAAGCGCTATGAATCTTGGGACGGAACATGTGTTCATGTTTACTTTTCTGCAAGTATTTACTTTATGATATAAATGATCTTCATTATTAATGGATAGCAGCTGTCAAATCCTGCTATCTTATGTTCACATGACTTTATTTAAGAATCAACAGCTAAGGATCCACATGATTAGTAAGCATGCTTTGCGTCAGCCGTAAGCCCCGTCCATTAAGTCCTACTGAGTAATTAGTACTCAGGATTTGCCCCAACTTTTGGATTACAGGTACTGGCGACATCTGGATAGCTGTGTTGGAGGTGGTAGTACCAGTGGGCTCGGTCTACTATGAAATGTATTTGACTTCTTATATTTGTAAATCCGGTCTACTATTCTCTATTTCAACTGCCCGTGATGATGTAATTGTTGTGGCTCTTTCGAGAGTCGGATGTGTTTGATGTCGGTTCCTCTGGAAATGGTGTTATCGAGAGCCGAAGTACTCTCGACGGACAACCGGGTTTAGTCTGGCCTAAGTGCACTGCGAGCCAGAGGTGGCAGGTGTGCTTAGTCTGGATTAAGCAAGGCGGTTCCGCCACACTTAATTCAATACAGGTTTTAGTCCATCCACTATTGTTAACATATCAATTGTTGTGGGACTCGGAATCGAGGTTTGTTGGATTTGTTGGTACGATGAATGAGGAAACCACACCAAAGGAACGAAACCTCAAAAATATGAATCACCAAAGTTGTTTTGGCTCAACTTACATGCCCTCCTCTTCTGCCACTTGAGCCCACGCTTCGGCATCGGGATGAGATACAAAACCAGCGCATAATGACTCAGTTTGCCTAGACTGAAGAGGGCAAAAATTAACCTTTTTCCTAATTCAAAACCTTGTACACGCTAGTAAGTAGGATCCAATTAATATAATGCTTTTCCATATATGTAGGCCAATGGGAGAAACTTAATTCAATACAGGATTTGGTCCATCCACTATTGTTAACATATCATTTGTTGTGGGACTCGAAATCAAGGGTTGTTGGACTTGTTGGGAAGATGAATAAAGAGACCACACCATAGGAACAAAACTTCAAAAATATGCATCACCAAAGTTGTTTTGGCCCATCTTACATGCCCTCCTCTTCTGCCACTTGAGCCGACGCTTCGGCGTCAGGCTGAAATACAAAACCAGCGCAGCATGACTCAGTTTTCATAGACTGAAGAGGGCGAAGATTAAACTTTTTCCTAATCCGAAAACTTGTACACGCTAGTAAGTAGGAACCAATGAATATAATGCTTTTCCATATATGTAGGCCGATGGGAGAAACTTAGTTCAATACAGGTTTTGGTCCATCCACTATTGTTAACATATCAATTGTTGTGGGCCTCGGAATCGAGGGTTCTTGGACTTGTTGGCATGATGAATGAGAATACCACACCATAGGACAGAAACCTCAAAAATATGCATCACCAAAGTTGTTTTGGCCCAACTTACATGCCCAACTCTTCTGCCACTGGAGCCCACGCTTCAACATCAATCCGAGATACAAAACCAGCGCAGCATGACTCAATTTGCTTAGACAGACTTGGGTGAAAATTAAACTTTTTTCTAATCCAAAAACTTGTACATGCTTGTAAGTAGGAACCAATGAATATAATGCTTTTTCATATATGTAGGCCGATGGGAGAAACGTAATTCAATACAGGTTTTGATCCATCCACTATTGTTAACATATCAATTGTTGTGGGCCTCGGAATCGAGGTTTGTTGGACTTGTTGGTAAGATGAACGAGAAAACAATATGCATCACCAAAGTTGCTTTGGCTCAACTTACAAGCCCTCCTCTTCTGCCACTTGAGCCCATGCTTCGGCATCAGTCCGAGATACAAAACCAACGCAGCATGACTTAGTTTGCCCCGACTGAAGAGGGCGAAAATTAAACTTTTTCCTAATCTGAAAATTTGTACACGCTATTAAATAGGAACCAATGAATATAATGCTTTTCCATATATGTAGGCCGATGGGAGAAACTTAATTCAATACCAGTTTAAACCATCCACTTTTGTTAACATATCAATTGTTGTGGGACTCGGAATCGAGGGTTGTTGGACATGTTGGTATGATGAATTAGGAAACCAAACCGTAGGAACGAAACCTCAAAAATATGCATAGCCAAAGTTGTTTTGGCCCAACTTACATGCCTTCCTCTTCTCCCACTTGAGCCCAAGCTTTGGCATCAGCCCGAGATACAAAACCAACGCAGCATGACTCAGATTGCCTAGACTGAGAGGGCGAAAATTAAACTTTTTCCAAATCTGAAAACTGTACACGCTCGTAAGTAAGAACCAATGAATATAATGCTTTTCCTTACATGTAGGCCGATGGGAGAAACTTAATTCAATACCAGTTTTGATCCATCCACTGTTGTTAACATATCAATTGTTGTGGGACTCAAAATCGAGTGTTGTTGGACTTGTTGGTATGATGAATGAGGAAACCACACCATAGGAATGAAACCTCAAAAATATGCATCACCAAAGTTGTTTTGGCCCAACTTACATGCCCTCCTCTTCTGCCACTTGAGCCCATCCTTCGGCATCAAGATGAGATACAAAACCAGCGCAGCATGACTCAGTTTGACTGGACTGAAGAGGGAGAAAATTAAACTTTTTCCTAATCCGAAAACTTGTACACGCTAGTATGTAAAAACCAAAGAATATAATGCTTTTTCGTATATGTACGCCGATGGGAGAAACTTAATTCAATATAGGTTTTGTTCCATCCACTGTTGTTAACATATCATTTGTTGTGGGACTCGGAATCGAGGGTTGTTGGACTTGTTGGGAAGATGAATGAGAAAACTACACCATAGGAACGAAACCTCAAAAATATGCATCACCAAAATTGTTTTGGCCCAACTTACATGCCCTCCACTTCTGCCACATGAGCCCACGCTTCGGCATCAGTCCGAGATACAAAACCAACGCAGCATGACTCAGTTTGCCTAGACTGAAGTGGGCGAAAATTAAGCTTTTTCCTAATCCAAAAACTTGTACATGCTAGTAAGTAGGATCCAATGAATATAATGTTTTTCCATATATGTAGGCCGATGGGAGAAACTTAATTCAATACAGGTTGTGATCAGTCCACTGTTGTTAACATAGCAATTGTTGTGGGACTCAGAATCGAGGGTTGTTGGACATGTTGGTATGATGAATGAGGAAACCACACGATAGGAAAAAAACCTCCAAAATATGCATCACCAAAGTTGTTTTAGCCCAACTTACATGCCCTCCTCTTCTGCCATGTGAGCCCACGCTTCGGCATCAGTCCGAGATACAAAACCAACGCAGCATGACTTAGTTTGCCCCGACTGAAGAGGGCGAAAATTAAACTTTTTCCTAATCTGAAAATTTGTACACGCTATTAAATAGGAACCAATGAATATAATGCTTTTCCATATATGTAGGCCGATGGGAGAAACTTAATTCAATACCAGTTTAAACCATCCACTTTTGTTAACATATCAATTGTTGTGGGACTCGGAATCGAGGGTTGTTGGACATGTTGGTATGATGAATTAGGAAACCAAACCGTAGGAACGAAACCTCAAAAATATGCATAGCCAAAGTTGTTTTGGCCCAACTTACATGCCTTCCTCTTCTCCCACTTGAGCCCAAGCTTTGGCATCAGCCCGAGATACAAAACCAATGCAGCATGACTCAGATTGCCTAGACTGAGAGGGCGAAAATTAAACTTTTTCCAAATCCGAAAACTGTACACGCTCGTAAGTAAGAACCAATGAATATAATGCTTTTCCTTACATGTAGGCCGATGGGAGAAACTTAATTCAATACTAGTTTTGATCCATCCACTGTTGTTAACATATCAATTGTTGTGGGACTCAGAATCGAGGGTTGTTGGACTTGTTGGTATGATGAATGAGGAAACCACACCATAGGAACGAAACCTCAAAAATATGCATCACCAAAGTTGTTTTGGCCCAACTTACATGCCCTCCTCTTCTGTCACTTGAGCCCATCCTTCGGCATCAAGATGAGATACAAAACCAGCGCAGCATGACTCAGTTTGACTGGACTGAAGAGGGAGAAAATTAAACTTTTTCCTAATCCGAAAACTTGTACACGCTAGTAAGTAAAAACCAATGAATATAATGCTTTTTCGTATATGTACGCCGATGGGAGAAACTTAATTCAATACAGGTTTTGTTCCATCCACTGTTGTTAACATATCATTTATTGTGGGACTCGGAATCGAGGGTTGTTGGACTTGTTGGGAAGATGAATGAGAAAACTACACCATAGGAACGAAACCTCAAAAATATGCATCACCAAAATTGTTTTGGCCCAACTTACATGCCCTCCACTTCTGCCACATGAGCCCACGCTTCGGCATCAGTCCGAGATACAAAACCAACGTAGCATGACTCAGTTTGCCTAGACTGAAGTGGGCGAAAATTAAGCTTTTTCCTAATCCAAAAACTTGTACATGCTAGTAAGTAGGATCCAATGAATATAATGTTTTTCCATATATGTAGGCCGATGGGAGAAACTTAATTCAATACAGGTTGTGATCAGTCCACTGTTGTTAACATAGCAATTGTTGTGGGACTCAGAATCGAGGGTTGTTGGACATGTTGGTATGATGAATGAGGAAACCACACGATAGGAAAAAAACCTCCAAAATATGCATCACCAAAGTTGTTTTAGCCGAACTTACATGCCCTCCTCTTCTGCCATGTGAGCCCACGCTTCGGCATCAGTCCGAGATACAAAACCAACGCAGCATGACTCAGTTTGCCTATACTGAAGAGGGCAAAAATTAAACTTTTTCCTTATCCGAACACTTGTACACGCTAGTAAGTAGGAACCAATGAATATAATGCTTTTCCATATATGTAGCCGATGGGAGAAATTTAATTCAATACAGGTGTTGAACCATCCACTGTTGTTAACATATCAATTGTTGTGGGACTCGGAATCGAGGGTTGTTGGACTTGTTGGTATGATGAATGAGGAAACAACACCATAGGAAAGAAACCTCAAAAATATGCATCACCAAAGTTGTTTTGGCCCAACTTAAATGCCCTCATCTTCTGCCACTTGAGCCCACGCTTCGGCATGAGGACGAGATACAAAACCAGCGCAGCATGACTCAGTTTGCATAGACTGAAGAGGGCGAAAATTAAACATTTTCCTAATCCGAAAACTTGTACACGCTAGTAAGTAAGAGCCAATGAATATAATGCTTTTCCATATATGTGGGACTCGGAATCGAGGGTTGTTGGACTTGTTGGTATGATGAATGAGGAAACCACACCATAGGAACGAAACCTCAAAAATATGCATCACCAAAGTTGTTTGGGACCAACTTACATGCCCTCCTCTTCTGGCACTTGAGCCACGCTTCGGCATCAGGCCAAGATACAAAACCAGTGCAGCATGACTCAGTTTGCCTAGACTGAAGAGGGCAAAAATTAAACTTTTTCCTAATCAAAAAACTTGTACACGCTAGTAAGTATGAACCAATGAATATAATGCTTTTACATATATGTAGGCCGGTGGGAGAAACTTAATTCAATACCAGTTTTGATCCATCAATTGTTGTTAACATATCAATTGTTGTGGGACTCGGAATTGAGGTTTATTGGACTTGTTGGTTTGATGAATGATGAAACCACACCATAGGAACGAAACCTCAAAAATATGCATCACCAAAGTTGTTTTGGCCCAACTTACATGCCCTCCTCTTCTGTCACTTGAGCCCATGCTTCGGCATCAGGCCAAGATACAAAACCAGCGCAGCATGACTCAGTTTGCCTAGACCGAAGAGGGCGAAAATTAAACTTTTTCCTAATCCAAAAACTTGTACACGCTAGTAAGTAGGAACCAATGAATATAATGCTTTTCCATATATGTAGGCCGATGGGAGAAACTTAATTCAATATAGGTTTTGTTCCATCCACTGTTGTTAACATATCAATTGTTGTGGGACTCGGAATCGAGGGTTGTTGGACTTGTTGGTATGATGAATGAGGGAACCACACCATAGGAAAGAAACCTCAAAAATATGCATCACCAAAGTTGTTATGGCCCGACTTACATGCCCTCATCTTCTGCCACTTGAGCCCAAGCTTCGTCATCAGGACGAGCTGCAAAACCAGCGCAGCATGACTTAGTTTGCCTAGGCTGAAGAGGGCGAAAATTAAACTTTTTCGTAATCCAAAAACTTGTACACGCTAGTAAGTAAGAACCAACGAATATAATGCTTTTCCATATATGTAGGCCGATGGGCAAAACTTAATTCAATACAGGTTTTGATCCGTCCACTGTTGTTAACATATCAATTGTTGTGGGACTCGGAATCGACGGTTGTTGGACATGTTGGTATGATGAATGAGCAAACCACACCATAGGAAAGAAACCTCAAAAATATGCATCACCAAAGTTGTTTTGGCCCAACTTACATGCCCTCCTCTTCTGCCACGTGGGCCCACGCTTCGGCATCAGTCCGGGATACAAAACCAACGCAGCATGACTCAGTTTGCCTAGACTGAAGAGGGCGAAAATTAAACTTTTTCCTAACCCAAAAACTTGTACACGCTAGTAAGTAAGAACCAATGAATGAAATGCCTTTCCATATATGTAGGCCAATGGGAGAAACTTAATTCAATACAGGTATTGTTCCATCCACTATTGTTAACATATCAATTGTTCTGGGACTCAGAATCGAGGGTTGTTGGACATGTTGGTATGATGAATGATGAAACCACACCATAGGAAAAAAACCTCAAAAATATGCATCACCAAAGTTGTTTTGCCTAACTTACATGCCCTCCTTTTCTGCCTTGTGAGCCCATGCTTCGGCATCAGTCTGAGATACAAAACCAACACCGCGTGACTCGGTTTGCCTAGACTGAGGAGGGCGAAAATTAAAGTTTTTCCTAATCCGAAAACTTGTACACGCTAGTAAGTAGGAACCAATGAATATAACGATTTTCCATATACGTAGGCCGAAGGGAGAAACTTAATTCAATACAGGTTTTGATCCATCCACTGTTGTTAACATTTCAATTTTTGTGGGACTCGGAATCGAGGGTTGTTGGACTGGTTGGTATGATGAATGAGGAAACCACACCATAGGAAAGAAACCTCAAAAATATGCATCACCAAAGTTGATTTGGCCCGACTTACATGCCCTCATCTTCTGCCGCTTGAGCCCATGCTTCGGCATCAGGACGAGATACAAAACCAGCGCAGCATGACTCAGTTTGCCTAGACTGAAGAGGGCGAAAATTAAACTCTTTCCTAATCCGAAAACTTGTACACGCTAGTAAGTAAGAACCAATGAATATAATGCTTTTCCATATATGTAGGCCGATGGGAGAAACTCAATTCAAAAACAGTTTTGACCCTTCCACTGTTGTTAACATATCAATTGTTGTGGGACTCGAAAACGAGGGTTGTTGGACTTGTTGGTATGATGAATGAGGAAACCACACGATAAGAACGAAACCTCAAAAACATGCATCACCAAAGTTGCTTTGGCCCAACTTACATGCGCTTCTCTTCTGACAGTTGAGCCCACACTTCGGCATCAGGCCAAGATACAAAACTAGCGCAGCATGACTCAGTTTGCCTAGACTGAAGAGGGCGAAAATTAAACTTTTTCCTAATCCAAAAACTTGTACACGCTAGTAAGAACCAACGAATATAACGCTTTTCCAGATATGTAGGCCGGTGGCAGAAACTTAATTCAATACAGGTTTTGATCCATCCACTGTTGTTAACATATCAATTGTTGTGGGACTCGGAATCGAGGGTGGTTGGACATGTTGGTATGATGAATGAGAAACCACACCATAGGAAAGAAACCTCAAAAATATGCATCACCAAAGTTGTTTTGGCCCAACTTACATGCCCTCCTCTTCTGCCACGTCAGCCCACGCTTCGGCATGAGTCCGAGATACAAAACCAACGCAGCATGACTCAGTTTACCTAGACTGAAGAGGGCGAAAATTAAACTTTTTCCTAATCCAAAAACTTGTACAAGCTAATAAGTAGGAACCAATGAATATAATGATTTTCCATATATGTAGGCCGAAGGGAGAAACTTAATTCAATACCAGTTTCGATCCATCCACTGTTGTTAACATATCAATTGTTGTGGGCTCGGAATCGAGGGTTGTTGGACTTGTTGGTATGGTGAATGAGGAAACCACACCATAGGAAAGAAACCTAAAAAATATGCCTCACCAAAGTTGTTTTGGCCCGACTTACATGCCCTCATCTTCTGCCACTTGAGCCCACGCTTCGGCATCCGGACGAGATACAAAACCAGCGCAGCATGACTCAGTTTGCCTAGACCGAAGAGGGCGAAAATTAAACTCTTTCCTAATCCGAAAACTTGTACACGCTAGAACTAAGAACCAATGAATATAATGCTTTTCCATATATGTAGGCCGATGGGAGAAACTCAATTCAATACCAGTTTTGACCCATCCACTGTTGTTAACATATCAATTGTTGTGGGACTCGGAAACGAGGGTTGTCGGACTTGTTGGTATGATGAATGAGGAAACCACACCATACGAACGAAACCTCAAAAATATGCATCACCAAAGTTTTTTTCGCCCAACTTACATGCCCTCCTCTTCTGCTACTTGAGCCCACGCTTCGGCATCAGGCCAAGATACAAAACCAGCGCAGCATGACTCAGTTTGCCTAGACTGAAGGGGGCGAAAATTAAACTTTTTCCTAATCCAAAAACATGTACACGCTAGTAAGTAAGAACCAATGAATATAATGCTTTTCCATATATGTAGGCCGATGGGAGAAACTTAATTCAATACAGGTTTTGTTCCATCCACTGTTGTTAACATATCAATTGTTGTCGGACTCAGAATCGAGTGTTGTTGGCCATGTTGGCATGATGAATGAGGAAACCACACCATAGGAAAGAAACCTCAAAAATATGCATCACCAAAGTTGTTTTGGCCCGACTTACACGCCCTCATCTTCTGCCACATGAGCCCACACGTCGGCATCAGGACGAGATACAAAACCAGCATAGCATGACTCCGTTTGCGTAGACTGAAGTGGGCGAAAATTAAACTTTTCCGAATCCAAAAACTAGTACACGCTAGTAAGCAGGAACCAATGAATATAATGCTTTTCCATATATGTAGGCCGATGGGAGAAACTTAATTCAATACAGGTTTTGATCCATCCGCTGTTGTTAACATATCAAATGTTGTGGGACTCGGAATCGAGGGTTGTTGGACTTGTTGGGGAGATGAATGAGAAAACCACACCATAGGAACGAAACCTCAAAAATATACATCACCAAAGTTGTTTTGGCCCAACTTACATGCCCTCCTCTTCTGCCACGTGAGCCCATGCTTCAGCATCAGTCCAAAATACAAAACCAATGCAGCATGACTCTGTTTGCCTAGACAGAAGAGGGCGAAAATTAAACTTTTTCCTAATCCGAAAACTTGTACACGCTAGTAAGTAGGAACCAATGAATATAATGCTTTTCCATATATGTAGGCTGACGGGAGAAACTTAATTCAATACAAGTTTTGGTCTGTCTACTGTTGTTAACATATCAATTGTTGTGGGGCTCAGAATCGAGGGTTGTTGGACATGTTGGAATGATGAATGAGGAAAACACACCACAGGAAAGAAACCTCAAAAATATGCATAGCCAAAGTTGTTTTGGCCCAACTTACATGCCCTCTTCTTCTGCCACTTGAGCCCGCGCTTCGGCATCAGGATGAGATACAAAACCTGCATAGCATGACTCAGTTTGCCTACACTGAAGAGGGCAAAAATTAAACTTTTCCTAATCCGAAAACTTGTACACGCTAGTAAGTAAGAGCCAATGGATATAATGCTTTTCCATATATGTAGGCCGATGGGAGAAACTTAATTCAATACAGGTTTTGTTCCATCCACTGTTGTTAACATATCAATTGTAGTGGGACTCGGAATCAAGGGTTGTTGGATTTGTTGGTATGATGAATGAGGAGAAACCACACCATAGGAAAGAAACCTCAAAAATATGCATCACCAAAGTTGTTGTGGCCCGACTTACATGCCCTCATCTTCTGCCACTTGAGTCCATGCATTGGCATCAGGACAAGATACAAAACCAGCGCAGCATGACTCAGTTTGCCTAGACTGAAGAGGGCGAAAATTAAACTTTTTCCTAATCCGAAAACTTGTACACGCTAGTAAGTAAGAACCAATGAATATAATGCTTTTCCATATATGAAGGCCGATGGGAGAAACTCAATTCAACACCAGTTTTGACCCGTCCACTATTGTTAACACATCAATTGTTGTGGGACTCGGAGCGAGGGTTGTTGGACTTGTTGAGAAGATGAATGAGGAAACCACACCATAGGAACGAAACTTCAAAAATATGCATCACCAAAGTCGTTTTGGCCCAATTTACATGCACTCCTCTTCTGCCACTTGAGCCCACGCTTCAGCAACAGTCCGAGATACAAAACCAGTGCAGCATGACTCCGTCTGCCTAGACTGAAGAGGGTAAAAATTAAACTTTTTCCTAATCCAAAAACTTGTACACGCTAGTAAGCAGGAACCAATGAATATAATGCTTTTCCATATATGTAGGCCGATGGGAGAAACTTAATTCAATACAGGTTTTGATCCATCCGCTGTTTTTAACATATCAGATGTTGTGGGAATCAGAATCGAGGGTTGTTGGACATGTTGGTATGATGAATGAGGAAAACACACCATAGGAAAGAAACCTCAACAATATGCATCACCAAAGTTGTTTTGGCCCAACTTACATGCCCTCTTCTTCTGCCACTTGAGCCCGCGCTTTGGCATCGGGATGAGATACAAAACCAGCACAACATGACTCAGTTTGCCTAGACTGAAGAGGGCGAAAATTAAACTTTTTCCTAATCCGAAAACTTGTACACGCTAGTAAGTACGAACCATTGAATATAACGGTTTTCCATATATGTAGGCCGAAGGGAGAAACTTAATTCAATACAGGTTTTGATCCATCCACTGTTGTTAACATATCAATTGTTGTGGGACTCGGAATCGAGGGTTGTTGGACATGTTGGTATGATGAATGAGGAAAACACACCATAGGAAAGAAACCTCAACAATATGCATCACCAAAGTTGTTTTGGCCCAACTTACATGCCCTCTTCTTCTGCCACTTGAGCCCGCGCTTTGGCATCAGGATGAGATACAAAACCAGCACAGCATGACTCAGTTTGCCTAGACTGAAGAGGGCGAAAATTAAACTTTTTCCTAATCCGAAAACTTGTACACGCTAGTAAGTAGGAACCATTGAATATAACGATTTTCAATATATGTAGGCCGAAGGGAGAAACTTAATTCAATACAGGTTTTGATCCATCCACTGTTGTTAACATATCAATTGCTGTGGGACTCAAAATCGAGGGTTGTTGGACATGTTGGTATGATGAATGAGGAAAACACACCATAGGAAAGAAACCTCAACAATATGCATCACCAAAGTTGTTTTGGCCCAACTTACATGCCCTTATCTTCTGCCACTTGAGCCCAGGCTTCGGCATCAGGATGAGATACAAAACCAGCACAGCATGACTCAGTTTGCCTAGATTGAAGAGGGCGAAAATTAAACTTTTTCCTAATCCGAAAACTTGTACACGCTAGTAAGTAAGAGCCAATGAATATAATGCTTTTCCATATATGTGGGCCGATGGGAGAAACTTAATTCAATACCAGTTTTGATCCATCCACTGTTGTTAACATATCAATTGCTGTGGGACTCGGAATCGAGGGTTGTTGGACTTGTTGGTATGATGAATGAGGAAACCACACCATAGGAAAGAAACCCCAAAAATATGCATCACCAAAGTTGTTTTGGCCCAATTTACATGCCCTTATCTTCTGCCACTTGAGCCCAGGCTTCGGCATCAGGACGAGATACAAAACCATCGCAGCATGACTCAGTTTGCCTAGATTGAAGAGGGCGAAAATTAAACTTTTTCCTAATCCGAAACCTTGTACACGCTAGTAAGTAAGAGCCAATGAATATAATGCTTTTCCATATATGTAGGCCGTGGGAGAAACTTAATTCAATACCAGTTTTGATCCATCCACTGTTGTTAACATATCAATTATTTTGGGACTTGGAAACAAAGGTTGTTCGACTTATTGGTACGATGAATGAGGAAACCACACCATAGGAACGAAACCTCAAAAATATGCATCACCAAAGTTGTTTTGGCCCAACTTACATGCCCTCCTCTTCTGGCACTTGAGCCCACGCTCCGGCATCAGGCCAAGATACAAAACCAGCGCAGCATGACTCAGTTTGCCTAGATTGAAGAGGGCGAAAATTAAACGTTTTCCTAATCCAAAAACTTGTACACGCTTGTAAGTAAGAAGCAATGAATATAATGCTTTTCCGTATATGTAGGCCGATGGGAGAAACTTAATTCAACACAAGTTTTGTTCCATCCACTGTTGTTAACATATCATTTGTTGTGGGACTCAGAATCGAGGGTTGTTGGACTTGTTGGTATGATGAATGAGGAAACCACACCATAGGAAAGAAACCCCAAAAATATGCATCACCAAAGTTGTTTTGGCCCAATTTACATGCCCTTATCTTCTGCCACTTGAGCCCAGGCTTCGGCATAAGGACGAGATACAAAACCATCGCAGCATGACTCAGTTTGCCTAGATTGAAGAGGGCGAAAATTAAACTTTTTCCTAATCCGAAAACTTGTACACGCTAGTAAGTAAGAGCCAATGAATATAATGCTTTTCCATATATGTAGGCCGATGGGAGAAACTTAATTCAATACCAGTTTTGATCCATCCACTGTTGTTAACATATCAATTATTTTGGGACTTGGAAACAAAGGTTGTTCGACTTATTGGTACGATGAATGAGGAAACCACACCATAGGAACGAAACCTCAAAAATATGCATCACCAAAGTTGTTTTGGCCCAACTTACATGCCCTCCTCTTCCGGCACTTGAGCCCACGCTCCGGCATCAGGCCAAGATACAAAACCAGCGCAGCATGACTCAGTTTGCCTAGATTGAAGAGGGCGAAAATTAAACTTTTTCCTAATCCAAAAACTTGTACACGCTTGTAAGTAAGAAGCAATGAATATAATGCTTTTCCGTATATGTAGGCCGATGGGAGAAACTTAATTCAACACAAATTTTGTTCCATCCACTGTTGTTAACATATCATTTGTTGTGGGACTCGGAATCGAGGGTTGTTGGACTTGTTGGGAATATGAATGAGGAAACCACACCATAGGAACGAAACCTAAAAATATGCATCACCAAAGTTATTTTGGCCCAATTTACATGCCCTCCTCTTCTGCCACTTGAGCCCACACTTCGGCAACAGTCCGAGACACAAAACCAGTGCAGCATGACTCCATTTGCCTAGACTGAAGAGGCGAAAATTAAACTTTTTCCTAATCCAAAAACTTTTACACGCTAGTTAGTAGGAACCAATGAATATAATGCTTTTCCATAAATGTAGGCTGATGGGAGAAACTTAATTCAATACAGGTTTTGATTCATCCGCTGTTATTAGCATACCAAATGTGGTGGGACTCGGAATCGAGGGTTGTTGGACTTGTTGGGAAGATGAATGAGGAAACCACACCATAGGAACGAAACCTGAAAAATATGCATCACCAAAGTTGTTTTGGCCAAATTTACATGCCCTCCTCTTCTGCCACTTGAGCCCACGCTTCAGCAACAGTCCGAGACACAAAACCAGTGCAGCATGACTTAGTTTGCCTAGACTGAAGAGGGCGAAAATTAAACTTTTTCCTAATCCGAAAACTTGTACACACTAGTAAGCAGGAACCAATGAATATAACGATTTTCCATATATGTAGGCCGAAGGGAGAAACTTAATTCAATTCAGGTTTTGATCCATCCACTGTTGTTAACATATCAATTGCTGTGGGACTCGAAATCGAGGGTTGTTGGAATTGTTGGTATGATGAATGAGGAAACCACACCATAGGAAAGAAACCCCAAAAATATGCATCACCAAAGTTGTTTTGGCCCAACTTACATGCCCTTATCTTCTGCCACTTGAGCCCAGGCTTCGGCATAAGGACGAGATACAATACCATCGCAGCATGACTCAGTTTGCCTAGATTGAAGAGGGCGAAAATTAAACTTTTTCCTAATCCGAAAACTTGTACACACTAGTAAGTAAGAGCCAATGAATATAATGCTTTTCCATATATGTGGGCCGATGGGAGAAACTTAATTCAATACCAGTTTTGATCCATCCACTGTTGTTAACATATCAATTATTTTGGGACTTGGAAACGAAGGTTGTTCGACTTATTGGTATGATGAATGAGGAAACCACACCATAGGAACGAAACCTCAAAAATATGCATCACCAAAGTTATTTTGGCCCAACTTACATGCCCTCCTCTTCCGGCACTTGAGCCCACGCTTCGGCATCAGGCCAAGATACAAAACCAGCGCAGCATGACTCAGTTTGCCTAGATTGAAGAGGGCGAAAATTAAACTTTTTCCTAATCCAAAAACTTGTACACGCTTGTAAGTAAGAAGCAATGAATATAATGCTTTTCCATATATGTAGGCCGATGGGAGAAACTTAATTCAACACAAGTTTTGTTCCATCCACTGTTGTTAACATATCATTTGTTGTGGGACTCGGAATCGAGGGTTGTTGGACTTGTTGGGAATATGAATGAGGAAACCACACCATAAGAACGAAACCTAAAAATATGCATCTCCAAAGTTGTTTTGGCCCAATTTACATGCCCTCCTCTTCTGCCACTTGAGCCCACGCTTCGGCAACAGTCCGAGACACAAAACCAGTGCAGCATGACTCCATTTGCCTAGACTGATGAGGGCGAAAATTAAACTTTTTCCTAATCCAAAAACTTTTACACGATAGTTAGTAGGAACCAATTAATATAATGCTTTTCCATATATGTAGGCTGATGGAAGAAACTTAATTCAATACAGGTTTTGATCCATCCGCTGTTATTAACATTCCAAATGTGGTGGGACTCGGAATCGAGGGTTGTTGGACTTGTTGGGAAGATGAATGAGGAAACCACACCATAGGAACGAAACCTGAAAAATATGCATCACCAAAGTTGTTTTGGCCAAATTTACATGCCCTCCTCTTCTGCCACTTGAGCCCACGCTTCAGCAACAGTCCGAGACACAAAACCAGTGCAGCATGACTTAGTTTGCCTAGACTGAAGAGGGCGAAAATTAAACTTTTTCCTAATCCGAAAACTTGTACACACTAGTAAGCAGGAACCATTGAATATAGCGATTTTCCATATATGTAGGCCGAAGGGAGAAACTTAATTCAATACAAGTTTTGATGCATCCACTGTTGTTAACATATCAATTGCTGTGGGACTCGGAATTGAGGGTTGTTGGACTTGTTGGTATGATGAATGAGGAAACCACACCATAGGAAAGAAACCCCAAAAATATGCATCACCAAAGTTGTTTTGGCCCAATTTACATGCCCTTATCTTCTGCCACTGGAGCCCAGGCTTCGGCATCAGGACGAGATACAAAACCATCGCAGCATGACTCAGTTTGCCTAGAATGAAGAGGGCGAAAATTAAACTTTTTCCTAATCCGAAAACTTGTACACGCTAGTAAGTAAGAGCCAATGAATATAATGCTTTTCCATATATGTAGGCCGATGGGAGAAACTTAATTCAACACAAGTTTTGCTCTATCCACTGTTGTTAACATATCATTTATTGTGTGACTCGGAATCGAGGGTTGTTGGACTTGTTGGGAATATGAATGAGAAAACCACACCATAGGAACGAAACCTAAAAATATGCATCACCAAAGTTGTTTTGGCCCAATTTACATGCCCTCCTCTTCTGCCACTTGAGCCCACGCTTCGGCAACAGTCCGAGATACAAAACCAGTGCAGCATGACTCCTTTTGCCTAGACTGAAGAGGGCGAAAATTAAACTTTTTCCTAATCCAAAAACTTTTACACGCTAGTTAGTAGGAACCAATGAATATAATGCTTTTCCATATATGTAGGCTGATGGGAGAAACTTAATTCAATACAGGTTTTGATCCATCCGCTGTTATTAACATGCCAAATGTGGTGGGACTCAGAATCGAGGGTTGTTGGACTTGTTGGGAAGATGAATGAGGAAACCACACCATAGGAACGAAACCTAAAAAATATGCATCACCAAAGTTGTTTTGGCCAAATTTACATGCCCTCCTCTTCTGCCACTTGAGCCCATGCTTCAGCAATAGTCCGAGACACAAAACCAGTGCAGCATGACTCCGTTTGCCTAGACTGAAGAGGGCGAAAATTAAACTTTTTCTTAATCCAAAAACTTGTACACGCTAGTAAGCAGGAACCAATGAATATAATGCTTTTCCATATATGTAGGCCGATGGGAGAAACTTAATTCAATACAGGTTTTGATCCATCCACTGTTGTTAACATATCAATTGCTGTGGGACTCAGAATCGAGGGTTGTTGGACTTGTTGGCATAATGAATGCGGAAACCACACCATAGGAAGGAAACCCCAAAAATATGCATCACCAAAGTTGTTTTGGCCCAACTTACATGCCCTCTTCTTCTGCCACTTGAGCCCGCACTTCGGCATCAGGATGAGGTACAAAACCAGCACAGCATGACTCAGTTTGCCTAGACTGAAGAGGGCGAAAATTAAACTTTTTCCTAATCTGAACACTTGTACACGCTACTAAGTAAGAGCCAATGAATATAATGCTTTTCCATATATGTAGGCCGATGGGAGAAACTTAATTCAATACCAGTTTTGATCCATCCACTGTTGTTAACATATCAATTGTTTTGGGACTTGGAAACGAAGGTTGTTGGACTTGTTGGTATGATGAATGAGGAAACCACACCATAGGAACGAAACCTCAAAAATATGCATCACCAAAGTTGTTTTGGCCCTACTTACATGCCCTCCTCTTCCAGCACTTGAGCCCACGCTTCGGCATCAGGCCAAGATACAAAACCAGCGCAGCATGACTCAGTTTGCCTAGACTGAAGAGGGCGAAAATTAAACTTTTTCCTAATCCAAAAACTTGTACACGCTTGTAAGTAAGAACCAATGAATATAGTGCTTTTCTATATATGTAGGCCGATGGGAGAAATTTAATTCAACACAAGTTTTGTTCCATCCACTGTTGTTAACATATCATTTGTTGTGGGACTCGGAATCGAGGGTTGTTGGACCTGTTGGGAATATGAATGAGGAAACCACACCATAGGAACGAAACCTAAAAATATGCATCACCAAAGTTGTTTTGGCCCATTTTACATGCCCTCCTCTTCTGCCACTTGAGCCCACGCTTCGGCAATAGTCCGAGATATAAAACTAGTGCAGCATGACTCCATTTGCCTAGACTGAAGAGGGCGAAAATTAAACTTTTTCCTAATCCAAAAACTTTTACACGCTAGTTAGTAGGAACCAATGAGTATAATACTTTTCCATATATGTAGGCTGATGGGAGAAACTTAATTCAATACAGGTTTTGGTCCATCCGCTGTTATTAACATACCAAATGTGGTGGGACTCGGAATCGAGGCTTGTTGGACTTGTTGGGAAGATAAATGAGGAAACCACACCATTGGAACGAAACCTCAAAAATATGCATCACCAAAGTTATTTTGGCCCAACTTACATGCCCTCCACTTCTGCCACTTGAGCCCACGCTTCGGCAACAGTCCGAGACACAAAACCAGTGCAGCATGACTCCATTTGCCTAGACTGATGAGGGCGAAAATTAAACTTTTTCCTAATCCAAAAACTTTTACACGATAGTTAGTAGGAACCAATGAATATAATGCTTTTCCATATATGTAGGCTGATGGAAGAAACTTAATTCAATACAGGTTTTGATCCATCCGCTGTTATTAACATTCCAAATGTGGTGGGACTCGGAATCGAGGGTTGTTGGACTTGTTGGGAAGATGAATGAGGAAACCACACCATAGGAACGAAACCTGAAAAATATGCATCACCAAAGTTGTTTTGGCCAAATTTACATGCCCTCCTCTTCTGCCACTTGAGCCCACGCTTCAGCAACAGTCTGAGACACAAAACCAGTGCAGCATGACTTAGTTTGCCTAGACTGAAGAGGGCAAAAATTAAACTTTTTCCTAATCCGAAAACTTGTACACACTAGTAAGCAGGAACCATTGAATATAACGATTTTCCATATATGTAGGCCGAAGGGAGAAACTTAATTCAATACAGGTTTTGATCCATCCACTGTTGTTAACATATCAATTGCTGTGGGACTCAGAATCGAGGGTTGTTGGACTTGTTGGTATGATGAATGAGGAAACCACACCATAGGAAAGAAACCCCAAAAATATGCATCACCAAAGTTGATTTGGCCCAATTTACATGCCCTTATCTTCTGCCACTGGAGCCCAGGCTTCGGCATCAGGACGAGATACAAAACCATCGCAGCATGACTCAGTTTGCCTAGAATGAAGAGGGCGAAAATTAAACTTTTTCCTAATCCGAAAACTTGTACACGCTAGTAAGTAAGAGCCAATGAATATAATGCTTTTCCATATATGTAGGCCGATGGGAGAAACTTAATTCAACACAAGTTTTGCTCCATCCACTGTTGTTAACATATCATTTGTTGTGTGACTCGGAATCGAGGGTTGTTGGACTTGTTGGGAATATGAATGAGAAAACCACACCATAGGAACGAAACCTAAAAATATGCATCACCAAAGTTGTTTTGGCCCAATTTACATGCCCTCCTCTTCTGCCACTTGAGCCCACGCTTCGGCAACAGTCCGAGACACAAAACCAGTGTAGCATGACTCCATTTGCCTAGACTGAAGAGGGCAAAAATTAAACTTTTTCCTAATCCAAAAACTTTTACACGCTAGTTAGTAGGAACCAATGAATATAATGCTTTTCCATATATGTAGGCTGATGGGAGAAACTTAATTCAATACAGGTTTTGATCCATCCGCTGTTATTAACATGCCAAATGTGGTGGGACTCAGAATCGAGGGTTGTTGGACTTGTTGGGAAGATGAATGAGGAAACCACACCATAGGAACGAAACCTAAAAAATATGCATCACCAAAGTTGTTTTGGCCAAATTTACATGCCCTCCTCTTCTGCCACTTGAGCCCATGCTTCAGCAATAGTCCAAGACACAAAACCAGTGCAGCATGACTCCGTTTGCCTAGACTGAAGAGGGCGAAAATTAAACTTTTTCCTAATCCAAAAACTTGTACACACTAGTAAGCAGGAACCATTGAATATAACGATTTTCCATATAAGTAGGCCGAAGGGAGAAACTTAATTCAATACAGGTTTTGATCCATCCACTGTTGTTAACATATCAATTGCTGTGGGACTCAGAATCGAGGGTTGTTGGACTTGTTGGTATGATGAATGAGGAAACCACACCATAGGAAAGAAACCCCAAAAATATGCATCACCAAAGTTGTTTTGGCCCAATTTACATGCCCTTATCTTCTGCCACTGGAGCCCAGGCTTCGGCATCAGGACGAGATACAAAACCATCGCAGCATGACTCAGTTTGCCTAGAATGAAGAGGGCGAAAATTAAACTTTTTCCTAATCCGAAAACTTGTACACGCTAGTAAGTAAGAGCCAATGAATATAATGCTTTTCCATATATGTAGGCCGATGGGAGAAACTTAATTCAACACAAGTTTTGCTCCATCCACTGTTGTTAACATATCATTTGTTGTGTGACTCGGAATCGAGGGTTGTTGGACTTGTTGGGAATATGAATGAGAAAACCACACCATAGGAACGAAACCTAAAAATATGCATCACCAAAGTTGTTTTGGCCCAATTTACATGCCCTCCTCTTCTGCCACTTGAGCCCACGCTTCGGCAACAGTCCGAGATACAAAACCAGTGCAGCATGACTCCTTTTGCCTAGACTGAAGAGGGCGAAAATTAAACTTTTTCCTAATCCAAAAACTTTTACACGCTAGTTAGTAGGAACCAATGAATATAATGCTTTTCCATATATGTAGGCTGATGGGAGAAACTTAATTCAATACAGGTTTTGATCCATCCGCTGTTATTAACATGCCAAATGTGGTGGGACTCAGAATCGAGGGTTGTTGGACTTGTTGGGAAGATGAATGAGGAAACCACACCATAGGAACGAAACCTAAAAAATATGCATCACCAAAGTTGTTTTGGCCAAATTTACATGCCCTCCTCTTCTGCCACTTGAGCCCATGCTTCAGCAATAGTCCGAGACACAAAACCAGTGCAGCATGACTCCGTTTGCCTAGACTGAAGAGGGCGAAAATTAAACTTTTTCCTAATCCAAAAACTTGTACACGCTAGTAAGCAGGAACCAATGAATATAATGCTTTTCCATATATGTAGGCCGATGGGAGAAACTTAATTCAATACAGGTTTTGATCCATCCACTGTTGTTAACATATCAATTGCTGTGGGACTCAGAATCGAGGGTTGTTGGACTTGTTGGCATAATGAATGCGGAAACCACACCATAGGAAGGAAACCCCAAAAATATGCATCACCAAAGTTGTTTTGGCCCAACTTACATGCCCTCTTCTTCTGCCACTTGAGCCCGCACTTCGGCATCAGGATGAGGTACAAAACCAGCACAGCATGACTCAGTTTGCCTAGACTGAAGAGGGCGAAAATTAAACTTTTTCCTAATCTGAACACTTGTACACGCTACTAAGTAAGAGCCAATGAATATAATGCTTTTCCATATATGTAGGCCGATGGGAGAAACTTAATTCAATACCAGTTTTGATCCATCCACTGTTGTTAACATATCAATTGTTTTGGGACTTGGAAACGAAGGTTGTTGGACTTGTTGGTATGATGAATGAGGAAACCACACCATAGGAACGAAACCTCAAAAATATGCATCACCAAAGTTGTTTTGGCCCTACTTACATGCCCTCCTCTTCCAGCACTTGAGCCCACGCTTCGGCATCAGGCCAAGATACAAAACCAGCGCAGCATGACTCAGTTTGCCTAGACTGAAGAGGGCGAAAATTAAACTTTTTCCTAATCCAAAAACTTGTACACGCTTGTAAGTAAGAACCAATGAATATAGTGCTTTTCTATATATGTAGGCCGATGGGAGAAATTTAATTCAACACAAGTTTTGTTCCATCCACTGTTGTTAACATATCATTTGTTGTGGGACTCGGAATCGAGGGTTGTTGGACCTGTTGGGAATATGAATGAGGAAACCACACCATAGGAACGAAACCTAAAAATATGCATCACCAAAGTTGTTTTGGCCCATTTTACATGCCCTCCTCTTCTGCCACTTGAGCCCACGCTTCGGCAACAGTCCGAGATACAAAACTAGTGCAGCATGACTCCATTTGCCTAGACTGAAGAGGGCGAAAATTAAACTTTTTCCTAATCCAAAAACTTTTACACGCTAGTTAGTAGGAACCAATGAGTATAATACTTTTCCATATATGTAGGCTGATGGGAGAAACTTAATTCAATACAGGTTTTGGTCCATCCGCTGTTATTAACATACCAAATGTGGTGGGACTCGGAATCGAGGCTTGTTGGACTTGTTGGGAAGATAAATGAGGAAACCACACCATTGGAACGAAACCTCAAAAATATGCATCACCAAAGTTATTTTGGCCCAACTTACATGCCCTCCACTTCTACCACTTGAGCCCACGCTTCGGCATCAGGACGAGGTACTAAATCAGCACAACATGACTCAGTTTGCCTAGACTGAAGAGGGCGGAAATTAAACTTTTTCCTAATCCAAAAATTTGTACACGCTAGTAAGTAGGAACCAATGAACATAATGCTTTTCCATATATGTAGGCCGATGGGAGACACTTAATTCAATACAGGTTTTGATCCATCCACTGTTGTTAACATATCAATTGTTGTGGGACTCGGAATCGAGGGTTGTTGGACTTGTTCTTATGATGAATGAGGAAACCGCACCATAGGAACGAAACCTCAAAAATATGCATCACCAAAGTTGTTTTGGCCCAACTTACATGCCTTCCTCTTCTACCAACGTTGCATGACTCAGTTTGCCTAGACTGAAGAGGGTGAAAATTAAACTTTTTCCTAATCCGAAAACTTGTACACACTAGCAAGTAGGAACCAATGAATATAATGCTTTTCCATATATGTAGGCCGACGGGAGAAACTTGATTCAATACAGGTTTTGATCCATCCACTGTTGTTAACATATCAATTGTTGTGGGACATGGAATTCAGGGTTGTTGGACTTGTTGGCAATATGAATGAGGAAACCATACCATTGGAACGAAAGCTCAAAAATATGCATCACCAAAGTTGTTTTGGCCCAACTTACATGCCCTCCTCTTCTGCCACTTGATCCCACGCTTCGACATCAGTCCGAGATACAAAACCAACGCAGCATGACTCAGTTTGCCTTGACGGAAGAATGCAACAATTAAAGTTTTCCTAATCCGAAAACTTGTACACGCTAGTAAGTAGGAACCAATGAATATAGTACTTTTCCATATATGTAGGCCGATGGGAGAAACTTAATTCGATACAGGTCTTGATCCATCCACTGTTGCTAACATGTCAATTATTGTGGGACTCGGAGGTTTGTTAGTATGATGAATGAGGAAACCACACCATAGGAACGAAACCTCAAAAATATGCATCACCAAAGTTGTTTTGGCCCAACTTACATGCCCTCCTCTTCTGCCACGTGAGCCCACGCTTTGGCATCAGTCTGAGACGCAAAACCAATGTAGCATGACTCAGTTTGCCTAGACTGAACAGGGCAAAAATTAAACATTTCCCTAATCCGAAAACTTGTACACGCTAGTAAGTAAAAACCAATGAATATAATGGTTTTCCATATATGTAGGCCGATGGGAGAAACTTAATTCAATACCAGTTTTGATCCATCCGCTGTTGTTAACATATCAATTGTTGTGGGACTCGGAATCAAGGGTTGCTGGACTTGTTGTTATGATGAATGAGGAAACCACACCATAGGAACGAACCTCAAAAATATGCATCACCAAAGTTATTTTGGCACAACTTACATGCCCTCCACTTCTACCACTTGAGCCCACGCTTAGGCATCAGGACGAGGTACTAAACTAGCACAACATGACTCAGTTTGCCTAGACTAAAGAGGGTGGAAATTAAACTTTTTCCTAATCTGAAAACTTGTGCACGCTAGTAAGTAGGAACCAATGAACATAATGCTTTTCCATATATGTAGGCCGATGGGAGACACTTAATTCAATACAGGTTTTGATCCATCCACTGTTGTTAACATATCAATTGTTGTGGGACTCGGAATCGATGGTTGTTGGACTTGTTCTTATGATGAATGAGGAAACCGCACCACAGGAACGAAACCTCAAAAATATGCATCACCAAAGTTGTTTTGGCCCAACTTAAATGCCTTCCTCTTCTGCCAACGTTGCATGACTCAGTTTGCCTAGAATGAAGAGGGCGAAAATTAAACTTTTTCCTAATCCGAAAACTTGTACACACTAGCAAGTAGGAACCAATGAATATAATGCTTTTCCATATATGTAGGCCGACGGGAAAAACTTGATTCAATACAGGTTTTGATCCATCCACTGTTGTTAACATATCAATTGTTGTGGGACATGGAATTCAGGGTTGTTGGACTTGTTGGCAATATGAATGAGGAAACCATACCATTGGAACGAAAGCTCAAAAATATGCATCACCAAAGTTGTTTTGGCCCAACTTACATGCCCTCCTCTTCTGCCACTTGATCCCACGCTTCGACATCAGTCCGAGATACAAAACCAACGCAGCATGACTCAGTTTGCCTTGACGGAAGAGGGCAACAATTAAAGTTTTCCTAATCCGAAAACTTGTACACGCTAGTAAGTAGGAATCAATGAATATAGTGCTTTTCCATATATGTAGGCCGATGGGAGAAACTTAATTCGATACAGGTCATGATCCATCCACTGTTGCTAACATATCATTTGTTGTGGGACTCGGAATCGAGGGTTGTTGGACTTGTTGGGAATATGAATGAGGAAACCACACCATAGGAATGAAATCTAAAAATATGCATCACCAAAGTTGTTTTGGCCCAACTTACATGCCCTCCTCTTCTACCACGTCATCCCACGCTTTGGCATCAGTCTGAGACACAAAACCAATGTAGCATGACTCAGTTTGCCTAGACTGAACAGGGCGAAAATTAAACATTTTCCTAATCCGAAAACTTGTACACGCTAGTAAGTAAAAACCAATGAATATAATGGTTTTCCATATATGTAGGCCGATGGGAGAAACTTAATTCAATACCAGTTTTGATCCATCCGCTGTTGTTAACATATGAATTGTTGTGGGACTCGGAATCAAGGGTTGCTGGACTTGTTGTTATGATGAATGAGGAAACCACACCATAGGAACGAACCTCAAAAATATGCATCACCAAAGTTATTTTGGCACAACTTACATGCCCTCCACTTCTACCACTTGAGCCCACGCTTCGGCATCAGGACGAGGTACTAAACCAGCACAACATGACTCAGTTTGCCTAGACTAAAGAGGGCGGAAATTAAACTTTTTCCTAATCCGAAAACTTGTACACGCTCGTAAGTAGGAACCAATGAACATAATGCTTTTCCATATATGTAGGCCGATTGGAGACACTTAATTCAATACAGGTTTTGATCCATCCACTGTTGTTAACATATCAATTGTTGTGGGACTCGGAATCGAGGGTTGTTGGACTTGTTCTTATGATGAATGAGGAAACCGCACCATAGGAACGAAACCTCAAAAATATGCATCACCAAAGTTGTTTTGGCCCAACTTAAATGCCTTCCTCTTCTGCCAACGTTGCATGACTTAGTTTGCCTAGACTGAAGAGGGCGAAAATTAAACTTTTTCCTAATCCGAAAACTTGTACACACTAGCAAGTAGGAACCAATGAATATAATGCTTTTCCATATATGTAGGCCGACGGGAGAAACTTCATTCAATACAGGTTTTGATCCATCTACTGTTGTTAACATATCAATTGTTGTGGGACATGGAATTCAGGGTTGTTGGACTTGTTGGCAATATGAATGAGGAAACCATACCATTGGAACGAAAGCTCAAAAATATGCATCACCAAAGTTGTTTTGGCCCAACTTACATGCCCTCCTCTTCCGGCACTTGAGCCCACGCTTCGGCATTAGGCCAAGATACAAAACTAGCGCAGCATGACTCAGTTTGCCTAGATTGAAGAGGGCGAAAATTAAACTTTTTCCTAATCCAAAAACTTGTACACGCTTGTAAGTAACGAGCAATGAATATAATGCGTTTCCATATATGTAGGCCGATGGGAGAAACTTAATTCAACACAAGTTTTGTTCCATCCACTGTTGTTAACATATCATTTGTTGTGGGACTCGGAATCGAGGGTTGTTGGACTTGTTGGGAATATGAATGAGGAAACCACACCATAGGAACGAAACCTAAAAATATGCATCACCAAAGTTGTTTTGGCCCAATTTACATGCCCTCCTCTTCTGCCACTTGAGCCCACGCTTCGGCAACAGTCCGAGACACAAAACCAGTGCAGCATGACGCCATTTGCCTAGACTGATGAGGGCGAAAATTAAACTTTTTCCTAATCCAAAAACTTTTACACGCTAGTTAGTAGGAACCAATGAATATAATGCTTTTCCATATATGTAGGCTGATGGGAGAAACTTAATTCAATACAGGTTTTGATCCATCCGCTGTTATTAACATTCCAAATGTGGTGGGACTCGGAATCGAGGGTTGTTGGACTTGTTGGGAAGATGAATGAGGAAACCACACCATAGGAACGAAACCTGAAAAATATGCATCACCAAAGTTGTTTTGGCCAAATGTACATGCCCTCCTCTTCTGCCACTTGAGCCCACGCTTCAGCAACAGTCCGAGACACAAAACCAGTGCAGCATGACTTAGTTTGCCTAGACTGAAGAGGGCGAAAATTAAACTTTTTCCTAATCCGAAAACTTGTACACACTAGTAAGCAGGAACCGTTGAATATAACGATTTTCCATATATGTAGGCCGAAGGGAGAAACTTAATTCAATACAGGTTTTGATCCATCCACTGTTGTTAACATATCAATTGCTGTGGGACTCAGAATCGAGGGTTGTTGGACTTGTTGGTATGATGAATGAGGAAACCACACCATAGGAAAGAAACCCCAAAAATATGCATCACCAAAGTTGTTTTGGCCCAACTTACATGCCCTTATCTTCTGCCACTTGAGCCCAGGCTTCGGCATAAGGACGAGATACAAAACCATCACAGCATGACTCAGTTTGCCTAGATTGAAGAGGGCGAAAATTAAACTTTTTCCTAATCCAAAAACTTGTACACGCTTGTAAGTAACAAGCAATGAATATAATGCGTTTCCATATATGTAGGCCGATGGGAGAAACTTAATTCAACACAAGTTTTGTTCCATCCACTGTTGTTAACATATCATTTGTTGTGGGACTCGGAATCGAGGGTTGTTGGACTTGTTGGGAATATGAATGAGGAAACCACACCATAGGAACGAAACCTAAAAATATGCATCACCAAAGTTATTTTGGCCCAATTTACATGCCCTCCTCTTCTGCCACTTGAGCCCACGCTTCGGCAACAGTCCGAGACACAAAACCAGTGCAGCATGACTCCATTTGCCTAGACTGAAGAGGGCGAAAATTAAACTTTTTCCTAATCCAAAAACTTTTACACGCTAGTTAGTAGGAACCAATGAATATAATGCTTTTCCATAAATGTAGGCTGATGGGAGAAACTTAATTCAATACAGGTTTTGATTCATCCGCTGTTATTAGCATACCAAATGTGGTGGGACTCGGAATCGAGGGTTGTTGGACTTGTTGGGAAGATGAATGAGGAAACCACACCATAGGAACGAAACCTGAAAAATATGCATCACCAAAGTTGTTTTGGCCAAATTTACATGCCCTCCTCTTCTGCCACTTGAGCCCACGCTTCAGCAACAGTCCGAGACACAAAACCAGTGCAGCATGACTTAGTTTGCCTAGACTGAAGAGGGCGAAAATTAAACTTTTTCCTAATCCGAAAACTTGTACACACTAGTAAGCAGGAACCAATGAATATAACGATTTTCCATATATGTAGGCCGAAGGGAGAAACTTAATTCAATTCAGGTTTTGATCCATCCACTGTTGTTAACATATCAATTGCTGTGGGACTCGGAATCGAGGGTTGTTGGAATTGTTGGTATGATGAATGAGGAAACCACACCATAGGAAAGAAACCCCAAAAATATGCATCACCAAAGTTGTTTTGGCCCAACTTACATGCCCTTATCTTCTGCCACCTGAGCCCAGGCTTCGGCATAAGGACGAGATACAATACCATCGCAGCATGACTCAGTTTGCCTAGATTAAAGAGGGCGAAAATTAAACTTTTTCCTAATCCGAAAACTTGTACACGCTAGTAATTAAGAGCCAATGAATATAATGCTTTTCCATATATGTGGGCCGATGGGAGAAACTTAATTCAATACCAGTTTTGATCCATCCACTGTTGTTAACATATCAATTATTTTGGGACTCAGAAACGAAGGATGTTTGACTTGTTGGTATGATGGATGAGGAAACCACACCATAGGAACGAAACCTCAAAAATATGCATCACCAAAGTTGTTTTGGCCCAACTTATATGCCCTCCTCTTCCGCCACTTGAGCCCACGCTTCGGCATCAGGCCAAGATACAAAACCAGCGCAGCATGACTCAGTTTGCCTAGACTGAAGAGGGCGAAAATTAAACTTTTTTGTAATCCAAAAACTTGTACACACTTGTAAGTAAGAACCAATGAATATAATGCTTTTCCATATATGTAGGCCGATGGGAGAAACTTAATCCAACACAAGTTTTGTTCCATCCACTGTTGTTAACATATCATTTGTTGTGGGACTCGAAATCGAGGGTTGTTGGACTTGTTGGGAATATGAATGAGGAAACCACACCATAAGAACGAAACCTAAAAATATGCATCACCAAAGTTGTTTTGGCCCAATTTACATGCCCTCCTCTTCTGCCACTTGAGCCCACGCTTCGGCAACAGTCCGAGACACAAAACCAGTGCAGCATGACTCCATTTGCCTAGACTGATGAGGGCGAAAATTAAACTTTTTCCTAATCCAAAAACTTTTACACGATAGTTAGTAGGAACCAATGAATATAATGCTTTTCCATATATGTAGGCTGATGGAAGAAACTTAATTCAATACAGGTTTTGATGCATCCGCTGTTATTAACATTCCAAATGTGGTGGGACTCGGAATCGAGGGTTGTTGGACTTGTTGGGAAGATGAATGAGGAAACCACACCATAGGAACAAAACCTGAAAAATATGCATCACCAAAGTTGTTTTGGCCAAATTTACATGCCCTCCTCTTCTGCCACTTGAGCCCACGCTTCAGCAACAGTCTGAGACACAAAACCAGTGCAGCATGACTTAGTTTGCCTAGACTGAAGAGGGCAAAAATTAAACTTTTTCCTAATCCGAAAACTTGTACACACTAGTAAGCAGGAACCATTGAATACAACGATTTTCCATATATGTAGGCCGAAGGGAGAAACTTAATTCAATACAGGTTTTGATCCATCCACTGTTGTTAACATATCAATTGCTGTGGGACTCAGAATCGAGGGTTGTTGGACTTGTTGGTATGATGAATGAGGAAACCACACCATAGGAAAGAAACCCCAAAAATATGCATCACCAAAGTTGTTTTGGCCCAATTTACATGCCCTTATCTTCTGCCACTGGAGCCCAGGCTTCGGCATCAGGACGAGATACAAAACCATCGCAGCATGACTCAGTTGGCCTAGAATGAAGAGGGCGAAAATTAAACTTTTTCCTAATCCGAAAACTTGTACACGCTAGTAAGTAAGAGCCAATGAATATAATGCTTTTCCATATATGTAGGCCGATGGGAGAAACTTAATTCAACACAAGTTTTGCTCCATCCACTGTTGTTAACATATCATTTGTTGTGTGACTCGGAATCGAGGGTTGTTGGACTTGTTGGGAATATGAATGAGAAAACCACACCATAGGAACGAAACCTAAAAATATGCATCACCAAAGTTGTTTTGGCCCAATTTACATGCCCTCCTCTTCTGCCACTTGAGCCCACGCTTCGGCAACAGTCCGAGATACAAAACCAGTGCAGCGTGACTCCTTTTGCCTAGGCTGAAGAGGGCGAAAATTAAACTTTTTCCTAATCCAAAAACTTTTACACGCTAGTTAGTAGGAACCAATGAATATAATGCTTTTCCATATATGTAGGCTGATGGGAGAAACTTAATTCAATACAGGTTTTGATCCATCCGCTGTTATTAACATGCCAAATGTGGTGGGACTCAGAATCGAGGGTTGTTGGACTTGTTGGGAAGATGAATGAGGAAACCACACCATAGGAACGAAACCTGAAAAATATGCATCACCAAAGTTGTTTTGGCCAAATTTACATGCCCTCCTCTTCTGCCACTTGAGCCCATGCTTCAGCAATAGTCCGAGACACAAAACCAGTGCAGCATGACTCCGTTTGCCTAGACTGAAGAGGGCGAAAATTAAACTTTTTCCTAATCCAAAAACTTGTACACGCTAGTAAGCAGGAACCAATGAATATAATGCTTTTCCATATATGTAGGCCGATGGGAGAAACTTAATTCAATACAGGTTTTGATCCATCTACTGTTGTTAACATATCAATTGCTGTGGGACTCAGAATCGAGGGTTGTTGGACTTGTTGGCATAATGAATGCGGAAACCACACCATAGGAAGGAAACCCCAAAAATATGCATCACCAAAGTTGTTTTGGCCCAACTTACATGCCCTCTTCTTCTGCCACTTGAGCCCGCACTTCGGCATCAGGATGAGGTACAAAACCAGCACAGCATGACTCAGTTTGCCTAGACTGAAGAGGGCGAAAATTAAACTTTTTCCTAATCTGAACACTTGTACACGCTACTAAGTAAGAGCCAATGAATATAATGCTTTTCCATATATGTAGGCCGATGAGAGAAACTTAATTCAATACCAGTTTTGATCCATCCACTGTTGTTAACATATCAATTGTTTTGGGACTTGGAAACGAAGGTTGTTGGACTTGTTGGTATGATGAATGAGGAAACCACACCATAGGAACGAAACCTCAAAAATATGCATCACCAAAGTTGTTTTGGCCCTACTTACATGCCCTCCTCTTCCAGCACTTGAGCCCACGCTTCGGCATCAGGCCAAGATACAAAACCAGCGCAGCATGACTCAGTTTGCCTAGACTGAAGAGGGCGAAAATTAAACTTTTTCCTAATCCAAAAACTTGTACACGCTTGTAAGTAAGAACCAATGAATATAGTGCTTTTCTATATATGTAGGCCGATGGGAGAAATTTAATTCAACACAAGTTTTGTTCCATCCACTGTTGTTAACATATCATTTGTTGTGGGACTCGGAATCGAGGGTTGTTGGACCTGTTGGGAATATGAATGAGGAAACCACACCATAGGAACGAAACCTAAAAATATGCATCACCAAAGTTGTTTTGGCCCATTTTACATGCCCTCCTCTTCTGCCACTTGAGCCCACGCTTCGGCAACAGTCCGAGATACAAAACTAGTGCAGCATGACTCCATTTGCCTAGACTGAAGAGGGCGAAAATTAAACTTTTTCCTAATCCAAAAACTTTTACACGCTAGTTAGTAGGAACCAATGAATATAATACTTTTCCATATATGTAGGCTGATGGGAGAAACTTAATTCAATACAGGTTTTGGTCCATCCGCTGTTATTAACATACCAAATGTGGTGGGACTCGGAATCGAGGGTTGTTGGACTTGTTGGGAAGATAAATGAGGAAACCACACCATTGGAACGAAACCTCAAAAATATGCATCACCAAAGTTATTTTGGCCCAACTTACATGCCCTCCACTTCTACCACTTGAGCCCACGCTTCGGCATCAGGACGAGGTACTAAACCAGCACAACATGACTCAGTTTGCCTAGACTGAAGAGGGCGGAAATTAAACTTTTTCCTAATCCAAAAATTTGTACACGCTAGTAAGTAGGAACCAATGAACATAATGCTTTTCCATATATGTAGGCCGATGGGAGACACTTAATTCAATACAGGTTTTGATCCATCCACTGTTGTTAACATATCAATTGTTGTGGGACTCGGAATCGAGGGTTGTTGGACTTGTTCTTATGATGAATGAGGAAACCGCACCATAGGAACGAAACCTCAAAAATATGCATCACCAAAGTTGTTTTGGCCCAACTTACATGCCTTCCTCTTCTACCAACGTTGCATGACTCAGTTTGCCTAGACTGAAGAGGGCGAAAATTAAACTTTTTCCTAATCCGAAAACTTGTACACACTAGCAAGTAGGAACCAATGAATATAATGCTTTTCCATATATGTAGGCCGATGGGAGAAACTTGATTCAATACAGGTTTTGATCCATCCACTGTTGTTAACATATCAATTGTTGTGGGACATGGAATTCAGGGTTGTTGGACTTGTTGGCAATATGAATGAGGAAACCATACCATTGGAACGAAAGCTCAAAAATATGCATCACCAAAGTTGTTTTGGCCCAACTTACATGCCCTCCTCTTCTGCCACTTGATCCCACGCTTCGACATCAGTCCGAGATACAAAACCAACGCAGCATGACTCAGTTTGCCTTGACGGAAGAGGGCAACAATTAAAGTTTTCCTAATCCGAAAACTTGTACACGCTAGTAAGTAGGAACCAATGAATATAGTGCTTTTCCATATATGTAGGCCGATGGGAGAAACTTAATTCGATACAGGTCTTGATCCATCCACTGTTGCTAACATGTCAATTATTGTGGGACTCGGAGGTTTGTTAGTATGATGAATGAGGAAACCACACCATAGGAACGAAACCTCAAAAATATGCATCACCGAAGTTGTTTTAGCCCAACTTACATGCCCTCCTCTTCTGCCACGTGAGCCCACGCTTTGGCATCAGTCTGAGACGCAAAACCAATGTAGCATGACTCAGTTTGCCTAGACTGAACAGGGCGAAAATTAAACATTTTCCTAATCCGAAAACTTGTACACGCTAGTAAGTAAAAACCAATGAATATAATGGTTTTCCATATATGTAGGCCGATGGGAGAAACTTAATTCAATACCAGTTTTGATCCATCCGCTGTTGTTAACATATCAATTGTTGTGGGACTCGGAATCAAGGGTTGCTGGACTTGTTGTTATGATGAATGAGGAAACCACACCATAGGAACGAACCTCAAAAATATGCATCACCAAAGTTATTTTGGCACAACTTACATGCCCTCCACTTCTACCACTTGAGCCCACGCTTAGGCATCAGGACGAGGTACTAAACTAGCACAACATGACTCAGTTTGCCTAGACTAAAGAGGGCGGAAATTAAACTTTTTCCTAATCTGAAAACTTGTGCACGCTAGTAAGTAGGAACCAATGAACATAATGCTTTTCCATATATGTAGGCCGATGGGAGACACTTAATTCAATACAAATTTTGATCCATCCACTGTTGTTAACATATCAATTGTTGTGGGACTCGGAATCGATGGTTGTTGGACTTGTTCTTATGATGAATGAGGAAACCGCACCACAGGAACGAAACCTCAAAAATATGCATCACCAAAGTTGTTTTGGCCCAACTTAAATGCCTTCCTCTTCTGCCAACGTTGCATGACTCAGTTTGCCTAGACTGAAGAGAGCGAAAATTAAACTTTTTCCTAATCCGAAAACTTGTACACACTAGCAAGTAGGAACCAATGAATATAATGCTTTTCCATATATGTAGGCCGACGGGAAAAACTTGATTCAATACAGGTTTTGATCCATCAACTGTTGTTAACATATCAATTGTTGTGGGACATGGAATTCAGGGTTGTTGGACTTGTTGGCAATATGAATGAGGAAACCATACCATTGGAACGAAAGCTCAAAAATATGCATCACCAAAGTTGTTTTGGCCCAACTTACATGCCCTCCTCTTCTGCCACTTGATCCCACGCTTCGACATCAGTCCGAGATACAAAACCAACGCAGCATGACTCAGTTTGCCTTGACGGAAGAGGGCAACAATTAAAGTTTTCCTAATCCGAAAACTTGTACACGCTAGTAAGTAGGAATCAATGAATATAGTGCTTTTCCATATATGTAGGCCGATGGGAGAAACTTAATTCGATACAGGTTATGATCCATCCACTGTTGCTAACATATCATTTGTTGTGGGACTCGGAATCGAGGGTTGTTGGACTTGTTGGGAATATGAATGAGGAAACCACACCATAGGAACGAAACCTGAAAAATATGCATCACCAAAGTTGTTTTGGCCAAATTTACATGCCCTCCTCTTCTGCCACTTGAGCCCATGCTTCAGCAATAGTCCGAGACACAAAACCAGTGCAGCATGACTCCGTTTGCCTAGACTGAAGAGGGCGAAAATTAAACTTTTTCCTAATCCAAAAACTTGTACACGCTAGTAAGCAGGAACCAATGAATATAATGCTTTTCCATATATGTAGGCCGATGGGAGAAACTTAATTCAATACAGGTTTTGATCCATCTACTGTTGTTAACATATCAATTGCTGTGGGACTCAGAATCGAGGGTTGTTGGACTTGTTGGCATAATGAATGCGGAAACCACACCATAGGAAGGAAACCCCAAAAATATGCATCACCAAAGTTGTTTTGGCCCAACTTACATGCCCTCTTCTTCTGCCACTTGAGCCCGCACTTCGGCATCAGGATGAGGTACAAAACCAGCACAGCATGACTCAGTTTGCCTAGACTGAAGAGGGCGAAAATTAAACTTTTTCCTAATCTGAACACTTGTACACGCTACTAAGTAAGAGCCAATGAATATAATGCTTTTCCATATATGTAGGCCGATGGGAGAAACTTAATTCAATACCAGTTTTGATCCATCCACTGTTGTTAACATATCAATTGTTTTGGGACTTGGAAACGAAGGTTGTTGGACTTGTTGGTATGATGAATGAGGAAACCACACCATAGGAACGAAACCTCAAAAATATGCATCACCAAAGTTGTTTTGGCCCTACTTACATGCCCTCCTCTTCCAGCACTTGAGCCCACGCTTCGGCATCAGGCCAAGATACAAAACCAGCGCAGCATGACTCAGTTTGCCTAGACTGAAGAGGGCGAAAATTAAACTTTTTCCTAATCCAAAAACTTGTACACGCTTGTAAGTAAGAACCAATGAATATAGTGCTTTTCTATATATGTAGGCCGATGGGAGAAATTTAATTCAACACAAGTTTTGTTCCATCCACTGTTGTTAACATATCATTTGTTGTGGGACTCGGAATCGAGGGTTGTTGGACCTGTTGGGAATATGAATGAGGAAACCACACCATAGGAACGAAACCTAAAAATATGCATCACCAAAGTTGTTTTGGCCCATTTTACATGCCCTCCTCTTCTGCCACTTGAGCCCACGCTTCGGCAACAGTCCGAGATACAAAACTAGTGCAGCATGACTCCATTTGCCTAGACTGAAGAGGGCGAAAATTAAACTTTTTCCTAATCCAAAAACTTTTACACGCTAGTTAGTAGGAACCAATGAATATAATACTTTTCCATATATGTAGGCTGATGGGAGAAACTTAATTCAATACAGGTTTTGGTCCATCCGCTGTTATTAACATACCAAATGTGGTGGGACTCGGAATCGAGGGTTGTTGGACTTGTTGGGAAGATAAATGAGGAAACCACACCATTGGAACGAAACCTCAAAAATATGCATCACCAAAGTTATTTTGGCCCAACTTACATGCCCTCCACTTCTACCACTTGAGCCCACGCTTCGGCATCAGGACGAGGTACTAAACCAGCACAACATGACTCAGTTTGCCTAGACTGAAGAGGGCGGAAATTAAACTTTTTCCTAATCCAAAAATTTGTACACGCTAGTAAGTAGGAACCAATGAACATAATGCTTTTCCATATATGTAGGCCGATGGGAGACACTTAATTCAATACAGGTTTTGATCCATCCACTGTTGTTAACATATCAATTGTTGTGGGACTCGGAATCGAGGGTTGTTGGACTTGTTCTTATGATGAATGAGGAAACCGCACCATAGGAACGAAACCTCAAAAATATGCATCACCAAAGTTGTTTTGGCCCAACTTACATGCCTTCCTCTTCTACCAACGTTGCATGACTCAGTTTGCCTAGACTGAAGAGGGCGAAAATTAAACTTTTTCCTAATCCGAAAACTTGTACACACTAGCAAGTAGGAACCAATGAATATAATGCTTTTCCATATATGTAGGCCGATGGGAGAAACTTGATTCAATACAGGTTTTGATCCATCCACTGTTGTTAACATATCAATTGTTGTGGGACATGGAATTCAGGGTTGTTGGACTTGTTGGCAATATGAATGAGGAAACCATACCATTGGAACGAAAGCTCAAAAATATGCATCACCAAAGTTGTTTTGGCCCAACTTACATGCCCTCCTCTTCTGCCACTTGATCCCACGCTTCGACATCAGTCCGAGATACAAAACCAACGCAGCATGACTCAGTTTGCCTTGACGGAAGAGGGCAACAATTAAAGTTTTCCTAATCCGAAAACTTGTACACGCTAGTAAGTAGGAACCAATGAATATAGTGCTTTTCCATATATGTAGGCCGATGGGAGAAACTTAATTCGATACAGGTCTTGATCCATCCACTGTTGCTAACATGTCAATTATTGTGGGACTCGGAGGTTTGTTAGTATGATGAATGAGGAAACCACACCATAGGAACGAAACCTCAAAAATATGCATCACCGAAGTTGTTTTAGCCCAACTTACATGCCCTCCTCTTCTGCCACGTGAGCCCACGCTTTGGCATCAGTCTGAGACGCAAAACCAATGTAGCATGACTCAGTTTGCCTAGACTGAACAGGGCGAAAATTAAACATTTTCCTAATCCGAAAACTTGTACACGCTAGTAAGTAAAAACCAATGAATATAATGGTTTTCCATATATGTAGGCCGATGGGAGAAACTTAATTCAATACCAGTTTTGATCCATCCGCTGTTGTTAACATATCAATTGTTGTGGGACTCGGAATCAAGGGTTGCTGGACTTGTTGTTATGATGAATGAGGAAACCACACCATAGGAACGAACCTCAAAAATATGCATCACCAAAGTTATTTTGGCACAACTTACATGCCCTCCACTTCTACCACTTGAGCCCACGCTTAGGCATCAGGACGAGGTACTAAACTAGCACAACATGACTCAGTTTGCCTAGACTAAAGAGGGCGGAAATTAAACTTTTTCCTAATCTGAAAACTTGTGCACGCTAGTAAGTAGGAACCAATGAACATAATGCTTTTCCATATATGTAGGCCGATGGGAGACACTTAATTCAATACAAGTTTTGATCCATCCACTGTTGTTAACATATCAATTGTTGTGGGACTCGGAATCGATGGTTGTTGGACTTGTTCTTATGATGAATGAGGAAACCGCACCACAGGAACGAAACCTCAAAAATATGCATCACCAAAGTTGTTTTGGCCCAACTTAAATGCCTTCCTCTTCTGCCAACGTTGCATGACTCAGTTTGCCTAGACTGAAGAGAGCGAAAATTAAACTTTTTCCTAATCCGAAAACTTGTACACACTAGCAAGTAGGAACCAATGAATATAATGCTTTTCCATATATGTAGGCCGACGGGAAAAACTTGATTCAATACAGGTTTTGATCCATCAACTGTTGTTAACATATCAATTGTTGTGGGACATGGAATTCAGGGTTGTTGGACTTGTTGGCAATATGAATGAGGAAACCATACCATTGGAACGAAAGCTCAAAAATATGCATCACCAAAGTTGTTTTGGCCCAACTTACATGCCCTCCTCTTCTGCCACTTGATCCCACGCTTCGACATCAGTCCGAGATACAAAACCAACGCAGCATGACTCAGTTTGCCTTGACGGAAGAGGGCAACAATTAAAGTTTTCCTAATCCGAAAACTTGTACACGCTAGTAAGTAGGAATCAATGAATATAGTGCTTTTCCATATATGTAGGCCGATGGGAGAAACTTAATTCGATACAGGTTATGATCCATCCACTGTTGCTAACATATCATTTGTTGTGGGACTCGGAATCGAGGGTTGTTGGACTTGTTGGGAATATGAATGAGGAAACCACACCATAGGAATGAAACCTAAAAATATGCATCACCAAAGTTGTTTTGGCCCAACTTACATGCCCTCCTCTTCTGCCACGTGAGCCCACGCTTTGGCATCAGTCTGAGACGCAAAACCAATGTAGCATGACTCAGTTTGCCTAGACTGAACAGGGCGAAAATTAAACATTTTCCTAATCCGAAAACTTGTACACGCTAGTAAGTAAAAACCAATGAATATAATGGTTTTCCATATATGTAGGCCGATGGGAGAAACTTAATTCAATACCAGTTTTGATCCATCCGCTGTTGTTAACATATCAATTGTTGTGGGACTCGGAATCAAGGGTTGCTGGACTTGTTGTTATGATGAATGAGGAAACCACACCATAGGAACGAACCTCAAAAATATGCATCACCAAAGTTATTTTGGCACAACTTACATGCCCTCCACTTCTACCACTTGAGCCCACGCTTCGGCATCAGGACGAGGTACTAAACCAGCACAACATGACTCAGTTTGCCTAGACTAAAGAGGGCGGAAATTAAACTTTTTCCTAATCCGAAAACTTGTACACGCTCGTAAGTAGGAACCAATGAACATAATGCTTTTCCATATATGTAGGCCGATTGGAGACACTTAATTCAATACAGGTTTTGATCCATCCACTGTTGTTAACATATCAATTGTTGTGGGACTCGGAATCGAGGGTTGTTGGACTTGTTCTTATGATGAATGAGGAAACCGCACCATAGGAACGAAACCTTAAAAAATATGCATCACCAAAGTTGTTTTGGCCCAACTTAAATGCCTTCCTCTTCTGCCAACGTTGCATGACTCAGTTTGCCTAGACTGAAGAGGGCGAAAATTAAACTTTTTCCTAATCCGAAAACTTGTACACACTAGCAAGTAGGAACCAATGAATATAATGCTTTTCCATATATGTAGGCCGACGGGAGAAACTTCATTCAATACAGGTTTTGATCCATCCACTGTTGTTAACATATCAATTGTTGTGGGACATGGGATTCAGGGTTGTTGGACTTGTTGGCAATATGAATGAGGAAACCATACCATTGGAACGAAAGCTCAAAAATATGCATCACCAAAGTTGTTTTGGCCCAACTTACATGCCCTCCTCTTCTGCCACTTGATCCCACGCTTCGACATCAGTCCGAGATACAAAACCAACGCAGCATGACTTAGTTTGCCATGACGGAAGAGGGCGACAATTAAAGTTTTCCTAATCCGAAAACTTGTACACGCTAGTAAGTAGGAACCAATGCATATAATGCTTTTCCATATATGCAGGCTGATGGGAGAAACTTAATTCAACAAATGTTTTGATCCATCCGCTGTTGTTAACATATCAATTGTTGTGGGACACGGAATTGAGGGTTGTTGGACTTGTAGGGAATATGAATGAGGAAACCACACCATAGGAACGAAACCTCAAAAATATGCATCACCAAAGTTGTTTTGGCCCAACTTACGTGCCCCCCTCTTCTGCCACTTGACCCCACGCTTCGGTATCAGGCCATGATACAAAACCAGCGCAGCATGACTCAGTTTGCCTAGACTGAAGAAGGCGAAAATTAAACTTTTTGCTAATCGAAAAAGTTGTACATGCTAGTAAGTAAGAACCAATGAATATAATGCATTTCCATATATGTAGGCCGATGGGAGAAACTTATTTCAATACATGTTTTGTTCCATCCACTATTGTTAACATAGCATTTGTTGTGGGACTCGGAATCGAGGGTTGTTGCACTTGTTGGGAAGATGAATGAGGAAACCACACCATAGGAACGAAACCTCAAAAATATGCATCACCAAACTGTTTTGGCCCAACTTACATGCCCTCCTCTTCTGCCACATGAGCCCACGCTTTAGCATCAGTCTGAGACACAAGACCAACGTAGCATGAGTCAGTTTGCCTAGACTGAATAGGGCGAAAACTAAACATTTTCCTAATTCGAAAACTTGTACACGCTAGTAAGTAAAAACCAATGAATATAATGGTTTTCCATATATGTAGGCGGATGGGAGAAACTTAATTCAATACCAGTTTTGATCCATCCGCTGTTGTTAACATATCAATTGTTGTGGGATTCAGAATCAAGGGTTGCTGGACTTGTTGTTATGATGAATGAGGAAACCCCACCATAGGAACGAACCTCAAAAATATGCATCACCAAAGTTGTTTTGGCTCAACTTACATTCCCTCCACTTCTACCACTTGAGCCCACGCTTCGGCATCAGGACGTGGTACTAAACCAGCGCAACATGACTCAGTTTGCCTAGACTGAAGAGGGCGGAAATTAAACTTTTTCCTAATCTGAAAACTTGTACACGCTAGTAAGTAGGAACCAATGAACATAATGCTTTTCCATATATGTAGGCCGATGGGAGAAACTTAATTCAATACAGGTTTTGATCCATCCACTGTTGTTAACATATCAATTGTTGTGGGACTCGGAATCGAGGGTTGTTGGACTTATTGTTATGATGAATGAGGAAACCGCACCATAGGAACGAAACCTCAAAAATATGCATCACCAAAGTTGTTTTGGCCTAACTTACATGCCTTCCTCTTCTGCCACGTGAGCCCACGCTTTGGCATTAGTCCGAGACACAAAACCAACGTTGCATGACTCAGTTTGCCTAGACTAAAGAGGGCGAAAATTAAACTTTTTCCTATTCCAAAAACTTGTACACACTAGCAAGTAGGAACCAATGAATATAATGCTTTTCCATATATGTAGGCCGACGGGAGAAACTTCATTCAATACAGGTTTTGATCCATCCACTGTTGTTAACATATCAATTGTTGTGGGACATGGGATTCAGGGTTGTTGGACTTGTTGGCAATATGAATGAGGAAACCATACCATTCAAACGAAAGCTCAAAAATATGCATCACCAAAGTTGTTTTGGCCCAACTTACATGCCCTCCTCTTCTGCCACTTGATCCCACGCTTCGACATCAGTCCGAGATACAAAACCAACGCAAAATGACTCAGTTTGCCTTGACGGAAGAGGGCGACAATTAAAGTTTTCCTAATCCGAAAACATGTACACGCTAGTAAGTACGAACCAATGAATATAGTGCTTTTCCATATATGTAGGCCGATGGGAGAAACTTAATTCGATACAGGTCTTGATCCATCCACTGTTGCTAACATATCAATTGTTGTGGGACTCGGAGGTTTGTTAGTATGATCAATGAGGAAACCACACCATAGGAACGAAACCTCAAAAATATGCATCACCAAAGTTGTTTTGGCCCAACTTACATGCCCTCCTCTTCTGCCATTTGAGCCCACGCTTCGGCATCAGTCCCAGATACAAAACCAATGCAGCATGACTCAGTTTGCCTAGACTGAAGAGGGCAAAAATTAAACTTTTCCAAATCCAAAAACTTGTACACTCTAGTAAGTGGGAACCAAGTAATATAATGCTTTTCCATATATGTAGGCCGATGGGAGAAACTTAATTCAATACAGGTTTTGGTCCATCCACTGTTGTTAACATATCATTTGTTGTGGGACTCAGAATCGAGGGTTGTTGGACTTGTTGGGAAGATAAATGAGGAAACCACACCATTGGAACGAAACCTCAAAAATATGCATCGCCAAAGTTGTTTTGGCGCAACTTACATGCTCTCCTCTTCTGCCACATGAGCCCACGCTTCGGCATCAGTCCGAGACACAAAACCAACATAGCATGACTCAGTTTGCTTAGACCGAAGAGGGCGAAAATTAAACTTTTCCTAATCCGAAAACTTGTACACGCTAGTAAGTAGGAACCAATGAATATAATGCTTTTCCATATATGTAGGACGATGGTTGAAGCTTAATTCAATACCAGTTTTGATCCATCCACTGTTGTTAACATATCAATTGTTGTGGGACTCGGAATTGAGGGTAGTTGGACTTGTTGGGAAGATGAATGAGGAAACCACATCATAGGAACGAAATCTCAAAAATATGCGTCACCAAAGTTGTTTTGGCCCAACTTACATGCCCTCCTCTTCTGCCACATGAGACCACGCTTCGGCATCAGTCCAAGACACAAAACCAACGTAGCATGACTCAGTTTGCTTAGACTGAAGAGGGCGAAAATTAAACTTTTCCTAATCAGAAAACTTGTACACGCTAGTAAGTAGGAACCAATGAATATAATGCTTTTCCATATATGTAGGACGATGGAAGAAGCTTAATTCAATACCAGTTTTGATCCATCCACTGTTGTTAACATATCAATTGTTGTGGGACTCGGAATTGAGGGTAGTTGGACTTGTTGGGAAGATGAATGAGGAAACCACATAATAGGAACGAAACCTCAAAAATATGCGTCACCAAAGTTGTTTTGGCCCAACTTACATGCCCTCCTCTTCGGCCACTTGAGCCCACGCTTTGGCATCAGTCTAAGATGCAAGACCAGCGCAGCATGACTTAGTTTGCCTAGACTGAAGAGGGTGAAAATTAAACTCTTTCCTAATCCGAAAACTTGTACACGCTAGTAAGTAGGAACTGATGAATATAATGCTTTTCCATATATGTAGGCCGATGGGAGAAACTTAATTCAATACAGGTTTTGATCCATCCACTATTGTTAATATATCAATTGTTGTGGGACTCAGAATCGAGGGTTGTTGGACTTGTTGGGAAGATGAATGATGAAACCACACAGTACGAACGAAACCTTAAAAATATGCAACACCAAAGTTATTTTGGCCCAACTTACATGCCCTCCCCTTCAGCCACTTGAGCCCATGCTTTGGCATCAGTCTGAGATACAAAACCAGCGCAGCATGACTCAGTTTGCCTAGACTGAAGAGGGCAAAAATTAAACTTTTTCCTAATCCGAAAACTTGTACACGCTAGTAAGTAGGAGCCAATGAATTTAATGCTTTTCCATATATGTAGGCCGATGGGAGAAACTTAATTCAATTGTGTGGTTTCCTCATTCATCTTACCAACAAGCCCAACAACCCTCGATTCCGAGTCCCAAAACAATTGATATGTTAACAAGAGTGGATGGATCAAAACAGGTATTGAATTAAGTTTATACCATCGGCCGACATATATGTAAAAGCATTATATTCTTTGGTTCCTACTTTCTAGCCTGTAAAAGTTTTCGGATTAGGAAAAAGTTTACTTTTTGCCCTCTTCAGTCTAGGCAAACTGAGTCATGCTGCGCTGGTGTTGTATCTCGGACTGATGCCGAAGTGTGGGCTCAAGTGGCAAAAGAGGAGTGCATGTAAGTTAGGCCAAAACAACTTTGGTGATGCATATTTTTGAGGTTTCATTCCTATGGTGTGGTTTCCTCATTCATCTTCCCAACAAGTCCAACAACCCTCGATTTCGAGTCTCACAACAAATGATATGTTAACAACAGTTGATGGACCAAAACCAGTATTGAATTAAGGATCTCCCATGGGCCTACATATATGGAAAAGCATTATATTCATTGATTCCTACTTACTAGCGTGTACAAGTTTTTGAATTAGGAAAAAGGTTAATTTTCGCCCTCTTCAGTCTAGGCAAACTGAGACATGCTACGCTGGTTTCATATCTCGGCCTGTTGCTGAAGCATGGGCTCAAGTGGCAGAAGAGGAGTGCATGGAACTTGGGCCAAAACAACTTTGGTGATGCATATTTTTGAGGTTTCGTTCCTATGGTGTGTTTTCCTCATTCATCTTTCCAACAAGTCCAACAAACCCCGATTCCGAGTCCCATAACAATTGATATGTTAACAACAGTGGATGGATCAAAACCTATATTGAATTAAGTTTCTCCTATCGGCCTACGTATATGGAAAAGCATTATATTCATTGGTTAATACTTACTAGCGTGTACAAGTTTTCGGATTAGAAAAACGTTTAATTTTCGCCCTCTTCCGTCTAGGCAAACTGAGCCATGCTGCGCTGGTTTTGTATCTCGGCCTGATGACGAAGCGTGGGCGCAAGTTGTAGAAGAGGAGGGCATGTAAGTTGGGCCAAAACAACTTTGGTGATACATACTTTTGAGGTTTCATTCCTATGGTGTGGTTTTGAAACGACCCGGATTTCGCGAAACCGAAATCCAAGCCTTTTGCTTTTCACGATAGTCCCAGGATACATAGTGCTATCGTGAATTTCATATATCAGTCGATATCATAACCAGAAATTCGATTATTATTACATTTATACAATATTGCCCAAAGCCGATACAAGTCCATCTGGACTGAAGCATTCTTACAACAGAGATCAGAGTATAAATTGCGGAAAGCAGGTCTTCACATCCATCTCCACAGGCATACTTGAGCGTAGCACAGCAACCCTCGTCGTTCCGTCTGTCATAGGTAAGGTCGTCATCCAGCTCATCTCCATCCGTCGTAGGAGTGGTCGTCATTCAGCTCATCTTCGTCCGTCGTAGGAGTGGTCGTCATCCGTCTCGTCCTCCAAAACCTGCGCCCCAATAGCGCAGGCCACCCTGAGACACTCCCCTAAGCGGCAGCATAAAAATAAAGGGACTGGCACAAGTGGAAGGCTCTAGGCTTCCTATGCAAGCGCAATATATAAAGTAGCAGGATCTAGATTATTATATCATAGTTCCATTCGGGAATTCGGTCACACGACCGGTTCCCCTGCTCATCACTCATGCCAACACATACACGTCTCACCACCAAACACCTTTTCCATACACCCTCTCAACATCAACTAATTCTGCGGCATTGGAAGCTCCCACCCGCCCATCCTAAACGGCCTTAACCGGTGTTCTATCACTCGAGATAGAAGAGAAGAAAACCCATGCTAGATGAGGTGAGTTTTCGCCCTTGGTTCGTCCTTTGACCAGGGACGGCGGCTATACGTATAGATCATACACTCTGCAGAGGATGTTGTACATCTGTACCCACACGAGACGGGATAAGGGCAGTGCGTCCGCTGCCCTTGGCCCACCACACCGACAGATGAACTTCCCTTCTGGCACTTTCCTGCTTTCCTGAGCTAGAAAACTGTGTGGATATACTAAACATTTTCCTAATTCGAAAACTTGTACACGCTAGTAAGTAAAAACCAATGAATATAATGGTTTTCCATATATGTAGGCGGATGGGAGAAACTTAATTCAATACCAGTTTTGATCCATCCGCTGTTGTTAACATATCAATTGTTGTGGGATTCAGAATCAAGGGTTGCTGGACTTGTTGTTATGATGAATGAGGAAACCCCACCATAGGAACGAACCTCAAAAATATGCATCACCAAAGTTGTTTTGGCTCAACTTACATTCCCTCCACTTCTACCACTTGAGCCCACGCTTCGGCATCAGGACGTGGTACTAAACCAGCGCAACATGACTCAGTTTGCCTAGACTGAAGAGGGCGGAAATTAAACTTTTTCCTAATCTGAAAACTTGTACACGCTAGTAAGTAGGAACCAATGAACATAATGCTTTTCCATATATGTAGGCCGATGGGAGAAACTTAATTCAATACAGGTTTTGATCCATCCACTGTTGTTAACATATCAATTGTTGTGGGACTCGGAATCGAGGGTTGTTGGACTTATTGTTATGATGAATGAGGAAACCGCACCATAGGAACGAAACCTCAAAAATATGCATCACCAAAGTTGTTTTGGCCTAACTTACATGCCTTCCTCTTCTGCCACGTGAGCCGACGCTTTGGCATTAGTCCGAGACACAAAACCAACGTTGCATGACTCAGTTTGCCTAGACTAAAGAGGGCGAAAATTAAACTTTTTCCTATTCCAAAAACTTGTACACACTAGCAAGTAGGAACCAATGAATATAATGCTTTTCCATATATGTAGGCCGACGGGAGAAACTTCATTCAATACAGGTTTTGATCCATCCACTGTTGTTAACATATCAATTGTTGTGGGACATGGGATTCAGGGTTGTTGGACTTGTTGGCAATATGAATGAGGAAACCATACCATTCAAACGAAAGCTCAAAAATATGCATCACCAAAGTTGTTTTGGCCCAACTTACATGCCCTCCTCTTCTGCCACTTGATCCCATGCTTCGACATCAGTCCGAGATACAAAACCAACGCAAAATGACTCAGTTTGCCTTGACGGAAGAGGGCGACAATTAAAGTTTTCCTAATCCGAAAACTTGTACACGCTAGTAAGTACGAACCAATGAATATAGTGCTTTTCCATATATGTAGGCCGATGGGAGAAACTTAATTCGATACAGGTCTTGATCCATCCACTGTTGCTAACATATCAATTGTTGTGGGACTCGGAGGTTTGTTAGTATGATCAATGAGGAAACCACACCATAGGAACGAAACCTCAAAAATATGCAACACCAAAGTTGTTTTGGCCCAACTTACATGCCCTCCTCTTCTGCCATTTGAGCCCACGCTTCGGCATCAGTCCCAGATACAAAACCAATGCAGCATGACTCAGTTTGCCTAGACTGAAGAGGGCAAAAATTAAACTTTTCCAAATCCAAAAACTTGTACACTCTAGTAAGTGGGAGCCAAGTAATATAATGCTTTTCCATATATGTAGGCCGATGGGAGAAACTTAATTCAATACAGGTTTTGGTCCATCCACTGTTGTTAACATATCATTTGTTGTGGGACTCAGAATCGAGGGTTGTTGGACTTGTTGGGAAGATAAATGAGGAAACCACACCATTGGAACGAAACCTCAAAAATATGCATCGCCAAAGTTGTTTTGGCGCAACTTACATGCTCTCCTCTTCTGCCACATGAGCCCACGCTTCGGCATCAGTCCGAGACACAAAACCAACATAGCATGACTCAGTTTGCTTAGACCGAAGAGGGCGAAAATTAAACTTTTCCTAATCCGAAAACTTGTACACGCTAGTAAGTAGGAACCAATGAATATAATGCTTTTCCATATATGTAGGACGATGGTTGAAGCTTAATTCAATACCAGTTTTGATCCATCCACTGTTGTTAACATATCAATTGTTGTGGGACTCGGAATTGAGGGTAGTTGGACTTGTTGGGAAGATGAATGAGGAAACCACATCATAGGAACGAAATCTCAAAAATATGCGTCACCAAAGTTGTTTTGGCCCAACTTACATGCCCTCCTCTTCTGCCACATGAGACCACGCTTCGGCATCAGTCCAAGACACAAAACCAACGTAGCATGACTCAGTTTGCTTAGACTGAAGAGGGCGAAAATTAAACTTTTCCTAATCAGAAAACTTGTACACGCTAGTAAGTAGGAACCAATGAATATAATGCTTTTCCATATATGTAGGACGATGGAAGAAGCTTAATTCAATACCAGTTTTGATCCATCCACTGTTGTTAACATATCAATTGTTGTGGGACTCGGAATTGAGGGTAGTTGGACTTGTTGGGAAGATGAATGAGGAAACCACATAATAGGAACGAAACCTCAAAAATATGCGTCACCAAAGTTGTTTTGGCCCAACTTACATGCCCTCCTCTTCTGCCACTTGAGCCCACGCTTTGGCATCAGTCTAAGATGCAAGACCAGCGCAGCATGACTTAGTTTGCCTAGACTGAAGAGGGTGAAAATTAAACTCTTTCCTAATCCAAAAACTTGTACACGCTAGTAAGTAGGAACTGATGAATATAATGCTTTTCCATATATGTAGGCCGATGGGAGAAACTTAATTCAATACAGGTTTTGATCCATCCACTATTGTTAATATATCAATTGTTGTGGGACTCAGAATCGAGGGTTGTTGGACTTGTTGGGAAGATGAATGATGAAACCACACAGTACGAACGAAACCTTAAAAATATGCAACACCAAAGTTATTTTGGCCCAACTTACATGCCCTCCCCTTCAGCCACTTGAGCCCATGCTTTGGCATCAGTCTGAGATACAAAACCAGCGCAGCATGACTCAGTTTGCCTAGACTGAAGAGGGCAAAAATTAAACTTTTTCCTAATCCGAAAACTTGTACACGCTAGTAAGTAGGAGCCAATGAATTTAATGCTTTTCCATATATGTAGGCCGATGGGAGAAACTTAATTCAATTGTGTGGTTTCCTCATTCATCTTACCAACAAGCCCAACAACCCTCGATTCCGAGTCCCAAAACAATTGATATGTTAACAAGAGTGGATGGATCAAAACAGGTATTGAATTAAGTTTATACCATCGGCCGACATATATGTAAAAGCATTATATTCTTTGGTTCCTACTTTCTAGCCTGTAAAAGTTTTCGGATTAGGAAAAAGTTTACTTTTTGCCCTCTTCAGTCTAGGCAAACTGAGTCATGCTGCGCTGGTGTTGTATCTCGGACTGATGCCGAAGTGTGGGCTCAAGTGGCAAAAGAGGAGTGCATGTAAGTTAGGCCAAAACAACTTTGGTGATGCATATTTTTGAGGTTTCATTCCTATGGTGTGGTTTCCTCATTCATCTTCCCAACAAGTCCAACAACCCTCGATTTCGAGTCTCACAACAAATGATATGTTAACAACAGTTGATGGACCAAAACCAGTATTGAATTAAGGATCTCCCATGGGCCTACATATATGGAAAAACATTATATTCATTGATTCCTACTTACTAGCGTGTACAAGTTTTTGAATTAGGAAAAAGGTTAATTTTCGCCCTCTTCAGTCTAGGCAAACTGAGACATGCTACGCTGGTTTCATATCTCGGCCTGTTGCTGAAGCATGGGCTCAAGTGGCAGAAGAGGAGTGCATGGAACTTGGGCCAAAACAACTTTGGTGATGCATATTTTTGAGGTTTCGTTCCTATGGTGTGTTTTCCTCATTCATCTTTCCAACAAGTCCAACAAACCCCGATTCCGAGTCCCATAACAATTGATATGTTAACAACAGTGGATGGATCAAAACCTATATTGAATTAAGTTTCTCCTATCGGCCTACGTATATGGAAAAGCATTATATTCATTGGTTAATACTTACTAGCGTGTACAAGTTTTCGGATTAGAAAAACGTTTAATTTTCGCCCTCTTCCGTCTAGGCAAACTGAGCCATGCTGCGCTGGTTTTGTATCTCGGCCTGATGACGAAGCGTGGGCGCAAGTTGTAGAAGAGGAGGGCATGTAAGTTGGGCCAAAACAACTTTGGTGATACATACTTTTGAGGTTTCATTCCTATGGTGTGGTTTTGAAACGACCCGGATTTCGCGAAACCGAAATCCAAGCCTTTTGCTTTTCACGATAGTCCCAGGATACATAGTGCTATCGTGAATTTCATATATCAGTCGATATCATAACCAGAAATTCGATTATTATTACATTTATACAATATTGCCCAAAGCCGATACAAGTCCATCTGGACTGAAGCATTCTTACAACAGAGATCAGAGTATAAATTGCGGAAAGCAGGTCTTCACATCCATCTCCACAGGCATACTTGAGCGTAGCACAGCAACCCTCGTCGTTCCGTCTGTCATAGGTAAGGTCGTCATCCAGCTCATCTCCATCCGTCGTAGGAGTGGTCGTCATTCAGCTCATCTTCGTCCGTCGTAGGAGTGGTCGTCATCCGTCTCGTCCTCCAAAACCTGCGCCCCAATAGCGCAGGCCACCCTGAGACACTCCCCTAAGCGGCAGCATAAAAATAAAGGGACTGGCACAAGTGGAAGGCTCTAGGCTTCCTATGCAAGCGCAATATATAAAGTAGCAGGATCTAGATTATTATATCATAGTTCCATTCGGGAATTCGGTCACACGACCGGTTCCCCTGCTCATCACTCATGCCAACACATACACGTCTCACCACCAAACACCTTTTCCATACACCCTCTCAACATCAACTAATTCTGCGGCATTGGAAGCTCCCACCCGCCCATCCTAAACGGCCTTAACCGGTGTTCTATCACTCGAGATAGAAGAGAAGAAAACCCATGCTAGATGAGGTGAGTTTTCGCCCTTGGTTCGTCCTTTGACCAGGGACGGCGGCTATACGTATAGATCATACACTCTGCAGAGGATGTTGTACATCTGTACCCACACGAGACGGGATAAGGGCAGTGCGTCCGCTGCCCTTGGCCCAGCACACCGACAGATGAACTTCCCTTCTGGCACTTTCCTGCTTTCCTGAGCTAGAAAACTGTGTGGATATACTATCCACCGCACTCTCAGGACTATGAGCTCAAGTAGTCCGAGGCCCCATGGGTTGAGTCTATCGGGGACATGTGGCTGCATCACAGACCCACTATCGTCCGCTAACACTATTGCCTTACGCCTACAGTCATATGCCTTCCGTGGAAGTTCATGAATCGGGTCTGAGGTCGTATGGTATGCACGAGTCATAGTCCAAGATGCTATCACCCCTACTCGGTCCTTAATTTGGCGAGAGCAAGCCTTCCAGGGGTCGGTTGCCACCCTCAGCGGTGGGCCGCGCACCACCACACACCTCACTCCACTCAGGGCAGAGTTCTAGTCTCTCCCATTAATCCGATGCCGACTCCCGCCACACATTTCACACACCATCTCGCGCTCATAAACCACCCACTTCACGCACGCCAAGAGTGATCACATCCCCCCATCATATCACCCAATCTCACATCATGTTCATTTTATTTATTTTATTTAGTTGCAGTAGAATATTAGCAGTAGTATAGCAATCGGGGTATGTGGCTAAATGGAAGTAGGCTCCCTATTTTTGGTTATCAAAGCAAGCATGAACATAAATAAAGCAGCAGCAGCATATTTGCGTGTCTATAGAATTTGAAGCAGGGAAGTGTCTGAACGGTGACCTGGAGTAGAGCTAATCGCTCTCAAGTTCTGGCGTAGTCGTCCTCGTCTTCACGAACTCATACCCTCCTATGTGCGTCTTGAGTCTCCAATGGTGCTATTCGGCACAAACAATAAAACAGAGAAAGAAACACAACATAAGAACTAAGCAAACATCACATGGCAAAATAGGGATTAGGATAATGAAAGGAAGGGACTGAATTATGGTAAATGAGAGCAGATAGGACTAGTATGAGATTACAGGACCATTCGACAAGAGTTGTAAGTGAGATAATGTCATCTCGACCAAGTGCTTGGAAACAAGGAGGTGTCGATGATTAAGCTGAAATTATGTGGGTGATATGATTTCATGAGCTTGTCGAAATAAGGCATACCAGCCACAAGTAATGTGAGAGAAGTCTCACATCACCCTTCCACGAGATATCATTAGAGATTAAATTATTCATCGATTAGATGAGAGACGTATGTCGATCGAGCGATGTGGATTTTCTGATAGAGCTCATTATTACTAAAGCATGAGAGGGATAGCCAAGTCGAGATCAATCATGAAGGGCTAGATAGAATCCAGATCCAGGGACCGAAACCATTCAGGTTAAATCCATCGTACAAAAAGCCATGAGTGGGAACCATTGGTCGCATGTAGAGAATCAGAAAAATGATTGTAAGAATGTGAGCTATGGCCAAGTCAAGCAGTCGCTTGGGCCATGTTGTCATGTATAAGCTAGAAATGCATTAGGAGTGATAGCTACGACCGATGCGAGCTAGAGCCCTCGACCATGCGAAGGTGCGTGTGTCCGATTAAATGTGCGATGAGAAATGGTCATAGCGAACGAGAGCTCGTGACCACACACCGCTGAATGAGTGTGTGATTAAGCAATTGGAAGATGGACATCGGTCATGACGAGTAAAGGCTTGTGGTCGTACATGAACGAGTGGGTTATCTAGATTCGGAGCATTGACAATGCTACAAGTGCAGCCCGTAGTAGCCTGAGAATCATGGTCGAGGTTATGCTTCTAGTGTATTAGGAAAGTTAGAAATTTTGGCAGCATAACGACTGAACCGAGCAATAACTCACGGCTCGTGCATGCCGTAAGAGAATGAATTAGATGTGTGTGTGTGCTACACGATTATGTCCACGGCGTGTGTGCTAGTGGCATACCATGTCAGCGTAAGAAGAATGCTGCAGTAAATAGCGGCACGAAGGCCGAACAGGCATGTGCATAAGAGAAGCTCATCGGCGACCACTGCCGAACATCACAGGCACTAGTTCATCGGCTCGAAGGCCGACATCACAGGAGGGCAAGATCGAGGTTCTCACCGAGGGCTTGAGGAGGGGCGAGGTTCGATGCCGGGACGAGCTGATGCCGTGACAGAAAGACAGCTGTGTAGAACAACACCACCCTCAGGTTCTTGGTTCGGGATGGGGTAGCGGACGTCACTGTGGCCACCATCGCCTCAGGATACAACATGTGTGAGATTTTGCTCATGACAAATGAAGCAGAATTGAACCGGGAGCGATGGTTTCACCTATGCAGCAGACTTCTCGAACACTTGGTGGGCAGCAAAGGCACAGCTTATGCAGACCTGAGAGATTCGCCATGGTACTGCCCACGTTGTGGCACGACGCTGGTCAGGTCAAGGACAGCCACCAAAGCATGGTGGGGGTGCCTCTTTGCTGCTACACATGGTGCAGACATTTTGTCGAACACCATGCGGGCACGGCGTTGGTGATCTGTTGCAGCAAAGAACGTGGAGGTGAGCAGTAGCTGAAGCTTGGGATGGTGGTCAGGAATAATCGAGAAGTTGCAGAGAGTGTGTATCAGAAGGAGCTCCCCTTGGGAGGTACTGCACCATGTGGACTGGTGGCCGACGACAGGCAGGGGCTTCTGCCTTGGGGTGGAGCTGGAGAGGACGCCAGAGTTGGAGAAGCTCATCGGCAGGTAGCTGGCCAAAGAAGGTGGCGCCCATGGTTGTTGCTTGGCCGCACCACGCCGGACTGCCGAGAGGCGCACAGCAGGACCGAGAGGCAGGGACCTCGCCACGGGGAAGGGGCTGCTACTGCCTGCGCTTGGGAAAAAAAACGGAGAGGTTGAGGGCAGCCTGCAGGTTGAAGACGCGCTGATGGAGAGGGTGCTCACCAAGGGGAAGAGGAGGCCGGCGGTCGGAGCAAGGGCGGGGACCTCAGTGTAGCTTGAATCGAGGGACGCACGGGGACAACGCCTTAGCACAAGGGGCACCAGCTTGCTGCTGGTGCTGCTTGGAGGCGCCATGGAGATGCGCTGCTCGGTGGGGCGCGAGCAGGAGAATGGCAGCAGGGGTTGCTGGTGGTGGAGTGGGAGGAGCTCGTCGGGGCCTGCTTTTCTTGCGCTAGGAGTAGGCAGGGAGGTGGCTAGTGGAGCACGACGGAGAGAGGAAGGAGGCTGCCTACTTGCTTGTGCTTTGCGTGTGGGAGAGGATGAACAGAGAGGGTGGCCGGCGGCACCTTGGAGTAGGGAAAAGAAATGAGGGGAAAAATTGGAGAAAAAGAAAAGAGGGCTTAGATATTTATGGAAGAGAGTTAGGGTTAGATTTTACATGGACCTTTAGGTTTGGGTCTAGGATGTTGGACTGAGATTAAACGGTGAAATAAATTAGATTAAAATTTATTCCGGAGTTCAAAGTACAGATGAATTAGATTGATTTTCAGTTCGAATTAATTTACCAAGAAATCAATTCAAAGATCCGAGAATCGGCGTTGAAATTATTTATTCCAACACATGGGTGAGATGAGGCACTTAGCTGTGAGATAAAGTTGCTGAGAATTTATTCCGAGACTTTTCAGTTGAGCGACGATCTTCGGATTAGTTGAGGAATCACGCCGCAGTCCGAAAATGAATCCTTGGTCAAGGATTTAGCACCTCGCGATATTCGGTGCTTTGATTTATTGGAGACAAGTAATAATTCCGAACGCGAAGTAAATTGCAAAGAATTTAATTCGACGGAATGGAAACATCACATTGCCTCGAATACTCATTTCTTGAAAGGGAATGAATAGTCCAGATAATTTATCCTTGATTGGTTTTAGGGTCTTGCTTTGTCGGCGGAGTATCTTGTGGGAGAATACTCCTGGCTGACATTATCTCAAGCTGAGTGAATATTCTTCCAATCAAATTAAATTGTGAGGCGCCTAATTCAGTAGGAAGGAATTATCACCAACTCGTCTCGGATCAAATCCCAGGAGGTCTATCACCGAGTATTCCATAATCGAAACTCAACGTTGATTTGGGCTCAAACTAACCCGCGTCCTGTCTAATCCGAGGGATCCAACTCAACGTCTTGTTTCTCGTATAGAGTAAACAAAACCCAATTGGAAGTGAACTTCTGACAATTGTGTGAGTATTAGATGATGTCATCTTCACATGTCAAATTAACTAAAGTTAGTTAACTCGGCAAGACTGGAGATCAAGCCATTATCCAAAAGAGGGTTTCCGCATTCTCAGAGATTGATACGATGATTTAAGGATTACGGGCAAAGCCCTGATTCAAATATTGGTAATGGATGGAGATCGATAATGGTAGAGTTACGGTTTCCGAGTGAGTCATGTTGAAGGTGAAGGGGTCAAGGAAGTCATAAACGATAGAAGATATAGAGTAATGATGATAAGAAGATTGGGTCGGGAAAATTTATAGGAATAATGGTTTAATTCTCGAACTATAGAGTTCGTAATTAAGTCGACACACAATCAATCAATCAATCAATCAAACATTCAATTAATTTTATTTGTTAACAACAGTGGATGGATAAAAACTGGTATTGAATTAAGTTTCTCCCATTGGCCTACATATATGGAAAAGCATTATATTCATTGGTTCTTACTTAGTAGCATGTATAAGTTTTTGGATTAGGAAAAAGTTTAATTTTCGCCTGCTTCAGTCTAGGCAAACTGAGTCATGCTGCGCTGGTTTTGTATCTCAGACTAATGCCGAAGCGTGGGCTCAAGTGGCAGAAGAGCAGGGCATATAACTTGGGCCAAAACAACTTTGGTGACGCATATTTTTGAGGTTTCGTTCCTATGATGTGGTTTCCTCATTCATCTTCCCAACAAGTCCAACAACCCTCAATTCTGAGTCCCACAACAATTAATATCTCAACAACAGTGGATGGATCAAAACCTGTATTGAATTAAGTTTCTCCCATCGGCCTACATATATGGAAAAGCATTATATTCATTGGCTCCTACTTACTAGCGTGTACAAGTTTTCGGATTAGGAAAAAGTTTAATTTTCGCCCTCTTCAGTCTAGGCAAACTGAGTCATGCTGCGCTGGTTTTGTATCTCGGACTGATGCCGAAGCGTGGGCTCATGTGGGTGAAGGGGAGGGCATGTAAGTTGGGCCAAAATAACTTTGGTGTTGCATATTTTTAATGTTTCGTTCGTACTGTGTGGTTTTATCATTCATCTTCCCAACAAGTCCAACAACCCTCGATTCTGAGTCCCACAACAATTGATATATTAACAATAGTGGATGGATCGAAACCTGTATTGAATTAAGTTTCTCCCATCGGCCTACATATATGGAAAAGCTTTATATTCATCGGTTCCTACTTACTAGCGTGTACAAGTTTTCGGATTAGGAAAGAGTTTAATTTTCACCCTCTTCAGTCTAGGTAAACTAAGTCATGCTGCACTGGTCTTGTATCTTAAACTAATGCCGAAGCGTGGGCTCAAGTGGCAGAAGAGGAGGGCATGTAGGTTGGGCCAAAACAACTTTGGTGACGCATATTTTTGAGGTTTCGTTCCTATGATGTGGTTTCCTCATTCATCTTCCCAACAAGTCCAACTACCCTCAATTCTGAGTCCCACAACAATTAATATGTTAACAACAGTGGATGGATCAAAACTGGTATTGAATTAAGCTTCTTCCATCGTCCTACATATATGGAAAAGCATTATATTCATTGGTTCCTACTTACTAGCATGTACAAGTTTTCGGATTAGGAAAAGTTTAATTTTTGCCCTCTTCATTCTAAGCAAACTGAGTCATGCTACGTTGGTTTTGTGTCTCGGACTGATGCCGAAGCGTGGGCTCATGTGGCAGAAGAGGAGGGCATGTAAGTTGGGCCAAAACAACTTTGTTGACGCATATTTTTGAGGTTTCGTTCCAATGGTGTGGTTTGCTCATTTATCTTCCCAACAAGTCCAACAACCCTCGATTCTGAGTCCCACAACAAATGATATGTTAACAAAAGTGGATGGACCAAAACCTGTATTGAATTAAGTTTCTCCCATCGGCCTACATATATGGGAAAGCATTATATTCCTTGGTTCCTACTTACTAGAGTGTACAAGTTTTCGGATTAGGAAAAAGTTTAATTTTTGCCCTCTTCAGTCTAGGCAAACTAAGTCATGCTGCGTTGGTTTTGGATCTCGGACTGATACCGAAGGGTGGGATCAAGTGGCAGAAGAGGAGGGTATGTAAGTTGGGCCAAAACAACTTTGGTGATGCATATATTTGAGGTTTCGTTCCAATGGTATGGTTTCCTCATTCATATTCCCTACAAGTCCAACAACCCTCAATTGCATGTCCCACAACAATTGATATGTTAACAACAGTGGATTGATGAAAACTTGTATTGAATTAAGTTTCTCCCATCGGCCTACATATATGGAAAAGCATTATATTCATTAGTTCCTACGTACTAGCGTGTTCAACTTTTCGGTTTAGGAAAAGTTTAATTTCCGCCCTCTTCAGTCTAGGCAAACTGAGTCATGTTGCGCTGGTTCAGTACCTCGTCCTGATGCCGAAGCGTGGGCTCAAGTGGTAGAAGTGGAGGGCATGTAAGTTGGGCCAAAACAACTTTGGTGATGCATATTTTTCAGGTTTCGTTCCTATGGTGTGGTTTCCTCATTTATCTTCCCAACAAGTCCAACAACCCTCGATTCTGAGTCCCACAACAAATGATATGTTAACAAAAGTGGATGGACCAAAACCTGTATTGAATTAAGTTTCTCCCATCGCCCTACATATATGGAAAAGCATTATATTCCTTGGTTCCTACTTACTAGAGTGTACAAGTTTTCGGATTAGGAAAAAGTTTAATTTTTGCCCTCTTCAATCTAGGCAAACTGAGTCATGCTGCGCTGGTTTTGTATCTCAGACTAATGCCGAAGCGTGGGCTCAAGTGGCAGAAGAGCAGGGCATGTAAGTTGGGCCAAAACAACTTTGGTGACTCATATTTTTGAGGTTTCGTTCCTATGATGTGGTTTCCTCATTCATCTTCCCAACAAGTCCAACAACCCTCAATTCTGAATCCCACAACAATTGATATCTCAACAACAGTGGATGGATCAAAACCAGTATTGAATTAAGATTCTCCCATCGGCCTACATATATGGAAAAGCATTATATTCATTGGCTCCTACTTACTAGCGTGTACAAGTTTCGGATTAGGAAAAAGTTTAATTTTCGCCCTCTTCAGTCTGGGCAAACTGAGTCATGCTGCGCTGGTTTTGTATCTCAGACTGATGCCGAAGCGTGGGCTCAATTGGCTGAAGGGGAGGGCATGTATGTTGGGCCAAAATAACTTTGGTGTTGCATATTTTTAAGGTTTCTTTCGTACTGTGTGGTTTTATCATTCATCTTCCCAACAAGTCCAACAACCCTCGATTCTGAGTCCCACAACAATTGATATATTAACAATAGTGGATGGATCAAAACCTGTATTGAATTAAGTTTCTCCCATCGGCCTACATATATGGAAAAGCTTTATATTCATCGGTTCCTACTTACTAGCGTGTACAAGTTTTCGGATTAGGAAAGAGTTTAATTTTCACCCTCTTCAGTCTAGGCAAACTAAGTCATGCTGCGCTGGTCTTGTATCTTAGACTAATGCCGAAGCGTGGGCTCAAGTGGCAGAAGATGAGGGCATGTAAGTTGGGCCAAAACAACTTTGGTGACGCATATTTTTGAGGTTTCGTTCCTATGATGTGGTTTCCTCATTCATCTTCCCAACAAGTCCAACAACCCTCAATTCCATGTCCCACAACAATTGATATGTTAACAATAGTGGATGGATGAAAACTTGTATTGAATTAAGTTTCTCCCATCGGCCTACATATATGGAAAATCATTATATTCATTGGTTCCTACTTACTAGCGTGTACAACTTTTCGGTTTAGGAAAAAGTTTAATTTCCGCCCTCTTCAGTCTAGGCAAACTGAGTCATGTTGCGCTGGTTTAGTACCTCGTCCTGATGCCGAAGCGTGGGCTCAAGTAGTAGAAGTGGAGGGCATGTAAGTTGGGCCAAAACAACTTTGGTGATGCATATTTTTCAGGTTTCGTTCCTATGGTGTGGTTTCCTCATTTATCTTCCCAACAAGTCCAACAACCCTCGATTCTGAGTCCCACAACAAATGATATGTTAACAAAAGTGGATGGACCAAAACCTGTATTGAATTAAGTTTCTCCCATCGCCCTACATATATGGAAAAGCATTATATTCCTTGGTTCCTACTTACTAGAGTGTACAAGTTTTCGGATTAGGAAAAAGTTTAATTTTTTCCCTCTTCAATCTAGGCAAACTGAGTCAGGCTGCGCTTGTTTTGTATCTCAGACTAATGCCGAAGCGTGGGCTCAAGTGGCAGAAGAGCAGGGCACGTAAGTTGGGCCAAAACAACTTTGGTGACGCATATTTTTGAGGTTTCGTTCCTATGATGTGGTTTCCTCATTCATCTTCCCAACAAGTCCAACAACCTTCAATTCTGAGTCCCACAACAATTGATATCTCAACAACAGTGGATGGATCAAAACCAGTATTGAATTAAGTTTCTCCCATCGGCTTACATATATGGAAAAGCATTATATTCATTGGCTCCTACTTACTAGCGTGTACAAGTTTTCGGATTAGGAAAAAGTTTAATTTTCGCCCTCTTCCGTCTAGGCAAACTGAGTCATGCTGCGCTGGTTTTGTATCTCGGATTGATGCCGAAGCGTGGGCTCAAGTGGCTGAAGGGGAGGGCATGTAAGTTGGGCCAAAACAACTTTGGTGACACATATTTTTGAGGTTTCGTTCCAATGGTGTGGCTTCCTGATTTATCTTCCCAACAAGTCCAACAACCCTCGATTCTGAGTCCCACAACAAATGATATGTTAACAAAAGTGGATGGACCAAAACCTGTATTGAATTAAGTTTCTCCCATCGGCCTACATATATGGAAAAGCATTATATTCCTTGGTTCCGACTTACTAGAGTGTACAAGTTTTCGGATTAGGAAAAAGTTTAATTTTTTGCCCTCTTCAGCCTAGGCAAACTGAGTCATGCTGCGTTGGTTTTGTATCTCGGACTGATACCGAAGGGTGGGATCAAGTGGCAGAAGAGGAGGGTATGTAAGTTGGGCCAAAACAACTTTGGTGATGCATATATTTGAGGTTTCGTTCCAATGGTATGGTTTCCTCATTCATATTCCCTACAAGTCCAACAACCCTCAATTCCATGTCCCACAACAATTGATATGTTAACAATAGTGGATGGATGAAAACTTGTATTGAATTAAGTTTCTCCCATCGGCCAACATATATGGAAAAGCATTATATTCATTGGTTCCTACTTACTAGCGTGTACAACTTTTCGGTTTAGGAAAAAGTTTAATTTCCGCCCTCTTCAATCTAGGCAAACTGAGTCATGTTGCGCTGGTTTAGTACCTCGTCCTGATGCCGAAGCGTGGTCTCAAGTGGTAGAAGTGGAGGGCATGTAAGTTGGGCCAAAACAACTTTGGTGATGCATATTTTTGAGGTTTCATTCCTATGGTGTGGTTTCCTCATTTATCTTCCCAACAAGTCCAACAACCCTCGATTCTGAGTCCCACAACAAATGATATGTTAACAAAAGTGGATGGACCAAAACCTGTATTGAATTAAGTTTCTCCCATCGGCCTACATATATGGAAAACCATTATATTCCTTGGTTCCTACTTACTAGAGTGTACAAGTTTTCGGATTAGGAAAAAGTTTAATTTTTGCCCTCTTCAATCTAGGCAAACTGAGTCATGCTGCGTTGGTTTTGTATCTCGGACTGATACCGAAGGGTGGGATCAAGTGGCAGAGGAGAAGGGTATGTAAGTTGGGCCAAAACAACTTTGGTGATGCATATATTTGAGGTTTCGTTCCAATGGTATGGTTTCCTCATTCATATTCCCTACATGTCCAACAACCCTCAATTCCATGTCCCACAACAATTGATATGTTAACAACAGTGGATGGATGAAAACTTGTATTGAATTAAGTTTCTCCCATCGGCCTACATATATGGAAAAGCATTATATTCATTGGTTCCTACTTACTAGCGTGTACAACTTTTCGGTTTAGGAAAAAGTTTAATTTCCGCCCTCTTCAGTCTAGGCAAACTGAGTCATGTTGCGCTGGTTTAGTACCTCGTCCTGATGCCGAAGCGTGGGCTCAAGTGGTAGAAGTGGAGGGCATGTAAGTTGGGCCAAAACAACTTTGGTGATGCATATTTTTGAGTTTTCGTTCCTATGGTGTGGTTTCCTCATTCATCATTACAACAAGTCCAGCAACCCTTGATTCCGAGTCCCACAACAATTGATATGTTAACAACAACGGATGGATCAAAACTGGTATTGAATTAAGTTTCTCCCATCGGCCTACATCTATGGAAAAGCATTATATTCATTGGTTTTTACTTACTAGCGCGTACAAGTTTTCGGATTAGGAAAATGTTTAATTTTCGCCCTCTTCAGTCTAGGCAAACTGAGTCATGCTACGTTGGTTTTGCGTCTCAGACTGATGCCAAAGCGTGGGCTCACATGGCAGAAGAGGAGGGCATGTAAGTTGGGGAAAAACAACTTTGGTGATGCATATTTTTGAGGTTTCGTTCCTATGGTGTGGTTTCCTCATTCATCTTCCCAACAAGTCCAACAACCATCGATTCTGAGTCCCACAACAAATGATATGTTAACAACAGTGGATGGAACAAAACATGTATCGAAATAAGTTTCTCCCATCGGCCTACATATATGGAAATGCATTATATTCATTGGTTCTTACTTACTAGCGTGTACAACTTTTGGGATTAGGAAAAAGTTTAATTTTCGCCTTCTTCAGTTTACGCAAACTGAGTCATGCTGCGCTGGTTTTCTATCTTGGCCTGATGCCGAAGCGTGGGCTCAAGTGGCAGAAGAGGAGGGCATGTAAGTTGGGCCAAAACAACTTTGGTGGTGCATATTTTTGAGGTTTCGTTCCTATGGTGTGGTTTCCTCATTCATATTCCCTACAAGTCCAACAACCCTCAATTCCGTGTCCCACAACAATTGATATGTTAACAACAGGGGATGGATCAAAACATGTGTTGAATTAAGTTTCTACCATCGGCCTACATACATGGAAAAGCATTGTATTCATTGGTTCTTACTTACTAGCATGTACAAGTTTTCGGATTAGGAAAAAGTTTAATTTTTGCCCTCTTCAGTCTTGGCAAACTGAGTCAGGCTACGTTGGTTTTGTGTCTCGGACTGATGCCGAAGCGTGGGCTCACGTGGCAGAAGAGGAGGGCATTTAAATTGGGCCAAAACAACTTTAATGATGCATATTTTTGAGGTTTCGTTCCTATGGTGTGGTTTCCTCATTCATCTTCCCAACAAGTCCTACTACCCTCGATTCCAAATCCCACAACAATTGATATGTTAACAACAGTGGATGGATCAAAACCTGTATTGAATTAAGTTTCTCCCATCGGCCTACATTTATGGAAAAGCATTATGTTCATTGGTTCCTACTTACTAGCGTGTACAAGTTTTCGGATTAGGAAAAAGTTTAATTTTTGCCCTCTTCAGTCTAGGCAAACTAAGTCATGCTGCGTTGGTTTTGTATCTCGGACTGATGCCGAAGGGTGGGATCAAGTGGCAGAAGAGGAAGGCATGTAAGTTCAGCCAAATAACTTTGGTGATGCATATATTTGAGGTTTCGTTACAATGGTATGGTTTCCTCATTCATATTCCCTACAAGTCCAACAACCCTCAATTCCGTGTCCCACAACAATTGATATGTTAATAACAGTGGATGGATAAAAACCTGTGTTGAATTAAGTTTCTCCCATCGGCCTACATATATGGAAAAGCATTATATTCATTGGTTCCTACTTACTAGCGTGTAGAACTTTTGGGTTTATGAAAAAGTTTAATTTCCGCCCTCTTCAGTCTAGGCAAACTGAGTCATGTTGCGCTGGTTTAGTACCTCGTCCTGATGCCGAAGCGTGGGCTCAAGTGGTAGAAGTGGAGGGCATGTAAGTTGGGCCAAAACAACTTTGGTGATGCATATTTTTGAGTTTTCGTTCCTATGGTGTGGTTTTCTCATTCATCATTACAACAAGTCCAGCAACCATTGATTCCGAGTCCCACAACAATTGATATGTCAACAACAGTGGATTGACCAAAACTGGTATTGAATTAAGTTTCTCCCATCAGCCTACATATATGAAAAAGCATTATATTCATTGGTTTTCACTTACTAGCGTGTACAAGTTTTCGGATTAGGAAAATGTTTAATTTTCGCCCTCTTCAGTCTAGGCAAACTGAGTCATGCTACGTTGGTTTTGCATCTCAGATTGATGCCAAAGCGTGGGCTCACGTGGCAGAAGAGGAGGGCATGTAAGTTGGGCCAAAACAACTTTGGTGATGCATATTTTTGAGGTTTCGTTCCTATGGTGTGGTTTCCTCATTCATCTTCCCAACAAGTCGAACAACCATCGATTCTGAGTCCCACAACAAATGATATGTTAACAAGAGTGGATGGAACAAAACATGTATCGAAATAAGTTTCTCCCATCGGCCTACATATGTGGAAATGCATTATATTCATTGGTTCTTACTTACTAGCGTGTACAACTTTTGGGATTAGGAAAAAGTTTAATTTTCGCCTTCTTCAGTTTACGCAAACTGAGTCATGCTGCGCTGGTTTTCTATCTTGGCCTGATGCCGAAGCGTGGGCTCAAGTGGCAGAAGAGGAGGGCATGTAAGTTGGGCCAAAACAACTTTGGTGGTGCATATTTTTGAGGTTTCGTTCCTATGGTGTGGTTTCCTCATTCATATTCCCTACAAGTCCAACAACCCTCAATTCCGTGTCCCACAACAATTGATATGTTAACAACAGCGGATGGATCAAAACATGTGTTGAATTAAGTTTCTACCATCGGCCTACATACATGGAAAAGCATTGTATTCATTGGTTCTTACTTACTAGCATGTACAAGTTTTCGGATTAGGAAAAAGTTTAATTTTTGCCCTCTTCAGTCTTGGCAAACTGAGTCAGGCTACGTTGGTTTTGTTTCTCGGACTGATGCCGAAGCGTGGGCTCACGTGGCAGAAGAGGAGGGCATGTAAATTGGGCCAAAACAACTTTTATGATGCATATTTTTGAGGTTTCGTTCCTATGGTGTGGTTTCCTCATTCATCTTCCCAACAAGTCCTACAACCCTCGATTCCGAATCCCACAACAATTGATATGTTAACAATAGTGGATGGATCAAAACCTGTATTGAATTAAGTTTCTCCCATTGGCCTACATATATGGAAAAGCATTATGTTCATTGGTTCCTACTTACTAGCGTGTACAAGTTTTCAGATTAGGAAAAAGTTTAATTTTTGCCCTCTTCAGTATAGGCAAACTAAGTCATGCTGTGTTGGTTTTGTATCTCGGACTGATGCCGAAGGGTGGGATCAAGTGGCAGAAGAGGAGGGCATGTAAGTTCAGCCAAACAACTTTGGTGATGCCTATATTTGAGGTTTCGTTCCAATGGTATGGTTTCCTCATTCATATTCCCTACAAGTCCAACAACCCTCAATTCCGTGTCCAACAACAATTGATATGTTAACAACAGTGGATGGATGAAAACCTATATTGAATTAAGTTTCTCCCATCGGCCTACATATATGGAAAAGCATTATATTCATTGGTTCCTACTTACTAGCGTGTACAACTTTTCGGAATAGGAAAAAGTGTAATTTTTGCCCTCTTCAGTCTAGCCAAACTGAGTCATGTTGCGCTGGTTTAGTACCTCGTCCTGATGCCGAAGCGTGGGCTCAAGTGGTAGAAGTGGAGGGCACGTAAGTTGGGCCGAAACAACTTTGGTGATGCATATTTTTGAGGTTTCGTTCCTATGGTGTGGTTTCCTCATTTATCTTCCCAACAAGTCCAACAACCCTCGATTCCGAGTCCCACAACAAATGATATGTTAACAACAGTGGATGGAACAAAACATGTATTGAAATAAGTTTCTCCCATCGGCCTACATATATCGAAATGCATTATATTCATTGGTTCATACTTACTAGCGTGTACAAGTTTTTGGATTAGGAAAAAGTTTAATTTTCGCCCTCTTCAGTCTAGGCAAACTGAGTCATGCTGCGCTGGATTTGTATCTTGGCCTGATGCCGAAGCCTGGGCTCAAGTGGCAGAAGAGGAGGGCATGTAAGTTGGGCCAAAACAACTTTGGTGATGCATATTTTTGAGGTTTCATTCCAATGGTATGGCTTCCTCATTCATATTCCCTACAAGTCCAACAACCCTCAATTCCATGTCCCACAACAATTGATATGTTAACAACAGCGGATGGATCAAAACATGTGTTGAATTAAGTTTCTCCCATCGGCCTACATATATGCAAATGCATTATATTCATTGGTTCTTACTTACTAGCGTGTACAAGTTTTCGGATTAGGAATGTGGCGGAACCGCCGATCTAATCCAAGCTAAGTACACCTGCTATCATTAGCTCACAGTATACTTTGACTGGACAAAACCCGGTAGTCCTCGAGAGCCCATCGGACTCCCGATATCACCATTTCCCAGAGGAACCGACATCGCACACCACTGACCCTCGATGGAGCCACAACAGTCACATCATCACAGGCATTTGAATAGATAGTAGTAAGACTTTAAGTTACAAACCAGGTTCTGAATAAAATAGGTTCAACATAGGTCCATAATAAAATAGAGTTCGAAATAGTGTCTCGCAGCGGAAATTAAAGATCATAGTTCACGATAAACAAAAGACTTGCAGTAGGAGAGTGACATCATGCCCACTGATATCACCCCATTGCCAGATCATGACTCGGCTCACTCCTGATGGTAACAAGCTCCTCCACCCACACAGGCACAAAAGAGGAACTCCATACCTAAAAATCAAAAGTTGGGGGCAAACCCTGAGTACTAATTACTCAGAGGACTTAATGGCATTGGCTTACAGCTGACGCAAAGCTTGTTTACTATCATTTAGGTCCTTAGCCATTGATTTTTAACAAAGGTTGATTATACATAAGGTAGTAGGATTTGACAGCCGCTACCCCTTATGATAGAAAGAGATAATCATTTAGAGTATAACAATTGACATAAACTTGAAGCATCCAAATATCAATTAAGTAACCAATCATGTAATATTCGAAAACATGAATCATAATCATATGGTATTAAAGTTATTACTACGTTGCCCGTCAGTGATATTTGGCATTCTCACACCTGGTGAGCATCAGCGATTCGAATCGATTTTAATTCCCGGGAATAACTAAAAGTGCCAGGGATCCATATGCTTACTAACACGACGGCTTTCCCACATATAGTTCCCCTCCTCCACTTGTCCCATCCCAAGTTTGATCCACTCCCGCCTGACCTTCGGGTTGTGCCCCCATGACGAGCCTGCCGGCATCCCGGTCTCCCCGTCATGAGTACAAAGCTCCCCTGGACCACCTTCCTCGCAACCAATGGGTAGGAACGTGTCTCTGTTCTTCGGATGGCACAAGTAAGGTTTCACTGGCCCCATGTACCGGATAAGCACATCTAGCAATGTTATACCAATCAGCAGGCGAACAGCGGACGGGCCTTAAACGACTCGGGCGGAGCCATCACACCGCAACAACACACACCGCGAAAAGTAAAGCTTAATCTCCGCCCGGTCTCCACTTAATCATCAACATCATAGACTATCATGGCAAAACTGCCAGTGTTCCATTTCTTTTTCAAAGTCACTCTACGCGACGAGTGACCATTCACTCGTGTCTACTCGAGCCTAGTATTTCTAGGCAACTCGTCCTACGTACCTAATATAGGTGCTAGGGCCAGGACGGCCAGTGGTTCTAATGCAATAAGGTTCCAAACAATACCTAATGCATATGCGTAGTCATAAATCATAATTTGCTAGGAGAATGTAGGGCCTGCCTACCTTCCTCGCTAGGGTTAGCTTCCTCCGATGCGAAGTCAGGTGCGGCCTGCGGGTACTCTTCGGGCTGCGGGTCCGGCTCCTGGTCTTCTGGCTCCTCGATCAGCGACTGTTCCTGCGTCTGCTCCTCGATCCCGTGATCTATATGTATGTCATTGTGCAGATGAGTGCAAGGAATGAAATGCATGAACAAGTTTGGTACTAGGAAAATCATACAAACCATCTCCCAAACTTAATTTGACCCACTTTTCCCTATTTTTCTCTCCTAGCTAGTAGCACTTTGTCAATTTCAAAACAGTGGCCAACCCAACCGTGCAGATTCCCATTTTTCACCAGGGAGCTATACTTGCTAAGTGGAATGTAGGAAAAATTTATGGAGTCATGTTTATCAAGTTTTATATAGCACTCCAAGTTAAAAAGACTAAAATACATGAAATGTGCCCAAAATGGTAAAACTACTACCCAACAGTGAGAGATAGAGCTACAAAATTTCACACAGTGTCAAAATACTCTAGCCAAGCCACTGCCCAAGTTTTACAATCTTTGGAGTCCATTTAACCCACTTTTGACAATTATTTTGCTCTAACATGCATGCAACAAATCTAAGGGTAAAACTGTCTTTTCATACCACCCCATCATACCTAACCTGTAGATCTACTCAAGAGGAGTTCATAGGTACTTAGTTTGTCCATTTTGGATTTTTCTTTGAATTTATATGATTTTTCAAATTTCAAACCGAGAAAAAGATAAATAGAAAAAGAAAAACCCAGATCTAAGGACCTCTACGCAATTAACCGTAGCTTCCAGGGGCTAGCTTGCAAGATCTGCAAGGCTCATTCAAAATGTGCGAGGACCAGGATGCAAAATCAAAGAAACCGAGGGGCCGGATCTAAAGTTTCCCAGCCCCCCTTCTTCTTCCTCGCGTCGGCCGAGGCCGCGCGGCGCGGCGCGCGCGCCGGCGAGCTGGGGCTCGCCGGAGCCGCGACGCGGGGTGGCAGAGGTACGCGGGAGTGCGGGATTCAACCTCGTGTAGATCTCGTCGACGATGAGGCAAGGACGGCGGCGTAGGAGGCCGTGCACCGAGCGTGAACCGCGGTGACGTCGGCGTGGCGAGGACGTCGCGGTGGGCTCGATCTCCGCGGTGGAGGGCTCAACGGCGACGAGACTAGGCGGGGAAGGAGCGCGGTGGAGTGGCGGTTGCGGTGGTGGTGGTCTCGGGACGAGAGGCGGCCGGGAGACGGCGGCGCGAGCTCGAGCTTGGAGCTCGGGCCGGCAATGGCGGGCGGGTTTTTTGGGCACGCGGCGCGGCGTGGAGAGGGGACGAATGGCGAGGATTCGGCTAGGGTTTGGACGGGGGAGGGGGGACCCCGCTCCCTTTTAACGGGGTCGGCGGGCGCGGCCGGCGGCTCGCCGTCGTACAGTAAGTACGGCGGCCACGCGCCGCGCCGCGGTTCGCGCCGTGCAAAGCGACGCGGATCGCGGGGCCCACCCGTCAGTGACTCGGCCTGGGTAGAATTTGATTTGTGTTTTTCTCTTCCACTGAAAATCGTCTATTTGACATATTTAGAGCCCGATTTTGGAGAAGTTCCCTTTGAAGAAAATGTTAAGCTCTTTGAGTTCTACAAGTTTGCCAATTGGCTCAGATTCAAATTCGACTTGAAAATATGAATTTCATTTGAATTTAAGTGGCAGCCCTAGGTGGTTTCAGGGTACCTTTGCTGCTTGTGGTCTTTAAAAGTCCTACCTATGGTCTTTACCACCCAAAGTGGTCATTGAAGAGTTTGTTTAGAATTTCATAATATATATTTGGTTTAATGGGAGCATTTCATGAATGTGGCTGTAGGGTTGTGCAAACTTAGGTTTTCAAAACAGGTCTAGTTTGGGTTGATCTTCTAGGCTGACAGAAAATGGTTCAAAACACCAACTTCCAGTCATTTTGTGACCAATCTCCAATTGACAATGTTGTTCATTGGATTCTTCTCTACAACTTTGATAATATAAGCTTCCCTTAAAACTCAACAGATTTCAAACTACAGGCCTAGCATTCTCTTGGTTCAATGAAAATCCAATTTTTTTATCCCATAACCTACTTCCACTTTTGACCTCAAACAAAATGTACATGTCAAAACATGATGTTAAGAATGCATTATGACTAATGCCATGCAAATGGTTGATGATTATGCCTTTGAGATGCTGGACCATCACAACCCACCCCCCTTAAATAAATCTCGTCCCGAGATTCTGATGTGCTGTGGGTAGGTAGTTAAAAGATAAGAAGGTGCGGTGTGCTTCTGGAAAATAATAATACAAAGACTTGGCAGGTCGTGACATACTCGTTCGAAGTGGACGGAAGAAAACCCGGGTTTTTAGTTTGCAGATATTCTTCGGTTTCCCAAGTTGCCTCTTCTTCAGAGTGTTCACTCCATTGCACCTTATACATGGTGATGGTATTACGCCGGGTCGACCTTTGTTTTCGGTCCAGGACTTTTACTGGCCGAGCTTCATAAGTGAGGTCAGGTTCGATTTGGATTTGTGATGTGTCAACTTCCTCTTCAGGCACTCGCAAGCACTTTTTGAGTTGTGAAACGTGGAACACATCGTGCACTGCGGCAAGATGTGGTGGTAATTCCAACCGATACGCAACTAGCCCGCATCTCTCTGTGATTTTGAATGGGCCGACATACCGTGGTGCCAACTTTCCTTTTACCCCGAAGTGGTGCACCCCTTTCATGGGCGACACTCATAAGTACACATGATCACCCGCTTCAAACACTAGCGGTCTCCTTCTCCTATCTGAGTAACTCTTCTGCCTGGACTGTGCTCTTTTTAGATTTTCTTAATGACCTTTACTTGTTCTTCGGCTTGTGTTACCAGATCGGGACCAAAGGTGACCCGCTCTCCTGGTTTTGACCAGTTAAGGGGTGTCCTACACCTTCTGCCATACAGGGCTTCGAAAGGAGCCATTTCCAAACTCTTTTGGTAGCTGTTATTGTAAGCGAACTCTACCAAGGGCAGGCACTCATCCCATTTGGTGGAGTAGGTTAAGACACAAGCTCTCAACATGTCCTCCAGGATTTGATTTACTCTCTCGACTTGGCCACTGGTTTGGGGGTGATATGCTGAGCTGTGGATTAGTTTTGCCCCTAGGGCCGTTTGTAGCTGTTCCCAGAAATGTGACACAAAGACTGAGCCCCAATCTGAGGTGATAGACACTGGAACACCATGTAAAGACACTATTCTGGAGATGTATAGTTCGGCATAAGTGGCTGCAGTGTAGGAGGTTTTGACGGGTATGAAGTGTGCCGATTTGGTGAATCGATCGACGATTACCCATATGGAATCATAGCCCTTCTAGGTGCGAGGCAGGCCTACCACAAAGTCCATATGTATGTCCTCCCACTTCCAGGCCAGAATGTTCAGAGGTTGCAGCATACTGGCCGGTTTTAGGTGATCAGCTTTTACTTGTTTACACACATGGCACTTTGACACATACTTGGCGATCTCTCGCTTCATGCGAGTCCACCAGAACTTCTGTTTTAGGTCTTGGTACATCTTATTACTGCCCGAGTGCATTGTAAGTATGGAGGTGTGAGCTTTATCAAGAATTTTCTTTCTCAACTCCATATCTTTTGGTACTACTAGTCGGTTTTTGAACCATAGGATTCCTTGGTCGTCTAAAGTGAAACAATCTCTCTTCTCTTCAGCAATACCCTCATGAATGTGAGCCATACTCGTATCTTGTTTTTGTGCTGCAATAACTAGATCTCTTATTGTTGGTTCAATGCTGAGGCTATAGAGCTCAGGAGGCAGTTCAGTGGGCATTTCAATTTCGTTCATCTCCCAACATATCACTCGAGCTGTGGGTCGGGCTTCAATCACATTGCAATGAGCCCGACGGCTCAGAGCATCAGCTACCACATTTGCCTTTCCTGGATGATAGTGAATCTCCAGGTCATAGTCCTTTATCAACTCTAGCCACCGTCTTTGCCTCATATTTAGTTCGGGCTGGGTGAAGATGTACTTGAGACTTTTATGGTCAGTATATATGTGACAGGTGTTGCCCAGCAGATAGTGCCTCCATATCTTCAGGGCATGCACAACTGCGGCTAGCTCAAGATCGTGTGTGGGGTAGTTTGCTTCATGCTTTCTTAGTTAGCGGGAGGCGTAAGCAATTACTCTCCCCTCTTGCATTAGTACACAGCCTAGCCCCTGGCCGGAAGCATCACAATATACATCAAATGGCTTTGTGACATCCGGTTGGGCTAGCACTGGTGCTGTTGTCAGTAGCTTCTTTAATTCTCGGAACCCATCCTCACACTTCGGACCCCACACAAATTTTGCATTTTTCTTAGTCAAGGAGGTCATTGGTTTAGCAATTTTGGAGAAGTCCTTGATAAAGCGGCGGTAGTAGCCCGCTAGACCAAGAAAACTCCGAATTTCTGTGACAGTTTCCGGCTACTTCCAGTTCAGAACATCCTTTACTTTGCTAGGGTCAACCGCTACTCCCTTTTCTGACAGAATATGCCCCAGGAAACCCACTTCCTTTAACCAGAATGCGCACTTGCTGAACTTGGCATAGAGCTTGTGTTCTCTTAGCCGAGTGAGTACTATCCGCAAATGTTCTTCGTGTTCTTTTTCATTTTTGGAGTAGATTAATATATCATCAATGAATACCACGACGAACTTGTCGAGCTCGTTCATGAACACCGAGTTCATCATGTACATGAAGAAGGCCAGTGCGTTGGTTAACCCAAAGGACATGACCAGATATTCATACAAGCCATATCTGGTCGAGAAAGCAGTTTTTGGTATGTCTTCTTCTCTGATTTTTATCTGATAATAGCCCGATCTTAAGTCAATTTTTGAGAAGACTTTGGCCCCAGCTAACTGATCGAACAGGATGTCAATGTGTGGAATTGGATATTTATTTTTCACTGTGACTGCATTTAGCGGCCTGTAGTCCACACAGAGCCTTTTACCTCCCTGATCTTTCTTCTCTACGAAGAGGGCCGGACAACCCCAAGGTGACGAACTTGACCGAATGAAACCCTTATCTAGTTGCTCTTGGAGTTGTATTTTTAGCTTTTTTAGTTCATCTGGTGCCATTCTGTATGGCCTTTTTGAGACAGGGGCTGTACCAGGGATGAGGTCAATGCGGAACTCTACATCCCTATCCGGAGGCAGACCCGGCAGTTCTTCCGAAAATACGTCCGGGAAGTCACATACTTCAGGAATCTTTTTGATTTCATCGAGTTCAGTTGCATTTACTGTGGCCACCATGTGTTTCATGTCTGGCATGTGTACCCGTATAACCTTGCCGCTGACCCTAGACCTTAACTGTATTGTCCTACTGCCAATATCCAGGACGGCGTTGTTTTCAGTCATCCAATTCATTCCCAAAATAATATCAATCCCCTGGTGTGGCAGCACCACGGGGTTGATGATAAACGTCTCGGCTCCTATTTCCAGCTTTAAGTGCCTGACCCCTAGACTGGTATCAATAGGAGACCCTGGGGCAGTGATGTGGTAGTTTTCCCTCAACTTGTGCATTTTTATGTCATGCTTCTGTGCATATGCTTTGCTAATAAAGGTATGCGTAGCCCCCGAATCAAATAGCACGACGGTCGGATGACCGTTGATCATGAACGTACCAGCGAGCACCGGCACACCGGCGGGGATCTGCTCCAGGTGGATGTAGTGCACCCGACCCGTCTTCTGTGACGGCCCCTTCTGCTTGCCCTGCTGGGTGCCGCCTGCTGGATTCGGGCCTTGAATTTTGCGGGGTGCCCTGCAATCCCGACTGAAGTGCCCCACCTTGCCACAGTTGAAGCAAGGGTTTCCAGGTCCCGGGAGAGCGAGGACACGTGTCGCGGGGGCCGGAGCTTGTGTGCCGGCGGTGAGCCTCTGCTGCTGCTGTGGCTGCTGCTGCTGTGGCGCCCGGTGAACCCAGCCCGGCTGATTGGGCCGGACCGTGAAACGGGGCTGCTGATAATACTGCTGTGAGGGCCTATAGGCTGTCTTCTGCTTCTGGGAGGACCCAGCAGCAGATGTGTTGGCTTGGCGCTTGCGCCTCTGATCTTCATTAGCGACCCGCAGGCGATTCTCCATATCAAGTGCGGTGTCCACCAAGTCGGTGAAGCTCTGGTAGCGACGCCCCAAGTGTGTCTGGAGAGTGGGGTCAAAGCCGCTCAGAAGCCTAGCGGCACGAGAGGGGTCATCTCGCACATCCTCCGGTGCATACTGCGACAGGTGAATGAACGCCTGTACGTACTGCATCACCGTCTTGTTCCCTTGCTTGAGCTCTCGAAATTCTCGCTTCTTCTGTTCTACCAGGCTATCCGGGATATAGTGGGCCCGAAAAGCCTGAGAGAACTCCTCCCAGGTGGGCTCATGCCCAGCCCGCTGCATCTCGAGGAACGTGGCATGCCATGCTCCCGCAGGTCCCTGTAGCAGCTGCCCGGCAAAGCGCGCCTTCTGTTGCTCGGTCAACTCTGGGAGGAGAGTAAACTTGGATCTGATGGTGCGGAGCCAGTCATCAGCATCCAGCGGTTTGGGGCACTTGCTGAAGATGGGAGGGCGCAAATCCTCAAAGTCCCGGTATGAGATACCACGGTTTCTAGGCTCCCGCTGCCCATTACCGCGGCCTTGGCACTCTTCCGCTAGCAGTCGGATCAGCTCACCCTGTTGCACGATCAGGGTGGCCAACTCCGGCGGAGGTGGGGCGCCGTTCGCCTGCTCCTGTCCCGAGTGTTGCGCATTATGAGTGTTCACCATCTGCAAGTGGGGGCAACGTGAGTATAATATTATGTATTTCTTTTTGGCCGACAATTTAAGTGTAAAACAATGGCGTGGTTATAAAACATAGCATCTACACAACATGGTATCTCATGAAAACAGGCAGTTAGAAATTTTATGCGGCATTCCAACTCATCCATCCAATCAACCTCAAGATTAGTAGTGCATCACTAAGGTTCGAATATAATTAAATATACGAACTACGACTTAAGGTTCAGTCGTTACATCAGGAGAATGGTGGCTACGTCGACCAACCACCCAAATCACATGTCGTGCGGCATCCCATATTACATAAATGGTGTACACAAATGAGCTCTCACATCTCATCAAGGTTTTTAGTACAGCCACACATAAATGCACGGAGCGGTGTAATACAAAATATCGCTATCAACGTGCTAAACGATTCACAAAAGCGCCTCATCCTTCTTCATCACCACCACTCCTCTCTAAGTCGCAGAGCGACCTGTGGGGACGGAGCCCTCTCCCTCCTCCTCCATCTCCATCGGCTCAAAGGACTCCCTGTCCTGAGGGTCCTGCTCCGCTGGAGGCGGCTCGTACGCCGCGAGGCGCTGCTGTAGCTGAGCCACCTTGTAACACCCTAATTTTATTTTCAGGAAATTTAATATAATTTACCCAGGCTTTATTTATTTTCCTAGGATTTTTTATGTTTAGTTTGCATTATAATGATTTATTTTGCCTTAGTTAAATAAAATTAACTATAGAGCAAACATGGTTGTGCATACATGCTGGTGCATATTTTATTGCTTGAATGTGTTAAGGATTTATTCCCAATTTATTGGGAATTTTTAGAGCTATTATACCCCTTCAAATAAATCTTTGAAAATGTTTTGAATTTAAAAAGAAAAAAAAAAGGAAAGAAGGAGCAGGCCGGCCAGCCGGGCCGAATGGCCCAGCAGCCAGCCCACCCCCGCGCGCGCCCCCCTCCTTCCCACCTGGGCCGAGCCCAACCCCGCGCCGAGCCGGCCCAGTCCACCCCGCGCCCCACTCCCGCGCCTCTCTCGCTGACCAGCGGGCCCCGCCCGTCAGCTCCTCCTCCTTCCTTCCGCCGCTGATGGCGCGCCTGCCTCCGCCTCATCCCGCTCGCTCCCGCTCGGCCGAGAAACCCGACGAAGCTTCCTCCCCCGAATCCGAGCCCACGCTCCCTTCCTTAAACGCGCCCCGCTCTAAATCCCACAAGTTTCGCTCGGTTTCCTTGCTCCCTCCCTTCTTTCCATCCGGGCGCACATGACGCCGAGAGCACACCGGAGCGCCCGCTCGTGCCCCCCATGCGCTCGGCCTCCAAACCTCCATAAAATCCCGCCCCGAGACCCCTCGCGCACCCTTCTCTCCGCACTCCGAAGCAATTGCGCTCCCGTGCCCACACGAGCTCACAGTCCGCCATTGGAGCCCGCATCGGTGAGCTCTCCCTCGCCCAAATTCGACGTCGCCGCACCAACCCCGGCCCTAATTCCCCCCTCCTCTCCCTTCGCAGGAACTCACCGGAGCTGTGACGACCTCTTTCGGAGCCCGGAGCCGTGTCGTCCCGCCACTCCGCGAAGACCGAACGTCCTCTCGACGCCGCCAGTGCACGTCGTGCCCCGACCGTCGCCGCCGCACCTCGTCCGGCCACCACCGACCCGCTCCCGCCGTCTCCGACCCCTAGGTGAGCTCGCCGCCGCACCCTAGACCTTCTGGGATAACCCTAGCCGTGCCTAGCGCCGTCCCCGAGCCGTACCGCCGCCGCACGCCGCGCCGCGTCGCGCGACACGAGCGCCATGGGCATGGTCACCACTGCATACGGCCGCTCTCACCCTCAGCCGTCGGATCCAGATCCAACCGCCCACATGCGCCAGTGACCGGTCAAACTCTGTCAGAACCGGGTCAGCGCCGTGCCTTTTGCTAAAGAGCCCCTGGATTTCTCGGGAATCAACCCGCGGTCCAGCGCAGTTATAGAATAATTAGATTTAGGTCCTGTTTTATCCTTTTTAGCCCCTGAGTTTTCGGGTTTTCGAACCCGCCGTCCAGAGCTCTGCGTTTTTGCTAGAAAACCCTCGGAGACTTTAGGTTTTCGCAGTTAAGCCCTCGGTTTTGAGAAAGTAGCCCCTGGGTTGACTGTTTTATCACAGTTATGCCCCTGGAACCTTAATTTATGCATAACTTTCACGTCTTAACTCCGTTTTGAGCGATTCTTGCGCTCACGCGACCGTAGCAGTGTGTAGATTAATTTTACGCTATTGTTCCAGTACTGTTTTCATGTAATGGTGTACCGTTTTCTTATAGATGTATGTTTGGTTTGCATGTATGTGTGCTTGTGTTGCTGGGTTTGCCGTGGACGTTAAGTAGACGTTGATCCGTCCGAGGAAGTTGGTGACCAGGTCCCTGAAGCTTTTGAGCAGCAGCAGCAAGACCCCTACGAGGAAGGCAAGTGTAACATGAACACCACCTATCATCTTTATTAATTGCATTTGCATGTGATATTTTGTTTGCCCTAAGGTTGTCCTAGCTACTTTTATCCAATATTTGTACCTGTCGGGTTGCATTTGGGTAGTTTGTGCTAGGTGCTGCGCGAACACACGTCCTTACAGTTTTAAATATTGTTTAGTTATGTCTATGCAACATATTTGTGAGCCTGACCCTCTGTGCTGTGTGCTTGAGTGGTCTTGCCTCTGTTAAAACTTGCTTTTTAGCAACTTGGGCTAGGGGGCTTGTGCATGTGCTTTGTGCTTTGCCAGCCACTCTCCGTAAGGACCTGTTCATAGAGCGGCCACCTGGGATAACAGCGCAACCCCAAGTTCTGGAATGGGACGGACGCGGCTCAGTAATTAGGTTGTTTTGGTCGGGAGTAACTTACCTGCGGGGCAAGAGGGGAGGTTAGTGTTTGTGGTCCCTGCGCTACCTCATGGTTGAGTGTGCTGTGTGCTTCTCCCTTTGGAGGCGGGCCCCACCGATGCGACCCTGAAACCTTAGCGGTTACTTCTTACCATCGTGATCTTTGGAAAGGCTCGTAGTGGGTTTGCTAGTCACCTCATCAAAGGGAATGTGGTGAGCTCCTAGCGTAGACTCACGGCTTGGTGGTGAAAGTGCGCAACCTCTCGAGAGTGTACAACTGACATGTCAGCCGTGCTCACGGTCAAGAGCGGCCCAGAACCTCATAATGATTAGTGGTTACCTGTTTTTGGTTTGGGGAGTTAAATCTTGTATCTGAATATGGATTAATTTCTTATGCAATAATTTTGGGTAACGGTTTCTCAACTCATTACTTAGTAAATAGCTTTAAATAAAATTTTACCAACTAAAAGCTAATGCAGTCGAGTCAGCCAACCTTAGAGCCTCATAGTTCGTGTTATGCTTGTTGAGTACATGTTGGTGTACTCACACTTGTTTTCTTTGTACTTTCTCCTGTTGTGGGTCATATCCAACTGCTGCTCAGTCAACGGAGACATGGAGGAGTACCTTCAAGACTTCGACGAGTTTTAGGCTCATCGTTCACCAGTCGACGTCCCTGTGGCGGCTCCCTAGTGTTGTTTCCCGCTTCCGCTATCTTTGAGTTGACAAGACCGGTGGTCTTGGTGTAATAAAGTGGTACTCTACTATTTATCGTTGTAATAACTCTTTGAACATGTGCTGTGTTATTACTTTTGTCATAATATATGCTAGACTTGATCCTGGAGCATATATGTTGTCCTGGTTCCGTTGGTTGAGAACTGGGTTGTGACAAAGTGGTATCAGAGCCGTGTTGACTGTAGGACGAAAGCCTAGTTAGAAACAGACGTAAATAAGGACCTTTTTCCCCTTTGCCCTCTTGCTGTTTTATGAAAATTTTATTTTGCTATCAAACTATATGTTCACCCTATGTTAAATTATCACTTTTTGCTTTATTCATTCAATCATATAGAACTGATCTCCATCTTACTCCATCCTCCTTATAGGTCATGGCACGCAGCAAGCAGACCGCCCGCAAGAGTACCGGGGGCCGCCTTCGCCGTGTTGCACCACCGACCCCACGGCGTACCCCAGTACCTCGTCCACCACAGCAGCTCGAGCCTCTGTCACCGGAGTTGCCCGAGCCGTTGCCACCACCGCCCTTCGAGTACGCCCCCATGGACCAGGCGCCACACCCCTTTGAGGGGAATGGTCTGCTTCCGGCAGACACTGACCCTGAGGAGGAGGAGGAGGAGGAGGATCCAGTGGAGGTAGTTTACTACCTCGACTCAGACGGCGATGGTGATGTACGGGGAGAGGCTCCATCGCCACGCCTGCCGACACCGACACCTCCTTCCCCGCGTGCGCCGACACCACCACCTTCTCCAGCGGCACCTGCAGCTTCACCGGCACCCCCACCGCCACCGCCTGCCGCACCCGAGTGGCCGTTCCGTGTGGCTGTCCCTTCCGACGAGGGTGGCCAGCGGGAGGTTGACGCCTGGGTCGACCTGACGCACCCACACCACGGTGCTGACTTGGAGTTCCCGGGGCTACTCCGCGACTGCCTCTACGACCTGGGTTACACTACCCATGAGGTCGTCTACCAGGTCCGGCAGCGAGCGCGCCCGGACCACACCACCCTCTGGTCCGCCGGTGCGCAGATCCTGGAGCCCAACCCCAACCATGGGGGACACACCGTGCTGCGCCGGCACTACAGCATCGCGGAGCACGAGACCATGGAGATGGCCATGGAGGATGCTGCTCAGCAGGCTCTTGGGGTCCTCTGCCAGCACTACCACACTCCGCTCTGCCAGACTCAGTACCGCTACTTTCCCCGCCGGCAGTCCGGGGATACTGAGCACGCGATCGCGTCCATCCGGGGCGAGGACAACCGGCAGCTGTTGAAGCTGGTCCGGTATGTGTCAGCCCTGATCACTGCCTACGTCAGGGTGTCCGAGGAGCTCCATCACCGGAACGGTGAGGTGTTCCACCTTCAGGCGCAGCTGGATCGAGTGGCAGGTCCACCGCCCCAGGTGCCAGTGGTGGATCCAGCTCAGACTCCACCTCGCCGGAGGCCTGGCACAGGAGAGTTAGGTGGTGCCACCAGGATACTCCCTCGGGATGACTAGTCTTCCTCATGTATCGCGTTAGCACGTTTGTTTAAGTTGTCGTGTTGAGTTGGTCGTGTGGAACTTAAGTTAAAGTGTTGGCTGGTTGTTTGTTATTTTGAACCATGTTTGAGTTGGATCTTTGGTTGTGTGCTGTCCAGCTGTGGGGATTTGTCTACAGCATGAACTAGTTAATGCTATGAGTAATAAAATAAAGTTAGTTCGTTGGGTTAAAGACATCTACTCTATTGCTCTCTCTACTTTATCTGTACCCTTTTCTTCCATGCATCTCTTGTCTATCTCTCGCTTATAATCTCTCTACTTCAAACAGATGGTTACCACCAGGAACAACAACACCAACGGTGCCAACCAGAACGGTGGCCAGCCTCTGCCCAACCCACCGCAATTGACTGGAGATCAGTTCTTCCAGCTCCAGATGCAGATGCTAGCCACAATGAACACTGCAGTTCAAGCATTGCAGCAAGCTCAAGCCAACCCTGCTCCTCCACCCCCTCAGCCACGTGATAAGCGTGGGGATTTCATGAAGGGTCATCCACCAACCTTCTCCCATGCCTCCGATCCACTGCAAGCGGATGACTGGGTCAGGGCCATTGAGCGACAGCTGGAGATCGCTCAATGCAATGACAGGGAGAAAGTGCTGTATGCCTCAGGGCAGTTGAGGGGTGCTGCATTAGACTGGTGGGAGTCATACAGGCAGCAAGATAGAGAGGCCTTCACTTGGGAACAGTTCCGTGAGAGGTTCAGAAGCCATCACGTACCTGCCGGCCTGATGAAGTTAAAGAAGAAGGAATTCCTCTCACTCAAGCAGGGGAACATGTCCGTCACTGAATATCGTGACAAATTCCTTCATCTTGCCCGTTATGCCACTGCTGAAGTAGCAGAAGATGGGGATAAACAGGAGCTGTTCATGGAAGGACTCAATGACCACCTCCAGTACTCCCTGATGAACCTCAACTTCAACAACTTCAACCATCTGGTGGACCGAGCTCTCATCACCGAGCGCAAGAGGAAGGAGATGGAGGAGAGGAAGAGGAAGATGACTCCGGGGGCTTCCAATAGCAACACTCGCCCTCGCTATCAGCCTCCCCAGCAAGGATACCAGCAACGCCCTCAACAGGGAGCTCAAGGACAGCGGTATCCAAATCAGCAGTTCCGTCCGGCTCCTCAAGCTCCGCGTCAGGGAGTCCCCACTCCTTCCGCGGGTAATCAGAATGCCACTCCACCCCCTGGGCGCAACTGCTACAAGTGTGGAGATCCAGGGCACTACGCCAATGTCTGCCCCCAGAAGCCACTCTCCAACCAGCAGGGTCAGAAGTTCGCTCCTCAGCAGCAACAGGGGCGCCCTGTTCAGCAGAACAAGGCCCCGTGGCAGGGCAAGGTGAACCATGTGACGGCCGAGGCTGCCGCTGAAGCTCCAAACGTTGTCATCGGTACGTTCTTAGTCAATTCCAAGCCTGCTACAGTGTTATTTGATACTGGTGCTACGCATTCATTTATCACCAAAGCATATGTTGATCAACATAATCTGCACACCAGCACACTAAAAAGATCTATGTCGGTCACCTCACCAGGAGGGGAGTTAAGAACCAACATAGTTTGCCCCAGAGTTAGTATTAAAATAAGGGGGGTAGAGTTCAGTGCCAATCTAATGGTGATAGAATCAGTGGGAATTGATGTCATTCTGGGTATGGAAACCTTGGTTAAGTGGGGTGTTAAGATTGATTGCGCCCAACGGACAGTTCATCTAGCAACCCCGAGTGGCCAAGAAGTAAGGGTTAGTGCATCAAGTCCTTCTGGATTACTGCATCAACTTGAAGCCAAACCTACTGATGGTTTAAGGGTGGTGCAGAGCTATCCAGATGTTTTCCCTAATGAATTACCAGGTATGCCTCCTGACCGGCATGTTGAGTTTCTGATAGAGCTTTTACCTGGTACGGCACCAATTGCCTCAAGGCAGTATAGAATGCCACCTGTAGAACATGAGGAAGTTAAAAAGAATATAGATGAGCTACTAGAAAAGGGTTTTATACAACCTAGCACCTCTCCTTGGGCTTCCCCCGTCTTGCTTGTAGAAAAGAAGGATACCAAGGATAAAAGGATGTGTGTGGATTACCGGGCCTTGAATAAGGTGACTGTCAAGAATAAGTACCCTCTTCCCCGGATTGATGATTTATTCGACCAACTTCAAGGTGCTTGTGTGTTCTCCAAGATTGATCTGAGGTCTGGTTACCATCAGTTGAAGATCCGACCCTCAGATATTCCCAAGACAGCCTTCACTACCAAGTATGGGTTGTTTGAGTACACAGTGATGTCCTTTGGCCTAACTAACGCTCCAGCCTACTTTATGCAGTTGATGAACTCTGTGTTTATGGATTACTTGGACAAATTCGTGATTATCTTCATCGACGACATTCTGGTCTATTCCAAGACAGAGGCAGAACATGAAGAACACTTGAGGTTGGTGTTGCAAAGATTGAGGGAACATCGGTTGTATGCCAAGCTGAGCAAATGTGAGTTCTGGATTGACGAAGTACCTTTCCTGGGCCACATAGTTTCCAAGGGAGGAATTGCAGTGGATCCCCGTAAAGTTAGTGCGGTGGTCAATTGGGAAATTCCTCGAACTCCAAGAGAAATCCGTGGGTTCTTGGGTTTAGCGGGATATTATCGGAGATACATAGAGAACTTCTCTAAAGTCGCAAAACCCATGACCTCACTGCTTGAGAAGGATGCAACATTCAAGTGGACAGAGGCAAGACAGAAAGCGTTTGATGAATTGAAGAAGCGTCTCACAACGGCACCAATCCTAGTTTTGCCTGATCCTGCAAAGAAGTTCACAGTGTACTGCGATGCATCGAAAGAAGGTTTGGGCTGTGTTCTGATGCAGGAGGGAAAAGTTATCGCCTATGCTTCTCGGCAGTTAAGGAAACATGAGGTGAACTACCCTACTCATGACTTGGAATTGGCAGCTGTGGTTCATGCTTTGAAGATTTGGAGGCACTATCTGTTTGGGACTAAATGTGAGTTCTACACCGATCACAAAAGCCTAAAATACATCTTCACCCAGAATGAGCTGAATATGAGACAGAGAAGGTGGTTGGAACTGATCAAGGATTATGACATGGAGATTCACTACCATCCCGGGAAGGCTAATGTGGTTGCAGATGCCCTGAGCAGAAAGAGTTATGTGAATATGGCCGTTGCTTTTCAAATGCCACCTGAGTTATGCAAGGAATTTGAGAGTCTAAGCTTGGGATTCTTGCATCACACTACCATGTCAACCTTTGAAGCTGAACCGACATTAGAACAAGAGATCAGAAAACACCAGGCGACTGATGCCAAGATCCAGGAGATTCGTGCACTACTTAAGATTGGCAAAGCGCCCCATTTCCATGAAGATGAGCAAGGAACCTTATGGTACAAGAACAGAATCTGTGTGCCAGCAGTGGACAGCATAAGGAAGTTAATACTTAGTGAGGCCCATGACACTGCTTATTCCATCCACCCGGGGAGTACCAAGATGTACTATGATCTGAAGGAGAGATTCTGGTGGTACGGTATGAAGCGATCAGTGGCTGAATATGTTGCAGTTTGTGATACCTGTCAGCGAGTCAAGGCAGAGCATCAGAGACCTGCAGGACTGTTGCAGCCGTTAAAGATTCCAGAATGGAAATGGGAACAGATAAGCATGGATTTCATTGTAGGCTTGCCGAAGACTCAAAGAGGACATGACTCTATCTGGGTAGTAGTAGACTATCTGACTAAGGTGGCTCACTTCATCCCGGTGAGGACCACATACCCTGGTGCGAAATTGGCAGAACTGTACATCTCAAGGATAGTCTGTTTACATGGTGTGCCCAAGAGGATAATATCTGACAGAGGTTCGCAGTTCACATCTCGTTTCTGGGAGCAGTTACATGATTCGTTGGACACCAAACTTCGGTTCAGTACAGCTTATCACCCACAGACGGATGGTCAGACAGAGAGGACCAATCAGGTACTAGAAGATATGTTAAGAGCTTGTGCTATCCAGTATGGCTCTGGTTGGGATAAGATGCTACCCTATGCAGAGTTCTCTTACAACAATAGCTACCAAGCCAGCTTGAAGCAGTCCCCGTTTGAGGCTTTGTATGGCAGAAAGTGCAGGACCCCATTGTTCTGGAATCAGACTGGAGAGAAACAAGTCTTTGGACCTGATATAATCAAAGATGCCGAAGAGCAAGTGAAGATTGTACGGGAAAATCTGAGAGTTGCCCAGTCTAGGCAGAAAAGCTATGCAGACAAGAGGCGTAGAGACTTGACATTTGAAGTCAATGACTTTGTGTACCTGAAAGTGTCACCGATGAGGGGCATTCGCAGATTCAACATCAAGGGAAAGTTAGCTCCCAGGTATATTGGACCATTCAAGGTGCTTGAGAAGAAAGGAGTGGTAGCTTATAAGTTGGAGTTGCCACCCAGTCTTACGGGAGTACATGATGTATTCCATGTCTCTCAGCTGAAGAAGTGTTTGAGGGTACCGGAAGAAGAGGCACCCCTGGAGGGCCTAGATGTACAGGAAGACCTAACATACACAGAGCATCCAGTGAAGATTCTTGATACAGCAGAAAGAGTTACCAGGAACAAGAGGATCAAAATGTGCAGAGTGCAGTGGAAGCATCACACAGAAGCGGAGGCTACTTGGGAAAGAGAAGAAGAGATGAGAGCAGCTTACCCTAATCTCTTTGCTAGCCAACCTATGTGAATCTCGGGACGAGATTCTTGTTAAGGGGGGTAGGTTTGTAACACCCTAATTTTATTTTCAGGAAATTTAATATAATTTACCCAGGCTTTATTTATTTTCCTAGGATTTTTTATGTTTAGTTTGCATTATAATGATTTATTTTGCCTTAGTTAAATAAAATTAACTATAGAGCAAACATGGTTGTGCATACATGCTGGTGCATATTTTATTGCTTGAATGTGTTAAGGATTTATTCCCAATTTATTGGGAATTTTTAGAGCTATTATACCCCTTCAAATAAATCTTTGAAAATGTTTTGAATTTAAAAAGAAAAAAAAAAAGGAAAGAAGGAGCAGGCCGGCCAGCCGGGCCGAATGGCCCAGCAGCCAGCCCACCCCCGCGCGCGCCCCCCTCCTTCCCACCTGGGCCGAGCCCAACCCCGCGCCGAGCCGGCCCAGTCCACCCCGCGCCCCACTCCCGCGCCTCTCTCGCTGACCAGCGGGCCCCGCCCGTCAGCTCCTCCTCCTTCCTTCCGCCGCTGATGGCGCGCCTGCCTCCGCCTCATCCCGCTCGCTCCCGCTCGGCCGAGAAACCCGACGAAGCTTCCTCCCCCGAATCCGAGCCCACGCTCCCTTCCTTAAACGCGCCCCGCTCTAAATCCCACAAGTTTCGCTCGGTTTCCTTGCTCCCTCCCTTCTTTCCATCCGGGCGCACATGACGCCGAGACCACACCGGAGCGCCCGCTCGTGCCCCCCATGCGCTCGGCCTCCAAACCTCCATAAAATCCCGCCCCGAGACCCCTCGCGCACCCTTCTCTCCGCACTCCGAAGCAATTGCGCTCCCGTGCCCACACGAGCTCACAGTCCGCCATTGGAGCCCGCATCGGTGAGCTCTCCCTCGCCCAAATTCGACGTCGCCGCACCAACCCCGGCCCTAATTCCCCCCTCCTCTCCCTTCGCAGGAACTCACCGGAGCTGTGACGACCTCTTTCGGAGCCCGGAGCCGTGTCGTCCCGCCACTCCGCGAAGACCGAACGTCCTCTCGACGCCGCCAGTGCACGTCGTGCCCCGACCGTCGCCGCCGCACCTCGTCCGGCCACCACCGACCCGCTCCCGCCGTCTCCGACCCCTAGGTGAGCTCGCCGCCGCACCCTAGACCTTCTGGGATAACCCTAGCCGTGCCTAGCGCCGTCCCCGAGCCGTACCGCCGCCGCACGCCGCGCCGCGTCGCGCGACACGAGCGCCATGGGCATGGTCACCACTGCATACGGCCGCTCTCACCCTCAGCCGTCGGATCCAGATCCAACCGCCCACATGCGCCAGTGACCGGTCAAACTCTGTCAGAACCGGGTCAGCGCCGTGCCTTTTGCTAAAGAGCCCCTGGATTTCTCGGGAATCAACCCGCGGTCCAGCGCAGTTATAGAATAATTAGATTTAGGTCCTGTTTTATCCTTTTTAGCCCCTGAGTTTTCGGGTTTTCGAACCCGCCGTCCAGAGCTCTGCGTTTTTGCTAGAAAACCCTCGGAGACTTTAGGTTTTCGCAGTTAAGCCCTCGGTTTTGAGAAAGTAGCCCCTGGGTTGACTGTTTTATCACAGTTATGCCCCTGGAACCTTAATTTATGCATAACTTTCACGTCTTAACTCCGTTTTGAGCGATTCTTGCGCTCACGCGACCGTAGCAGTGTGTAGATTAATTTTACGCTATTGTTCCAGTACTGTTTTCATGTAATGGTGTACCGTTTTCTTATAGATGTATGTTTGGTTTGCATGTATGTGTGCTTGTGTTGCTGGGTTTGCCGTGGACGTTAAGTAGACGTTGATCCGTCCGAGGAAGTTGGTGACCAGGTCCCTGAAGCTTTTGAGCAGCAGCAGCAAGACCCCTACGAGGAAGGCAAGTGTAACATGAACACCACCTATCATCTTTATTAATTGCATTTGCATGTGATATTTTGTTTGCCCTAAGGTTGTCCTAGCTACTTTTATCCAATATTTGTACCTGTCGGGTTGCATTTGGGTAGTTTGTGCTAGGTGCTGCGCGAACACACGTCCTTACAGTTTTAAATATTGTTTAGTTATGTCTATGCAACATATTTGTGAGCCTGACCCTCTGTGCTGTGTGCTTGAGTGGTCTTGCCTCTGTTAAAACTTGCTTTTTAGCAACTTGGGCTAGGGGGCTTGTGCATGTGCTTTGTGCTTTGCCAGCCACTCTCCGTAAGGACCTGTTCATAGAGCGGCCACCTGGGATAACAGCGCAACCCCAAGTTCTGGAATGGGACGGACGCGGCTCAGTAATTAGGTTGTTTTGGTCGGGAGTAACTTACCTGCGGGGCAAGAGGGGAGGTTAGTGTTTGTGGTCCCTGCGCTACCTCATGGTTGAGTGTGCTGTGTGCTTCTCCCTTTGGAGGCGGGCCCCACCGATGCGACCCTGAAACCTTAGCGGTTACTTCTTACCATCGTGATCTTTGGAAAGGCTCGTAGTGGGTTTGCTAGTCACCTCATCAAAGGGAATGTGGTGAGCTCCTAGCGTAGACTCAAGGCTTGGTGGTGAAAGTGCGCAACCTCTCGAGAGTGTACAACTGACATGTCAGCCGTGCTCACGGTCAAGAGCGGCCCAGAACCTCATAATGATTAGTGGTTACCTGTTTTTGGTTTGGGGAGTTAAATCTTGTATCTGAATATGGATTAATTTCTTATGCAATAATTTTGGGTAACGGTTTCTCAACTCATTACTTAGTAAATAGCTTTAAATAAAATTTTACCAACTAAAAGCTAATGCAGTCGAGTCAGCCAACCTTAGAGCCTCATAGTTCGTGTTATGCTTGTTGAGTACATGTTGGTGTACTCACACTTGTTTTCTTTGTACTTTCTCCTGTTGTGGGTCATATCCAACTGCTGCTCAGTCAACGGAGACATGGAGGAGTACCTTCAAGACTTCGACGAGTTTTAGGCTCATCGTTCACCAGTCGACGTCCCTGTGGCGGCTCCCTAGTGTTGTTTCCCGCTTCCGCTATCTTTGAGTTGACAAGACCGGTGGTCTTGGTGTAATAAAGTGGTACTCTACTATTTATCGTTGTAATAACTCTTTGAACATGTGCTGTGTTATTACTTTTGTCATAATATATGCTAGACTTGATCCTGGAGCATATATGTTGTCCTGGTTCCGTTGGTTGAGAACTGGGTTGTGACACACCTGACCCTCCAGCTCCTCCACTCGAGCACGCGCCTCCGCGTGCCTGTGAAAGTAGAAACGGCTCCTGCCCTCAGCGTGGTCATACATCCTGTGCATCTCACTGGCAAACCCCATACATGCTGCATAGGGTCGTGTGTCGTTGCGGGCCTTGAGCATGTCGTGGCGATGGACCCACTCGTCGTCCATCTCCTGCGTGGGGAGATAACGCAGGTCTGAGTGGGCCGCATCCTCCTCGGGGCTCAGAAAAGTGATAGCTGTCATAACTGCCTTCAGATAGGCTTCCTCCTCGTTCGCCCCATAGATCACGATGGTGTGTGGGTTCACGGAGTTCGGGTGCGAAAGGACCACTCGGGCCCAGCAGCTCCCCTGCCCGTGCATGGTCTGCACGGAGTAGAAGGGACAGGGGCGGCGTCCCATCTGCCTCAGGGCCCTGCACAGGATCCGGGAGAGGGTGCAGTCCTCCCGGCAGCGAGCGTGGAGTAGCCCGTCCTCTACCAGGGGTGAAGTGTGGGTCACTGGCGGGAGCGGGCGCCCCCTACCCCCCACGGCCTTACGCGTGGTCTGCTTGGTCCTAACCATCTGTGGGACACAAAAGAAAGGCCTTTGCATTAAAATTTTTTGGAGTGAGCTCATACAATATTTTATGCACTATTGAAAAGAAGAAGATAAGGGACTTAAGTTCGTGATTTCTTTTGTAGACTTATTAGAAATACCCCATATATAACCCAGGCGATGAACATGATGCATGATCCGTTGGTACCGTCTCACATCACACATCCTAGTCTAGTATATACTACCGGTTATTCGGTGACAATATGCACGGCACTCTCTATTGCAACTAGTCGTTTTCTAATCGTTCTTAATTTCGCGCGGAGTTAGTGTACCTGCAGAAAAATGCATGCTCATACATTACCACATAGTGTGGCATCCACGCCAATTTGCGCCGCGTGGACAACGCATCTGTACGGTCCTCTGCTAGACCGGGCTGGCACCCACGCAAGCAAATTGAATCTTGCTGCGTCACAACAGGAGAATGGTCACAATCACACCAAAGGTGACCACCCCCCTTAAAATTTCTAGCCTACCAGCATGAATGCAGAGTTCACAACAATCCGCAAAACCCGATAGCATTCCTCCAGTACTGGGGACAGCTATGGCCGAAAAGTTGCTTCTCAAAGCGCCGAATATGCATATGAGGTCTATCTAGGTCAGAATGTCAGTGATGTCACCTGATATACACTAACATCCTTAATATGGGCTTATCGTATACTCTCCTTTACAAATTACTTGAAAAGGGCTTTCAAAAATAGTTTTGTAAACCAAAACTTGATGATACAACTGTTGTCTGTGTATGATCGGCTCTGATACCAGCTGTGGCGGAACCGCCGATCTAATCCAAGCTAAGTACACCCGCTATCATTAGCTCGCAGTATACTTAGACTGGACTAAACCCGGTAGTCCGTCGAGAGCCCATCGGACTCCCGATATCACCATTTCCCAGAGGAACCGACATCACACACCACTGACCCTCGATGGAGCCACAACAGTCACATCATCACAGGCATTTGAATAGATAGTAGTAAGACTTTAAGTTACAAACCAGGTTCTGAATAAAACAGGTTCAACATAGGTCCATAATAAAATAGAGTTCGAAATAGTGTCTCGCAGCGGAAATTAAAGATCATAGTTCACGATAAACAAAAGACTTGCAGTAGGAGAGTGACATCATGCCCACTAATATCACCCCATTGCCAGATCATGACTCGGCTCACTCCTGATGGTAACAAGCTCCTCCACCCACACAGGCACAAAAGAGGAACTCCATACCTGAAAATCAAAAGTTGGGGGCAAACTCTGAGTACTAATTACTCAGAGGACTTAATGGCATTGGCTTACGGCTGACGCAAAGCTTGTTTACTATCATTTAGGTCCTTAGCCATTGATTTTTAACAAAGGTTGATTATACATAAGGTAGCAGGATTTGACAGCCGCTACCCCTTATGATAGAAAGAGATAATCATTTAGAGTATAACAATTGACATAAACTTGAAGCATCCAAATATCAATTAAGTAACCAATCATGTAATATTCGAAAACATGAATCATAATCATATGGTATTAAAGTTATTACTACGTTGCCCGTCAGTGATATTTGGCATTCTCACACCTGGTGAGCATCAGCGATTCGAATCGATTTTAATTCCCGGGAATAACTAAAAGTGCCAGGGATCCATATGCTTACTAACACGACGGCTTTCCCACATATAGTTCCCCTCCTCCACTTGTCCCATCCCAAGTTTGATCCACTCCCGCCTGACCTCCGGGTTGTGCCCCCATGACGAGCCTGCCGGCATCCCGGTCTCCCCGTCATGAGTACAAAGCTCCCCCGGACCACCTTCCTCGCAACCAGTGGGTAGGAACGTGTCTCTGTTCTTCGGATGGCACAAGTAAGGTTTCACCGGCACCATGTACCGGATAAGCACATCTAGCAATGTTATACCAATCAGCAGGCGAACAGCGGATGGGACTTAAACGACTCGGGCGGAGCCATCACACCGCAACAACACACACCGCGAAAAGTAAAGCTTAATCTCCGCCCGGTCTCCACTTAATCATCAACATCATAGACTATCATGGCAAAACTGCCAGTGTTCCATTTCTTTTTCAAAGTCACCCTACGCGACGAGTGACCATTCACTCGTGTCTACTCGAGCCTAGCATTTCTAGGCAACTCGTCCTACGTACCTAATATAGGTGCTAGGGCTAGGACGGCCAGTGGTTCTAATGCAATAAGGTTCCAAACAATACCTAATGCATATGCGTAGTCATAAATCATAATTTGCTAGGACAATGTAGGGCCTGCCTACCTTCCTCGCTAGGGTTAGCTTCCTCGGATGCGAAGTCAGGTGCGGCCTGCGGGTACTCTTCGGGCTGCGGGTCCGGCTTCTGGTCTTCTGGCTCCTCGATCAGCGGCTGTTCCTGCGTCTGCTCCTCGATCCCGTGATCTATATGTATGTCATTGTGCAGATGAGTGCAAGGAATGAAATGCATGAACAAGTTTGGTACTACGAAAATCATACAAACCATCTCCTAAACTTAATTTGACCCACTTTTCCCTATTTTTCTCTCCTAGCTAGTAGCACTTTGTCAATTTCAAAACAGTGGCCAACCCAACCGTGCATATTCCCATTTTTCACCAGGGAGCTATACTTGCTAAGTGGAATGTAGGAAAAATTTATGGAGTCATGTTTATCAAGTTTTATATAGCACTCCAAGTTAAAAAGACTAAAATACATGAAATGTGCCCAAAATGGTAAAACTACAACCAAACCGTGAGAGATAGAGCTACAAAATTTCACACAGTGTCAAAATACTCTAGCCAAGCCACTGCCCAAGTTTTACAATCTTTGGAGTCCATTTAACCCACTTTTGACAATTATTTTGCTCTAACATGCATGCAACAAATCTGAGGGTAAAACTGTCTTTTCATACCACCCCATCATACCTAACCTGTAGATCTACTCAAGAGGAGTTCATAGGTACTGAGTTTGTCCATTTTGGATTTTTCTTTGAATTTATATGATTTTTCAAATTTCAAACCGAGAAAAAGATAAATAGAAAAAGAAAAACCCAGATCTAAGGACCTCTACGCAATTAACCGTAGCTTCCAGGGGCTAGCTTGCAAGATCTGCAAGGCTCATTCAAAATGCGCGAGGACCGGGATGCAAAATCAAAGAAACCGAGGGGCCGAATCTAAAGTTTCCCAGCCCCCCTTATTCTTCCTCGCGTCGGCCGAGGCCGCGTGGCGCGGCGCGCGCGCCGGCGAGCTGGGGCTCGCCGGAGCCGCGACGCGGGGTGGCGGAGGTGCGCGGGAGTGCGGGATTCAACCTCGTGTAGATCTCGTCGACGGTGAGGCAAGGACGGCGGCGTAGGAGGCCGTGCACCGAGCGTGAACCGTGGCGACGTCGGCGTGGCGAGGACGTCGCGGTGGGCTCGATCTCCGCGGTGGAGGGCTCAACGGCGACGAGACTAGGCGGGGAAGGAGCGCGGTGGAGTGGCGGTTGCGTGGTGGAGGTCTCGGGACGAGAGGCGGCCGGGAGACGGCGGCGCGAGCTCGAGCTTGGAGCTCGGGCCGGCAATGGCGGGCGGGTTTTTTGGGCGCGCGGCGCGGCGTGGAGAGGGGACGAATGGCGAGGATTCGGCTAGGGTTTGGACGGGGGGGACCCCGCTCCCTTTTAACGGGGTCGGCGGGCGCGGCCGGCGGCTCGCCGTCGTACAGTAAGTACGGCGGCCACGCGCCGCGCCTCGGTTCACGCCGTGCAAAGCGACGCGGATCGCGGGGCCCACCCGTCAGTGACTCGGCCTGGGTAGAATTTGATTTGTGTTTTTCTCTTCCACTGAAAATCGTCTATTTGACATATTTAGATCCCGATTTTGGAGAAGTTTCCTTTGAAGAAAATGTTCAGCTCTTTGAGTTCTACAAGTTTGCCAATTGGCTCAGATTCAAATTCGACTTGAAAATATGAATTTCATTTGAATTTAAGTGGCAGCCCTAGGTGGTTTCAGGGTACCTTTGCTGCTTGTGGTCTTTAAAAGTCCTACCTATGGTCTTTACCACCCAAAGTGGTCATTGAAGAGTTTGTTTAGAATTTCATAATATATATTTGGTTTAATGGGAGCATTTCATGAATGTGGCTGTAGGGTTGTGCAAACTTAGGTTTTCAAAACAGGTCTAGTTTGGGTTAATCTTCTAGGCTGATAGAAAATGGTTCAAAACATCAACTTGCAGTCATTTTGTGACCAATCTCCAATTGACAATGTTGTTCATTGGATCCTTTTCTACAACTTTCAGTCATTTTGTGACCAATCTCCAATTGACAATGTTGTTCATTGGATCCTTTTCTACAACTTTGATAATATAAGCTTCCCTTAAAACTCAACAGATTTCGAACTACAGGCCTAGCATTCTCTTGGTTCAATGAAACTCCAATTTTTTTATCCCATAACCTACTTCCACTTTTGACCTCAAACAAAATGTACATGTCAAAACATGATGTTAAGAATGCATTATGACTAATGCCATGCAAATGGTTGATGATTATGCCTTTGAGATGCTGGAGCATCACAAGGAAAAAGTTTAATTTTTGCCCTCTTCAGTCTTGGCAAACTTAGTCATGCTACGTTGGTTTTGTGTTTCGGACTGATGACGAAGCGTGGGCTCACGTGGCAGAAGAGGAGGGCATGTAAGTTGGACCAAAACAACTTTGGTGATGCATATTTTTGAGGATTCTTTCCTATGGTGTGGTTTCCTCATTCATCTTCCCAACAAGTCCAACAACCCTCGATTCCGAGTCCCACAACAATTGATATGTTAACAACAGTGGATGGATCAAAACCTGTATTGAATTAACTTTCTCCCATCGGCCTACATATATGCAAAAGCATTATTTTCATTGGTTCCTACTTACTAGCGTGTACAAGTTTTCGGATTAGGAAAAGTTTAATTTTCGCCCTCTTCAGTCTAGGCAAACTGAGTCATGCTGCGCTGGTTTTGTATCTTGGCCTGATGCCGAAGCGTGGGCTCAAGTGGCAGAAGAGGCGGGCACGTAAGTTGGGCCATAACAACTTTGGTGACGCATATTTTTGAGGTTTCGTTCCAATGGTATGGTTTCCTCATACATATTCCCAACAAGTCCAACAACCCTCAATTCCGTGTCCCACAACAATTGATATGTTAACAACAGTGGATGGCTCAAAACCTGTATTGAATTAAGTTGCTCCCATCGGCGTACATATATGGAAAAGCATTATATTCATTGGTTCCTACTTACTAGCATGTACAAGTTTTCGGATTAGGAAAGAGTTTAATATTCGCCCTCTTCAGTCTAGGCAAACTGACTCATGCTACGTTGGTTTTATGCCTCGGACTGATGCCGAAGCATGGGCTCACGTGGCAGAAGAGGAGGGCATGTAAGTTGGGCCAAAACAACTTTGGTGATGCATATTTTTGAGGTTTCGTTCCTATGGTGTGGTTTCCTCATTCATCTTCCCAACAAGTCCAACAACCCTCGATTCCGAGTCCCACAATAAATGATATATTAACAACAGTGGATGGAACAAAACTTGTATCGCATTAAGTTTGTCCCATCGGCCTACATATGTGGAAAAGCATTATATCATTGTTGCTTACTTACTAGCGTGTACATGTTTTTGGATTTGAAAAAATATTAATTTTCGCCCTCTTCAGTCTAAGCAAACTGAGTCATGCTGCGCTGGTTTTGTATCTTGGCTAGATGCCGAAGCGTCGGCTCAAGTGGCAGAAGAGGATGGCAAGTAAGTTGGGCCAAAACAACTTTGGTGTTGCATATTTTTGAGGTTTGGTTCCTTCGGTGTGGTTTCCTCATTCATCATACCAACAAGTCCAACAACCCTCGATTCCGAGTCCCACAACAATTGATATGTTAACAATAGTGGATGGATCAAAACTGGTATTGAATTAAGTTTCTCCCATCGGCCTACATATATGGAAAAGCATTATATTCATTGGCTCTTACTTACTAGCGTGTACAAGTTTTCGGATTAGGAAAAAGTTTAATTTTCGCCCTCTTCAGTCTAGGCAAACTGAGTCATGCTACGTTGGTTTTGTGTCTCAGACTGATGCCGAAGCGTGGGCTCACGTGGCAGAAGAGGAGGGAAGTTGGACCAAAACAACTTTGGTGATGCATATTTTTGAGGTTTCGTTCCTATGGTGTGGTTTCCTCATTCATCATACCAATAAGTCCAACAACCCTCGATTCAGAGTACCACAACAATTGATGTGTTAACAACAGTGGATGGATCAAAACTGGTATTGAATTAAGTTTCTCCCATCGGCCTACATATATGGAAAAGCATTATATTCATTGGTTCTTGCTTACTAGCGTGTACAAGTTTTCGGATTACGAAAATGTTTAATTTTCGCCCTCTTCAGTCTAGGCAAACTGAGTCATGCTGTGCTGGTTTTGTATCTCATCCTGATGCCGAAGCGCGGGCTCAAGTGGCAGAAGAAGAGGGCATGTAAGTTCGGCCAAAACAACTTTGGTGATGCATATTTTTGGGGTTTCCTTCCTATGGTGTGGTTTCCTCATTCATCATACCAACAAGTCCAACAACCCTCGAATCCGAGTCCCACAACAATTGATATGTTAACAACAGTGGATGGATCAAAACCTGTATTGAATTAAGTTTCTCCCATCGGCCTACATATATGGAAAAACATTATATTCATTGGTTCCTGCTTACTAACATGTACAAGTTTTTGGATTAGGAAAAAGTTTAATTTTCGCCCTCTTCAGTCTAGGCAAACGGAGTCATGCTGCACTGGTTTTGTGTCTTGGACTGTTGCAGAAGCGTGGGCTCACGTGGCAGAAGAGGAAGTCATGTAAATTTGGCCAAAACAACTTTGGTGATGCATATTTTTGAGGTTTCGTTCCTATGGTGTGGTTTCCTCATTCATCTTCCCAACAAGTCCAACAACCCTCGATTCCGAGTCCCACCACATTTGATATGTTAATAACAGCGGATGGATCAAAACCTGTATTGAATTAAGTTTCTCCCATCAGCCTACATATATGGAAAAGCATTATATTCATTGGTTCCTACTAACTAGCGTGTAAAAGTTTTTGGATTAGGAAAAAGTTTAATTTTCGCCCTCTTCAGTCTAGGCAAATGGAGTCATGCTGCACTGGTTTTGTATCTCGGACTGTTGCCGAAGCGTGGGCTCAAGTGGCAGAAGAGGAGGGCATGTAAATTCGGCCAAAACAACTTTGGTGATGCATATTTTTAGGTTTCGTTCCTATGGTGTGGTTTCCTCATTCATATTCCCAACAAGTCCAACAACCCTCGATTTCGAGTCCCACAACAAATGATATGTTAACAACAGTGGATGGAACAAAACTTGTGTTGGATTAAGTTTCTCCCATCGGCCTACATATATGGAAAAGCATTATATTCATTGGTTCTTACTTACAAGTGTGTACAAGTTTTTGGATTACAAAAAAGTTTAATTTTCGCCCTCTTCAGTCTAGGCAAACTGAGTCATGCTGCGCTGGTTTTGTATCTTGGCCTGATGCCGAAGCGTGGGCTCAAGTGGCGGAAGAGGAGGGCATATAAGTTGGGCCAAAACAACTTTGGTGATGCATATTTTTGAGGTTTCGTTCCTATGGTGTGGTTTCCTCATCCATCATACCAACAAGTCAAACATCCTTCGTTTCTGAGTCCCAAAATAATTGATATGTTAACAACAGTGGATGGATCAAAACTGGTATTGAATTAAGTTTCTCCCATCGGCCTACATATATGGAAAAGCATTATATTCATTGGTTCTTGCTTACTAGCGTGTACAAGTTTTCGGATTACGAAAATGTTTAATTTTCGCCCTCTTCAGTCTAGGCAAACTGAGTCATGCTGTGCCGGTTTTGTATCTCATCCTGATGCCGAAGCGCGGGCTCAAGTGGCAGAAGAAGAGGGCATGTAAGTTCGGCCAAAACAACTTTGGTGATGCATATTTTTGGGGTTTCCTTCCTATGGTGTGGTTTCCTCATTCATCATACCAACAAGTCCAACAACCCTCCATTCCGAGTCCCGCAACAATTGATATGTTAATAATAGCGGATGGATCAAAACCTGTATTGAATTAAGTTTCTCCCATCAGCCTACATATATGGAAAAGCATTATATTCATTGGTTCCTACTAACTAGCGTGTAAAAGTTTTTGGATTAGGAAAAAGTTTAATTTTCGCCCTCTTCAGTCTAGGCAAATGGAGTCATGCTGCACTGGTTTTGTATCTCGGACTGTTGCCGAAGCGTGGGCTCAAGTGGCAGAAGAGGAGGGCATGTAAATTGGGCCAAAACAACTTTGGTGATGCATATTTTTAGGTTTCGTTCCTATGGTGTGGTTTCCTCATTCATATTCCCAACAAGTCCAACAATCCTCGATTTCGAGTCCCACAACAAATGATATGTTAACAACTGTGGATGGAACAAAACTTGTGTTGGATTAAGTTTCTCCCATCGGCCTACATATATGGAAAAACATTATATTCATTGGTTCTTACTTACAAGTGTGTACAAGTTTTTGGATTACAAAAAAGTTTAATTTTCGCCCTCTTCAGTCTAGGCAAACTGAGTCATGCTGCGCTGGTTTTGTATCTTGGCCTGATGCCGAAGCGTGGGCTCAAGTGGCGGAAGAGGAGGGCATATAAGTTGGGCCAAAACAACTTTGGTGATGCATATTTTTGAGGTTTCGTTCCTATGGTGTGGTTTCCTCATTCATCATACCAACAAGTCAAACATCCTTCGTTTCTGAGTCCCAAAACAATTGATATGTTAACAACAGTGGATGGATCAAAACTGGTATTGAATTAAGTTTCTCCCATCGGCCTACATATATGGAAAAGCATTATATTCATTGGCTCTTACTTACTAGCGTGTACAAGTTTTTGGATTAGGAAAAAGTTTAATTTTCGCCCTCTTCAGTCTAGGCAAACTGAGTCATGCTGCGCTGGTTTTGTATCTCGTCCTGATACCGAAGCGTGGGCTTAAGTGGCAGAAGATGAGGGCATGTAAGTTGGGCCAAAACAACTTTGGTGATGCATATTTTTGGGGTTTCTTTCCTATGGTGTGGTTTCCTCATTCATCATACCAACAAGTCCAACAACCCTCGATTCTGAGTCCCACAACAATTGATATGTTAACAACAGTGGATGGATCTAAACCTGTATTGAATTAAGTTCCTCCCTTCTGCCTACATATATGGAAAATCATTATATTCAATGGTTCCTACTTACTAGCGTGTACAAGTTTTCGGATTAGGAAAAAGTTTAATTTTCGCCCTCTTCAGTCTACGCAGACTAAGTCATGCTGCGTTGGTTTTGTATCTCGGACTGATGCCGAAGCGTGGGCTCACGTGGCAGAAGAGGAGGGCATGTAAGTTGGACCAAAACAACTTTTGTGATGCATATTTTTGAGGTTTCGTTCCTATGGTGTGGTTTCCTCATTCATCATACCAACAAGTCCAACAACCCTCGATTCAGAGTACCACAACAATTGATGTGTTAACAACAGTGGATGGATCAAAACTGGTATTGAATTAAGTTTCTCCCATCGGCCTACATATATGGAAAAGCATTATATTCATTGGTTCTTGCTTACTAGCGTGTACAAGTTTTCGGATTACGAAAATGTTTAATTTTCGCCCTCTTCAGTGTAGGCAAACTGAGTCATGCTGTGCTGGTTTTGTATCTCATCCTGATGCCGAAGCGCGGGCTCAAGTGGCAGAAGAAGAGGGCATGTAAGTTCGGCCAAAACAACTTTGGTGATGCATATTTTTGGGGTTTCCTTCCTATGGTGTGGTTTCCTCATTCATCATACCAACAAGTCCAACAACCCTCGATTCCGAGTCCCACAACAATTGATATGTTAACAACAGTGGATGGATCAAAACCTGTATTGAATTATGTTTCTCCCATCGGCCTACATATATGGAAAAGCATTATATTCATTGGTTCCTGCTTACTAACGTGTACAAGTTTTTGGATTAGGAAAAAGTTTAATTTTCGCCCTCTTCAGTCTAGGCAAACGGAGTCATGCTGCACTGGTTTTGTGTCTTGGACTGTTGCAGGGCTCAAGTGGCAGAAGAGGAAGCCATGTAAATTTGGCCAAAACAACTTTGGTGATGCATATTTTTGAGGTTTCGTTCCTATGGTGTGGTTCCTCATTCATCTTCCCAACAAGTCCAACAACCCTCGATTCCGAGTCCCACCACATTTGATATGTTAATAATAGCGGATGGATCAAAACCTGTATTGAATTAAGTTTCTCCCATCAGCCTACATATATATGGAAAAGCATTATATTCATTGGTTCCTACTAACTAGCGTGTAAAAGTTTTTGGATTAGGAAAAAGTTTAATTTTCGCCCTCTTCAGTCTAGGCAAATGGAGTCATGCTGCACTGGTTTTGTATCTCGGACTGTTGCCGAAGCGTGGGCTCAAGGGGCAGAAGAGGAGGGCATGTAAATTGGGCCAAAACAACTTTGGTGATGCATATTTTTAGGTTTCGTTCCTATGGTGTGGTTTCCTCTTTCATATTCCCAACAAGTCCAACAACCCTCGATTCCGAGTCCCACAACAAATGATATGTTAACAACAGTGGATGGAACAAAACTTGTGTTGAATTAAGTTTCTCCCATCGGCCTACATATATGGAAAAGCATTATATTCATTGGTTCTTACTTACAAGTGTGTACAAGTTTTTGGATTACGAAAAAGTTTAATTTTCGCCCTCTTCAGTCTAGGCAAACTGAGTCATGCTGCGCTGGTTTTGTATCTTGGCCTGATGCCGAAGCGTGGGCTCAAGTGGCGGAAGAGGAGGGCATATAAGTTGGGCCAAAACAACTTTGGTGATGCATATTTTTGAGGTTTCGTTCCTATGGTGTGGTTTCCTCATTCATCATACCAACAAGTCAAACAACCTTCGTTTCTGAGTCCCAAAACAATTGATATGTTAACAACAGTGGATGGATCAAAACTGGTATTGAATTAAGTTCCTCCCATCGGCCTACATATATGGAAAAGCATTATATTCATTGGCTCTTACTTACTAGCTTGTACAAGTTTTTGGATTAGGAAAAAGTTTAATTTTCGCCCTCTTCAGTCTAGGCAAACTGAGTCATGCTGCGCTGGTTTTCTATCTCGTCCTGATACCGAAGCGTGGGCTTAAGTGGCAGAAGATGAGGGCATGTAAGTTGGGCCAAAACAACTTTGGTGATGCATATTTTTGGGGTTTCTCTCCTATGGTGTGGTTTCCTCATTCATCATACCAACAAGTCCAACTACCCTCGATTCCGAGTCCCACAACAATTGATATGTTAACAACAGTGGATGGATCAAAACCTGTATTGAATTAAGTTCCTCCCCTCGGCCTACATATATGGAAAATCGTTATATTCAATGGTTCCTACTTACTAGCGTGTACAAGTTTTCGGATTAGGAAAAAGTTTAATTTTTCTCCCTCTTCAGTCTACGCAAACTAAGTCATGCTGCGTTGGTTTTGTATCTCGGACTGATGCCGAAGCGTGGGCTCACGTGGCAGAAGAGGAGGGCATGTAAGTTGGACCAAAACAACTTTGGTGATGCATATTTTTGAGGTTTCGTTCCTATGGTGTGGTTTCCTCATTCATCATACCAACAAGTCCAACAACCCTCGATTCAGAGTACCACAACAATTGATGTGTTAACAACAGTGGATGGATCAAAATTGGTATTGAATTAAGTTTCTCCCATCGGCCTACATATATGGAAAAGCATTATATTCATTGGTTCTTGCTTACTAGCGTGTACAAGTTTTCGGATTACGAAAATGTTTAATTTTCGCCCTCTTCAGTCTAGGCAAACTGAGTCATGCTGTGCTGGTTTTGTATCTCATCCTGATGCCGAAGCGCGGGCTCAACTGGCAGAAGAAGAGGGCATGTAAGTTCGGCCAAAACAACTTTGGTGATGCATATTTTTGGGGTTTCCTTCCTATGGTGTGGTTTCCTCATTCATCATACCAACAAGTCCAACAACCCTCGATTCCGAGTCCCACAACAATTGATATGTTAACAACAGTGGATGGATCAAAACCTGTATTGAATTAAGTTTCTCCCATCGGCCTACATATATGGAAAAGCATTATATTCATTGGTTCCTGCTTACTAACGTGTACAAGTTTTTGGATTAGGAAAAAGTTTAATTTTCGCCCTCTTCAGTCTAGGCAAACGGAGTCATGCTGCACTGGTTTTGTGTCTTGGACTATTGCAGGGCTCAAGTGGCAGAAGAGGAAGCCATGTAAATTTGGCCAAAACAACTTTGGTGATGCATATTTTTGAGGTTTCGTTCCTATGGTGTGGTTTCCTCATTCATCTTCCCAACAAGTCCAACAACCCTCGATTCCGATTCCCACCACATTTGATATGTTAATAATAGCGGATGGATCAAAACCTGTATTGAATTAAGTTTCTCCCATCAGCCTACATATATGGAAAAGCATTATATTCATTGGTTCCTACTAACTAGCGTGTAAAAGTTTTTGGATTAGGAAAAAGTTTAATTTTCGCCCTCTTCAGTCTAGGAAAATGGTGTCATGCTGCACTGGTTTTGTATATCGGACTGTTGCCGAAGCGTGGGCTCAAGTGGCAGAAGAGGAGGGCATGTAAATTCGGCCAAAACAACTTTGGTGATGCATATTTTTAGGTTTCGTTCCTATGGTGTGGTTTCCTCATTCATATTCCCAACAAGTCCAACAACCCTCGATTCCGAGTCCCACGACAAATGATATGGTAACAACAGTGGATGGAACAAAACTTGTGTTGAATTAAGTTTCTCCCATCGGCCTACATATATGGAAAAGCATTATATTCATTGGTTCTTACTTACAAGTGTGTACAAGTTTTTGGATTACGAAAAAGTTTAATTTTCGCCCTCTTCAGTCTAGGCAAACTGAGTCATGCTGCGCTGGTTTTGTATCTTGGCCTGATGCCGAAGCGTGGGCTCAAGTGGCGGAAGAGGAGGGCATATAAGTTGGGCCAAAACAACTTTGGTGATGCATATTTTTGAGGTTTCTTTCCTATGGTGTGGTTTCCTCATTCATCATACCAACAAGTCAAACAACCTTCGTTTCTGAGTCCCAAAACAATTGATATGTTAACAATAGTGGATGGAACAAAACTGGTATTGAATTAAGTTTCTCCCATCGGCCTACATATATGGAAAAGCATTATATTCATTGGCTCTTACTTACTAGCTTGTACAAATTTTTGGATTAGGAAAAACTTTAATTTTCACCCTCTTAAGTCTAGGCAAACTGAGTCATGCTGCGCTGGTTTTCTATCTCGTCCTGATACCGAAGCGTGGGCTTAAGTGGCAGAAGATGAGGGCATGTAAGTTGGGCCAAAACAACTTTGGTGATGCATATTTTTGGGTTTTCTCTCCTATGGTGTGGTTTCCTCATTCATCATACCAACAAGTCCAACAACCCTCGATTCTGAGTCCCACAACAACTGATAAGTTAACAACAGTGGATGGATCAAAACCTGTATTGAATTAAGTTCCTCCCTTCGGCCTACATATATGGAAAATCGTTATATTCAATGGTTCCTACTTACTAGCGTGTACAAGTTTTCGGATTAGGAAAAGGTTTAATTTTTCTCCCTCTTCAGTCTACGCAAACTAAGTCATGCTGCGTTGGTTTTGTATCTCGGACTGATGCCGAAGCGTGGGCTCACGTGGCAGAAGAGGAGGGCATGTAAGTTGGACCAAAACAACTTTGGTGATGCATATTTTTGAGGTTTCGTTCCTATGGTGTGGTTTCCTCATTCATCATACCAACAAGTCAAACAACCTTCGTTTCTGAGTACCAAAACAATTGATATGTTAACAACAGTGGATGGATCAAAACTGGTATTGAATTAAGTTTCTCCCATCGGCCTACATATATGGAAAAGCATTATATTCGTTGGCTCTTACATACTAGCTTGTACAAGTTTTTGGATTAGGAAAAAGTTTAATTTTCGCCCTCTTCAGTCTAGGCAAACTGAGTCATGCTGCGCTGGTTTTGTATCTCGTCCTGATACCGAAGCGTGGGCTTAAGTGGCAGAAGATGAGGGCATGTAAGTTGGGCCAAAACAACTTTGGTGATGCATATTTTTGGGGTTTCTTTCCTACGGTGTGGTTTCCTCATTCATCATACCAACAAGTCAAACAACCTTCATTTCTGAGTCCCAAAACAATTGATATGATAACAATAGTGGATGGATCAAAACTGGTATTGAATTAAGTTTCTCCCATCGGCCTACATATATGGAAAAGCATTATATTCATTGGCTCTTACTTTCTAGCGTGTACAAGTTTTTGGATTAGGAAAAGGTTTAATTTTCGCCCTCTTCAGTCTAGGCAAACTGAGTCATGCTGCGCTGGTTTTGTATCTCGTCCTGACACCGAAGCGTGGGCTTAAGTGGCAGAAGATGAGGGCATGTAAGTTGGGCCAAAACAACTTTGGTGATGCATATTTTTGGGGTTTCTTTCCTATGGTGTGGTTTCCTCATTCATCATACCAACAAGTCCAACAACCCTCGATTCCGAGTCCCACAACAATTGATATGTTAACAACAGTGGATGGATCAAAACCTGTATTGAATTAAGTTCCTCCCTTCGGCCTACATATATGGAAAATCGTTATATTCAATGGTTCCTACTTACTAGCGTGTACAAGTTTTGGGATTAGGAAAAAGTTTAATTTTTGCCCTCTTCAGTCTACGCAAACTAAGTCATGCTGCGTTGGTTTTGTATCTCGGACTGATGCCGAAGCGTGGGCTCACGTGGCAGAAGAGGAGGGCATGTAAGTTGGGCCAAAACAACTTTGGTGATGCATATTTTTGAGGTTTCTTTCCTATGGTGTGGATTCATCATACCAACAAGTCCAACAACCCTCATTTCCCAGTCCCACAACAATTGATATGTTAACAACAGTGGATGGATCAAAACTGGTATTGAATTAAGTTTCTCCCATCGGCCTACATATATGGAAAAGCATTATATTCATTGGTTCTTACTTACTAGCGTGTACAAGTTTTCGGATTACGAAAGAGTTTAATTTTCGCCCTCTTCAGTCTAGGCAAACTGAGTCATGCTGTGCTGGTTTTGTATCTCATCCTGATGCCGAAGCGCGGGCTCAAGTGGCAGAAGAAGAGGGCATGTAAGTTGGGCCAAAACAACTTTGGTGATGCATATTTTTGGGGTTTCCTTCCTATGGTGTGGTTTTCTCATTCATCATACCAACCAGTCCAACATCCCTCGATTCCGAGTCCCACAACAATTGATATGTTAACAACAGTGGATGGATCAAAACCTGTATTGAATTAAGTTTCTCCCATCAGCCTACATATATGGAAAAGCATTATATTCATTGGTTCCTGCTTACTAGCGTGTACCAGTTTTTGGATTAGGAAAAAGTTTAATTTTCGCCCTTTTCAGTCTAGGCAAGCAGAGTCATGCTGCACTGGTTTTGTGTCTCAGACTGTTGCTGAAGCGTGGGCTCAAGTGGCAGAAGAGGAGGGCATGTAAATTTTGCCAAAACAACTTTGGTGATGCATATTTTTGAGGTTTCGTTCCTATGGTGTGGTTTCCTCATTCATCTTCCCAACAACTCCAACAACCCTCGATTCTGAGTCCCACCACATTTGATATGTTAATAACAGCGGATGGATCAAAACCTGTATTGAATTAAGTTTCTCCCATCAGCCTTCATATATGGAAAAGCATTATATTCATTGGTTCCTACTAACTAGCGTGTAAAAGTTCTTGGATTAGGAAAAAGTTTAATTTTCGCCCTCTTCAGTCTAGGCAAATGGAGTCATGCTGCACTGGTTTTGTATCTCGGACTGTTGCCGAAGCGTGGGCTCAAGTGGCAAAAGAGGAGGGCATGTAAATTGGGCCAAAACAACTTTGGTGATGCATATTTTTAGGTTTCGTTTCTATGGTGTGGTTTCCTCATTCATCATACCAACAAGTCAAACAACCTTCGTTTCTGAGTCCCAAAACAATTGATATGTTAACAACAGTGGATGGATCAAAACTGGTATTGAATTAAGTTTCTCCCATCGGCCTACATATATGGAAAAGCATTATATTCATTGGCTCTTACTTTCTAGCGTGTACAAATTTTTGGATTAGGAAAAAGTTTAATTTTCGCCCTCTTCAGTCTAGGCAAACTGAGTCATGCTGCGCTGGTTTTGTATCTTGTCCTGACACCGAAGCGTGGGCTGAAGTGGCAGAAGATGAGGGCATGTAAGTTGGGCCAAAACAACTTTGGTGATGCATATTTTTGGGGTTTCTTTCCTATGGTGTGGTTTCCTCATTCATCATACCAACAAGTCCAACAACCCTCGATTCCGAGTCCCACAACAATTGATATGTTAACGACAGTGGATGGATCAAAACCTGTATTGAATTAAGTTCCTCCCTTCGGCCTACATATATGGAAAATCGTTATATTCAATGGTTCCTACTTACTAGCGTGTACAAGTTTTGGGATTAGGAAAAAGTTTAATTTTCGCCCTCTTCAGTCTACACAAACTAAGTCATGCTGCGTTGGTTTTGTATCTCGGACTGATGCCGAAGCGTGGGCTCACATGGCAGAAGAGGAGGGCATGTAAGTTGGGCCAAAACAACTTTGGTGATGCATATTTTTGAGGTTTCTTTCCTATGGTGTGGATTCATCATACCAACAAGTCCAACAACCCTCATTTCCCAGTCCCACAACAATTGATATGTTAACAACAGTGGATGGATCAAAACTGGTATTGAATTAAGTTTCTCCCATCGGCCTACATATATGGAAAAGCATTATATTCATTGGTTCTTACTTACTAGCGTGTACAAGTTTTCGGATTACGAAAGAGTTTAATTTTCGCCCTCTTCAGTCTAGGCAAACTGAGTCATGCTGTGCTGGTTTTGTATCTCATCCTGATGCCGAAGCGCGGGCTCAAGTGGCAGAAGAAGAGGGCATGTAAGTTGGGCCAAAACAACTTTGGTGATGCATATTTTTGGGGTTTCCTTCCTATGGTGTGGTTTTCTCATTCATCATACCAACCAGTCCAACATCCCTCGATTCCGAGTCCCACAACAATTGATATGTTAACAACAGTGGATGGATCAAAACCTGTATTGAATTAAGTTTCTCCCATCAGCCTACATATATGGAAAAGCATTATATTCATTGGTTCCTGCTTACTAGCGTGTACCAGTTTTTGGATTAGGAAAAAGTTTAATTTTCGCCCTTTTCAGTCTAGGCAAGCAGAGTCATGCTGCACTGGTTTTGTGTCTCAGACTGTTGCTGAAGCGTGGGCTCAAGTGGCAGAAGAGGAGGGCATGTAAATTTTGCCAAAACAACTTTGGTGATGCATATTTTTGAGGTTTCGTTCCTATGGTGTGGTTTCCTCATTCATCTTCCCAACAACTCCAACAACCCTCGATTCTGAGTCCCACCACATTTGATATGTTAATAACAGCGGATGGATCAAAACCTGTATTGAATTAAGTTTCTCCCATCAGCCTTCATATATGGAAAAGCATTATATTCATTGGTTCCTACTAACTAGCGTGTAAAAGTTCTTGGATTAGGAAAAAGTTTAATTTTCGCCCTCTTCAGTCTAGGCAAATGGAGTCATGCTGCACTGGTTTTGTATCTCGGACTGTTGCCGAAGCGTGGGCTCAAGTGGCAAAAGAGGAGGGCATGTAAATTGGGCCAAAACAACTTTGGTGATGCATATTTTTAGGTTTCGTTTCTATGGTGTGGTTTCCTCATTCATCATACCAACAAGTCAAACAACCTTCGTTTCTGAGTCCCAAAACAATTGATATGTTAACAACAGTGGATGGATCAAAACTGGTATTGAATTAAGTTTCTCCCATCGGCCTACATATATGGAAAAGCATTATATTCATTGGCTCTTACTTTCTAGCGTGTACAAATTTTTGGATTAGGAAAAAGTTTAATTTTCGCCCTCTTCAGTCTAGGCAAACTGAGTCATGCTGCGCTGGTTTTGTATCTTGTCCTGACACCGAAGCGTGGGCTGAAGTGGCAGAAGATGAGGGCATGTAAGTTGGGCCAAAACAACTTTGGTGATGCATATTTTTGGGGTTTCTTTCCTATGGTGTGGTTTCCTCATTCATCATACCAACAAGTCCAACAACCCTCGATTCCGAGTCCCACAACAATTGATATGTTAACGACAGTGGATGGATCAAAACCTGTATTGAATTAAGTTCCTCCCTTCGGCCTACATATATGGAAAATCGTTATATTCAATGGTTCCTACTTACTAGCGTGTACAAGTTTTGGGATTAGGAAAAAGTTTAATTTTCGCCCTCTTCAGTCTACACAAACTAAGTCATGCTGCGTTGGTTTTGTATCTCGGACTGATGCCGAAGCGTGGGCTCACATGGCAGAAGAGGAGGGCATGTAAGTTGGGCCAAAACAACTTTGGTGATGCATATTTTTGAGGTTTCTTTCCTATGGTGTGGATTCATCATACCAACAAGTCCAACAACCCTCATTTCCCAGTCCCACAACAATTGATATGTTAACAACAGTGGATGGATCAAAACTGGTATTGAATTAAGTTTCTCCCATCGGCCTACATATATGGAAAAGCATTATATTCATTGGTTCTTACTTACTAGCGTGTACAAGTTTTCGGATTACGAAAGAGTTTAATTTTCGCCCTCTTCAGTCTAGGCAAACTGAGTCATGCTGTGCTGGTTTTGTATCTCATCCTGATGCCGAAGCGCGGGCTCAAGTGGCAGAAGAAGAGGGCATGTAAGTTGGGCCAAAACAACTTTGGTGATGCATATTTTTGGGGTTTCCTTCCTATGGTGTGGTTTTCTCATTCATCATACCAACCAGTCCAACATCCCTCGATTCCGAGTCCCACAACAATTGATATGTTAACAACAGTGGATGGATCAAAACCTGTATTGAATTAAGTTTCTCCCATCAGCCTACATATATGGAAAAGCATTATATTCATTGGTTCCTGCTTACTAGCGTGTACCAGTTTTTGGATTAGGAAAAAGTTTAATTTTCGCCCTTTTCAGTCTAGGCAAGCAGAGTCATGCTGCACTGGTTTTGTGTCTCAGACTGTTGCTGAAGCGTGGGCTCAAGTGGCAGAAGAGGAGGGCATGTAAATTTTGCCAAAACAACTTTGGTGATGCATATTTTTGAGGTTTCGTTCCTATGGTGTGGTTTCCTCATTCATCTTCCCAACAACTCCAACAACCCTCGATTCTGAGTCCCACCACATTTGATATGTTAATAACAGCGGATGGATCAAAACCTGTATTGAATTAAGTTTCTCCCATCAGCCTTCATATATGGAAAAGCATTATATTCATTGGTTCCTACTAACTAGCGTGTAAAAGTTCTTGGATTAGGAAAAAGTTTAATTTTCGCCCTCTTCAGTCTAGGCAAATGGAGTCATGCTGCACTGGTTTTGTATCTCGGACTGTTGCCGAAGCGTGGGCTCAAGTGGCAAAAGAGGAGGGCATGTAAATTGGGCCAAAACAACTTTGGTGATGCATATTTTTAGGTTTCGTTTCTATGGTGTGGTTTCCTCATTCATCATACCAACAAGTCAAACAACCTTCGTTTCTGAGTCCCAAAACAATTGATATGTTAACAACAGTGGATGGATCAAAACTGGTATTGAATTAAGTTTCTCCCATCGGCCTACATATATGGAAAAGCATTATATTCATTGGCTCTTACTTTCTAGCGTGTACAAATTTTTGGATTAGGAAAAAGTTTAATTTTCGCCCTCTTCAGTCTAGGCAAACTGAGTCATGCTGCGCTGGTTTTGTATCTTGTCCTGACACCGAAGCGTGGGCTTAAGTGGCAGAAGATGAGGGCATGTAAGTTGGGCCAAAACAACTTTGGTGATGCATATTTTTGGGGTTTCTTTCCTATGGTGTGGTTTCCTCATTCATCATACCAACAAGTCCAACAACCCTCGATTCCGAGTCCCACAACAATTGATATGTTAACGACAGTGGATGGATCAAAACCTGTATTGAATTAAGTTCCTCCCTTCGGCCTACATATATGGAAAATCGTTATATTCAATGGTTCCTACTTACTAGCGTGTACAAGTTTTGGGATTAGGAAAAAGTTTAATTTTCGCCCTCTTCAGTCTACACAAACTAAGTCATGCTGCGTTGGTTTTGTATCTCGGACTGATGCCGAAGCGTGGGCTCACATGGCAGAAGAGGAGGGCATGTAAGTTGGGCCAAAACAACTTTGGTGATGCATATTTTTGAGGTTTCTTTCCTATGGTGTGGATTCATCATACCAACAAGTCCAACAACCCTGATTTCCCAGTCCCACAACAATTGATATGTTAACAACAGTGGATGGATCAAAACTGGTATTGAATTAAGTTTCTCCCATCGGCCTACATATATGGAAAAGCATTGTATTCATTGGTTCTTACTTACTAGCGTGTACAAGTGTTCGGATTAGGAAAAAGTTTAATTTTCGCCCTCTTCAGTCTAGGCAAACTGAGTCATGCTGCGCTGGTTTTGTATCTCGTCCTGATACCGAAGCGTGGGCTTAAGTGGCAGAAGATGAGGGCATGTAAGTTGGGCCAAAACAACTTTGGTGATGCATATTTTTGGGGTTTCTTTCCTACGGTGTGGTTTCCTCATTCATCATACCAACAAGTCAAACAACCTTCATTTCTGAGTCCCAAAACAATTGATATGATAACAATAGTGGATGGATCAAAACTGGTATTGAATTAAGTTTCTCCCATCGGCCTACATATATGGAAAAGCATTATATTCATTGGCTCTTACTTTCTAGCGTGTACAAGTTTTTGGATTAGGAAAAGGTTTAATTTTCGCCCTCTTCAGTCTAGGCAAACTGAGTCATGCTGCGCTGGTTTTGTATCTCGTCCTGACACCGAAGCGTGGGCTTAAGTGGCAGAAGATGAGGGCATGTAAGTTGGGCCAAAACAACTTTGGTGATGCATATTTTTGGGGTTTCTTTCCTATGGTGTGGTTTCCTCATTCATCATACCAACAAGTCCAACAACCCTCGATTCCGAGTCCCACAACAATTGATATGTTAACAACAGTGGATGGATCAAAACCTGTATTGAATTAAGTTCCTCCCTTCGGCCTACATATATGGAAAATCGTTATATTCAATGGTTCCTACTTACTAGCGTGTACAAGTTTTGGGATTAGGAAAAAGTTTAATTTTCGCCCTCTTCAGTCTACGCAAACTAAGTCATGCTGCGTTGGTTTTGTATCTCGGACTGATGCCGAAGCGTGGGCTCACGTGGCAGAAGAGGAGGGCATGTAAGTTGGGCCAAAACAACTTTGGTGATGCATATTTTTGAGGTTTCTTTCCTATGGTGTGGATTCATCATACCAACAAGTCCAGCAACCCTCATTTCCCAGTCCCACAACAATTGATATGTTAACAACAGTGGATGGATCAAAACTGGTATTGAATTAAGTTTCTCCCATCGGCCTACATATATGGAAAAGCATTATATTCATTGGTTCTTACTTACTAGCGTGTACAAGTTTTCGGATTACGAAAGAGTTTAATTTTCGCCCTCTTCAGTCTAGGCAAACTGAGTCATGCTGTGCTGGTTTTGTATCTCATCCTGATGCCGAAGCGCGGGCTCAAGTGGCAGAAGAAGAGGGCATGTAAGTTGGGCCAAAACAACTTTGGTGATGCATATTTTTGGGGTTTCCTTCCTATGGTGTGGTTTTCTCATTCATCATACCAACCAGTCCAACATCCCTCGATTCCGAGTCCCACAACAATTGATATGTTAACAACAGTGGATGGATCAAAACCTGTATTGAATTAAGTTTCTCCCATCAGCCTACATATATGGAAAAGCATTATATTCATTGGTTCCTGCTTACTAGCGTGTACCAGTTTTTGGATTAGGAAAAAGTTTAATTTTCGCCCTTTTCAGTCTAGGCAAGCAGAGTCATGCTGCACTGGTTTTGTGTCTCAGACTGTTGCTGAAGCGTGGGCTCAAGTGGCAGAAGAGGAGGGCATGTAAATTTTGCCAAAACAACTTTGGTGATGCATATTTTTGAGGTTTCGTTCCTATGGTGTGGTTTCCTCATTCATCTTCCCAACAACTCCAACAACCCTCGATTCTGAGTCCCACCACATTTGATATGTTAATAACAGCGGATGGATCAAAACCTGTATTGAATTAAGTTTCTCCCATCAGCCTTCATATATGGAAAAGCATTATATTCATTGGTTCCTACTAACTAGCGTGTAAAAGTTCTTGGATTAGGAAAAAGTTTAATTTCAGTCTAGGCAAATGGAGTCATGCTGCACTGGTTTTGTATCTCGGACTGTTGCCGAAGCGTGGGCTCAAGTGGCAAAAGAGGAGGGCATGTAAATTGGGCCAAAACAACTTTGGTGATGCATATTTTTAGGTTTCGTTTCTATGGTGTGGTTTCCTCATTCATCATACCAACAAGTCAAACAACCTTCGTTTCTGAGTCCCAAAACAATTGATATGTTAACAACAGTGGATGGATCAAAACTGGTATTGAATTAAGTTTCTCCCATCGGCCTACATATATGGAAAAGCATTATATTCATTGGCTCTTACTTTCTAGCGTGTACAAATTTTTGGATTAGGAAAAAGTTTAATTTTCGCCCTCTTCAGTCTAGGCAAACTGAGTCATGCTGCGCTGGTTTTGTATCTTGTTCTGACACCGAAGCGTGGGCTTAAGTGGCAGAAGATGAGGGCATGTAAGTTGGGCCAAAACAACTTTGGTGATGCATATTTTTGGGGTTTCTTTCCTATGGTGTGGTTTCCTCATTCATCATACCAACAAGTCCAACAACCCTCGATTCCGAGTCCCACAACAATTGATATGTTAACGACAGTGGATGGATCAAAACCTGTATTGAATTAAGTTCCTCCCTTCGGCCTACATATATGGAAAATCGTTATATTCAATGGTTCCTACTTACTAGCGTGTACAAGTTTTGGGATTAGGAAAAAGTTTAATTTTCGCCCTCTTCAGTCTACACAAACTAAGTCATGCTGCGTTGGTTTTGTATCTCGGACTGATGCCGAAGCGTGGGCTCACATGGCAGAAGAGGAGGGCATGTAAGTTGGGCCAAAACAACTTTGGTGATGCATATTTTTGAGGTTTCTTTCCTATGGTGTGGATTCATCATACCAACAAGTCCAACAACCCTGATTTCCCAGTCCCACAACAATTGATATGTTAACAACAGTGGATGGATCAAAACTGGTATTGAATTAAGTTTCTCCCATCGGCCTACATATATGGAAAAGCATTGTATTCATTGGTTCTTACTAGCGTGTACAAGTGTTCGGATTAGGAAAAAGTTTAATTTTCGCCCTCTTCTGTCTAGGCAAACTGAGTCATGCTGCGCTGGTTTTGTATCTCGTCCTGATGCCGAAGCGCGGGCTGAAGTGGCAGAAGAAGAGGGCATGTAAGTTGGGCCAAAACAACTTTGGTGATGCATATTTTTGAGGTTTCTTTCCTATGGTGTGTTTTCCTCATTCATCATTCCAACATGTCCAACAACCCTCGATTCTGAGCCCCACAACAATTGATATGTTACCAACAGTGGATGGATCAAAACCTGTATTGAATTATGTTTCTCCCATCGGCCTACATATATGGAAAAGCATTATATTCATTGGATCCTACTTACTAGCGTGTACAAGTTTTCGGATTAGGAAAAAGTTTAATTTTTCCCCTCTTCAGTCTAGGCAAAATGAGTCATGCTGCGCTGGTTTTGTATGTCGGCCTGATACAGAAGCATGGGCTCACGTGGCAGAAGAGGAGGGCTTGTAAGTTGGGCCAAAACAACTTTGGTGATGCATATTTTTGAGGTTTCGTTCCTATGGTGTGGTTTTCTCATTCATCTTCCCAACAAGTCCAACAACCCTCGATTCCGAGTCTCACAACATTTGATATGTTAACAACAGCGGATGGATCAAAACCTCTACTGAATTAAGTTTGTCCCATCGGCCTACATATATGGAAAAGCATTATATTCATTGGTTCCTGCTTACTAGCGTGTACAAGTTCTTGGATTAGGAAAAAGTTTAATTTTCGCCCTCTTCAGTCTAGGCAAACGGAGTCATGCTGCACTGGTTTTGTGTCTCGGATTGTTGCTGTAGCGTGGGCTCAAGTGGCAGAAGAGGAGGGCATGTAAATTTTGCCAAAACAATTTTGGTGATGCATATTTTTGAGGTTTCGTTCCTATGGTGTGGTTTCCTCATTCATCTTCCCAACAAGTCCAACAACCCTCGATTCCGAGTCCCACAATAATTGATATATTAACAACAGTGGTTGGGTCAAAACTGGTGTTGAATTGAGTTTCTCCCATCGGCCAACATATATGGAAAAGCATTATATTCATTGGTTCTTACATACTAGCGTGTACAAGTTTTCGGATTAGGAAAAAGTTTAATTTTCGCCCTCTTCAGTCTAGGCAAACTGAGTCATGCTGCGCTGGTTTTGTATCTCGTCCTGATGCCAAAGCGTGGGCTCAAGTGGCAGAAGATGAGGGCATGTAAGTCGGGCCACAACAACTTTGGTGATGCATATTTTTGAGGTTTCTTTCCTATGGTGTGGTTTCCTCATTCATCATACCAACAAGTCCAACAACCCTCGATTCCGAGTCCCACAACAATTGATATGCTAACAACTGTGGATGGAACAAAACCTGTGTTGAATTAAGTTTCTCCCATCGGCCTACATATATGGAAAAGCATTATATCCATTGGTTCTTACTTACTAGCGTGTACAAGTTTTCGGATTAGGAAAAGTTTAATTTTTGCCCTCTTCAGTCTAGGCAAACTGAGTCATGCTATGCAGGTTTTGTATATCATCCTGATGCCGAAGCGCGGGCTCAAGTGGCAAAAGAAGAGGGCATGTAAGTTGGTCCAAAACAACTTTGGTGATGCATATTTTTGAGGTTTCTTTCCTATGGTGTGTTTTCCTCATTCATCATTCCAACATGTCCAACAACCCTCGATTCTGAGCCCCACAACAATTGATATGTTAACAACAGTGGACAGATCAAAACCTGTACTGAATTAAGTTTCTCCCGTCAGCCTACATATATGGAAAAGCATTACATTCATTGGTTCCTACTTAGTAGCGTGTACAAGTTTTCGGATTAGGAAAAAGTTTAATTTTCGCCCTCTTCTGTCTAGGCAAACTGAGTCATGCTGCGTTGGTTTTCTATTTCGGACTGATGCCAAAGCATGGGCTCACGTGGCAGAAGAGGAGGGCATGTTAGTTGGGCCAAAACAACTTTGGTGATGTATATTATTGAGGTTTCGTTCCTATGGTGTGGTTTTCTCATTCATCTCCCCAACAAGTCCAACAACCCTCGATTCCGAGTCCCACAACATTTGATATGTTAACAACAGCGGATGGATCAAAACCTGTATTGAATTAAGTTTCTCCCATCGGCCTACATATATGGAAAAGCATTATATTCATTGGTTCCTGCTTACTAGCGTGTACAAGTTTTTGGATTAGGAAAAAGTTTAATTTTCGCCCTCTTCAGTCTAGGCAAACGGAGTCATGCTGCACTGGTTTTGTGTCTCGGACTGTTGCTGAAGCGTGGGCTCAAGTGGCAGAAGAGGAGGGCATGTAAATTTGGCCAAAACAACTTTGGTGATGCATATTTTTAAGGTTTCGTTCCTATGGTGTGGTTTCCTCATTCATCTTCCCAACAAGTCCAACAACCCTCGATTCTGAGTCCCACAACAATTGATATGTTAACAACAGTGGATGGGTCAAAACTGGTGTTGAATTGAGTTTCTCCCATCGGCCTACATATATGGAAAAGCATTATATTCATTGGTTCTTACTTACTAGCGTGTACAAGATTTCGGTTTAGGAAAAAGTTTAATTTTCGCCCTCTTCATTCTAGACAAGCTGAGTCATGCTGCGCTGGCTTTGTATCTCGTCCTGATGCCAAAGCAAGGGCACAAGTGGCAGAAGATGAGGGCATGTAAGTCGGGCCACAACAACTTTGGTGATGCATATTTTTGAGGTTTCTTTCCTATGGTGTGGTTTCCTCATTCATCTTCCCAACAAGTCCAACAACCCTCGATTCCGAGTCCCACAACAATTGATATGTTAACAACAGTGGATGAAACAAAACCTGTATTGAATTAAGTTTCTCCCATCGGCCTACATATATGGAAAAGCATTATATCCATTGGTTCTTACTTACTAGCGTGTACAAGTTTTCGGATTAGGAAAAAGTTTAATTTTCGCCCTCTTCAGTCTAGGCAAACTGAGTCATGCTATGCTGGTTTTGTACCTCATCTTGATGCCGAAGCGCGGGCTCAAGTGGCAGAAGAAGAGGGCATGTAAGTTGGGCCAAAACAACTTTGGTGATGCATAGTTTTGAGGTTTCTTTCCTATGGTGTGTTTTCCTCATTCATCATTCCAACATGTCCAACAACCCTCGATTCTGAGCCCCACAACAATTGATATGTTAACAACAGTGGACAGATCAAAACCTGTATTGAATTAAGTTTCTCCCATCGGCCTACATATATGGAAAAGCATTATATTCATTGGTTCCTACTTACTAGCGTGTACAAGTTTTCGGAATAGTAAAAAGTTTAATTTTCGCCCTCTTCAGTCTAGGCAAACTGAGTCATGCTGCGTTGGTTTTGTATTTCGGACTGATGCCGAAGCATGGGCACACGTGGCAGAAGAGGAGGGCATGTAGGTTGGGCCAAAACAACTTTGGTGATGCATATTTTTGACGTTTCGTTCCTATGGTGTGGTTTTCTCATTCATCTTCCCAACAAGTCCAACAACCCTCGATTCCGAGTCCCACGACAATTGATATCTTAACAACAGTGGATGGGTCAAAACTGGTGTTGAATTGAGTTTCTCCCATCGGCCTACATATATGGAAAAGTATTATATTCACTGGTTCTTACTTACTAGCGTGTACAAGTTTTCGGATTAGGAAAAAGTTTAATTTTCGCCCTCTTCAGTCTGGGTAAACTGAGTCATACTGTGTGGTTTTGTATCTCGTCCTGATGCCGAAGCGTGGGCTCAAGTGGCAGAAGATGAGGGCATGTAAGTCGGGCCAAAACTACTTTGGTGATGCATATTTTTGAGGTTTCTTTCCTATGGTGTGGTTTCCTCATTCATCTTCCCAACAAGTCCAACAACCCTCGATTCCGAGTCCCACAACAATTGATATGTTAACAACAGTGGATGGAACAAAACCTGTATTGAATTAAGTTTCTCCCATCGGCCTACATATATGGAAAAGCATTATATCCATTGGTTCTTACTTACTAGCATGTACAAGTTTTCGGATTAGGAAAAAGTTTAATTTTTGCCCTCTTCAGTCTTGGCAAACTGAGTCATGCTATGCTGGTTTTGTACCTCATCCTGATGCCGAAGAGCGGGCTCAAGTAGCAGAAGAAGAGGGCATGTAAGTTGGGCCAAAACAACTTTGGTGATGCATATTTTTGAGGTTTCTTTCCTATGGTGTGTTTTCCTCATTCATCATTCCAACATGTTGTGGCGGAACCGCCCTGCTTAATCCAGACTAAGCACACCTGCCACCTCTGGCTCACAGTGCACTTAGGCCGGACTAAACCCGGTAGTCCGTCGAGCTACCCGAAGGGCACTCGATGTAACCATCGCCCGAGGATACCGACATCACACACATTCAGCCCTCGAAAGAGCCACAACAGATTACATCATCACAACAGTTGAAGTAGAGAATAAGTAGACTTAGTTTACAAACCGAAGATAAATAGTCAAATACATGTTCAAATATAGCGGAAGCGAAGTGAAAATATACATGTATAGATACATATAGCGGAAGCGTTCAAAACATCTCACAGCGGAAATAAAACTCAACTAGTCTTCAAGTAGAGATAAACAAGGCGAGTAGCACCGAGCCCACCGGTTCTACCACCTCCAACATAGATATCCGGATGTCGTCAGCACCTGTAATTCAAAAGTGGGGGCAAACCCTGAGTACTAATTACTCAGTAGGACTTAATGGACGGGGCTTACGGCTGACGCAAAGCCTGCTTACTAATCATGTGGATCCTTAGCTGTTGATTCTTAAACCAAGTCATGTTGACATAAGATAGCAGGATTTGACAGCTGCTATTCATTAATCATGAAGATCATTTATAGCCTATAGTAAATACTTGCAGAAAGTAAAACACAACACATGTCCCGTTCCAAGATTCATAGCACTTCCATCACACCCCTGGGAGTAGCCGTCTCAGGAGCGTTACCACGGTACGTCGGGTCAGCCCTCCCTCGACTCCAAAGCATCTCCCAAATCCATCGACCTCCTACTAGTGGACGGGCAGCACCAGGAATAAGGGAACGGATCATATACATCCAAGCATGTTGTAATAGAGAAACATGATTATAAACATAAAGTATTTGGATTATTACTACGTTCGGACGTCAAAGGCATTGGCATTCTCACACCTGGTGAGCATCAGCGATTCGAATCGATTTGTTAATTCCCGGGAATAACTAGAAGCACCAGGATGGCATATGCTTACTAACTCCCAGCGTTCCACATATGCTTCTCCCATCTCCACTTGTCCCATCCCAAGTTCGATTCAATCCTTCCGTTGTTCCCAGGTTGTGCTGTCTTAGGAGCGATACCACGGTCACGTCGGGTCAGCCCTCCCTCGACTACAAGCTCCCCAAGGTGTCACAGTAGGAGTCTGTCTCTGTTCTTCGGATGGCACAAGTAAGCTTTCACCGGTCCATTATCCTGGATAAGCACTCTATCAATGTTATGCCGATCAGCAGGCGAACAGCGAACGGGCCTTATGCGACTCGGGCGGAGTCCAGTGCACCATACCATAATCCATAAATAACTCAATAAATCTCCGCCTGGTCTCCATTTAAATCAGAAGCATATATAACAACTTACCTCAGTGAGATTTCTGTAAGTTTTTGAAATCACCTACGCGACGAGTGACTCCATTCACCCGTGTCTACTCGTACCTAGCATTACTAGGCACTCGTCCTACGAACTCTAGGTGTAGGTTCTAGGGCCAGGGCGGCCAGGATATCTAATGCAGTTGGTTCCAATCAACTCCTGATGCATATGCCTAATCATTAAGACAAAAGATGTTTGCTGGGTATAGTATGGTCCTGCCTACCTTTGCTTGATCTTAAGAAAACCAACAAACTAAACTAAGTTAGTTTGCCGGGTTGTGAGGCTTTGCCCCAGGCAACCCCTTGAAACAGGTACGGATGAAATCAGCGACCCTTCGTCTTCAGGTTGGGGAAAGACCAACTCCTGGTGAAATCCGTTGTATGGCTTCTCGATCAAGAGTGGCTCTTGTGTTGATCCTTGTTTCGCGGAATCTATATGCATGGTATAATATGCAAGTGAGTGCAAGAGAATGCAAAAACATGCAATAGGTACAAGTTATATGTATGATATGGTGCGATAACGAGTGCTACGAATGCAATTGTATATACGAGGTGCAATGATACATAATGCATGCCAAGTAGCTTGTGACGAATTTATTCGGTTACTCTCAATTTAAACACATTCCATAATAAGAAAACAACTTTCCTAAGAAATCATACAGCCCACTGCTAAGAAATCGTGCAAACCATCGCCACATTTTATCTTTGAAGTTATTAGGAATAATTGTTCTATATGTGTACACAGTCCCTATCAAATGAAATGAAGTTGTCCCTTAAAGTTAAACATATACATGCAATTTAATGGACACGCTACCTTTATGAATAAAATGCACTCATAAGTTCATGTAATTAGAAAACTCCAATCGATCTCAAATCTTTACCACATGCAGCAACATACTCCATAACGCTACTAGATTTTTCCCAAAATTTTCCTAGCAGTTTAAATTCACGTTTTCCTATTATTTAGTTAAACATGTGACACTTTATTATTTTCAAAACACCATTCAAACTTTACATGCAACGTCTCAAACTTTACCCGCAAGCTACCCATACTATATAAAGTACATGAAAAATACTAGAGGTCATATTTGAGCATCTTTTATATAGCCTTCATTTTCCAAGTTAATTAAACACACAAATCACATGCACAAGGGCAAAACAGTAATTAACCAGCCAATGCTAGGGCTACCAAAAATCACACAGTACCTAGATGCCATAACAAAGCTACTGTCTGAGTTTCATGATTTTTGGAGTTCATTTGGTCCACTTTTACCATTTATTTACCTACACCATGCACGCACTAAACTAGGGGCAAAATAGTCTTTTTACACATCTACATCATACCTATCCTGTAGAGCTACTCAAGAGGAGTCCATAGCCACTGAGTTTGTCCATTTTGGATTTTTCTATGAATTGTTATGAATTTCTAAAGTTCACAGCTAAATTAAATGCATTTAAATGGAAAACATTTGAATCTGGGGGCTATAACGTAATTCACCATAGATTCCAGGGGCCTGAGAGAAAGATTGCTTAGACTCAGTGAATAGTGCGTGAGAATACTCCTAAGCCTGGGGTTAGATCTGCAAAATGCAACCGCTCGGGTTAAAAGGCGAAACCCTAATAGATCTAGGGGGTTATGCGTAAGATTCACAAGACACAATAAACGGTGGCAAAAATAGAAAAGTGAGGGAGGGCTTTTCTGCAAACATGACGGCTCCGTCTTCTACCTCGGGCCAGAAACGATGGCGCGGCGACGGCGGCGTTCCCAGGCGCGGTGCGGCGCGTAGAGGCGGGGACTTGGAGCCGAGGTGAGGTCGCGACGTGGGCGAGGTCTCGGGGACTCCGTTCCCTAAGATCTCGTTGTTCGGGGTGGCGTGGTCGAGCGGCGCGGGGTGGTGAACCGAAGAGGCCACGGCGCGACGGAGTGCGGCGACCGCGGCTCAATCCGCCGGCTCCGGTGAGGGGAAGGGCCACGGGGTGGTGCGCCGGTTGCGCGGGGAGATGGGGAAGCCGCTGGGGTTGAAGTGGAGGTGCGGGAAGGGCCGGGAGATGGCCTTCCACGGCGAGGGCCGGCGGCGATGGTGGCCGTGGGGTGCGCTCGCGGGGAAGAGGGCTAGAGGCACCGGCGGCGGACGAGAGTTTGGTGGAAAGGTGGCGGACGGTGAGGCGAGCGCGAGGCGCTCCTCGGCGGGGCGAGAGGCGGCTCGAGGCGGCGGGTGCCGTGAGCTCACCGCGGCGGCAACGGCGGCGGGCACACTGCGCCCGGGAGGGAGAGGCGGAGGGAGGCGACGAGGCCTAGCTCGTTGGACGTGGAGGGCGGAGGCGGAGATGATAGCGGTGATCTGGGGGCGCGAGGAGCGGCGGAGCGGCCGGCGTGAGCTCGGCTCCGAGCTTCGGTAATGGCGGGCCGTGGAGCTCTGAGCGGGAGGAATAGGCGAGGGAGAGGGGGCGAATGAGAGAGTGAGGCGGGGTTGAGGGCGTGGAGACGGCCTGGAAAACGTCCAGGTGCAGAGGGGTCGAGGAGGACCGAGCGCGGCGTCGGCTTCGGCCGGCGTCGGCCACGCGCGGCGCGGGCAGGACGCGAGCGCCGCGTGCGCGCGAGGGAGAGGAGGAGGAGAAAGGTGGCACGGGGGTGGACTCGGTCCATAGACCGCGTGACACTGACCAGTGGGACCGGTGGGGGGGATGACCTTCGGGTGCGTGGACTGGGTGCGCGGAGACGCGGAAACGGTGGGGTCCACCGGACCGGATTTCCAATCCCGCCGCGGGAATCCGGCGCGGGTCTGTTCAGTGGGGCCCACTTGTCATAGAGACAGAAGAAAACCAAAAATCCCGAAAATGGAAAAATCCCAGTTTGACCAGGGAATAGGTTTCTGAACTTCGCCCATTTGACCAACCTCGGAGCCGAATTTGACAAAACCCCAATTGGATGAAGTGTTCTAAATTTGTTCCTCTACATTTCTCTTATAAACTTGTATACCATGTTATATTCAAAAATTTGGTGTAGATTTGAAATTTATCTGCTGACCAAGGTTTGACCAATAGAACCTTCCAGCATAGAAATTCTAAATGTATATTTTCTAGACACTTTCACAAAAGAAGTTTTATACCAATGTTGTTCACAATTTAATTATCTACAACTTATTCAATTGGAGTTTTGCAAGATTATGGCTGTAGACCTGTTTAAATTTGAAATTACTAAACAAATCAAGTTTGGGCAGAAAACACATACAGACAGAAAAAGACCCAAATCTCTATGCAAACCTTCATGCATGTCAAAGCACCAATTACCAAAGTTGATCATCATCAAATTATCTACAAGTTTGTTAATATGAGTTTCACCCAATTCTAACTAGAATCAAAGTTATGGGCTCAATTACAGAGACATATATGCAGAAAACAGGTTTTAACAAGTGGCAGTTCAACCAAATTTGAACTAGGGCTCAAATGCATGTCATTGTATGATGCATCATGATGAATGTTGCATGTATGATGAATGATTATGCACTTGAGATGCCGGAGCATCACAACCCACCCCCCTTAAAGAAATCTCGTCCCGAGATTTTTGATGTGCTGTGGGTGGATAAGTTATACGAGAAGAAAGTGCATCGTGTATGAATTTGAAATTTTTAAACTGCGGTGACGTACTCAATTCGTATTAGATGGAAGAAATCCGGGGTATCTAGTTTGCAAAAATTCTTCTTGTTCCCACATCGCTTCTTCTTCGGAGTGGTTACTCCACTGCACTTTGTAGAAGTTAATAGCTCTTCGCCGCGTAGCTCTTTGCTTTTGGTCAAGGATCTTTATGGGGTGCTCTTCATAAGTGAGGTCCGGTTCAATCTGAATTTGAGATGTATCAATTTCGTCTTCTGGAACTCGTAAGCACTTCTTTAGTTGCGAGACATGGAACACATCATGGACCGCAGCAAGGTGTGGAGGTAGCTCTAACCGATAAGCAACTGATCCACATCGTTCGGTGATCTTGAATGGTCCAACGTACCTTGGCGCTAACTTTCCTTTTACCCCAAACCGATGTACGCCTTTCATCGGTGACACCCGAAGGTACACGTGATCGCCCTCTCCAAAAACTAAGGGTCTTCTCCTCTTATCAAAGTAACTTTTCTGCCGTGACTGGGCTCTCTTCAAATTGTTGTGTATCATCTTTACTTGTGCTTCAGCTCGTGTTACCAAATCCGGGCCAAAAGTGACCCGCTCTCCAGGTTCAGACCAATTGAGTGGAGTTCTACATCTTTTACCATATAAGGCTTCGAAAGGAGCCATCTCTAAGCTCTTTTGATAGCTGTTGTTGTAAGCAAATTCCGCCAAAGGAAGGCACTCGTCCCACTTGGTGGAATAGGTCATAGCGCAAGCTCTCAGCATATCCTCTAGTATCTGATTCACCCTTTCTACTTGGCCACTGGTTTGAGGGTGGTATGCCGAACTACGAATCAATTTGGTTCCAAGAGCATGTTGCAGTTGCTCCCAGAAGCGAGATACAAACAACGAGCCGCTGTCCGAGGTGATGGTCAGTGGAACACCGTGCAAGGAGACAATTCTTGCTATGTAAAGTTCAGCATAGGTCTTGGCATGATAAATTGTTTTTACCGGAATGAAGTGAGCTGACTTTGTGAATCGGTCAATAATCACCCATATGGAATCATACCCCTTCTGTGTGCGGGGTAGACCTACAATGAAATCCATATGTACATCTTCCCACTTCCATGCTGGGACTGCCAGTGGCTGGAGCAAACCAGCAGGCTTTAGGTGATCGGCTTTAACTCTCTGACATATGTCGCACTCGGACACATATTTGGCGATCTCCCGTTTCATGCGAGTCCACCAAAACTTCTGTTTCAGGTCTTGGTACATCTTATTACTGCCTGGGTGCATAGTGAACAGGGATGTGTGGGCTTCATCGAGTATCTTCTTTCTTAATTCCATGTCCTTAGGTACAACTAAGCGATTCTTAAACCAAAGGACACCCTGCTCATCAAGTGTGAAACAGGCTTTCTGCTTATCACTTATGCCCTCACGGATATGTACCATGCCCTTGTCTTGCTTTTGTGCTGCAATGACTAGATCTTTTATTGTTGGTTCAATGATGAGGCTATAGAGCTCAGCATGCTGCTCTGTAGGCATTTCAATCTCGTCTATTTCACAGCATAGTACTCTCACTGTTGGACGTGCCTCAATGAAGTTGCAATGAGCCTTGCGGCTTAACGCGTCTGCTACTACATTTGCTTTGCCGGGATGGTAATGAATCTCTAAGTCGTAGTCCTTTATTAACTCCAACCACCGTCGTTGCCTCATATTCAATTCTGGTTGCGTGAGGATATATTTGAGGCTCTTGTGGTCAGTGTATATGTGGCAAGTGTTGCCTAGCAGATAGTGTCTCCAAATCTTCAATGCGTGCGCAACTGCTGCTAGCTCAAGATCATGTGTTGGGTAGTTGGCTTCATGTTTTCTTAGTTGGCGTGAGGCGTAGGCAATTACTCTACCTTCCTGCATCAACACACAGCCCAGCCCATTGCCGGAGGCATCACAATACACATCAAATGGTTTAGTAACGTCCGGTTGTGCTAGTACTGGTGCTGATGTTAACAGTTTCTTCAAAGTTTGAAAGGCTTCTTCACAATTTGAGCTCCATAGGTATTTGGCATTTTTCTTCGTTAGTGAGGTCATTGGCTTTGCAGTTTTGGAGAAGTCCTTAATGAAGCGGCGGTAGTAGCCCGCTAAACCAAGGAAACTCCAAATCTCAGTCACCGTCTCGGGTTGCTTCCAATTTAGAACATCTTTTACCTTGCTAGGATCAACTGCTACCCCCTTCTCAGACAGAATGTGACCCAAGAAACTCACTTCTTTCAGCCAAAAAGCACACTTGCTGAATTTGGCATAGAGCTTGTGCTCTCTAAGCCGCGTGAGTACAATCTTCAAGTGCTCTTCGTGTTCTTTTTCACCCTTGGAATAAATTAGTATGTCATCGATGAATACTACCACAAACTTGTCAAGTTCGTTCATGAATACCGAATTCATCATGTACATGAAGAAAGCCGGTGCATTGGTTAACCCAAAAGACATGACCAAATACTCGTATAAACCATATCTGGTCGAGAAAGCTGTCTTGGGTATGTCTTCTTCTCTGATCTTTATTTGATAGTAGCCAGACCTTAGATCAATTTTTGAAAAGACTTTAGCTCCAGCTAACTGATCAAACAAAATATCAATGTGTGGCAAAGGGTATTTGTTCTTGATGGTGACAGCATTCAAGGGCCGGTAATCAACACATAGCCTTTTACCACCTTGGTCCTTCTTTTCAACAAAGAGGGCTGGGCAACCCCAAGGTGAAGAGCTTGGGCGAATAAACCCTTTGTCCAACTGTTCTTGCAATTGTACTTTCAGTTCTCTTAATTCATCAGGCGCCATTCTGTATGGTCTCCTAGAGACAGGTGCTGTGCCTGGGACTAGGTCTATCTTGAATTCAACATCTCTATCTGGGGGAAGTCCTGGAAGTTCCTCCGGAAACACATCTGGATAGTCGCAGACTACTGGGATCTTTGCAAGTGCTTGTACGTCTCCTTGAGCATCTACGACATTTACCGTGTGAAGCATATTTTTATGAAGTGGCACGTGAATGACTACGTCTGTGCCGCTGCTTGAGCATAACTGAACTGATCTACTTCCCACATCTATTTTCGCATTGTGTTGTTTCAGCCAATTCATCCCAAGAATAATATCAATCCCTAGCTGTGGGAGTACCAGAGAATTGATGAACAACTTCTCCCTTCCTACTTGCAAACATAAGTCTCTTACCATGTGATTGGTGATTATAGCTGACCCTGCAGCTGAAATGTGGTAGTCCTGCTTCAACTCAATAATATCATACCCCTGTTTCAGTGCATATGCTTCGCTGATAAAAGTGAAGGATGCTCCCGAATCAAACAACACAACCGTAGGGTTAGTGTTGACCAGAAAGGTGCCTGCCAGGACAGGTTCACTTTCTGGAACTTGCTCCAGCTGGCTGTACTGCAATTGGCCCATCTTCGGGGTTGGTTTCTTCCCTTCGCTCAGTGGTACTACTCCCTGAGTCTTTTGTGGTGTGCGGCAAGTTCGACTAGTATGCCCGGCTTTCCCACACTTGGTGCATGGGTGGCCGATGCCTCGAGTTGTAGGCGGCACTGAAATAGGTGGATGCGGTGGTACATCGTAGGGTGACGGTTGTTGTTGAGTCCCACTGGGTTGCTCTTGCTGCTGGGGCATGTCAATATAGTATATGTGCGGCGGTGGGCGATGTATGACCCGCTGCCGCTGAGATGAACCCGATGGAGGTGTGCTTGCAATTCTCTTCTTCCGCTGATCCTCGTGGGCCCGCCTAAGGCGATCCTCCATATCGATGGCGGCATCTACCAGCTGGGTGAAGCTGTCGTAGCTGCGCCCCAAATGAGTCAGCAGAGTGGGGTCGAATCCATCCAGCAGACGGGTAGCCCTACGTGGGTCAGTGTCGACGTCTCCAGGGGAGTACTGCGACAGGCGGATGAAAGCTTCCACGTATTCGAGTACCGACATGTCACCTTGACGGAGTGCACGGAACTCCCGTTGCTTGAGCTCGATGAGGCTAGGCGGGAGATAGTGAGCCCGAAAAGCCACACGGAACTCATCCCACGCGACCTGGTGCCCGGCTGGTTGCATTGCCAGGAATGAAGCACACCAGGCCCCCGAGGGACCATGTAGACACTGTGCCGCGAAGCGAGCTTTCTGTTGCTCAGTGAGTTGGGGTAGTAGGCTAAACTTGGACTCAATGATCCGAAGCCAGTCATCAGCATCCAAGGGATCCGTGGCAGTGGTGAAGATTGGCGGTTGGAGCGCCGCAAATTCAGTGTAACTGATCTCTTGCGGGTTGCGCCGTTGTTGCTCTTGAACGAGCAGGTTGATGATTTGACCTTGCTGAGCGACCAGAGCAGCCAACTCAGGAGGGAATTGTGCCCCATGGGCAGCCCCTTGTGTAGACGTCTCCGGTGGAGTAACCATCTACATGAATGAGGCCAAAAGTGATTAGTTCAACAACTTTTAATGCAACCAATGCGGTGATAAAAAGACTATAGCACCATAATTACGTTCTGAATACATGAAAGCATGTAAGTGAATCAGAATAACTTGATTGCACATAAAGTGTTAGCCATTATCTTATAGGTCTGGACAATCGTTTATACTAATGGAAAGCTTGTGCGTTGTTTTGGATATGGGACGACACTCCTATCCATTTGACTAGGACAACGGTGCAAGGTCTATTTACTAGCTGCAGGTATACGTGACTTCAGGTTGCAAGCCGGAACCAAAGCTTCAATTCAACCCTAAGGGTCTCTCCTTAAGGCTTTTAATTTATCAGGGTGAAATAGGTTCCTAAAATTTGATGTTTCTCATTAGTGAAACGTGCAAAAGTTGGCTTAACTCACGATTTATTCCATTTGTCTTTTATTGATATCCCCAGAATGATAACAAAAGATACATGATGCATGTTTCGTCCTGTTCGGTCTCACATCACACATCCTATATATTATATATATAGCTAGCGATAATTCGGTGACATATATGCACGTCTCTCCTTAATGCAACTAGTCGTTCTCTAGTCGTTCCTAGTTTCGCACGTGGTTAGTGTACCTGCAGAAGAATGCATGCTCATACATTACCACCTAGTGTGGCATCCACGCGTGACCGCTGCGTGGACAACGTTGGTGGGCCGATGCACCTTTTCCTCAAAGCCTGACTTTCCTCCAGTACTGGGGATTGTCGAGAAAAAGGTGGATCCCAAAACCAAATGTAAGTGTGGTGGGTATGAAAGCATCCAAAGCATGCCCACCACCCTTAAAGAGCTTTTACTACGGGGCATGAATGCAGGGCTTACAACTATTCGCAAATCCCAATAGCTTCCACCAGTACTGGGGACAGCTATGGCCAAAAAGTTGCTTCCCAAAGTGTCGAAAATGCATATGAGTTCTATCTAGGTCAGAATGTCAGTGATGTCACCTGGATAGCACTAACATCCTTAATATGGGCATATCGCATACTCTCATTTTTGAATTACTTGAAAAGGGCTTTCGAAAATAGTTTTGTAAACCAAAACTTGATGATATAACTGTTGTCTGTGTATGATCGGCTCTGATACCAGCTGTGGCGGAACCGCCCTGCTTAATCCAGACTAAGCACACCTGCCACCTCTGGCTCACAGTGCACTTAGGCCGGACTAAACCCGGTAGTCCGTCGAGCTACCCGAAGGGCACTCGATGTAACCATCGCCCGAGGATACCGACATCACACACATTCAGCCCTCGAAAGAGCCACAACAGATTACATCATCACAACAGTTGAAGTAGAGAATAAGTAGACTTAGTTTACAAACCGAAGATAAATAGTCAAATACATGTTCAAATATAGCGGAAGCGAAGTCAAAATATACATGTATAGATACATATAGCGGAAGCGTTCAAAACATCTCACAGCGGAAATAAAACTCAACTAGTCTTCAAGTAGAGATAAACAAGGCGAGTAGCACCGAGCCCACCGGTTCTACCACCTCCAACATAGATATCCGGATGTCGTCAGCACCTGTAATTCAAAAGTAGGGGCAAACCCTGAGTACTAATTACTCAGTAGGACTTAATGGACGGGGCTTACGGCTGACGCAAAGCCTGCTTACTAATCATGTGGATCCTTAGCTGTTGATTCTTAAACCAAGTCATGTTGACATAAGATAGCAGGATTTGACAGCTGCTATTCATTAATCATGAAGATCATTTATAGCCTATAGTAAATACTTGCAGAAAGTAAAACACAACACATGTCCCGTTCCAAGATTCATAGCACTTCCATCACACCCCTGGGAGTAGCCGTCTCAGGAGCGTTACCACGGTACGTCGGGTCAGCCCTCCCTCGACTCCAAAGCATCTCCCAAATCCATCGACCTCCTACTAGTGGACGGGCAGCACCAGGAATAAGGGAACGGATCATATACATCCAAGCATGTTGTAATAGAGAAACATGATTATAAACATAAAGTATTTGGATTATTACTACGTTCAGACGTCAAAGGCATTGGCATTCTCACACCTGGTGAGCATCAGCGATTCGAATCGATTTGTTAATTCCCGGGAATAACTAGAAGCACCAGGATGGCATATGCTTACTAACTCCCAGCGTTCCACATATGCTTCTCCCATCTCCACTTGTCCCATCCCAAGTTCGATTCAATCCTTCCGTTGTTCCCAGGTTGTGCTGTCTTAGGAGCGATACCACGGTCACGTCGGGTCAGCCCTCCCTCGACTACAAGCTCCCCAAGGTGTCACAGTAGGAGTCTGTCTCTGTTCTTCGGATGGCACAAGTAAGCTTTCACCGGTCCATTATCCCGGATAAGCACTCTAGCAATGTTATGCCGATCAGCAGGCGAACAGCGAACGGGCCTTATGCGACTCGGGCGGAGTCCAGTGCACCATACCATAATCCATAAATAACTCAATAAATCTCCGCCCGGTCTCCATTTAAATCAGAAGCATATATAACAACTTACCTCAGTGAGATTTCTGTAAGTTTTTGAAATCACCTACGCGACGAGTGACTCCATTCACCCGTGTCTACTCGTACCTAGCATTACTAGGCACTCGTCCTACGAACTCTAGGTGTAGGGTCTAGGGCCAGGGCGGCCAGGATATCTAATGCAGTTGGTTCCAATCAACTCCTGATGCATATGCCTAATCATTAAGACAAAAGATGTTTGCTGGGTATAGTATGGTCCTGCCTACCTTTGCTTGATCTTAAGAAAACCAACAAACTAAACTAAGTTAGTTTGCCGGGTTGTGAGGCTTTGCCCCAGGCAACCCCTTGAAACAGGTACGGATGAAATCAGCGACCCTTCGTCTTCAGGTTGGGGAAAGACCAACTCCTGGTGAAATCCGTTGTACGGCTTCTCGATCAAGAGTGGCTCTTGTGTTGATCCTTGTTTCGCGGAATCTATATGCATGGTATAATATGCAAGTGAGTGCAAGAGAATGCAAAAACATGCAATAGGTACAAGTTATATGTATGATATGGTGCGATAACGAGTGCTACGAATGCAATTGTATATACGAGGTGCAATGATACATAATGCATGCCAAGTAGCTTGTGACGAATTTATTCGGTTACTCTCAATTTAAACACATTCCATAATAAGAAAACAACTTTCCTAAGAAATCATACAGCCCATTGCTAAGAAATCGTGCAAACCATCGCCACATTTTATCTTTGAAGTTATTAGGAATAATTGTTCTATATGTGTACACAGTCCCTATCAAATGAAATGAAGTTGTCCCTTAAAGTTAAACATATACATGCAATTTAATGGACACGCTACCTTTATGAATAAAATGCACTCATAAGTTCATGTAATTAGAAAACTCCAATCGATCTCAAATCTTTACCACATGCAGCAACATACTCCATAACGCTACTAGATTTTTCCCAAAATTTTCCTAGCAGTTTAAATTCACGTTTTCCTATTATTTAGTTAAACATGTGACACTTTATTATTTTCAAAACACCATTCAAACTTTACATGCAACGTCTCAAACTTTACCCGCAAGCTACCCATACTATATAAAGTACATGAAAAATACTAGAGGTCATATTTGAGCATCTTTTATATAGCCTTCATTTTCCAAGTTAATTAAACACACAAATCACATGCACAAGGGCAAAACAGTAATTAACCAGCCAATGCTAGGGCTAACAAAAATCACACAGTACCTAGATGCCATAACAAAGCTACTGTCTGAGTTTCATGATTTTTGGAGTTCATTTGGTCCACTTTTACCATTTATTTACCTACACCATGCACGCACTAAACTAGGGGCAAAATAGTCTTTTTACACATCTACATCATACCTATCCTGTAGAGCTACTCAAGAGGAGTCCATAGCCACTGAGTTTGTCCATTTTGGATTTTTCTATGAATTGTTATGAATTTCTAAAGTTCACAGCTAAATTAAATGCATTTAAATGGAAAACATTTGAATCTGGGGGCTATAACGTAATTCACCATAGATTCCAGGGGCCTGAGAGAAAGATTGCTTAGACTCAGTGAATAGTGCGTGAGAATACTCCTAAGCCTGGGGTTAGATCTGCAAAATGCAACCGCTCGGGTTAAAAGGCGAAACCCTAATAGATCTAGGGGGTTATGCGTAAGATTCACAAGACACAATAAACGGTGGCAAAAATAGAAAAGTGAGGTAGGGCTTTTCTGCAAACATGACGGCTCCGTCTTCTACCTCGGGCCAGAAACGATGGCGCGGCGACGGCGGCGTTCCCAGGCGCGGTGCGGCGCGTAGAGGCGGGGACTTGGAGCCGAGGTGAGGTCGCGACGTGGGCGAGGTCTCGGGGACTCCGTTCCCTAAGATCTCGTTGTTCGGGGTAGCGTGGTCGAGCGGCGCGGGGTGGTGAACCGAAGAGGCCACGGCGCGACGGAGTGCGGCGACCGCGGCTCAATCCGCCGGCTCCGATGAGGGGAAGGGCCACGGGGTGGTGCGCCGGTTGCGCGGGGAGATGGGGAAGCCGCTGGGGTTGAAGTGGAGGTGCGGGAAGGGCCGGGAGATGGCCTTCCACGGCGAGGGCCGGCGGCGATGGTGGCCGTGGGGTGCGCTCGCGGGGAAGAGGGCTAGAGGCACCGGCGGCGGACGAGAGTTTGGGGGAAAGGTGGCGGACGGCGAGGCGAGCGCGAGGCGCTCCTCGGCGGGGCGAGAGGCGGCTCGAGGCGGCGGGTGCCGTGAGCTCGCCACGGCGGCAACGGCGGCGGGCACACTGCGCCCGGGAGGGAGAGGCGGAGGGAGGCGACGAGGCCTAGCTCGTTGGACGCGGAGGGCGGAGGCGGAGATGATAGCGGTGATCTGGGGGCGCGAGGAGCGGCGGAGCGGCCTGCGTGAGCTCGGCTCCGAGCTTCGGTAATGGCGGGCCGTGGAGCTCTGAGCGGGAGGAATAGGCGAGGGAGAGGGGGCGAGTGAGAGAGTGAGGCGGGGTTGAGAGCGTGGAGACGGCCTGGAAAACGTCCAGGTGCAGAGGGGTCGAGGAGGACCGAGCGCGGCGTCGGCTTCGGCCGGCGTCGGCCACGCGCGGCGCGGGCAGGACGCGAGCGCCGCGTGCGCCGCGAGGGAGAGGAGGAGGAGAAAGGTGGCACGGGGGTGGACTCGGTCCATAGACCGCGTGACACTGACCAGTGGGACCGGTGGGGGGGATGACCTTCGGGTGCGTGGACTGGGTGCGCGGAGACGCGGAAACGGTGGGGCCCACCGGACCGGATTTCCAATCCCGCCGCGGGAATCCGGCGCGGGTCTGTTCAGTGGGGCCCACTTGTCATAGAGACAGAAGAAAACCAAAAATCCCGAAAATGGAAAAATCCCAGTTTGACCAGGGAATAGGTTTCTGAACTTCGCCCATTTGACCAACCTCGGAGCCGAATTTGACAAAACCCCAATTGGATGAAGTGTTCTAAATTTTTTCCTCTACATTTCTCTTATAAACTTGTATACCATGTTATATTCAAAAATTTGGTGTAGATTTGAAATTTATCTGCTGACCAAGGTTTGACCAATAGAACCTTCCAGCTTAGAAATTCTAAAAGTCTATTTTCTAGACACTTTCACAAAAGAAGTTTTATACCAATGTTGTTCAAAATTTAATTATCTACAACTTATTCAATTGGAGTTTTGCAAGATTATGGCTGTAGACCAGTTTAAATTTGAAATTACTAAACAAATCAAGTTTGGGCAGAAAACACATACAGACAGAAAAAGACCCAAATCTCTATGCAAACCTTCATGCATGTCAAAGCACCAATTACCAAAGTTGATCATCATCAAATTATCTACAAGTTTGTTAATATGAGTTTCACCCAATTCTAACTAGAATCAAAGTTATGGGCTCAATTACAGAGACATATATGCAGAAAACAGGTTTTAACAAGTGGCAGTTCAACCAAATTTGAACTAGGGCTCAAATGCATGTCATTGTATGATGCATCATGATGAATGTTGCATGTATGATGAATGATTATGCACTTGAGATGCCGGAGCATCACACATGTCCAACAACCCTCGATTCTGAGCCCCACAACAATTGATATGTTAACAACAGTGGACAGATCAAAACCTGTATTGAATTAAGTTTCTCCCATCGGCCTACATATACAGAAAAGCATTATATTCATTGGTTCCTACTTACTAGCGTGTACAAGTTGTCGGATTAGTAAAAAGTTTAATTTTCGCCCTCTTCAGTCTAGGCAAACTGAGTCATGCTGCGTTGGTTTTGTATTTCGGACTGATGCCGAAGCATGGGCAAACGTGGTAGAAGAGGAGGGCATGTAAGTTGGGCCAAAACAACTTTGGTGATGCATATTTTTGAGGCTTCGTTCCTATGGTGTGGTTTTCTCATTCATCTTCCCAACAAGTCCAACAACCCTCGATTCCGAGTCCCACAACAATTGATATGTTAACAACAGTGGATGGGTCAAAACTGGTGTTGAATTGTGTTTCTCCCATCGGCCTACATATATGGAAAAGCATTATATTCATTGGTTCTTACTTACTAGCGTGTACCAGTTTTCGGATTAGGAAAAAGTTTAATTTTTGCCCTCTTCAGTTTGGGTAAACTGAGTCATACTGCGTTGTTTTGTATCTCGTCCTAATGGCGAAGCGTGGGCTCAAGCGGCAGAAGATGTGGGCATGTAAGTCGGGCCAAAACTACTTTGGTGATGCATATTTTTGAGGTTTCTTTCCTATGGTGTGGTTTCCTGATTCATCATACCAACAAGTCCAACAACCCTCGATTCCGAGTCCCACAACAATTGATATGTTAACAACAGTGGATGGAACAAAACCTGTATTGAATTAAGTTTCTCCCATCGGCCTACATATATGGAAAAGCATTATATCCATTGGTTCTTACTTACTAGCATGTACAAGTTTTCGGATTAGGAAAAAGTTTAATTTTTGCCCTCTTCAGTCTAGGCAAACTGAGTCATGCTATGCTGGTTTTGTACCTCATCCTGATGCCGAAGCGCGGGCTTAAGTAGCAGAAGAAGAGGGCATGTAAGTTGGGCCAAAACAACTTTGGTGATGCATGTTTTTGAGGTTTCTTTCCTATGGTGTGTTTTCCTCATTCATCATTCCAACATGTCCAACAACCCTCGATTCTGAGCCCCACAACAATTGATATGTTAACAACAGTGGATAGATCAAAACCTGTATTGAATTAAGTTTCTCCCATCGGCCTACATATATGGAAAAGCATTATATTCATTGGTTCCTACTTACTAGCGTGTACAAGTTGTCGGATTAGCAAAAAAGTTTAATTTTCGCCCTCTTCTGTCTAGGCAAACTGAGTCATGCTGCGTTGGTTTTGTATTTCGGACTGATGCCGAAGCATGGGCAAACGTGGTAGAAGAGGAGGGCATGTAAGTTGGGCCAAAACAACTTTGGTGATGCATATTTTTGAGGCTTCGTTCCTATGGTGTGGTTTTCTCATTCATCTTCCCAACAAGTCCAACAACCCTCGATTCCGAGTCCCACAACAATTGATATGTTAACAACAGTGGATGGGTCAAAACTGGTGTTGAATTGAGTTTCTCTCATCGGCCTACATATATGGAAAAGCATTATATTCATTGGTTCTTACTAGCGTGTACAAGTTTTCGGATTAGGAAAACGTTTAATTTTTGCCCTCTTCAGTTTGGGGAAACTGAGTCATACTGCGTTGTTTTGTATCTCGTCCTAATGCCGAAGTGTGGGCTCAAGTGGCGGTAGAGGAGGGCATGTATGTTGGGCGAAAACAAGTTTGGTGATGCATATTTTTGGGGTTTCTTTCCTATGGTGTGGTTTCCTCATTCATCATACCAACAAGTCCAACAACCCTCGATTCCGAGTCCCACAACAATTGATATGTTAACAACAGTGGATGGAACAAAACCTGTATTGAATTAAGTTTCTCCCATCGGCCTACATATATGGAAAAGCATTATATCCATTGGTTCTTACTTACTAGCATGTACAAGTTTTCGGATTAGGAAAAAGTTTAATTTTTGCCCTCTTCAGTCTAGGCAAACTGAGTCATGCTATGCTGGTTTTGTATCTCATCCTGATGCCGAAGTGCGGGCTCATGTGGCAAAAGAAGACGGCATGTAAGTCGGGCCAAAACTACTTTGGTGATGCATATTTTTGAGGTTTCTTTCCTATGGTGTTGTTTCCTCATTCATCTTCCCAACAAGTCCAACAACCCTCGATTCCGAGTCCCACAACAATTGATATGTTAACAACAGTGGATGGAACAAAACCTGTATTGAATTAAGTTTCTCCCATCGGCCTACATATATGGAAAGGCATTATATCCATTGGTTCTTACTTACTAGCGTGTACAAGTTTTCGGATTAGGAAAAAGTTTAATTTTCGCCGTCTTCAGTCTAGGCAAACTGAGTCATGCTATGCTGGTTTTGTACCTCATCCTGATGCCGAAGCGCGGGCTCAAGTGGCAGAAGAAGAGGGCATGTAAGTTGGGCCAAAACAAATTTGGTGATGCATATTTTTGAGGTTTCGTTCCTATGGTGTGGTTTTCTCATTCATCTTCCCAACAAGTCCAACAACCCTCGATTCCGAGTCCCACAGCAATTGATATGTTAACAACAGCAGATGGATCAAAACCTGTATTGAATTAAGTTTCTTCCATCGGCCTACATATATGGAAAAGCATTGTATTCATTGGTTCCTACTTACTAGCATGTACAAGTTTTTGGATTAGGAAAAAGTTTAGTTTTCACCCTCTTCAGTCTAGGCAAACGGAGTCATGCTGCACTGGTTTTGTATCTCGGATTGATCCGAAGCGTGGGCTCAAGTGGCAGAAGAGGAGGGCATGTAAGTTGGGCCAAAATAACTTTGGTGGTGCATATTTTTGAGGTTTTGTTCCTATGGTGTGGTTTCCTCATTCATCATAGCGACAAGTGTGATGCTCCAGCATCTCGAGTGCATTACCATACCTTAATCATGCACTAAGCATCATCAAGCATCATGTGATTGCATATAGTCAAGTTAGGATTTACATGGGAGGAGATGGAATACTTGAAATCTAAATTTTATGCATGTGTTCTGCTATGTTCTTGTTCCTAAGTCCAAATCTATTGGGATCTAGGGGAAACTCAGATAACCAAACTTGTAGATAATGAAGTTTTGAACAATTTTCATAATTGGGGGTTGGCCAGATAATGAAGGCTACATAAGGTTTGGAGTCTTTCTTTGTCAGTGCAGAAAACCAACTCAAATCAGCCTTGTTTAAAAACCCTAAGTTTGCACAAACCTACAGCCACTTTCATGCAACACTCCCATTGGATAAGTTGTAGGTATTGAAATTATAAGCAAGTTACCCAAAATGCACTTTGGGTGAAAAGGCTTAGAAATAGGGTTTTTCCTTTTTGCAAACAATAAAGGTACCCTGTCCTTACCTAGGGCTGATTTCAAAATTTGAATTTAAACCATATTTACACTTGGATTCTGGAGTTGGGCCTATCGACAAACTTGTAGAGTTCAAAGAGTAGAACATTTCTTCCAATTGGGCTTTTTCCAAATTCGGACTCTAAATACGCCAAAACAGCGAATTACTAAAGGAAGGAAAACACATTTAAATTTTTCCAAAACCTACGGTGACTGACGGGTGGGGCCCGCGATCTGCGCGACGCGCACGGCGCGAACCGCGCCGCGCCGCGTGGCTCGCCGGCGTACAGGGAGTACGGCGAGCCACCGGTCGGCCGGCCGCGCGCGTCAAAACGGGCCGCGCGCACCCCTTTCCCAAACCCTAGCTTCTTCTCCCGCACTTCCGTCCCGTTTTCGCCCCGCGCGCGCCGCTCAAACCCGGGCCTCCATTACCGGCCGCAAGCTCGGGGCCGAGCTCGCGCCGCCGCCTCCCGGCCTCCCCGAGCCCAACCGACCGCACCACCGCAACCGCCGCTCCACGCCGCCCCTCCCCCGCTAGCCCTCGTCGTCGTTCTCCCCCTCTCCGACGAGATCGACGCCGAGCTCGCCGTCCGCGACGCGCGGGTTCACGCCGACGCCGCAGCCGTTCACCGCCGTTCCCACCTCAACCCCGCCTCTGCCGTCGACGAGATCTAGCCCAGGGTGAGCACCGTCCTCCCGCGCATCCCCCGCGCCCCTCGTCGCGGCTCCGGCCGGCGCGAGGAAGAAGACGGGGGCCGGATCTTTTTAGATCTAGCCCCCGGACTTTTCCAAAATTGCAACCCGGTCCTCCCGCACGGGGGCTGAGTCTTGCAGATCTTACGCGCTAGCCCCTGGAAACTATGGTTAATTACGTAGAGGTCCTCGGATCTGGATTTTTATTTTTCTATTTACCTTTTTCTCGGTTTGAACTTTGAAAAATCATATAAATTCAAAGAAAAATCCAAAATGGACAAACTCAGTACCTATGAACTCCTCTTGAGTAGATCTACAGGCTAGGTATGATGTGGTCATGTGAAAAGACATTTTTACCCTCGGTTTTGTTGCATGCATGTTAAAGCAAAATAAATACCAAAAGTGGGGTAAATGAACTTCAAATGAGGTGAAACTTGGATAGTGGCCTGTCTAGAGTATTTAGACAGTGTATGAATTGTTGTAGCCCTAGCACTGCTCATGTACACACTGTTTTTCCTTTTCCATGATAAAAATGTTTATTTATGGTAATGGGAAGTAAGTGCTAAATAAAAGGTGGCTAATGTGAACCCTTGATACTATTCTTAGATTAGTAATAGCAGGTTTAGCTCACTGGTCCAAAATGAGGCCATGCATGTGGGTTTTGCATGGTGATTTGAAAATGGCAAAATATCGCTTGCTAGACTTGATAAATGGAAAAGATGGCCTTAGGGTGCTAAGAAAATTTCACAAGAAATATGGTGGCTTGTACATAGTGTCTAAAGTCCAGAAAGTATATAGGTGCAAGCCTTATATACTGTTTTGTCATGCATGTCCATTTCCTCTCTAATTAATAATGACAAATAGACACCCTGCCAAATGGAAAGTATCTCACTTGTAAATTTTTGTGTAAGTGGTTTATAGTCTATCATAAGCACTGGTCAAATTCCATGTCAGATTCCTTTTCTATAATTAATGAGAAATCCGAGAAGGAAAAGGACTGTTAAATTGTTAGGTTTTTAATAAATTCATTTTTACTCCAGTTGGGCTGAAATTTTGTCAGTAGCTTCTTGTACATGACACGTGCATGCTGTAAAAATTTTAAGTCAATTGGAGCCATAGAGCTATTTAAACTCAGAGGCTCTAGTAAATGGAAAAACGACCAAATTGTAAATGGAAGAAATGGTAAATGGGGTCAAAAAGGCCACATGATATAAATGCATGGTCATGACATGGATACATGGGTTACGTGGTGGGTCCTTGGTTAAGTTTAGATGACGGGCTGTATGATTTCATAGGAGAGTTTGATTTTTCTCCCCCTCGGGAGATAGATCGTAAAATAGAAATGTTTACTTACTTGCCCTTTTTCCACTGCGGGTTATATGTTTACTGCGCTCTGTCCTGCACTGCATTCATCGCACTCATTTTGCATATGATGGCATGCATATAGATCACGGGGTCGAGGAGCAGACGCAGGAACAGCCACTGATCGAGGAGCCCGAGGACCCGGAGCCGTACCCGCAGCAAGAGGATCTCCAGCAGGCCGCCGACTCCGCTCCCGACGACACTGACCCTAGCGAGGAAGGTAGGCAGGCCCTACATTCTCCTAACAAATTATGATTTATGATTACGTATATGCATTAGGTATTGTTTGGAACCTTATTGCAATAGAACCACTGGCCGTCCTGGCCCTAGCACCTATATTAAGTACGTAGGACGAGTTGCCTAGAAATGCTAGGCTCGAGTAGACACGAGTGAATGGTCACTCGTCGCGTAGGGTGACTTTGAAAAAGAAATGGAACACTGGCAGTTTTGCCACGATAGTCTATGATGTTGATAATTAAGTAGAGACCGGGCGGAGATTAAGCTTTACTTTTCGCAGTGTGTGTTGTTGCGGTGTGATGGCTCCGCCCGAGTCGTTTAAGGCCCGTCCGCTGTTCGCCTGCTGATTGGTATAACATTGCTAGATGTGCTTATCCGGTACATGGGGCCGGTGAAACCTTACTTGTGCCATCCAGAGAACAGAAACACGTTCCTACCCACTGGTTGAGAGGAAGGTGGCCCGGGGGAGCTTGGTACTCATGGCGGGGAGTCCGAGATGTCGGCAGGCTCGTCATGGGGGCACAACCCGGGAGTCAGGTAGGAGTGAATCGAACTTGGGATGGGACAGTTGGAGGAGGGGGACTATATGTGGGAAAGCCGTCGTGTGAGTAAGCATATGGGCCCCTGGCACTTTTAGTTATTCCCGGGAATTAAAATCGATTCGAATTGCTGATGCTCACCAGGTGTGAGAATGCCAAATATCACTGACGGGCAATGTAGTAATAACTTTAATACCATATGATTATGATTCATGTTTTTGAATATTACATGATTGGTTACTTAATTGATATTCGGATGCTTCAAGTTTATGTCAATTGTTATACTCTAAATGATTATCTCTTTCTATTATAAGGGGTAGCGGCTGTCAAATCCTGCTACCTTATGTATAATCAACCTTTGCTAAGAATCAATGGCTAAGGACCTAAATGATAGTAAACAAGCTTTTGCGTCAGCCGTAAGCCAATGCCATTAAGTCCTCTGAGTAATTAGTACTCAGGGTTTGCCCCCAACTTTTGATTTTCAGGTATGGAGTTCCTCTTTTGTGCCTGTGTGGGTGGAGGAGCTTGTTACCATCAGGAGTGAGCCGAGTCATGATCTGGCAATGGGGTGACATCAGTGGGCATGATGTCACTCTCCTGCTGCAAGTCTTTTGTTTATCGTGAACTATGATCTTTAATTTCCGCTGCGAGACACTATTTCGAACTCTATTTTATTATGGACCTATGTTGAACCTATTTTATTCAGGACCTGGTTTGTAACTTAAAGTCTTACTACTATCTATTCAAATGCCTATGATGATGTAACTGTTGTGGCTCCATCGAGGGTCGAATGTGTGTGACGTCGGTTCCTCTGGGTTTTGGTACGAATCGAGGGCCGAAGGCTTCTCGACGGACGACCGGGTTTAGTACGGCCTAAGTACACTGAGAGCTAATGGTGGCAGGTGTATTTAGCCCGGATTAAATCGGCGGTTCCGCCACAACAAGTCCAACAACCCTCGATTTTGAGTCCCACAACAATTGATATGTTAACAACAGTGGATGGATCAAAACTGGTATTGAATTAAGTTTCTCCCATCGGCCTACATATATGGAGAAGCATTATATTCATTGGTTCTTACTTACTAGCGTGTACAAGTTTTTGGATTAGGAAAAAGTTTAATTTTCGCCCTCTTCAGTCTAGGCAAACTGTGTCATGCTGCGCTGGTTTTGTATCTCATCCTGATGCCGAAGCGTGGGCTCAAGTGGCAGAAGATGAGGGCATGTAAGTCGGGCCAAAACAACTTTGGTGATGCATATTTTTGAGGTTTCTTTCCTATGGTGTGGTTTCCTCATTCATCATACCAACATGTCCAACAACCCTCGATTCCGAGTCCCACAACAATTGTTATGTTAACAACAGCGGATGGATCAAAACCTGTATTGAATTAAGTTTCTCCTATAGGCCTACATATATGGAAAAGCATTATATTCATTAGTTCTTACTTACTAATGACAGTGCATTATATAACGTATAAAACTTACATTTGACACAAAGGTCAATATATCAGAGTGTAGCGGAACTTCTATCTCGTAGTGGAACTCCATCTTCACAGGAAAGTTGACTGGGGGCACGTACGCCTAAACACATTGTAAACTTCTGGATTCACTCCGTCTTCATATCATCATCAACTTGTATAGAGAAGAACTATAGGTTTGGGATAGCTAGGGTGAGTACATGGCGCACTGAGCAAGTATTCCGTTTAGGATAAAAGTGGACTAGCTTTATAGTGGACAGGCACAGCGGTTGCTTTTAGTTGGTCAAGTTTTATTACTAGCAATGATTAGCATAACCCATCCCATAACTAAAATATTATAAGTAAATAAAATAATTGAGTATCAACCATTGTCGTAACTGCCACCATTACCATCATCACCACTGTCATCATCACTGTCATCACCATTATCATCATGAGCCATTTTCTTTGAAAACTCTAATCTGTGAGGGTCCAGGCCGCTCATAACCGTGAGCACGGCTGATATATCAGTTTTAAACACTCTCGAGAGGTTGTACATCTTTACCCACAAGCCATGATTCCCATATGCCAAGAGGTGGCCAAACCTCATATATTCACTATCCTTTGATGAATCGGCAGGGTTTCATTACAAGACTTTTACAAAGAATTCCTAGAGTCGTGGCATGTCCGTTACAGGTTACTCCAGTTAACTAAAGATATGGGAGTTCCGTTCCAAAGGGTGATTAACCACGATAGCAAAGGGCAAAGTCCCATATCCCCCAGACCCCTCATACGCCATGTTTCAGGGAAGCAGGCCAAAACTCCAGTTCATCTAATTAATCAGTCAAGGATGTCCCATTCCATCTCTTGTGGTTGCACTATTTTCCTGGTGGTCACTCGGCGAACCGATCCTTAGGGCGAAGTACTTGAGCAAACCAACAAAACATGCTCAAGTCCCCATGTTGCAAAGTAACCAAGCTTTTATCATTATTGCATCATTATTTAATCAAAATTAGCAACATGAGTAATAATAAGTTGAGCGGTAGCAATTAATTTACAACATTACAGCCCTCCCAAGTTTATAGACATGTAAAGGAATATCAAGCTAGTCATCCTTAATAGGAACATGCTAATTTAGGCTCTAGATCATGTGATTAAAGTAAATAGGACATAGGTCAAAGAATACTTGCCTTTATTCCCAAATATATAGCTGCTCAAAGAACCAACTGTAGAACTTAGAGAACTTGTTCTTCACAAACCATGACCACTATAACTCTGGTGTTGATCTTGAAACGTCATGTGCAACACTCATTCTTTACGCGACAACACATACAACATACAAAGCAAACAAACATATATGCATAAGAAACAATACACCATTCGGAAGAAAAGTTTTATAAAACATGTTAAAAGAGAGGGCTCGTTGCTACGGTCACATTAACGAAAGAGACACTGAAAATAAGGCTAGGGTAGAGAAGAGACAACTAACGGAAGATTTGCATTGTTTGTCAACAGAGAAGACTATAAGCTACATTTTATGTTTAGTTTACAAAATAAGGTAGATGGATATTTTTGGGAAATAACCAAGTTAACATTAATTCATATTGTAATGAAAACCGTGGTTGAAACTAGTCATACTTAATTATTTAATAAATATCTCATATAAATTATGTTCATAAAATAATTAAGTTTAGAAAAACAAGTACGTCATCACCTATTCGGCTTTTAACACTTAACCTGTTTTGATCTAAATAGGTCATAACTAAAACACAAAATAATTAATTAAGTTAACATACATTTTAATAAAACCATTAAAAACCGAGGTTTAAACCTAAATGTCTTTTAGTTGGAAAGCATCATAGAATAATTTATCCAAATTAACAAGAGTTTAAGAAAAACCAAGATTAAACCTTACATTGTCTTTATTTGGAAAAGTAATGGAAGTAACATTAATCCAATTAATGTTTATGTTTAACATTAGAAACACATAATATGGTTAACATGAACACAAAAGCGTAGAATTCATTATTACGAATCTAACGCAACTTGAATGGACCAAAACGGATCTAAAACGCAAAATATATGAATAAATCAAGATGAAAGGCTATTTTGAAGTATATTTGAAAACTCCAGGGCTAAACCGTGAAAACTTGGACCCAGACGTAACGGATTTGGATTGTGGGCTAATTTATGGAAACATTAAGGGCTCTTTAGCAACATTGCCACGCTGACTGGTTTGACCGGATTCGCGGGCGCTTCCGGGCCGTTGGATCTAGATCGGATGGCCTGGAATAGATGTGGAGGGGGAGACGACGGCGGAGATGGGTTTGGCCGTCGCAGCGGCGGAGGATCGCCGGTGATCCACGAACTTGTGGCTCCGGCGGCCTTAGGCTAGCGGGAGGAGGCGCGGGAGCAACGGCGCGGTGCGGTGAAGCGGGCGAGGAGGTCTGCGCGGCGGCGCATCGGCCGAGGGCGAACAACGATGGGGCGGGGCGGCAGCACAACTCCGGCGAGCAATCGCCGGAGCTTCGTTGATCTGCTCTGGTGGACTGCTGCGGCTGCCAATGCAATGCGAGAAAGAGACCTGGGATGTGCTGCTGTTCTGGGTCAAGGCCAAAACGAGGGGAAGAGCTGCTATGCTAGCTTGCTACTGCTGCCGATGCAAAGCTGGAGAGAGAGCAGGGGCTGCTTCCCAGCTTAGGCCATGCCTACAAAGAGGAAAGAGCAGGCCATTGCACTACTCGCTCTTAGGCCAAAAGGGAAAAGAAAGAAAGGAGGGGGAGAAATAGACTTTGCTTGAATATTTAGAGGAGAGGAAATTTACCGGCAATAGAGACACCCATCGGAGTCGGAGAAAAGCTATAGACTATCTTAGGGCTCCTAAGCTTCCAGGGCTCCATAGAGTAGTCTATATTTTTATGTGCCATTTAGAGGAGGGGTTGGGTTTATTATATAGGGAGAAGAGCCGGTAGATGCGCGTCAACTAGCAAGGTGGTACTAATTGATTTACATCTCCTAACTTCACTAATGGGCTTAGTGAGTTCAAAGCCCATTAGAGAACCCATAAATAGGCCTTCGGGGTTTATTAAAATTCCAGCATATTTAAATGGAGAAAGCCCAAGTAAATTTGGAATTATTTATTTTCAGAATTAAAATAAATCTAGATAATTCTACGATCAATACTTGAAGTTCGAAAAATATCCCGACGGTCTAAAAAATTCTAGAAAAAAAATCCCAGAAATAGTTTTGGACCTAATGAACCCAAATAAAATATTTGGAGCTCATGGAAAGGTTCTTAAGAGCTTCCAATAAATGGATTGTGCTATATGGAAAACAAGAAAAGCTTCTAGGAAAATCTAGAAAGTTTCTAGAAAAGGTTACTTGTAGTTTAAACTCATTTAGAAAATCTTTATCACTCAAAAACATCATGTGAACCAGCATGAATGCAACACATATATTATTATAACATAGATTATATTTGTTCTCTTTACGAAATAATTATTTCCTACACTAAATATCTATGCAAATATATAACTCTTGACAAAATTTTAAATATTCAAGAAATTCACTGTATTAATTCAAGCCAAAAGTGTCACATTCCAAATTGGAAAATTTGGGGTGTGACAAAACTACCCCCCTTAAAGGAATCTCGTCCTCGAGATTCGGACAGGCTAGCAAGAAAAGATGGATGGTTTAAAATTCTTCATCCATGATTGACTCTTTAGCTTAACTGACTCCTTGATAGTAATTCCTCACATTGTCTGAAATCTTTAGATACCATTGGTATATCAAATTCTTGTTCATCCAATATTCTTGCAATTCTCTTCCACGTCTACCCCCCTTAAAAAAAATGAGGCTCGATAAATTGTTCCTTCCCACACTTGATGAAAGGGGTGAGGATAGAGTGTGCCATCCTTCTTCTAGTTGCACTTCACTTGATTGAGGTTTTGTAAAAGAAAGGAAAGAATAACATGGATAGAAAAGAACCCATCTATCTATTACATTGCAACTCTTATGTTATTGTGGATCAAAATCCAACAACAAATCAACAATCATTACAAAGAACCAAATCACATATGTAGCACAATAACAAGCATATAAACTCACACTATTCGTTCCCTTTAACTATACGATGGACTTTCTTATACCTGCCTCTCTCACAAAAGGCTGTCGTAGGGTAAGGTATGGGTGAGATATATAATGGATGATACGAGCGAAGCAAAAGATAGAGTCTAAATTGGGCCAAAACAACTTTGGTGATGCATATTTTTGAGGTTTGGTTCCTATGGTGTGGTTTCCTCATTCATCTTCCCAACAAGTCCAACAACCCTTGATTCCGAGTCCCACAACAAATGATATGTTAACAACAGTGGATGGAACAAAACAAGTATTGAATTAAGTTTCTCCCATCGGCCTACATATATACAAAAGCATTATATTCATTGGTTCTTACTTACTAGCGTGTACAAGTTTTTGAATTAGGAAAAAGTTTAATTTTCGCCCTCTTCAGTGTAGGCAAACTAAGTCATGCTGTGCTGGTTTTGTATCTCGGACTGATGCCGAGGCATAGGCTTAAGTGGCAGAAGATGAGGGCATGTAAGTTGGGCCAAAACAACTTTGGTGATGCATATTTTTGACGTTTCGTTCCTATGGTATGGTTTCCTCAATCATCATACCAACAAGTCCAACAACCCTCGATTCCGAGTCCCACAACAATTGAATGCTAACAACAGTGGATGGATCAAAATTGGTATTCAATTAAGTTTCTCCCATCGGGCTATATATATGGAAAAGCATTATATTCATTGGTTCTTAATTACTAGCGTGTACAAGTTTTCGGATTAGGAAAAAGTTTAATTTTCGCCCTCTTCAGTCTAGGCAAACTGAGTCATGCTGCGCTGGTTTTGTATCTCAGACTGATGCCGAAGCGTGGGCTCAAGTGGCAGAAGAGGAAGGCATGTTAGTTGCGCCAAAACAACTTTGGTGATGCATATTTTTGAGGTTTCGTTCCTATGGTGTGGTTTCCTCATTCACCATACCAACAAGTCCAACAACCCTCGATTCTGAGTCCCAGAACAATCGATATGTTAACAACAATGGATGGATCAAAACTGGTATTGAATTAAGTTTCTCCCATCGGCCTATATATATGGAAAAGCATTATATTCATTGGTTCTTACATACTAGCGTGTACAAGTTTTCGGATTAGAAAAAATTTTAATTTTTGCCCTATTCAGTCTAGGCGAACTGAGTCATGCTGTGCTGGTTTTGTATCTCGGCCTGATGTCGAAGCGTGGGCTCACGTGGCAGAAGAGGAGGGCATATAAGTTGGGCCAAAACAACTTTGGCGATGCATATTTTTGAGGTTTCGTTCCTATGGTGTGGTTTTCTCATTCATCTTCCTAACAAGTCCAACACCCCTCGATTCTGAGTCCCACAACTATAGATATGTTAACAACAGTGGATGGATCAAAACCTGTATTGAATTAAGTTTCTCCCATCGGGATACATATATGGAAAAGCATTATATTCATTGGTTCCTACTTTCTAGCGTGTAGAAGTTTTCGGATTAGGAAAAAGTTTAATTTTAGCCCTCTTCTGTCTAGGCAAACTAAGTCATGCTGCACCGGTTTTGTATCTCGGACAGATGCCGAAGCATCGACTCAAGTGGCAGAAGAGGAGGGCATGTAAATTGGGGCAAAACAACTTTGGTGATGCATATTTTTAGGGTTTCGTTCCAATGGTGTGGTTTCCTCATTCATCATACCAACAAGTCCAACAACCCTCGATTCCGAGTCCCACAACAATTGATATGTTAACAACAGTGGATGGATCAAAACCTGTATTGAATTAAGTTTTCACATCGGGCTACATATATGGAAAAGCATTATATTCATTGGTTCCTACTTTCTAGCGTGTAGAGGTTTTCGGATTAGGAAAAAGTTTAATTTTCGCCCTCTTCTGTCTTGGCAAACTGAGTCATGCTGCACTAGTTTTGTATCTCCGACAGATGCCGAAGCGTGGGCTCAAGTGGCAGAAGAGGAGGGCATGTAAATTGGGCCAAAACAACTTTGGTGACACATATTTTCGAGCTTTGGTTCCTATGGTGTGGTTTCCTCATTCATCTTCCCAACAAGTCCAACAACCCTTGGTTTTGAGTCCCACAACAAATGATATGTTAACAACAGTGGATGGAACAAAATATGTATTGAATTATGTTTCTCCCATCGGCCTACATATATAGAAAAGCATTATATTCATTGGTTCTTACTTACCAGCGTGTACAAGTTTTCGGATAAGGAAAAAGTTTAACTTTTACCCTCTTCAGTCTAGGCAAACTAAGTCATGCTGTGCTGGTTTTGTATCTCGGACTGATGCTGAAGCGTGGGCTCAAGTGGCAGAAGAGGAGGGCATGTAAATTGGGCCAAAACAACTTTGGTGATGCATATTTTTGAGGTTTGGTTCCTATGGTGTGGTTTCCTCATTCATCTTCCCAACAAGTCCAACAACCCTTGATTTCGATTCCCACAATAAATGATATGTTAACAACAGTGGATGGAACAAGACATGTATTGAATTAAGTTTCTCCCATCGGCCTACATATATACAAAAGCATTATATTCATTGGTTCTTACTTACTAGCGTGTACAAGTTTTTGGATTTGGAAAAAGTTTAATTTTCGCCCTCTTCAGTGTAGCCAAACTAAGTCATGCTGTGCTGGTTTTGTATCTCGGACTGATGCCGAGGCATGGGCTCAAGTGGCAGAAGATGAGGGCATGTAAGTTGGGCCAAAACAACTTTGGTGATGCAAATTTTTGACGTTTCGTTCCTATGGTATGGTTTCCTCAATCATCATACTAACAAGTCCAACAACCCTCGATTCCGAGTGCCACAACAATTGATATGTTAACAACAGTGGATGGATCAAAACTGGTATTGAATTAAGTTCCTCCCATCGGGCTATATATATGGAAAAACATTATATTCATTGGTTCTTAATTACTAGCGTGTACAAGTTTTCGGATTAGGAAAAAGTTTAATTTTCGCCCTCTTCATTCTAGGCAAACTGAGTCATGCTACGCTGGTTTTGTATCTCGGCCCGATACCAAAGCGTGGGATTAAGTGGCAGAAGAGGAGGGCACGTAAGTTGTGCCAAAACAACTTTGGTGATCCATATATTTGAGGTTTCGTTCCTATGGTGCGGTTTTCTCATTCATCATACCAACAAGTCCAACAACCCTCGATTCCGAGTCCCACAACAATTGATATGTTAACAACAATGGATGGATCAAAACTGGTATTGAATTAAGTTTCTCCCATCGGCCTACATATATGAAAAAGCATTATATAGCGTGTACAAGTTTACGGATTTGGAAAAAGTTTAATTTTTGCCCTCTTCAGTCTAGGAAAACTGAGTCATGCGGCGCTGGTTTTGTATCTCAGACTGATGCCGAAGCGTGGGCTCAAGTGGTAGAAGAGGAGTGCATGTAAGTTGGGCCAAAAAAACTTTGGTGATGCATATTTTTGAGGTTTCGTTCCTATGGTGTGGTTTCCTCATTCACCATACCAACAAGTCCAACAACCCTCGATTCCGAGTCCCACAACAATTGATATGTTAACAACAGTGGATGGATCAAAACTGGTATTGAATTAAGTTTCTCCCATCGGCCTATTTATATGGAAAAGCATTATATTCATTGGTTCTTAATTACTTGTGTGTACAAGTTTTCGGATTAGGAAAAAGTTTAATTTTCGCCCTCTTCAGTCTACGCAAACTGAGTCATGCTGTGCTGGTTTTGTATCTTGGCCTGATGCCGAAGCGTGGACTCAAGTGGCAGAAGAGGAGGGCATGTAAGTTGGGCCAAAACAACTTTGGTGATGCATATTTTTGAGGTTTTGTTCCTATGGTGTGGTTTCCTCATTCATCATACCAACAAGTCCAACAACCCTCATTTTCGAGTCCCACTACAATTGATATGTTACCAAAAGTGGATGGATCAAAACCTGTATTGAACTAAGTTTCTCCCATCGGCTTACATATATGGAAAAGCATTATATTCATTGGTTCTTACTTACTTGCGTGTACAAGTTTTTGGATTAAGAAAAAGTTTAATTTTCGCCCTCTTCAGTCTAGGCAAAGTGAGTCATGCTGCGCTGGTTTTGTATCTCGGCCTGATGCTGAAGCGTGGTCTCATGTGGCAAAAGAGGAGGGCATGTAAGTTGGGTCAAAACAACTTTGCTGATGCATATTTTTGAGGTTTCGTTCGTATGGTGTGGTTTGCTCATTCATCATAACAACAAGTCCAACAACCCTCGATTCTGAGTCCCACAACAATTTATATGTTAACAACAGTGGATGGATCAAAACCTGTATTGAATTACGTTTCTTCCATCGGCCTACATATATGGAAAACCATTATATTCATAGGTTCCTACTTACTAGCGTGTACAAGTTTTCGGATTAGGAAAAAGTTTAATTTTCGCCCTCTTCAGTCTAGGCAAACTGAGTCATGCTACATTGATTTTATATCTCGTACTGATGCCGAAGCTTGGGCTCAAGTGGCAGAAGAGGAGGGCATGTAAGTTGGGCCAAAACTACTTTGGTGATGCATATTTTTTGAGGTTTCGTTCCTATGGTGTGGTTTCCTCATTCTTCTTCCCAACGAGTCCAACAACCCTTGATTCCGAGTCCCACAATAATTGATCTGTTAACAATAGTGGCTGGATCAAAACCTGGATTGAATTAAGTTTCTCCCACGGCCATTGGTTCCTACAAGCGTGTACAAGTTTTCGGATTAGGAAAAAGTTTAATTTTCTCCCTCTTCTGTCTAGGCAAACTGAGTCATGCTGCGTTGGATTTGTATCTCGGAATAATGCCGAAGCGTGGGCTCAAGTGGCAGAAGATGAGGGCATGTAAGTTGGGCCAAAGCAACTTTGGTGATGCATATTTTTGGCGTTTCTTTCCTATGGTGTGGTTTCCTCATTCATCATACCAACAAGTCCAACAACCCCCGATTTCGAGTCCCTCAACAATTGATATGTTAACAACAGCGGATGGATCAAAACCTGTACTGAATTAAGTTTCTCCCATCGGCCTAAATATATGGAAAAGCATTAAATTCGATGGTTCCTACTTACTAGCGTGTACAAGTTTTCGGATTAGGAAAAAGTTAATTTTCGCCCTCTTCAGTCTAGGCAAACTGAGTCGTCCTGTGTTGGTTTTGTATCTCGGACTGATGCCGAAGCGTGGGCTCAAGTGGCAGAAGAGGAGGCATGTAAGTTGGGCCAAAATTACTTTGGCGATGCATATTTTTGAGGTTTCGTTCCTATGGTGTGGTTTCCTCATTCATCATACCAACAAGTCCAACAACCCTCGATTCCGAGTCCCACAACAATTGATATGTTAACAGAGGGTGGATCAAGATTGGTATTGAATTAAGTTTCTCCCATCGGCCTATATTTATGGTAAAGCATTATATTCATTGGTTCTTACTTACTAGCGTGTACAAATTTTTGAGGTTTCGTTCCTATGGTCTGGTTTCCTAATTCATCATACCAATATGTCCAACAACCCTTGATTCCGAGTCCCACAATATTTGATATGTTAACCAAAGTGGATGGTTTAAACTGGTATTGAATTTAGTTTCTCCCATCGGCCAACATATATGGAAAAGCATTATATTCATTGGTTCCTACTTACTAGCGTGTACAAATTTCGGATTAGGAAAAGTTTAATTTTTGCCCTCTTTAGTCTGGACAAACTAAGTCATGCTACGTTGGTTTTGTATCTCGGACTGATGCCGAAGCGTGGGCTCAAGTGGCAGAAGAGGAGGGCATGTAAGTTGGGCCAAAACAACTTTGGTGATGCATATTTTTGAGGTTTTGTTCCTATGGTGTGGTTTCCTCATTCTTCATACCAACAAGTCCAACAACCCTCATTTTCGAGTCCCACTGCAATTGATATGTTACCAAAAGTGGATGGATCAAAACCTGTATTGAACTAAGTTTCTCCCATCGGCTTACATTTATGGAAAATCATTATATTCATTGGTTCTTACTTACTTGCGTGTACAAGTTTTTGGATTAAGAAAAAGTTTAATTTTCGCCCTCTTCAGTCTAGGCAAAGTGAGTCATGCTGCGCTGGTTTTGTATCTCGGCCTGATGCTGAAGCGTGGTCTCATGTGGCAAAAGAGGAGGGCATGTAAGTTGGGTCAAAACAACTTTGCTGATGCATATTTTTGAGGTTTCGTTCGTATGGTGTGGTTTGCTCATTCATCATACCAACAAGTCCAACAACCCTCGATTCCGAGTCCCACAACAATTTATATGTTAACAACAGTGGATGGATCAAAACCTGTATTGAATTATGTTTCTTCCATCGGCCTACATATATGGAAAGCCATTATATTCATAGGTTCCTACTTACTAGCGTGTACAAGTTTTCGAATTAGGAAAAAGTTTAATTTTCGCCCTCTTCAGTCTAGGCAAACTGAGTCATGCTACATTGATTTTATATCTCGTACTGATGCCGAAGCGTGGGCTCAAGTGGCAGAAGAGGAGGGCATGTAAGTTGGGCCAAAACTACTTTGGTGATGCATATTTTTGAGGTTTCGTTCCTATGGTGTGGTTTCCTCATTCTTCTTCCCAACGAGTCCAACAACCCTTGATTCTGAGTCCCACAATAATTGATATGTTAACAATAGTGGATGGATCAAAACCTGGATTGAATTAAGTTTCTCCCACGGCCATTGGTTCCTACAAGCGTGTACAAGTTTTCGGATTAGGAAAAAGTTTAATTTTCCCCCTCTTCTGTCTAGGCAAACTGAGTCATGCTGCGTTGGATTTGTATCTCGGACCAATGCCGAAGCGTGGGCTCAAGTGGCAGAAGATGAGGGCATGTAAGTTGGGCCAAAGCAACTTTGGTGATGCATATTTTTGGCGTTTCTTTCCTATGGTGTGGTTTCCTCATTCATCATACCAACAAGTCCAACAACCCCCGATTTCGAGTCCCACAACAATTGATATGTTAACAACAGCGGATGGATCAAAACCTGTACTGAATTAAGTTTCTCCCATCGGCCTAAATATATGGAAAAGCATTAAATTCGATGGTTCCTACTTACTAGCGTGTACAAGTTTTCGGATTAGGAAAAAGTTAATTTTCGCCCTCTTCAGTCTAGGCAAACTGAGTCGTCCTGCGTTGGTTTTGTATCTCGGACTGATGCCGAAGCGTGGGCTCAAGTGGCAGAAGAGGAGGTATGTAAGTTGGGCCAAAACTACTTTGGCGATGCATATTTTTGAGGTTTCGTTCCTATGGTGTGGTTTCCTCATTCATCATACCAACAAGTCCAACAACCCTCGATTCCGAGTCCCACAACAATTTATATGTTAACAGAGGGTGGATCAAGACTAGTAATTAATTAAGTTTCTCCCATCGGCCTATATATATGGAAAAGCATTATATTCATTGGTTCTTACTTACTAGCGTGTACAAATTTTTGAGGTTTCGTTCCTATGGTCTGGTTTCCTAATTCATCATACCAATATGTCCAACAACCCTTGATTCCGAGTCCCACAATATTTGATATGTTAACCAAAGTGGATGGTTTAAACTGGTATTGAATTTAGTTTCTCCCATCGGCCAACATATATGGAAAAGCATTATATTCATTGGTTCCTACTTACTAGCGTGTACAAATTTCTGATTAGGAAAAGTTTAATTTTCGCCCTCTTTAGTCTGGACAAACTAAGTCATGCTATGTTGGCTTTGTATCTCGGACTAATGCCGAAGCGTGGGCTCAAGTGCCAGAAGAGGAGGGCATGTAAGTTGGGCCAAAACAACTTTGGTGATGCATATTTTTGAGGTTTCGTTCCTATGGTGTGGTTTCATCATTCTTCATACCAACAAGTCCAACATCCCTCGATTCCGAGTCCCACAACAAATGATATGTTGACAACAGCGGATGGATCAAAACCTGTATTGAATTAAGTTTCTCCCATCGGCCTACATATATGGAAAAGCATTATATTCATTGGTTCCTACTTACTAGCGTGTACAGGTTTTTAGATTAGGAAAAAGTTTAATTTTCGCCCTCTTCAGTCTAGGCAAACTGAGTCATGCTGCGTTGGTTTTGTATATCGGACTGATGCCAAAGCGTGGGCTCAAGTGGCAGAAGAGGAGGGCATGTAAGTTGGGCCGAAACAAATTTGGTGATGCATATTTTTGAGGTTTCGTTCCTATGGTGTGCTTTCCTCATTTATCTTCCCAACAAGTCCAACAACCCTCGATTCTGAGTCCCATAACAAATGATATGTTAACAACAGTGGATGGAACAAAACCTGTATTGAATTAAGTTTCTCCCATCGGCGTACATATACGGAAAAGCATTATATTCATTGGTTTTACTTACTAGCGTATACAAGTTTTCGGATTAGGAAAATTTTAATTTTCTCCCTCTTCAGCCCAGGCAAACTGAGTCATGCTGCGCTGGTTTTGTATCTCATCCTGATGCCGAAGCATGGGCTCAAGTGGCAGAAGAGGAGGGCATGTAGGTTGGGCCAAAACAACTTTGGCGATGCATATTTTTGAGGTTTCGTTCCTACGGTTTGGTTTCCTAATTCATCATACCAACATGTCCAACAACCCTCGATTCCGAGTCCCACAACAATTGATATGTTAACAAAAGTGGATGGTTTAAACTGGTATTGAATTAAGTTTCTCCCATCGGCCTACATATATGGAAAAGTATTATATTCATTGGTTCCTACTTACTAGTGTGTACAAATTTTCAGATTAGGAAAAGTTTAATTTTCGCCCTCTTCAGTCGGGGCAAACTAAGTCATGCTGCGTTGGTTTTGTATCTCGGACTGATGCCGAAGCATGGGCTCAAGTGGCAGAAGAGGAGGGCATGTAAGTTGAGCCAAAACAACTTTGGTGATGCATATTGTTTCCTCGTTCATCTTACCAACAAGTCCAACAAACCTCGATTCTGAGGCCCACAACAATTGATATGTTAACAATAGTGGATGGATCAAAATCTGTATTGAATTACGTTTCTCCCATCGGCCTACATGTGTAAAAGCATTATATTCATTGGTTCCTACTTACAAGCGTGTACAAGTTTTTGGATTAGGAAAAAAGTTTAATTTTCGCCCAAGTCTGTCTAGGCAAATTGAGTCATGCTGCGCTGGTTTTGTTTCTCGGATTGATGCTGAAGCATGGGCTCCAGTGGCAGAAGAGTTGGGCTTGTAAGTTGGGCCAAAACAACTTCGGTGATGCATATTTTTGAGGTTTCTGTCCTATGGTATGGTTTTCTCATTCATCATGCCAACAAGTCCAACAACCCTCGATTCCGAGTCCCACAACAATTGATATGTTAACAATAGTGGATGGACCAAAACCTGTATTGAATTAAGTTTCTCCCATCGGCCTACATATATGGAAAAGCATTATATTCATTGGTTCCTACTTACTAGCGTGTACAAGTTTTCGGATTAGGAAAAAGTTTAATCTTCTCCCTCTTCAGTCTATGAAAACTGAGTCATGCTGCGCTGGTTTTGTATCTCAGCCTGACGCCGAAGCATCGGCTCAAGTGGCAGAAGAGGAGGGCATGTAAGATGGGCCAAAACAATTTTAGTGATGCATATTTTTGAAGTTTTGTTCCTATGGTGTGGTTTCTTTATTCATCTTCCCAACAAGTCCAACAACCCTCGATTTCGAGTCCCACGACAAATGATATATTAACAATAGTGGATGGACCAAAACCTGTATTGAATTAAGTTTCTCCCATTGGCCTACATATATGGAAAAGCATTATATTAATTGGTTCCTACTTACTAGCGTGTACAAGGTTTTGAATTAGGAAAAAGGTTAATTTTCGCCCTCTTCAGTCTAGGCAAACTGAGTCATTATGCACTGGTTTTGTATCTCGTCCCGATGTCGAAGCGTGCGCTCAAGTGGCAGAAGAGGAGGGCATGTAATTTGAGCCAAAACAACTTTGGTGATGCATATTTTTGAGGTTTCGTTCCTTTGGTGTGGTTTCCTCATTCATCTTACCAACAAATCCAACAAACCTCGATTCCGAGTCCCACAACAATTGATATGTTAACAATAGTGGATGGACTAAAACCTGTATTGAATTAAGTGTGGTGGAATCGCCCTGCTTAATCCAGACTAAGCACACCTGCCACCTCTGGCTCGCTGTGCACTTAGGCCAGACAAAACCCGATAGTCCGTCGAGAGTACTTCGGCTCTCGATAACACCATTCCCAGAGGAACCGACATCAAACACATCCGACTCTCGAAGGAGCCACAACAATTACATCATAAAAGGCAGTTGAAATAGAGAATAGTAGACTGGATTTACAAATATAAGAAGTCAAATACATTTCATAAAATAGCGGAATCGATTTCAGAGTGTACATATAGCGGAAGCGTTTTCAAAATATCTCGCAGCGGAAACAATATACTTAACTAGCCTTCACGAAGAGATGAACAAGGCGAGTAGCACCGAGCCCACCGGTACTACCACCTCCAACACAGCTATCCAGATGTCGCCAGTACCTGTAATCCAAAAGTGGGGGCAATCCCTGAGTACTAATTACTCAGTAGGACTTAATGGACGGGGCTTACGGCTGACGCAAAGCATGCTTACTAATCATGTGGATCCTTAGCTGTTGATTCTTAAATAAAGTCATGTGGACATAAGATAGCAGGATTTGACAGCTGCTATCCATTAATCATGAAGATCATTTATATCATTGTTGGCGGTCGATAAAACCCATTTTGGCCACCAACATTTCATGTTTTGAGAGCATAATTTATCAATGTTTCATGTATTACTAACCGGTTCCACGAGTTGTGCATAAAAGATGGATGCAGGAGCATATCATGTCAAAATATCGAAGGAACGTACAAAATGAAGTCAATGTGACAGAGTAGAGAGCTACTGGCCTCAGGGCCTGGTCGGCCGGCCACCCCTCTGGGTCGTCCGGCCTCCAGGAGCCCAATGTCAGCTCTCAACCCAACTCAGCCCAGCTAAGGTGGCCGCCCGACCACTCGACATGGTCGCCCGGCCACGTCATCAATCCGAACTTTCGACCTGCATGCAAAGAAGCACAAAAGAAGTTAAATGCAACCGTTGGATCAGGAATCCAATGCATCCAAGCGTTGGAAGAACATCATGCAACGGATCGGTGACATCAGCAATGCAGGGCAGCGGCCGCCCGACCAATGAGAGTGGTCGGCCGACCACCCCACCGACTCATTTTTCACGTGCACCGACTCCAATAACTACCAACCGACTCCAGGAATGCATATCAACCGTTGGATGGTCAAAGGCGGCAAGATGAGTGGCTGCCTGACCACCCTTGAAGGTCGGCCGGCCACCCCCCTGGCCGCCCAGACACCAACCTACCTCCACTACCGACCTAGAGCACCTATAAGTACCCCCCTCGGTCTCCAAGCTATAAAAACCCCCCGGGAGGTCACTTGCAAGGTGTGGTGGATCAAGAGAATACAAGTGTGGTTTTGTAGTTGAGTGTAGAATATATTAGTGAAGCCACGCTTGGCATTGTAGAGAGAGCCAAGTTGTATCAAGAGTGAGTAGTGAGTTGTAGAGTGAAGGAGTCGGATTTCTCTTCGGTATTCTATTCCTGAACTCTCAGCCTCAGACGGATTATTACTCCATTTCCAGGATTGAGTAAAGTTCCTTGCTCCCTTCTTTATTTATTTCATACTTACTTTATTTACATACTCAGTACTTTCTTAGTAGTTTACGGGTGCCAAGTGTGCTCTGTGTAGTTTAGCTATACAGTTGTGCTTGCTCTCTGGCTTCGAACCAGAGTAGTAGTAAGCTCAGTTGTGTAGACGTGGTGTCTAGACTAGAGTTTACCTTGGAAGGTGTCTTGTCCCACGCAGTTTTGGTTGGTAGTCCCACCTGGTGACAGCTGGTGTGTGTCCTGTGTAGTCCAACCCCGTCGTTCGGATAAGTCGTCATCGACGCATAGCTGAGTCCTATAGTGCCCGCCTTTCTCGTCTGGGTTATCAGCACTCTGGTGCCCAGAAGTGGTTCTATAGCCTCAGTGTCCAAGTAAACCTGCTGAGTAGAATACTAGTTTGTTTAGTAGAGTTGAGTTGTTTTATTTAAAGTAGTGAACCTGCTATCCTCTGTCTTTTATCTCTGCAATTGCTGGTTTCACTGTTCGTTCAATTGCTGGTTTCACTGTTCGTTCCTAGCTTTCTACGTTGAGTTACTCCTCGTTCCTCGTGGATTTCGATACCCTAGAATACTCTTGGGTGAAAAGCTACAACATGTTTACGTGCGCTTGCGGAATTTATTCAGTAGGCTAAGAAAAGCCAACAAGCTTTTCTGGCGCCGTTGCCAGGGAGCGGTAGCTAACTTGACTAGAATCTTAGGATCGTCCATACTCACACCATACACAACCATCACATATATCCCCACCAAATACCACATATCACCTACCACCATATGGATTCCACGCCTATCTATCGATTCGCCGCTCCAAAGGGCGATTATTTGGAGCCTCCACCATCATCCACACCCATTATAGCAGACGGCTATCAGCTACGTCCCGGCTTGATAGCCATGGTTCGGGATCAATCACTCGGAGGATTGGAATCTGAATGCCCTTACTCACGCCTCCGGGAGTTCGAGCAGCTATGCAGCTGTTTGGTCATCTCGGGGATGTCTAGTGAGACTCTACGATGGTTGCTTTTCCCATTCTCGCTAACGGGGGATGCAAAAATCTAGTGCAATCAAATGGTCAGTAAAGTAGAAGGGAGTTGGGAAGAGCTTAAATCTAGTTTTTGTCTGCGCTTCTTTCCGCCAAACAAGGTTGTCGATCCCCGTTGCAAAGTACTTTCATTTCGACAACGAGAGAGAGAATCCTTAGGGGCAGCATGGGCACGCTTCAATCGCCTGACATCCTCAGGCCCTGATTTGGCTATCCCCGAGGCAATGCTGCTACAGCACTTCGTCCGAGGTCTCTCACCTGGTGCTGACCTTTGCCTCGATCTAGCCTCGGGAGGATCGTTCTCACACCTAAAGCCATGCGAGGGCCGAAAAATTCTCGACAAAATTCTCGAGAAGGCTTCTGACCTCGGCACTCTAGAAGAACAACCTCCACAGAAGCCACCCAGCCAAAATCCTACTAAAGAGCGACAAATCACACATAAGCCTACTCCACCACCACCATCTCCCCGAATCGAAGAAATCCCAGAACCATCGTCACGGCAAACTGTGAGGGTTAGTTTAGCCTTGACGATCCCTCCGTCGGCACCTCCGTTCTCTTTCGAGGACGAAATATTCATGGAGTTTGGCAATGCCTCTCGGTTGCCTAAACAAGACCGACGCTTCACCAGGGCCTCCAAACCATCATACATATTACCAGACCACAGAGAGCATATGAAGGAGGACCTACTCTGGCTTTCAGCGGCAATCAATCGGGATTGGCTAGAGGAGAGACGTCTGGACACAAAAGCAATCAAAGTCTATCCAGATCCCAGCGTCATCCCTGGCCAAGTATCAAGGCTTCAACCGCAAGACATCATATACGACCCACGTATTGGAGTGAATATAATTCCTAAGTATGTGATGGACAATCATTTCCAAGTCGAGCCGCTATCAAAATTAGCCATCCGTTTGAAATGGACAGATGGCAGATATTTGAATTGCAAAGGTGTGCTCCGGGTAGTACCAACAACCTTGCGGGATACTCAAGTGTTCATGGACTTCCATGTCTTTGACATCCCCGAGGGATCCACACCATTGATTGCGGTAGGGATCCCAATCGCAGCCCTCACCAGCTCAGATATATACAGAGGGAGATTGCAGCTTCAGTTGGGCAATGAGGACATCAATGTGAACATCGACAGATCACTCAATGCCAAAACAGAAGCGAAGCCAGAGATTGACCCCATGGAAGAAGTGATGAGCCTTTCACTTGAGGAAATGGGTCAGTACAAAAGCCTAGAGGAAGAGGCTATTAGCGACTTCAGTGCGGAAGAGGAGCCGCTCGAGTTCGAAGAACTTGGTGAATCGTTGCGGCCCGAAGCTCCGAAAATTGAGCTGAAACAACTTCCGCCTGGCCTGAAGTACGCCTTCCTCCACGGGAAAGAGGATAAACCGGTGATCATCAGCGATAAGCTGACAGAGAGTGAGAGCCGGCGATTGCTTTCAGTTCTAGAGAAGTATAGTTCTGTGCTTGGATACTCTCTCCAAGACCTGAAGGGAATCAGTCCCAACCTGTGCACACACCGCATACCTATGGAGGTTGACCACAAACCCACGCGGGAACCTCAGCGCAGACTGAATAATGCGATGCGAGAAGTAGTAAAGAAGGAAGTGCTCAAACTCCTACACGTGGGTATCATCTTACCCGTACAAGATAGTGAATGGGTCAGCCCTGTACAAGTTGTGCCTAAGAAGGTAGGGATGACAGTTGTCAAGAACCAGAACAATGAATTAATCCCACAAAGAACTGTCACCGGTTGGCAGATGTGCATTGATTACAGGAAACTGAATACCGCCACTAGGAAGGATCACTTTCCTCTTCCCTTCATCGACGAAATGCTAGAGAGGCTGGCTAATCACTCTTTCTTCTGCTACCTCGATGGTTACTCTGGCTACCACCAGATTCCGATTCACCCGGAGGACCAGAGTAAGACCACTTTCACATGCCCTTACGGAACGTTTGCCTACCGGCGAATGTCGTTCGGGCTGTGTAATGCTCCAGCATCATTCCAGAGGTGTATGATGGCAATCTTCTCCGACTTCATTGAAAATATTATGGAAGTTTTCATGGACGACTTCTCAGTCTATGGCAAGAGCTTTGACCAATGCCTTGAAAACTTGGAAAAAGTTCTGCAAAGATGCAAAGAGGTCGACCTGGTGTTAAACTGGGAAAAATGTCATTTCATGGTCAGAGAAGGTATTGTGCTAGGCCACAGAATCTCAGAAAGAGGCATTGAGGTAGATCGTGCAAAGATTGAGGTCATTGAACAACTACCTCCCCTACAAACATCAAGGCCATCCGAAGCTTCCTAGGCCATGCTGGGTTCTACAGGAGATTTATCAAAAATTTCACCCATATAGCCCGGCCTATGACCAATTTGCTAGCCAAGGATGCCCCCTTCGTGTTTGACGAGGAATGTCTCGAAGCTTTTCACAAGCTCAAAGAAGCTCTGGTCACAGCACCCATCATCCAGCCGCCTGATTGGAACAAACCATTTGAAATCATGTGTGATGCAAGCGATTATGCTCTTGGAGCAGTATTGGGCCAAACCAATGATAAGAAGCACCATGCTATCTCTTATGCAAGCAAAACTCTTATTGGCCCGCAACTGAACTACTCGACCACTGAGAAAGAATTGCTAGCAGTGGTCTTTGCAATTGACAAGTTTAGATCATACTTGGTAGGAGCAAAAGTCATCATCTACACAGATCATGCAGCTCTCAAATACCTCCTTACCAAAAAAGATGCAAAGCCACGCCTGATCCGGTGGGTCCTGTTACTCCAAGAATTTGACATTGAAATCAGAGACAAGAAGGGAGTAGAAAATTCAGTTGCAGATCATCTCTCACGAATGAAATTTGAAGAAACATCTCCCTTGCCGATCGATGACTATATGAGAGATGATCAGCTCCTTAAGGTGACAATAGCCCAACCTTGGTATGCCAATCTGGTGAATTACATCGTTGCTGGCTATGTCCCTGAGGGAGCAGACAAGAGGAAATTGGCCCACGACAGCCGATTCTATCTCTGGGATGACCCCTACCTATACAAACTCTGCGCAGACGGACTCCTACGTCGCTGCATTCCAGCTTGTGAAGCACCGCAGGTCCTAGATAGATGCCATGCATCCTCTTATGGAGGACACTATGGGGCTTATCGGACCCACGCAAAAATTTGGTAGAGTGGGTTCTACTGGCCCACTATGTACGAGGATGCAAAAGAGTTCGTGCGACGGTGTCCAAGGTGCCAGCGCCAAGGAAATATAAATCCAAGAGATGCTATGCCACTCACAAGTAATCTTCAAGTTGATGTATTCAATGTGTGGGGCATAGATTTCATGGGACCTTTTCCCAAGAATGGAGACAAGGAGTATATTCTGGTCGCAGTGGACTACGTGTCAAAATGGGTAGAAGCACTGCCATGTCCCGCAGCGGACTCAAGACACTCCATAAAGATGTTTTGGGAGACCATCTTTCCTCGCTTTGGAGTACCACGGGTCATTATCAGTGATGGAGGCGCACACTTCATTGACAAGCGCTTCAGGAAGTGTCTCGCTGACCTCGGTATGGACCACCGTATTGGCACCCCTTATCATCCGCAGACAAGTGGCCAAGCTGAGACGTCGAACAAACAAATCAAGAGCATATTGCAAAAGACAGTCAAAGCTATGGGAAAAGAATGGGTATCCAAATTACCCAATGCTCTCTGGGCATATCGCACAGCATATAAGACTCCCATTGGCATGACACCATACCAGGTGGTGTACGGCAAGACTTGTCATCTTCCAGTAGAATTGGAATTTAAATCTCAGTGGGCGGTGAAGAGGTGGAACATGGATCTCCAATCGGTAGGTGTAAGAAGGCAAATTCAACTGGCCGAGCTGGAGGAATGAAGGGAGAAGGCATACCACAGTGCCAAGCTATACAAGGAGCGCACCAAGAAATGGCACGATAAGCGGATCAAGACCAAAACATTCAAACCGGGAGACAAGGTATTACTCTTTAACTCTCGAGTTCGTTTATTTGGTCATGGTAAGCTTAGAAGTAAGTGGGAGGGACCTTTTACGGTCCTTGAAGCTGCCAATCACGGCGCCGTTACCCTCCAGGACGATGAGGGGAAGGTTTTTAAGGCGAATGGGCAACGCCTTAAAATCTTTCTTGAGCCCAAAATGCCTACGCTCGAAGAAGTGGACGTCTTCGAGCTGCATGAGGTAGTTTGATCACGCGTCCATGGTCGAGCTCAGACCATAAAAGAAGCCATGTACACTAGTTTCTTTTCTCCCTTAAAATTCTATCTAATCTCATCTTATTCTCCAAAATCTCAACAAAACCGCTGTTCTACACACGTAGTTGGGTCCACAACACACCTTGGGGTAACCTCAGCCCGTGGCAAGCCTGGCCCGAGCTGGGCAGGGTTGGCCGACCCCTCGGCCTGGTCGCCCGACCACCCAAGGTGGACGCCCGACCATGGGCTCACAAGCCTGGGTCATGGGCTCAGCTCCTGCACATTCCTTCTGGATGCCCGGCTCTAGGGTAGGGTCGGCCGGCCACACCCCGTGGCCGCCCGGCCACCTCCAGGCCGTCAAAACTCAAACTTCAAGTGTGGGAGCGTCGATCCTTTATCTATGGGGCTGTTGAGTGGATGAAGGCGATCTTCTCCGACGTTTTAAGGACGAGGAGTCATCTTCTTCCCCATCTACACTCCACCTTCATCTCCACTCAGCCATGGCACCACTCTTCCCTCGAGATAAGGGCAAGGCTGCCATCTCCATCTCATCCGACACCACCGCAACCTACAATCCCGCTTCCATGGACTCACCGCAACCTCTCCAAGCCATCCCATTCGAGGAAAGCCTAGAAACATCGGTCCAGGAGTCGCCCTGGCCGATGGGGCTCGGCCCCCATGGCCGCCCGGCCATAGGTGGTGGCCGCCCGGCCATGGGTGATTCACCCCGTGGCCGTCTGACTACCCATGACAGCTGACCTGACTCCCCACGTCGTTCCCACAGCGTGGACAGGCCAGGAAGGGCCTTGTCTCCGGCAAGAACCATTGCCAAGAAGGTGGTCCGTCTGTCTCTACGTCCCACCATGGGGGTGATCGCCCCTGTGAACTGTGTCAAGAGCCTCTTCCAAGAAGAGGCCGTCGGACCATCCAAGGAGCCGGTCTTTCCTAGCCCGTCCACCCATACCCTCCGTGGGATGAAAACTCCTACGGGTGGGTACAAAGCTCGATGCCTCCATCGATGAGTCCATTGACTCAACGCCACCACAAAGGACAGTGGAGAGGGTGGCCAGAACGCCTTCAATCAAAGGGCCGCCAGGACAGTTCGAGGATTCCTCAGATGAAGAAAAGGAGGAGAAGGACATGGTGGCGTCATTAAGGGAGGAGTTAGCAGCACTCAAAGCTAAGTTTCAGAACTTAGAAGAGCGCTGTGCTGAGGGCGAGCTTTGGCAGATGGAGATCGATGATAAGATCAACATCCTTAGGAAGGGACTCTCTGCCAAAGTCCGCCGTCTTGCGGATGCAACTGGGCACCCCGATCTTTATGATCCTCCCGCACCATAGGCGCCCGGTGCATCTAGTTATCATAGGCGCATTTAGTTTTAACCATTCAATTCTTAGGTTGTTTTGAACTCATTCATTAATGTAATAAGCGCCTTATCTTTGTTTCATCCTTTCAAGTAGATGTATTTCCCTTCCAGTAATGAGTTTGAGTAGAATGGGCAAGGCCATTCGACTCCCTGTCACTAACCCTGCAGAAAACACAAGCAAAATACGACGTACAGGGTACAACCTCGCTACTCAGAAATTTTCAGGGGAATTGGGCGAAATGCAGTGGCCGCCCGACCACACATAGTGGCCGCCCGGACGCCTATCTTTCACGAAAACGCGTCGCGCAGGCTTGTCACGTCTCCCCACGGCTCCCTCGACAAAATGCACCAGCACACGGGTCGAACACCCAGAATTGGGTGGCCGCCCGGCCACCACCTGTGGTCGCCCGGCCATCAGGCAGGTCGCCTGACCCTTGCACCTGGCCGCCCGGCCATGGTGTTGGGCTGGATGGCCCATCAACACGTCGAACCCGCGCAGGAGGTCAGGTATACATGTTATATTCATTTACCTCCATTTTTATTTGTGCTTTACACATGAACTTGATCAAATCATGCTCTACATGTTCATAATGTCACATCTTACTTGTGCTTGCACCATTTTATTTCCTATGCTAGAGTAATCTTGCCTTTGGATACTATCATCATTAGGGACCCACTTGAGTTTAGATTGTTGATCCATGTGAGATAAGTTAATTAGAGGAAACTAAAGGAGCCTCCCATATGAGAAAGAGTTTTATTTTGCAAAACAAAATAAGGGCTTCTTCTTTGATGATCTCAAGTTCCTGTCCTACCAGTGCCACATATGAAAAGAAAACTTGTATACTCTTGCTACCTTGATTGTTTTGAGTCTTATCAAACCTTGTGCCATTACAAGAGTTTGAATCAATTGAGAATTCTTGGCCTTCACACGCACGTTCCATGAAATAAAGTCTCTCAAAAAAAAGTATGCAATAAGATGACAATGATCCCATTCAGTTCTGTTTAAAAAGAAAGAGAGGCATGGAAGTTCGAAAAAAATAGTGTGAAAGAAAGAAAAGAAAAAAAAGAAAAAAAGAAAAGAGAGAAAAAAAGAGAAAAGAACTCCATGCCCTCTTCTCAAACATGGGACTCATATCAAGCACCACAAGAGACAAGATCCGTACACTACACTTGCACTTGGCCAAATCTCATTTGATTATGAATTCTTTCTTGACACTTGATTTGATTCGACAACATAAGCATGATAGGAAAGCCTCATTCTCCCCACTACCTAGAGCTCCACAAAAAGCCTTAGTAGTATAAGAGGTGAGAAATACAAGATGTCGGCAAGGACACCTTGTCCTGTGAGTGACCGAGAGTTGGACTTGAGATCAAAAGAGTTGGTATGCCCTACTTTTGAAAATCTTGAAAACCTCTTTACTCATGTGGCTGGGAACCTGAAGTTGACTTTGATACTCTTATTCCATGCTTCAACATTCTAAAACCTAAGTGTAGACACCACTGAAATCCTAGGCGAGATGAAAAAGTTGGAAGTACTCTTGTGCTTGCTATGGTGGATCATGATGTTATGCCTTTCCCACTTATGCTTAAGTCTACTCTTTGCTCGAGGACGAGCAAAGGTCTAAGTGTGGGGGGGTGTTGGCGGTTGATAAAACCCATTTCGACCACCAACATTTCATGTTTTGAGAGCATAATTTATCAATGTTTCATGTATTACTAACCGGTTCCACGAGTTGTGCATAAAAGATGGATGCAGGAGCATATCATGTCAAAATATCGAAGGAATGTACAAAATGAAGTCAATGTGACAGAGTAGAGAGCTACTGGGCTCAGGGCCTAGTCGGCCGGCCACCCAAGGTGGCCGCCCGACCACATAACTGGGTCGGCCAGCCACCCCTCTGGGTCGCCCGGCCACCAGGAGCCCAATGTCAGCTCTCAACCCAACTCAGCCCAGCTGAGGTGGCCGCCCGACCACTCGACATGGTCGCCCGGCCACGTCATCAATCCGAACTTTCGACCTGCATGCAAAGAAGCACAAAAGAAGTTAAATGCAACCGTTGGATCAGGAATCCAATGCATCCAAGGGTCGGAAGAACATCATGCAATGAATCGGTGACGTCAGCAATCCAGGGCAGCGGCCGCCCGACCAATGAGAGTGGTCGGCCGACCACACCACCGACTTCCGGGCACCAGAGTGCTGATAACCCAGACGAGAAAGGTAGGCACTATAGGACTCAGCTATGCGTCGATGACAACTTATCCGAATGACGGGGTTGGACTACACAGGACACACACCCGCTGTCACCAGGTGGGACTACCAACCAAAACTGCGTGGGACAAGACACCTTCCAAGGTAAACTCTAGTCTAGACACCACGTCTACACAACCGAGCTTACTACTACTCTGGTTCGAAGCCAGAGAGCAAGCACAACTGTATAGCTAAACTACACAGAGCACACTTGGCAGCCGTAAACTACTAAGCAAAGTACTGAGTTTGTAAATAAAGTAAGTATGAAATAAATAAAGAAGGGAGCAAGGAACTTTACTCAATCCTGGAAATGGAGTAATAATCACTCTGAGGCTGAGAGCTCAGGAATAGAATACCGAAGAGAAATCCGAGTCCTTCACTCTACAACTCACTACTCACTCTTGATACAACTTGGCTCTCTCTACAATTCCAAGGGTGGCTTCACTAATATACTCTACACTCAACTACACAACCACACTTATATTCTCTTGATCCACCACACCTTGCAAGTGACCTCCCGGGGGGGTATTTATAGCTTGGAGACCGAGGGGGGTACTTATAGGTGCTCTAGGTCGGTAGTGGAGGTAGGTCGGTGTCCGGGCGGCCAGGGGGTGGCCGGCCGACCTTCAAGGGTGGTCGGGCGGCCACTCATCTTGCCGCCTTTGACCATCCAACGGTTGATATGCATTCCTGGAGTCGGTTGGTAGTTATTGGAGTCGGTGCACGTGAAAAATGAGTCGGTGGGGTGGTCGGCCGACCACTCTCATTGGTCGGGCGGCCACTGCCCTGGATTGCTGACGTCACCGATCCGTTGCATGATGTTCTTCCGACCCTTCGATGCATTGGATTCCTGATCCAACGGTTGCATTTAACTTCTTTTGTGCTTCTTTCGATGCAGGTCGAAAGTTCGGATTGATGACGTGGCCGGGCGACCATGTCGAGTGGTCGGGCGGCCACCTCAACTGGGCTGAGTTGGGTTGAGAGCTGACATTGGGCTCCTGGTGGCCGGGCGACCCAGAGGGGGGCCGGCCGACCCAGTTATGTGGTCGGGCAGCCACCTTGGGTGGCCGGCCGACTAGGCCCTGAGCCCAGTAGCTCTCTACTCTGTCACATTGACTTCATTTTGTACATTCCTTCGATATTTTGACATGATATGCTCCTGGATCCATCTTTTATGCACAACTCGTGGAACCGGTTAGTAATACATGAAACATTGATAAATTATGCTCTCAAAACATGAAATGTTGGTGGTCGAAATGGGTTTTATCGACCGCCAACAATCATAAAGTAAATACTTGCAGAAAAGTAAACATGAACACATGTCCCGTCCCAAGATTCATAGCGCTTCCATCCAACCCCTTGGGAGTAGCCGTCTCAGGAGCGATACCACAGTACGTCGGGTCAGCCCTCCCTCGACCTCAAAGCATCTCCCAAGTCCATCGACCTCCTAGCAGTGGATGGGAAACACCATGAATAGAGGGACGAAACACACACATCCAATCATGGTTATATACAAAAACGTGACTTAATAAATAGCATGTTACAGTTATTACTATGTTGCCCGACAGTGATATTTGGCATTCTCACACCTGGTGAGCATCAGCGATTCGAATTGATTTTTATATTCCCGGGAATAACTAGAAATGCCAGGGGTATATGCTTACTAGCCATCGCGTTCCACACATATATTCCCCATCTCCACTTGTCCCATCCCAAGTTCGATTCAATCCTTCTGTTGTTCCCAAGTTGTGCCGCCTTAGGAGCGATACCACAGTAACGTCGGGTCAGCCCTCCCTCGACTACAAGCTCCCCAAGGTGTCACAGTAGGAGTCTGTCTCTGTTCTTCGGATGGCACAAGTAAGACTTTCACCAGGCCCATGTCCTGGATAAGCACTCTAGCAATGTTATGCCAATGAGCAGACGAACAGCGGACGGGCCTTATGCGACTCGGGCGGAGTCCAGTGCACGATACCATAAACAATAAATAACTCATAAAATCTCCGCCCGGTCTCCATTTAAAACATAAGCATGTATAATAACTTCCATAAGTGAGATTTCTGTCACCTTGTAAAGTCGTACCTACGAGACGAGTACAATCACTCGTGTCTACTCGCACCTAGAAATCTAGGCACTCGTCTTACAAACTTTACGTATAGGTGCTAGGGCCAGGGCGGCTAGGAAGTCTAATGCAGTTGGTTTCAATCAACTCCTAATGCATATGCGTAAACATCAACAAGATTTGTATTAGAAGGGAGAAATCATGGTCCTGCCTACCTTTAATTGTTCTTAAGAAAACCAACAAACTGAACTATGTTAGTTTGCCGGGTCGTGAGGCTTTGCCCCAGGCAACCCCTTGAAGCAAGGACGGATTTAATCAGCGACCCTTCGTCTTCTTGCTTCGGATATAGCCTGTCGTCCAGTTCCTTGATCACTAGTTTTTCCTGAGTTGATAGCTTCTTGCACGCAGGTCTATATGCATGATAAAATGCTAGTGAGTGCAAGAGAACGCAAATGCATCTATATGATACAGTGTTATATGCTTGACATAGTGCAAACAAGAGTACAACGAGTTGCAAATGTATGTAGGAGGTGTCAATGGTATATGATGCATGATCAAGCAGTTTATGAAGAATGGGTTCGGGTACTCTTAGTTAAATACCTCCCGTAATGAGAAAACTTAACAACTTTGCTAAGAAATCATACAGCCCATCACTAAGAAATCGTACAAACCATCACCATTTTTTATCTTTGAAGTTATCAGAAGTTAGTGTCTTATATGTGTACACAGTCCCTATCAAATGAAATGAAGTTGTCACTTGAAAGCGCCTTTATGAATATAATGCACTCGTGAGTTCATGTAGTTAGACAACTCAAATTGCTCTCAAATTTTTACCACATGTAGACACATACTTCATAGTGCTACTGCCAAAAATTTCAGCAACAACCAAGTTATAACTAATTTGTTAAAATTCCAGCAAGTTACCAGCCCTATAGCTTCTCAGATTTTTCATAATTTATCGGAATAGTTTCTGAACTTGAAATTTCTACAGCAAGCATTTAATGACATGAAAATCATATACAAAAATCAGCAAGCACAAAATCCATAGTTTAATATGACACCTATTTTCCATATATTTATCTTATGCAAATTAAGATGCACTTATAAACAGTTTTAATGAACCTTTCAAAAATACTTTCTAGACTCTCTATCACCCTAGTAGCACACCAGATTTTTCATAGAATTAACTATGCATCCTAGAACCACTTTCTCATTTTATTTAGTTAACCAGGTGTCATTTTGTCATTTTCAAATCACCATTTAAACTCAACATGCAAGGCATCAAACTTTACCCGCAAGCTATCCATACTATATAAAGCACATGAAAAATACCAGAGGTCACATTTGAGCACACTTTATGTAGCCTTCATTTTCCAGGTCAAATAAATACACAAACTACATGCATAGGGCAAAAAAGTAATTAAACAGTCAATGCTAGGGCTACCAAAAATCACACAGTACCTAGATGCCATAACAAAGCTACTGTCCAAGTTTCATAATTTTTGGAGTCCATTTGGTCTATTTTTACCATTTATTTACCTACACCATGCATGCACTAAACCAGGGGCAAAATAGACTTTTCACATGTCCACATCTTACCTATCAGGTAGATCTACTCAAGAGGAGTCCATAGCCACTGAGTTTGCCCATTTTGGATTTCTCTTTGAATTGTTATGATTTTTCAAAGTTCACAGCTCAATATAAATGAATTTAAATGGAAAAACTCATAGACCGAGGGCTTGAACGTAATTAATCGTATACCTCAGGGGCTAGATCAGAAGATTATTCTGACTCAGTGCACAGTGCATGAGAATCTCCTAAAACCCGAGGTTAGATCTGCAAAATACTAGGGCTCGGGTTAAAGTACAAAACTCTAATAGATCTAGAGGTGTTTTCACAAATTATTCAAGACACAGTAAACAGTGATGCAATAAGTAATACGCGAAGGGGGTTTTCTGCAAAACACGCGCTCTTCTTCTACCTTCGGCCGGGGAAAATCCTCGCGTGGCGGCCGGCGTTCGCGCGCTCGCGCCGGAGCATGGAGGGGGAAACTTGGAGCCGAGTCGGGTCGAGGAGGTGGCCGGCGCTACGGTGGACACCGTGGGCTAGACGTCGTCGCCGGCGGTGAAGAGTAGAGGCGAGCGGCGGTGGCGAACTGAGAAGGCGACGGCACGGCGGGGCGTGGCGACGCGGCTCGATTCTGGCGGGGTATGGCACGGTAGGGGTCGCCACTAGGCTTGGGAGTTGCGCGGCGGCGTGACGGTCCCGATGGCGGTATCGTGGAGGCGAGGGGAGGGCCGGAGGAGGGTTGTCCACGGAGAGGGGCCGGTGGCAATGGCGGCCGTGGGGTGCGCTCGCGGGGAAGGGTGATAGAGGCGAGGGCGAGCGGCGAGACCGTGCGTGGAAGATGGAGGGAGACGCGGGCCGTGCAAGGCGCGCATCGGCGGGGTGGGAGGCGGCTGGAGGCGGCGGGTGCCGTGAGCTCTCCGCGGCGGCGATGGCGGCGGGAATTCTGCGCTTGGGAGGGGGAGGCGGAGGGAGACGACTAGGCCTAGCGCGTTGGGCGCGGGAGGGGGAGGCCTAGCGCAGAGCGGCCGGCGCAGTTCGGACTCTGAGCTTGCGGCAATGGTGGCTCGGCGCTCCGCGCTTAGGGAAAAGAGGCAGAGGCGCGGGAGAGAGCGAGCAGTGGAGCGGCGAGTGCGAAGGGAGCCGGGGGTGCGTCCAGGTTCATGAGGGGCGCGGGGTCTTCACCCTTTAGGCGAGGGCGCGGCGCGGCCAGTGCGCTGGCGGCCATGGGCGGGGTGCGCAGAGCGCGCCCACCGCGTGGGCGCGGGGAAGAGGGAAAGGGAACGGTGGGGCGCGATTTGGACTCGGTCCATGGACCGGGTGTCACTGACATGTGGGACCGGGGTGGGAAGAGAGAGGAAGGGTCTATAGACCGAGTGCGTGGAGACGCGGAAATGGTGGCACCCACTGGACCGGATGTTTGTCTGACGCGGGCGGGAATCCGGTGGACTGCTCGGTGGGGCCCGCCGGTCAGTGAGAAGAAAAGAGAGGGAAAATCCTGAAAATGGAAAAATGAAGTTTGACTGCAGATACACTTGTTTGAAGATCACGTTTTTGAACTGGTTAGAGGCCAAATCATAAAATGCCCCAATTGGAGGAAGTGTTCTAAATTTGTTCCTCTACATTTCCCTTATAAACTTGTATACCGTGTTCTATTCAAAAATCAGGTGCAAATTTGAATTTAAGCTGCTGACCAAGGTTTGACCAATAGAACCCTCTAGTTTAGAAATTCTAAAAGTCTATTTTCTAGGCACTTTCACAAAAGGAGTTTTATACCAATGTTGTTCACAATTTCGTGATCTACAACTTTCTCAATACAAGCATTGCAAGATTTTGGATTTAAGATCAACGAAATTTAAAATTACTAAACAGGTCATGTTTGGACAGAATTCACATGCTGACAGAAAAAGCCCCAAAACTCTATGCAAACCTTCATGCATGTCAAAGCACAAATTACCAAAGTTGTTCATCATTAAACTGTCTACAGGTTTGTCAATAAAAGTTTCACCCAAATCCAAATAGAATCATAGTTATAGGCACAATCACAAAGACATATCAGCAGAAAGCAGGTTTCGATAAGTGGCATTTCAACCAAGATTGAATTAGGGCTCAAATGCATGTCATTGTATGATGCATTATGATGAATGTTGCATGTATGATGAATGATTATGCACTTGAGATGCCGGAGCATCACATTAAGTTTCTCCCATTGGCCTACATATATGGAAAAGCATTATATTAATTGGTTCCTACTTACTAGCGTGTACAAGTTTTTGAATTAGGAAAAAGGCTAATTTTCGCCCTCTTTAGTCCAGGCAAACTGAGTCATTATGCGCTGGTTTTGTATCTCGGCCCAATGACGAAGCGTGGGCTCAAGTGGCAGAATAGGAGGGCATGTAAGTTGAGCCAAAACAACTTTGGTGATGCATATTTTTGAGGTTTCGTTCCTATGGTGTGGTTTCCTCATTCATCTCACCAACAAGTCCAACAAACCTCGATTCCGAGTCCCACAACAATTGATATGTTAACAATAGTGGATGGATCAAAACCTGTATTGAATTAAGTTTCTACCATCGGCATACATATATGGAAAAGCAATATATTCATTGGTTCCCACTTACTAGCGTGTACAAGTTTTTGGATTAGGAAAAAGTTTAATTTTCGCCCTCTTCAGTCTAGGCAAACTGAGTCATGCTGCGTTGGTTTTGTATCTCGAACTGATTCCAAAGCATGGGCTCAAGTGGCAGAAGGGGAGGGCATGTAAGTTGGGCCAAAACATCTTTGGTGATGCATATTTTTGAAGTTTCATTCCTATGGTGTGGTTTCTTCATTCATCTTCCCAACAAGTCCAACAACCCTTGATTCCGAGTGCCACAATAACTGATATGTAAACAACAGTGGATGCATCAAAACTTGTATTGAATTAAGTTTCTCCTATCGGCCTACATATATGGAAAAGCATTATATTCATTGGTTCCTACTGTAGGACCAAGACGTGCGACTAGAGGGGGGTGAATAGGAGCACTTGAAAAACTCAAACTCAAACCCACAAAGTGCGCTCTCACGAAAACACACACATACCAGATACCGTCCACTGAACAGATACGTATCGGGTGGAAAGCGGAAGCACTCGAATTAAAGTCCAAAGAAAAGGATGTAAGACGAGCAACCAAACTACACCTAAACGAGCAAACACACTACACCCAGACAAACACACACAACACCTAAAACTACACCTCTCTAATGTGCAGAGTTACGTAGCATAGACAAGCTACTAACCCTAGGACACATTGAGAATCCCTAAACTGAAAACACTAAAGCAGCATCAAAGCAAGCAAGAACAACAAGGCATAAACAAAACAAGACAAGCTACAAAGCTTGCAAGCGTCGCACACTAGCCACTCAACACACCGAAGCGTGCCTCACTTAAGAACAGTGAGTGAAGAGTATAGGCATGCAGTGGTTGACACAAAACAAGCTTGAAGCAAACCACAACACTCCAAAAAACCAAAGAAACAAAGAAAAGCAAACCCCAAAGCAAGCGGAGCAAGAAACACGCAAAAACAGCCCTAAATACACTAGACCGGACAATACTGTCTCAACCAAAAGAACTGACCGGACAAACCCAAAGAAAGGGGCTGAAACAGCTCTAAAAACCTATAGACCGGACAATCTGAGGGAAGGGGATCGGACAATCCGAAGTATAGGGTTCGGACAAACCTAAGGACAAACGATTAATACTGTCAGTTCTCCGAAAAACTGCGCGCAGAAAACAGCCCGAGACCTCTACGAAAAACGATCGAAATGGGGCCAAATCTCAACGAAACTTCATGAAAATTTGCATGGACAATCCTAAGGACCTTCCCTAGCAAATCCCAAAAGATCAGCTCCAAAACATCAAGGGATGCACGGGAATTGCAAATCTCGTGAGGTAGGTGAGTTGACAACCGAAAAAAAACTGCACGCAGGCACTCCAAAAACCGAACCAAAACCGGGTCAATTCTCAACAAAACTTCACGAAAATTTGCATGGATGATCCTAAGTACCTTCCCTAGCAAACTCCAAAAGATCCACTTGAAAAGTTCAAGAGTTGCACGGGAATTTTGGATCTCGTGAGGTTGGTGAGTTGAACCCGAAAAACCTAGAAACGTCAAGAACGGCCATTGCTCGTGGTTGGATGATTCTAGCACTTGGCTAGTGAGATGCACCACGTCCTAGCAAGGCAAAAAACCGGCAAAAGAACGGTCTCATCCTTGGACAACACAAAACGAGCCAAAATCCAAGAAACGGGACCAAACCCGAAACTAGAAAAGGGGCAAAGAGGGAGGGACGAGATTGCTGCTCAAGACTTGGAATTTCACAACAAAGAACCTTGAATTAACCACGAAATTCAGGTTACAAGAGTTCCCTAGAGCCTACCTCCCTTTATCCTCCCACTAATGACAAGATTAGACTAAACTAGGCACTCATCTCCTAGCTAATCCTCTCTATTTCTTCTCTTTGGACCTTGGCTGCTAGGGTTAGGAAATCCTAGGGTTTGTGGCTACCAAGATGAGCTCCAAGGGAGCCTCTCAAGTCTATTTATACCCTAGGCCCTAAACAACACAATTACATTAAGACCCCTACTCTAAAAATGCTCGGAGGGGGCCAAACCGAAAAGATACAATCGGACGACTACGATGACGGCTTGATCTTCTTCTTCTCCACGCCTCGCTTGAATGTGCGCCACCTAGCCAGTAGTCCGGAAGCTTCCCCCGGTTTTGAAGTCAGAAAACGGGAAACTTTATTCTGCGGGCTTCCTGGGCAGGGTCTTGGCCCAATCTTCAATCTTGGCGAGTCGGAGCCCAACCCACCAAGTCATCTGAACTTGGGTGGCGGTTTTGAGCCAAAGCCGCCAAAGCCTCCCTCGCACGCCTTCGCGCCATGCACTCGGGTTGGAGCACCACGGTGGCACCCGGCTTCTCCAGTCCATCGGAGTTGCCTCGCGGTCCATCGGAGGGCTTACACCACCGTCGCCGAACCGCCCCTCCGTGTACTGAGGTTCCATGACCGATCGACGCTGAGCATTGCCTCCGGTCCATTGGAGGACTTTTGCCTCAGTCCATCGAGGCCTTCGTCATCCTCTACCTCCAGTCCATCGGAGGGCCTCCTGTCCATCAGAGGGCTTGAGCTCGTTGACAATCACTCATCACACCAGGAGAGCAATGAGGCCGGTCCATTGGCTCTCAATCTCCCCCTTGATGAGTGCATTGTCAACACCTTCAACCTGTAACCTGAAATGGATCAAAGACAAAAGAAAAGCTTAAAACCAAAAAAGAAAGAAAATAAAAGAAATGCTCAAGCTGCCCAAAACCCAACAAAGGCAAAACACAAGGCAACTTGAAGCAAAAAGAAGCAAAGCATCGGCTCCTCAAGACAGAGGCAAAAGGCTCAACGCACCGATGCAAAGAGCATGCTTAAAAACGCAAACTCCCCCTGAAATGCATCCTCTCAAATGCAATATGAATGCAAACCTCCCCCTCAACTAAAACTCTACTCCCCCTGAAATGCATCCTGTCAAATGCAATATGAATGCAAAGCTCCCCCTCAACTAAAACTCTCCTGAGTTCTCCCCCTTTGTCCATATTTTAAGACTTCTCCCTTTGGAAGTACACTAATTTCTCCCCAAATTTCTCCCCCTTGTTGACAATGGACACATCAAGGGTTCTTTGAACTCAACTTCCCCTGAACTAGAAAACTCCCCCTCAAAGTATGCCATGAAATGCAAGGAGTGTAACTGAAAGAGCTCAGAAGGGATGGAAAGCTAGTAATCACAAGTTCTAGCATACAGAGCAAGTGAGGGCAAGGAAGCATATAACAAGCTCAAATGAATCTATCTTACACATGTCAAGAGCAAGCTTATTTTTCAGGGTTATCGAAAAGAAAGCATCACCGACATGAATAGCACCTAGCAAGATAGGCATGAACAGCAAGATGCTAGCAATGCATACAAGGAGTGCTACTCTCAACCAAACCATATACAACCAGCCATAAGCATCTTAGAGACTTGCAAATTTCAGATTTAGACATTTGTATTCATAAGCCTAGGTTATATAACCATCAGAAGCTTAAGACAAGGTTTTGGTCATACACAGTCTAGTCCAAGTTCATGCCAAAGTGCAAAGGCAAGCTGTCTCGAACTAGATCAGTGTGACAAGCAAACCCACCTGGATCTTTCTCAATTCATCATATAAGACACCACTTGTAAGCATTTTGATTCAGATTTCAATTTAAGCAAGGTGTCATAAAAGCTTAGGCATTAACATGGCAAAGGCATACAACTAGCATATCCAGGTATGAAAAGATAGCATAGCATTCAATCCTACACATGCTAGGTAGCCAAATCAAGTGGTGATCATGGTTTTTGATTTGCAAAGAATAAAATGACTTAGCTCACAACTAGTATTCAACAGACTCAAGAGAGCTTAGCCAACCATGATCAAGCATGCATCTGTACAATCTAGCACAAGCAATTACTAACTTATCATTCCAAAAGAGCTCTAGTGCTAGTGAAGTGAAAATGCAAATGATACAATGTGATGCATGATATGATACAATATGCAAAAGAAGCAAAGAGAAATAAAAACCAGATAAAAGCAGAAACTAAACTACAGAAGCTATCCCTTACTAAAAGGAATAGCACATTATCCCTGACTAAAAGGGATAGCACACTCCAAGCTCACCTCTTAAGCGCACAAAAGAGCCAAACTCTAAGGGCTTGGTAAAGATATCGGCCAACTGGTTTTCAGAAGCTACATGCACTAAGTCTATGTCCCCCTTCTCATAGTGATCTCTCAGAAAGTGAAACCTCACGTCTATGTGTTTGGTTCTAGAGTGCAAGACAGGGTTCTTAGCTACAGAAATAGCAGAAGTAGAATCAACTAGAAGAGGGATCTTTCCAAACCTAAGACCGAAATCACTAAGGGTGGCTTTCATCCATAAAAGCTGGGAGCAGCAGCTAGCAGCAGCTATGTACTCTGCTTCTGTGGTAGACAAGGATACACTAGCTTGCTTGCGGGAGGACCAAGAGACAAGAGAGGTTCCTAAGAGTTGGCATGTGCCGGAGGTTGACTTGCGATCAATCCGGCAGCCAGCATGGTCAGCATCTGAGAACCCTCTAAGAAAAAGAGAAGAACTCGAGGAATACCAAAGACCAAGCTTAGGAGTGAATTTCAGATACCTGAAAATGCGCTTCACCGCTTGACGGTGAGAAGTCCTAGGAGAAGCCTGGTAGCGCGCATAGAGGCAGACCGCGAACTGAATGTCCGGCCTGGTCACCGTCAGGTACAGAAGTGAGCCGATCATCCCTCGAAATTCCTTCTGGTCCACCGCCTCCCCATCTTCATCATCATCAAGCGCCGTGTTTGTACTCATAGGAGTTGTCATGGGTTTAGAGTCACCCATGTTAAACTTCTTGAGTATGTCCCTTGTGTACTTGGCTTGATGGACGAAGGTACCCTCAAGGCCTTGCTTGATCTGCAGCCCGAGGAAGAACTGGAGCTCACCCGTAAGACTCATCTCAAATTCCCTGCTCATCTGTTCAGCAAAACTAGACACCAAAGCGTGGGATGAACCACCAAAGATTATGTCATCAACATATATCTGAACTATCAGGGTGTCACCGCCACGACTCAACAAAAACAAGGTCTTGTCTACTGAACCCATCACAAACCCAGACTTGAGCAGGAAACTCTTCAACCTAGCATACCAAGCTCTAGGAGCTTGCTTCAGACCATAAAGGGCTTTCCTCAACTTATACACCCGGTCTGGAAATCTAGCACTCTCAAAGCCAGGAGGTTGTCTCACATATACCTCCTCCTCTATGAACCCGTTCAGGAAAGCAGACTTGACATCCATTTGCTGCAGTTTGAAGCCTTTAGAGGCCGCAAAGGCAAGCAAAATCCTAATGGCTTCCAAACGAGCTACAGGGGCAAAGGTCTCCTCATAATCTATCCCCTCCTTCTGACAGAAACCCTGGGCTACCAATCTTGCTTTGTTCCTCACAACCATTCCATCCTCACCCTGTTTGTTCTTGAAAACCCACTTGGTACCTATAGGGCGACAATTTGGTGGAGGTTCAACTAAATCCCAGACATGGTTTCTCTCAAAGTTCACCCAGTTAGGATCAGATAATGCATGTGACACATCCCGGGGCTCAAAAGAAGCAACATATGCAGAGTGGGAGAAAAAGGCTAGAGAGTTAACCGAAGAGCGTGTGACACGCTGGTGAATATCTCCAATCATCCTGTGTGGAGGGTGATCCCGCTGGACTTGCCGAGATGGAACAATCTCGGAAGTCACCTCCCCTGCGTCCTCAGCGGGTCCAGCCTCTGCTTGAGCTTGCTATCGGGGGAGTGAGGAGGAAGCTGTGGGCAGGGGTCCTCCTTCATCATCTGAACTCGTAGCAGAGGGGTAGGAGCTGCAGCCGGTGCAGTGGCTCCTGCATCACCATCATTAACCACATCTTCCTCATCCTCAAATATGGGAGTGCCTTCTTCATCATCACCTGAAAGCTCAAAGGCAGGGGTTGTGCAGGGCATAGTCTCATCAAAAGAAACCTCACAAGTCTCAACAACTTGCTTGGCCTCTAAAATCCACACACGAAAAGCCCTAGAATTAGAAGCATACCCCCAGAAAAATCCCATCCAAACAACGAGACTCAAACTTGTCCCTTCTTCAGCACAAAGCACTTGCAGCCAAACGCTCGTAAATGCTTGACGCTGGGCTGCCTACCAAATCGAAGTTCATACGAGGTCTTCCCAAGGAAAACTCGCAAGAAAATCCGGTTCGCAATGTAACAGGCCGTATTCACTGCCTCAGCCCAAAAGCGCCTCGGAGTCCTATGCTCATCGAGCATCGTCCGTGCCATCTCAACATGTGTGCGGTTCTTGCGTTCCACAACACCGTTCTGCGGAGGGGTATATGGAGAAGAAAACTAGTGTTCAAGACCTAGGTCACGACAGAAGTTTTCGAAACGAGAGTTTCTGAATTCTCCGCCATTGTCACTGCGGATAGCCCTCATGGCCTTATGACTCTCATTTTTCAACCTCAGTACCAGATCCCGAACAAAACCAAACGCCTCATCCTTAAACTCCATGAAAAATACATACGAGAACCGCGAAAAATCGTCCACAACGACAAGCACGTACCACTTCCCACTGACTGACGCTACCCGAGCGGGACCTACTGTATCCATATGCAGTAGCTTACCCGGATAGGAGGTCATAACCTGAGACACAGGAATGTGAGAGGCGGCAACCATCTTGCCATGAGGACAGGGGTGGCAAACTAAGTCCTTCTCAGCTCTCAATTTGGGCAATCCTCAGATTAGGCCCATTGAACCTAACCTGACTAGCAGATCAAAGCTCAAGTGACCAAGTCTCCTATGCCACTTCCATATATCAGCAGAAGGACTAGCAACCAAACAGCGCGCAGGGCCAGAAACAGATGTGAGGTCGACCCTAAAAACCTGACCAAAAGGTAGCAAAGAGCAAACAAGGGTCTCCTCAGCATCAGGAACGCAGCACGCACCTTTCTTAAAACGAAACTCAAATCCTTCATCGAGAAGTTGCGAAACAGAAACCAAATTGAACCCCAAATTCCGGACAAAGGCAACTTCTCTCAGGGAAAGCTTAGCGGAGAGCGAAACAGAACCAACACCCATCACTTTACCTTGACCATTGTCCCCGAATGTGATGTACTCCTTGGTGCTTATGGGGTTGAGGCTGGAGAACCACTTGTGGTGCCCTATCATGTGCCTAGAGCAACCAGAGTCCATGATCGACACGTCCTCCATGCCTCGATCCTACAAAGTCAAGTAAAGCGACGGTGAGCAAACGGTCTGGCACTGGGGTTAGTCCCAAAACTGTTGTAGAGTGCCGAGCCATCTGCTCAAAAGTGGGGTAAGCACAATCAAAGAAATCATCACGACGATCAGGGTAACCACGACCTCCAAAGCGTGAACCCTCGAAAGCTCTCTCAAAGCCTCGGTCACGAGGTCCATAGCCGCGCTAAAAACGACTAGGAGCTCGGCCGGTAAAGAGTCTCTCACCACCAGGAGCACGAGCCTGAAAGCCGCCTCCTCTCTCACCACCGGCAAAGCGGTCTCTCATCTCACCGCGGTGGGGAGGATCTTGCCTACCACCCTGGTAGAACTGATCCTGGTTCCCCCAAGCTCTCTCCTGCCTCTCAACCCGCTTCCTCCTGAAGCAAAACTCCTCTAGGTGGCCATTCTGCTGGCAAAACTCACAGTGATAGACAGGCCTCCTAGGAACTGGGTTAGGCTGGGACTTGGGCTTAGGTGGTGTGGCCTTGGGTGGCTCAGGCTGCTGGACTGGCTTCTTGCCCTTGGGCTTAAGCTCTTCCTCAACAATCTTGTCTAGCTTAGCCTTAGAAGGCTTGGGTGTCCAGTACTGCTTCTTTGTGGCAGCCTTGGGTGGCTCATGGTAAACCCCATCAACAGTCTCTCCTGGCTGGGTAGGTGCAGTCTTGACCTTAATTGGGGCACTCTTCTCACCTGAAATGCTGCACTCTCCAAACCCAACACCACTTGTCTCACCCTCAGCTCTTTTGGTGCTCTCTATGATCATCTCTAGTTGAGGTTGCCTCGCATATACCCAACTGAGCACCTCTCTCAACCTGTTGTTGTCATTTTGCAAAGACAACATCTCCTCCCTCAGATCCTGCAGAATCACAGTCTGGGCAGCACAGGTATCACAGTCTAGGGAGGGAACCACAACAGCTTTCTCCAACTTCCTAATGGTGGCATCCCTATCCACCAGCTGCATCCTAAGGGTTAGGCAGTTCTCACAAGTATCAGTAGGTGCTGAAAGCACCTCAAAGTCAGCTCTCAACTGCTCTAACTCACCTCTCAAAATAGGACAGACCATACACGCACCCAAAAGCGTAGGTCTAGCCCTAAGCTCCTTAAGCTCCATGAGCTGCCCCTCAAACTTTTCCTTCAGAACAGCTAGCTCTCTAGCTAGACAGGGGCAAGACTCACACTCAAGCTCTCCACTCAAAGTAGGCTCATCCAGTTTGGACAAGAGTTTGCCTAGCTCAGCCTTCAGCTCATCTATCTCCTCTACCCGCTTGGCATACCTATCTCTCTGGTCACCAAGCTCCATCATGAAAGACTCGCAGGTAGGGCACTCAATCTCACTAGGTTGGGGTCTCACACTCCTCAACCTCTCATTCTCCTCTAAAGCCTCAGCAAGTTGGGCTTTCAACTTTTGCAGCTTCTTAGCTGCCTTCTCTAGCATCTTATCCTGGGCCTTAAGTTCCCGGCTGTTCTGCTCTAGCATCTCAAGGATTTCGGCTTGCTCAGGAGTTACCTCATCATCGGAAGAAGAGTTGCTGCCGTCATCCTTGCTCTCCTTGTCCTCAAGCGCCATGGAGCAAACCGAGCTCCTCTTGTCCTTGTTCTTGTGCTTGGACTTGGTGGAGACGAAGCACAAGCCAGCTGGACCGCCTTGATCGTTCCTCTTGTCCTTCCTATACGTGATCTCCTCATCGCTTGAGCTCAACGAGGACGAAGAGGAAGAAGATCCGTTGCTGCAGAACCCGATCTCGGCGAAGAAGGCCTTGTCCCGCTTTCGGTTGTCCTTCTGGTAGCTCTTGAAAGCCTTCCGGAAGTTTTTCTTGCCGAAGGGACGCTTGCCGGAGCCGTGCTTGCTGGAGCGGTGCTTGTCAAAGCCTGCCTTGCCGAGGTGGTACTTGTCGGAGTCGCGGGAGTAGCTCTTGCCCTTCCTGTAGTAGTCGTTCTTGTTGGGGCACTCAGCGATGAAGTGGCCGACCTCTCCGCACTCGAAGCACTTGGCCCGCTCTCCCCTCTTCTTGCTCATCCGGTTGTCATAGGCGCACTGAAAGCGACTAGACACCAGACACAACTCATCATCCCCAAGCGTCGCTAGCTGCTCCTCTGTAACAGACATCAAAGCAGAAAACGAGAAGTTGTGTAACATGGGGTTTGTGACAGACTCACTAGAGGGGGTAGCCAAAGCCAGACTCTTAGAACCTGTACAAGTGAGGGAATCCCTCATCTTGTAATCTACCTCAGTGGCCTTGAGCTTACTATAGAGCGCCTGTACTCCAATCGTATCATACCCTACCGACTCAATGATTGAGTTCACCTTGTTCTCCCATATTTTTCTATCCAAAGCATACAGCAACTTGACAGCCTGCTGATGATCGGTATATGGGAGGGCAGCGGGGGCAGAGTTGACACGCAACTTGTTGATGATCGACTGAAAGCGACCAAACAAGTCGTCTACTGACTCTCCCGGCTTCTGGACGAAATTCTCATATTCGCGCCGGTAAGTCTCCACAAGTGTAGCCTTAATTGTCGCAGTACCCTCATGGTGTGCACTAAGCAGTGACCATATCTCACGCGCAGTCTTAAGGTGACTCACTCTCTCATAATCCATGGGACCAAGCCCGGAGAAGAGAAAGTTAACAGCCTTGGCATTCGTCTCATGCTGAGCCACGATGTCCTGCGTAGTACGCTAAGCAACTGGAAGCACCACAAAAGTCATACTCTGAATAGCATCCCATATGTCCTAACTCTGCCTACAAGGAACGCCTCCATCCTACCTTTCTAGTTGGGATAGCCATCGGAGCCAAGGACGGGAATTTTCCCGGAGTAAGTCATCGTCGCTACGGTTTCGTCACCGGTTAAGGTATAGGAAACCTAAGCGGCTCTGATACTACTTGTAGGACCGAGACGTGCGACTAGAGGGGGGGTGAATAGGAGCACTTGAAAAACTCAAACTCAAACCCCCAAAGTGCGCTCTCACAAAAACATACACATACCAGATACCGTCCACTGAACAGATACGTATCAGGTGGAAAGCGGAAGCACTCGAATTAAAGTCCAAAGAAAAGGACGTAAGACGAGCAACCAAACTACACCTAAACGAGCAAACACACTACACCCAGACAAACACACACAACACCTAAAACTACACCCCTCTAATGTGCAGAGTTACATAGCATAGACAAGCTACTAACCCTAGGACACATTGAGAATCCCTAAACTGAAAACACTAAAGCAGCATCAAAGCAAGCAAGAACAACAAGGCACAAACAAAACAAGACAAGCTACAAAGCTTGCAAGCATCGCACACTAGCCACTCAACACACCGAAGCGTGCCTCACTTAAGAACAGTGAGTGAAGAGTATGGGCATGCAGTGGTTGACACAAAACAAGCTTGAAGCAAACCACAACACTCCAAAAAACCAAAGAAACCAAGAAAAACAAACCCCAAAGCAAGCGGAGCAAGAAACACGCAAAAACAGCCCTAAATACACTAGACCGGACAATACTGTCTCAACCAAAAGAATTGACCGGACAAACCCAAAGAAAGGGGCTGAAACAGCTCTAAAAACCTATAGACCGGACAATCCGAGGGAAGGGGATCGGACAATCCGAAGTATAGGGTTCGGACAAACCTAAGGACAAACGATTGGTACTGTCAGTTCTCCGAAAAACTGCGCGCAGAAAACAGCCCGACACCTCTACGAAAAATGATCGAAATGGGATCAAATCTCAACGAAACTTCATGAAAATTTGCATGGACAATCCTAAGGACCCTCCCTAGCAAATCCCAAAAGATCAGCTCCAAAACATCAAGGGATGCACGGGAATTGCAAATCTCATGAGGTAGGTGAGTTGACAACCGAAAAAAAACTGCACGCAGGCACTCCAAAAACCGAACCAAAACCGGGTCAATTCTCAACAAAACTTCACAAAAATTTGCATGGATGATCCTAAGTACCTTCCCTAGCAAACTCCAAAAGATCCACTTGAAAAGATCAAGAGTTGCACGGGAATTTCAGATCTCGTGAGGTTGGTGAGTTGAACCCAAAAAACCTAGAAACGACAAGAACGGCCCTTGCTCGTGGTTGGATGATTCTAGCACTTGGCTAGTGAGATGCACCACGTCCTAGAAAGGCAAAAAAAACCATCAAAAGAAAGGTCTCATCCTTGGACAACACAAAACGAGCCAAAATCCAAGAAACAGAACCAAAAACGAAACTAGTAAAGGGGCAAAGAGGGAGGGATGAGATTGCTGCTCAAGACTTGGAATTTCACAACAAAGAACCTTGAATTAACCACGAAATTCAGGTTACAAGAGTTCCCTAGAGCCTACCTCCCTTCATCCTCCCACTAATGACAAGATTAGACTAAACTAGGCACTCATCTCCTAGCTAATCCTCTCTATTTCTTCTCTTTGGACCTTGGCTGCTAGGGTTAGGAAATCCTAGGGTTTGTGGCTGCTAAGATGAGCTCCAAGGGAGCGTCTCAAGTCTATTTATACCCTAGGCCCTAAACGACACAATTACATTAAGACCCCTACTCTAAAAATGCCCGGAGGGGGCCAAACCGAAAAGATACAATCGGACGACTACGATGACGACTTGATCTTCTTCCTCTCCACGCCTCGCTTGGATGTGCACCACGTAGCCAGTAGTTCGGAAGCTTCCCTCGGTTTTGAAGTCAGAAACCGGGAAACTTTATTCTGCGGGCTTCCTGGGCCTGGTCTTGGCCCAATCTTCAATCTTGGCGAGTCGGAGCCCAACCCATCAAGTCATCTGAACTTGGGTGGCAGTTTTGAGCCGAAGCCGCCAAAGCCTCCCTCGCACGCCTTCGTGCCATGCACTCGGGTTGGAGCACCACGGTGGCACCCGGCTTCTCCAGTCCATCGGAGTTGCCTCGCGGTCCATCGGAGGGCTTACACCACCGTCGCCGAACCGCCCCTCCGTGTACCGAGCTTCCATGACCGATCGACGCCGAGCATTGCCTCCAGTCCATTGGAGGACTTTTGCCTCAGTCCATCGAGGTCTTCGTCATCCTCTACCTCCAGTCCATCGGAGGGCTTGAGCTCGTTGACAATCACTCATCACACCAGGAGAGCAATGAGGCCGGTCCATTGGCTCTCACCTACTTACTAGTGTGTACAAGTTTTTGGATTAGGAGAAAGTTTAATTTTTGCCCAAGTCAATCTAGGCAAATTGAGTCATGCTGCGCTGGTTTTGTATCTCGGACTGATGCTGAAGCGTGGGCTCTAGTGGCAGAAGAGTTGGGCATGTAAGTGGGGCCAAAACAACTTTGGTGATGCATAATTTTGGGGTTTCATTTATATGGTGTGGTTTTCATATTAGTCATACCAACATGTCCAACAGCCCTTGATTCCAAGTCCCACAACAACTGATGTGTTAACAATAGTGGATGCATCAAAACCTGTATTGAATTAAGTTTCTCCCATCGGCCTACATATATGGAAAAGCATTATATTCATTGGTTCCTACTTACTAGCGTGTACAAGTTTTCGGATTAGGAAAAAGTTTAATTTTCGCCCTCTTCAGTCTAGGCAAATTGAGTCATGCTGCGCTGGTTCTGTATCTCGGCCTGACGCCAATGCGTGGGCTCAAGTGGCAGAAGAGGAGGGCATGTAAGTTGGGCCAAAACAACTTTGGTGATGCATATTTTTGAAGTTTCGTTCCTATGGTGTGGTTTCTTTATTCATGTTTCCAACAAGTCCAACAACCCTCGATTTCGAGTCCCACATCAAATGATATGTTAACAACAGTGGATGGATCAAAACAGGAATTGAATTAAGTTTCTCCCATTGGCCTACATATATGGAAAAGCATTATATTCATTGGTTCGTAGTTACTAGCGTGTAGAAGTTTTTGGATTAGGAAAAAGTTTAATTTTCACCCTCTTCAGTCTAGGCAAACTGAGTCATGCTTCGTTGGTTTTGTTTCTCGAACCGATGCCAAAGCGTGGGCTCAAGTGGCAGAAGAGGAGGGCATGTAAGTAGAGCCAACACAACTTTGGTGATGCATATTTTTGAGGTTTGGTTTCCTCATTCATCATACCAACAAGTCCAACAACCCTCGATTCCGAGTCCCACAACAACTGATATGTTAACAACAGTGGATGGATCTAAACCTGTATTGAATTAAGTTTCTCCCATCGGCCTACATATATGGAAAAGCATTATATTCATTGGTTCCTACTTACTAGCGTGTACAAGTTTTCGGATTAGGAAAAAGTTTAATTTTCGCCCTCTTCAGTCTAGGCAAACTGAGTCATGCTGCGCTGGTTCTGTATCTCGGCCTGACACCGATGCATGGGCTCAAGTGCCAGAAGAGGAGGGCATGTAAGTTGGGCGAAAACAACTTTGGTGATGCATATTTTTGAAGTTTCGTTCCTATGGTGTGGTTTCTTTATTCATCTTCCCAACAAGTCTAACAACCCTCGATTTCGAGTCACACATCAAATGATATGTTAACAATAGTGAATGGACCAAAACCTGTATTGAGTTAAGTTTCTCCCATTGGCCTACATATATGGAAAAGCATTATATCAATTGGTTCCTACTTACTAGCGTGTACAAGTTTTTGAATTAGCGAAAAGGTTAATTTTTGCCCTCTTCAGTCTAGGCAAACTGAGTCATCATGCGCTGGTTTTGTATCTCGGCCCGATGCCGAAGCGTGGGCTCAAGTGGCAGAAGAGGAAGGCATGTAAGTTGAGCCAAAACAACTTTGGTGATGCATATTTTTGAGGTTTCGTTCCTATGGTGTGGTTTCCTCATTCATCTTACCAATAAGTCCAACAAAACTCGATTCCGAGTCCCACAACAATTGATATGTTAACAACAGTGGATGGATCAAAACTGTTATTGAATTAAGTTTCTCCCAAGGGCCTACATATATGGAAAAGCATTATATTCATTGGTTCGTACTTACTAGCGTGTACAAGTTTTGGATTAGAAAAAAGTTTAATTTTCGCCCTCTTCAGTCTAGGCAAACTGAGTAATGCTGCGCTGGTTTTGTATCTCAGACTGATGCCGAAGCGTGGGCACAAGTGGCAGAAGAGGAGGGCATGTAAGTTGGCCCAAAACAACTTTGGTGATGCATGTTTTTGAGGTTTCGTTCCTATGGTGTGGTTTCCTCATTCATCATACCAACAAGTCCAACAACGCTCGATTCCGAGTCCCACAACAATTGATACGTTAACAACAGTGGATGGAACAAAACCTGTATTAAATTAAGTTTCTCCTATCGGCCTACATATATGGAAAACCATTATATTCATAGGTTCCTACTTACTAGTGTGTACAAGTTTTCGGATTAGGAAAAAGTTTAATTTTCGCCCTCTTCAGTCTAGGTGAACTGAGTCAAGCTACGTTGATTTTATATCTCGTACTGATGCCGAAGCGTGGGCTCAAGTGGCAGAAGAGGAGGGCCTGTGAGTTGGGCCAAAATTACTTTGGTGATGCATATTTTTGAGGTTTCATTCCTATGGTGTGGTTTACTCATTCATCTTCCCAACAAGTCCAACAACCCTCGATTCCGAGTCCCACAACAATTGATATGTTAACAATAGTGGATGGGTCAAAACCAGTATTGAATTAAGTTTCTCCCACGGCCATTGGTTCCTACAGGCGTGTACAAGTTTTCGGATTAGGAAAAAGTTTAATTTTCTCCCTATTCAGTCTAGGCAAACTGAGTCATGCTACGTTGGATTTGTATCTCGGACTAATGCCGAAGCGTGGGCTCGAGTGGCAAAAGAGGAGGGCATGTAAGTTGGGCCAAAACTACTTTGGCGATGCATATTTTTGAGGTTTCGTTCCTATGGTGTGGTTTCCTCATTCATCATACCAACAAGTCCAACAACCCCCGATTCTGAGTCCCACAACAATTGATATGTTAACAACAGTGGGTGGATCACAACTGGTATTGAATTAAGTTTCTCCCATCGGCCTACATATATGGAAAAGCATTATATTCATTGGTTCTTACTTACCAGCGTGTACAGTTTTCGGATTAGGAAAAAGTTTAATTTTCGCCCTCTTCAGTCTTGGCAATCTGAGTCATGCTGCGCTGGTTTTGTATCTCAGCCTGATGCCAAAGCTTGGGCTCAAGTGGCAGAAGAGGATGGTATGTAAGTTGGGCCAAAACAACTTTGGTGATGCATATTTTTGAGGTTTCGTTCCTATGGTCTGGTTTCCTAATTCATCATACCAACATGTCCAACAACCCTTGATTCCAAGTCCCACAACAATTGATATGTTAACCAAAGTGGATGGTTTAAATTGGTATTGAATTTTGTTTCTCCCAACGGCCAACATATATGGAAAAGCATTATATTCATTGGTTCCTACTTATAAGCGTGTACAAGTTTTTGGATTAGGAAAAAATTTAATTTTCGCCCAAGTCAGTCTAGGCAAATTGAGTCATGCTGCGCTGGTTTTGTATCTCGGATTGATGCTGAAGCGTGGGCTCCAGTGGCAGAAGAGTTGGGCATGTAAGTTGGGCCAAAACAACTTTGGTGATGCATATTTTTGAGGTTTCTGTCCTATGGTGTGGTTTTCTCATTCATCATACCAACAAGTCCAACAACCCTCGATTCCGAGTCCCACAACAATTGATATGTTAACAATAGTGGATGGACTAAAACCTGTATTGAATTAAGTTTCTCCCATCGGCCTACTTATATGGAACAGCATTATATTCATTGGTTCTTACTTACTAGCGTGTACAAGTTTTTGATTAGGAAAATGTTTAATCTTCGTCCTCTTTAGTCTATGAAAACTGAGTCATGTTGCGCTGGTTTTGTATCTCGGCTTGACGCCGAAGCATCGGCTCAAGTGGCAGAAGAGGAGGGCATGTAAGTTGGGCCAAAACAACTTTGGTGATGCATATTTTTGAAGTTTCGTTCTTATGGTGTGGTTTCTTTATTCATCTTCCAACAAGTCCAACAACCCTCGATTTCGAGTCCCACAACAAATGATATGTTAACAATAGTGGATGGACCAAAACCTGTATTGAATTAAGTTTCTCCCATCGGCCTACATATATGGAAAAGCATTATATTAATTGGTTCCTACTTACTAACGTGTACAAGGTTTTGGATTAGGAAAAAGTTTAATTTTCGCCCAAGTCAGTCTAGGCAAATTGAGTCATGCTGCGCTGGTTTTGTATCTCGGATTGATGCTGAAGCGTGGGCTCCAGTGGCAGAAGAGTTGGGCATGTATGTTGGGCCAAAACAACTTTGGTGATGCATATTTTTGAGGTTTCTGTCCTAAAGGCATACCAGCCACAAGTAATGTGAGAGAAGTCTCACATCACCCTTCCACGAGATATCATTAGAGATTAAATTATTCATCGATTAGATGAGAGATGTATGTCGATCGAGCGATGTGGATTTTTTGATAGAGCTCATTATTACTAAAGCATGAGAGGGATAGCCAAGTCGAGATCAATCATGAAGGGCTAGATAGAATCCAGATCCAGGGACCGAAACCATTTAGGTTAAATCCATCGTACAAGAAGCCATGAGTGGGAACCATTGGTCGCATGTAGAGAATCAGAAAAATGATTGTAAGAATGTTAGCTACGGCCAAGTCAAGCAGTCGCTCGGGCCATGTTGTCATGTATAAGCTAGAAATGCATTAGGAGTGATAGCTACGACCGATGCGAGCTAGAGCCCTAGACCATGCGAAGGTGCGTGTGTCCAATTAAATGTGCGACGAGAAATGGTCATAGCGAACGAGAGCTCGTGGCCACACACTGCCGAACGAGTGTGTGATTAAGCGATTGGAAGATGGACATCGGTCGTGACGAGTAAAGGCTCGTGGTCGTACATGAACGAGTGGGTTATCTAGATTCGGAGCATTGACAATGCTACGAGTGCAGCCCGTAGTAGCCTGAGAATCATGGTCGAGGTTATGCTTCTAGTGTATTAGGAAAGTTAGAAATTTCGGCAGCATAACGACTGAACCGAGCAATAACTCACGGCTCGTGCATGCCGTAAGAGAATGAATTAGATGTGTGTGCGCTACACGATTATGTCCACGGCGTGTGTGCTAGTGGCATACCATGTCAGCGCAAGAAGAATGCTGCAGTAAATAGCGGCACGAAGGCCGAACAGGCATGTGCATAAGAGAAGCTCATCGGCGACCACTGCCGAACATCACAGGCACTAGTTCATCGGCTCGAAGGCCGACATCACAGGAGGGCAAGATCGAGGTTCTCACCGAGGGCTTGAGGAGGGGCGAGGTTCGATGCCGGGACGAGCTGATGCCGTGACGGAAAGACAGCTGTGTAGAACAACACCACCCTCAGGTTCTTGGTTCGGGATGGGGTAGCGGACGTCATTGTGGCCACCATCGCCTCAGGATACAACATGTGTGAGATTTCGCTAATGACAAATGAAGCAGAATTGAACCGGGAGCGATGGTTTCACCTATGTAGCAGACTTCTTGAACACTTGGTGCGCAGCAAAGGCACAGCTTATGCAGACCTGAGAGATTCGCCATGGTAATGCCCACGTTGTGGCATGACGCCGGTCAGGTCAAGGACAGCCACCAAAGCATGGTGGGGGTGCCTCTCTGCTGCTACACATGGTGCAGACATTTTATCGAACACCTTGCGGGCACGGCGTTGGTGATCTGTTGCAGCAAAGAACGTGGAGGTGAGCAGTAGCTGAAGCTTGGGATGGTGGTCAGGAATAATCGAGAAGGTGCAGAGAGTGTGTATCAGAAGGAGCTCCCCTTGGGAGGTACTTGTTGACGGTCGTTATTTCACGATATCAACCGTCAATTATCCACCAAATGAAGCTAAACAAGTGAAATATATGGACTAACCCTTGCTACTAATGAGTTCCACAAGATGTACATGAATATTTGGATGTAGGTATCAAAATACACATAAAATGGTTGCAAACATGTCACATGTCGAAGATGAGCAGAAATGGCAAAAGTGAGGTGGCCTCCCGACCACTTACCATGGCCGCCTGGCCATGGGTGGTGGCCGCCCGGCCACCCTCCAACAGGGTTTCGGAACCCTGACAACGTGGAATGATCCCTTGACCACTTCATGTGCCATGTCATCGATCCGATGTGAAAACAAACACAAAAAGGTGAAGATCCAACCATACAAAAGAGCATCCAATATATCCAAGGGTCACAATGTACCGGGACAAGGATTGATGATGTCAAGGATCCGAGGGGAACAACATGCAACGAATTGGAGCAAAACACGTGGCCGCCCGACCATTTAGGGTGGTCGGCCGACCACCCCTCGGCAGCATTTTTCACGTGCACCAACTGATTCAACCGCCAACCGACATGAGGGAGTGAGATCAACCGTCGGATGCTCAAGATCGGTGAATCGGGTGGCCGCCCGACCACCCCCTATGGTCGGCCGGCCACCGACTTTGGCCACCCGGCAACCGCCTCGGCCCCTTTACCGACCTAGTGCACATATAAATACCCTCCTCACTTCCTAGGCTATAAATAGACCCCGGGAGCTCATTTGCAAGGTGTGGAGTGAAGGAGAGTTGAGAGTCTACCTAAGAGTGCTTCACTCTTTCCTTAGTAGTTAGGATAGTCCTGGGAGTTAAAGTTGAGTCGAGCTTTGCCCGGAGTCTCCGGAGTTATCTTCCAGTCTGTGGTAAATCTCTTGTATCTTTTGGATTCAGATTATCTTCAATATAATTCAGTTATATTTTACTTTATTTCTATCTCCTACAAGTGTGGTGTACCTTTATTTTGCACACTTGCTAGGCTTAGATTGTGTTTTGCTTAGTTATTCAAGTCTTGTTATTCTTGCGGGTGCTATAACTCAACCCTAGACTTAGACGCTAGGCTCTGGCTAGATCCTCTCCTCTGATCATGGACGATCTATCGTTGTTCAAGCTTCGCTTGAACACGTTTATAGCTTGCCATCCTCTCCACGCAGCTTTGCTTGGTAGCCCCACTCGGTGACAGCGTGTGGTGTGCCTGTGTAGTCCAGTCCCGTCGTTCGGGAGGCCTGTAGGTGTTAGCCAGACTCTCTTTTGGGACCTACTATCTACCCCCTGGTACCCTCGAGACTTTGGAATTTCGCTCGATGCAAGACCCTGGCTTGTTTACTTGAATAGCTTAGTTAGACACGGATAATCTTTGCAGCCGATTAGAAATAGAGTTTGGTGACTTTATCTCACTCGTTGTCCTCCCAGGAAACTATACCTTTCTACAGATAGCTTAGATAGATATCCTCCTCCACCATACACCTATCTTTATCACGTTTACCCCTGTTCAACTACTAGTTGGTATAATTTATCCAAGTTTACAGTTCATTCGATTTGAGTTTATTCAATTACACTCTTGAGCCTACCGCTTCCCTATGGATTTTACGATACTCGGAATACTCTAAGTGAAAAAGCTACAGCGAATCTCCGTGCGCTTGCGGAGTAAAATCTGTTACGCTAAGAGACGTCAACATGTTTTTTCTGGCGCCGTTGCCGGGGAAGCAATTGTCCAAGAGATAATTAATATCTCATTTCGAACCTGTATACTTGATAGATTTTACCGCTAGGTGTTAACAGGCTCACTTTGCTCTGTTGTATCTTGTTGTGGTTGCAACAGAGAGGTGTATGACCGGTTTCGACCAGCCGGTAAATTTCCACGACAACCCAGAGTCACTGCTCTGGAGAGTCCGATCAAAGACTATCCACGGACAGAGACCTGTACCCAGGGAGCTAGAACCAAGTAGTTCGTCCAGTACTCCACATTTCACCATCATGGCCGAAAAGACTATCCGCGAGTTCTCCATCCCCTCGAGCAGCAACATCCCCAAGGGACCTGATGTTCAAGTGGGAGAGGATTTTGAGCTCAAACCGGGGGTGATTCACATGGTTGAAGCTATCCCTTTCTGCGGACTGGCTACGGAAGATGCCAATAATCATCTGCAGCAATTCTTGGAGATCTGCAGTACATTCAACATGAAAGGAGCATCACCAGATGCCGTCAAGCTTCGTCTCTTTCCCTTCTCTCTTATTGGGAAAGCAAAACAGTGGTTCTACCTCAACCGAGCAACACTCACAACTTGGAACGCATGTTCCGATGCTTTTCTGGCGAAGTATTTCCCACTAGGGAAAACTAACGCATTGAGGAACAAGATCTCCAGCTTCCAACAGCTCGCAGATGAAACCGTGGCTGAAGCTTGGGAACGACTGCAAGAATACATTGCAGCCTGCCCCCACCATGGAATGCAAGAGTGGCTAATCATTCAGAGTTTCTTTCATGGGCTCAACCGCCCAGCTCAAGAACATTTGGATGCAGCCGCTGGAGGATCCTTCCTCTCGTTAAGTATTTCGGCAGCCAAGAGTCTCATTGAGAAGATGGCCACCAATCAAGGATGGAGAGAAGAGAGGTCTAGTACCCGTTCCCGTGGCGTCCATCAGATTGAGAGCACTGACATGCTCGCTGCAAAGATGGACTTGCTGCTGAAGAAGCTAAACGACACTCCAGAAGCCGCTCTGGTGCACGCCCTCGACTCTCACATGACTTGTGAAGTCTGTGGGAATACAGGACACTCAGGGAACAGCTGCCCTGAGACGCAACCCGAAGATGCGAACTTCATCGGTAACAGTACCAATGGCTTCAACGGGAATCGTCCTCAGCCAGGATGGAATTCACGACCAAGTCTCCCTTTCTCTGGGCAAGGTAACTCTTCCAATTCACAGTAATTTTCTAAGAGTAATTATAGTTTTGATCAAAAAGCTGTGAATGATAGCATTAGTAAAAAGTTCCATGCTAATGATAGGTTGTTTGAATCTATATCTTTGCAAATGGAAACTTTGAATAGTGCTATGAAAAACCAACTTAGCTTCAATAAAATGCTGGAAACTCAGATAGCTCAGTTGGCTGCTGCTCTACCTAATGCAAATCCGGGTAAGCTGCCTGGGCAACCTGAAGCTCCTCCCAAGGAGCACATAAATGCAGTAACCATTAGGGGTGGAAAGTCCACGCAGGACCCCCCATCTCCTAGTCATGCAGGTAAAGCACAAGAGAAGATTGCCGAGTCAGAAGACAAGGTTGGAGATGAAGATACACCTGGCAAGGAGGAAAAACCAGCATCGAAACATCTACCACATGAGTTCTACGACACAACGGTGCTACTATTTCCTCTGAGAAACAAGAAGGCTGCCACTGACGAACAATATAGTAAGTTCGTTGAGGTCATTAAAATGTTATATGTCAACATACCCTTGCTAGATGCTATGCAGGTACCGACATATGCCAAGTACTTAAAGGACATCCTCAACAACAAGAAACCCCTACCGTCAACGGAAATTGTGCACTTAACGGAAGAGTGTAGCGCAGCTATACTCAAGAAAAAGGACCCTAGAAGCCCTACCATCTCATGCTCGATTGGTACCCAGCACTTTGATCATGCATTGTGCGACCTTGGAGCCAGTGTCAGTGTAATGCCGAAGGTCATCTTCGACAAGCTGAATCATGACGCACTTGCTCCCACAGCTATGTGTTTACAGCTTGCGGATCAATCCATTCGTTATCCTGAAGGAGTGGCAGAGAACGTTGCGGTGAGAATCCGGAATCTTCTCATTCCAGTGGACTTCGTGGTGCTGGATATGGAGATTGACTCAAAAACCCCACTCATCCTTGGGCGACCGTTTTTTAGCACCGCCGATGCAACAATCGACGTCGGAGCAGGAAAGGTTCACCTGAACATTAACGGAAAGAAGGAAACATTTGCCTTCAAACCAAAAGTGGAACAATGCAACAAGGTGAAGACTTTCAAGTGCCAGGCCAAGAAGGATAAACCCAAGGCCAATACCGGGACCAATCCATCAAATTCCAAAGAAGACAGTCTCGTGACATTTATGGTGAAGAAATTGAAAATCGAGGCTGAAATTCAACAAAAGGAGTATGAGAGGGCAATGCAAAGAAGAAGATTGAGAAGCCAAGAGACGAGGTGCGGAGTAAAATCTATTACGCTAAGAGACGTCAACAGTACTGCGCCATGTGGACTGGTGGCCGACGACAGGAAGGGGCTTCTGCCTTGGGGTGGAGCTAGAGAGGACGCCAGAGTTGGAGAAGCTCATCGGCAGGTAGCTGGCCAAAGAAGGTGGCGCCCATGGTTGTTGCTTGGCCGCACCACGCCGGACTGCCGAGAGGCGCACAGCAGGACCGAGAGGCAGGGACCTCGCCACGGGGAAGGGGCTGCTACTGCCTGCGCTTGGGAAAAAAACAGAGAGGTTGAGGGTAGCCTGCAGGTTGAAGACGCGCTGATGGAGAGGGTGCTCACCAAGGGGAAGAGGAGGCCGGCGGTCGAAGCAAGGGCGGGGACCTCGGTGCAGCTTGAATCGAGGGACGCACGGGGACGACGCCTTGGCACAAGGGGCACCAGCTTGCTGCTGCTGCTGCTTGGAGGCGCCATGGAGATGCGCTGCTCGGTGGGGCGCGAGCAGGAGAACGGCAGCAGGGGTTGCTGGTGGTGGAGTGGGAGGAGCTCGTCGGGGCCTGCTTGTCTTGCGCTAGGAGTAGGCAGGGAGGTGGCTAGTGGAGCACGACGGAGAGAGAAAGGAGGCTGCCTGCTTGCTTGTGCTTTGCGTGTGGGAGGGGATGAACAGAGAGGGTGGCCGGCGGCACCTTGGAGTAGGGAAAAGAAATGAGGGGAAAAATTGGAGAAAAAGAAAAGAGGGCTTAGATATTTATGGAAGAGAGTTAGGGTTAGATTTTACATGGACCTTTAGGTTTGGGTCTAGGATGTTGGACTGAGATTAAACGGTGAAATAAATTAGATTAAAATTTATTCCGGAGTTCAAAGTATAGATGAATTAGATTGATTTTCAGTTCGAATTAATTTACCATGAAATCAATTCAAAGATCCAAGAATCGGCGTCGAAATTATTTATTCCAACACATGGGTGAGATGAGACACTTAGCTGTGAAATAAAGTTGCTGAGAATTTATTCCGAGACTTTTCAGTTGAGCGATGATCTTCGGATTAGTCGAGAAATCACGCCGCAGTCCAAAAATGAATCCTTGGTCAAGGATATAGCACCTCGCGATATTCGGTGCTTTGATTTATTGGAGACAAGTAATAATTCCGAACGCGAAGTAAATTGCAAAGAATTTAATTCGACGGAATGGAAACATCACATTGCCTCGAATTCTCATTTCTTGAAAGGGAATGAATAGTCCAGATAATTTATCCATGATTGGTTTTAGGGTCTTGCTCTGTCGGCGGAGTATCTTGTGGGAGAATACTCCTGGCTGACATTATCTCAAGTTGAGTGAATATTCTTCCAATCAAATTAAATTGTGAGGCGCCTAATTTAGTAGGAAGGAATTATCACCAACTCGTCTCGGATCAAATCCCAGGAGGTTTATCACCGAGTATTCCATAAACGAAACTCAACGTTGATTTGGGCTCAAACTAAACCGCGTCCTGTCTAATCCGAGGGATCCAACTCAACGTCATGTTTCTCGTCTAGAGTAAACAAAACCCAATTGGAAGTGAACTTCTGACAATTGTGTGAGTATTAGATGATGTCATCTTCACATGTCGAATTAACTAAAGTTAGTTAACTCAGCAAGACTGGAGATCAAGCCATTATCCAAAAGAGGGTTTCCGCATTCTCAGAGATTGATATGATGATTTAAGGATTACGGGCAAAGCCATGATTCAATTATTGGTAATGGATGGAGATCGATAATGGTAGAGTTACGGTTTCCGAGTGAGTCACGTTGAAGGTGAAGGGGTCAAGGAAGTCATAAACGATAGAAGATATAGAGTAATGATGATAAGAAGATTGGGTCGGGAAAATTTATAGGAATAATGGTTTAATTCTCGAACTATAGAGTTCGTAATTAAGTCGACACACAATCAATCAATCAATCAAACATTCAATTAGTTTTATTTGTTAACAACAGTGGATGGATCAAAACTGGTATTGAATTAAGTTTCTCCCATCGGCCTACATATATGGAAAAGCATTATATTCATTGGTTCTTACTTAGTAGCATGTATAAGTTTTCGGATTAGGAAAAAGTTTAATTTTCGCCCGCTTCAGTCTAGGCAAACTAAGTCATGCCGCGCGGGTTTTGTATCTCGGCCTGATGCCAAAGCGTGGGCTCAAGTGGCAGAAGAGGAGGGCATGTAAATTGGGCCAAAACAACTTTGGTGATGCATATTTTTGAGGTTTCGTTCTTATGGTGTGGTTTCCTCATTCATCGTACCAACAAGTCCAACAACCCTCGAATCCGAGTCCCACAACAATTGATATGTTAACAACAGCGAATGGATCAAAACGTGTATCGAATTAAGGTTCTCCCATCGGCCTACATATATGGAAAAGCATTATATTCATTGGCTCCTACTTACTAGCGTGTACAAGTTTTCGGATTAGGAAAAAGTTTAATTTTCGCCCTCTTCAATCTAGGCAAACTGAGTAATGCTGCGCTGGTTTTGTATCTCAGACTAATGCCAAAGCGTGGGCTCAAGTGGCAGAAGAGCAGGGCATGTAAGTTGGGCCAAAACAACTTTGGTGACGCATATTTTTGAGGATTCGTTCCTATCATGTGGTTTCCTCATTCATCTTCCCAACAAGTCCAACAACCCTCAATTCTGAGTCCCACAACAATTGATATCTCAACAACAATGGATGGATCAAAACCAGTATTGAATTAAGTTTCTCCCATCGGCCTACACATATGGAAAAGCATTATATTCATTGGCTCCTACTTACTAGCGTGTACAAGTTTTCGGATTAGGAAAAAGTTTAATTTTCGCCCTCTTCAGTCTAGGAAAACTGAGTCATGCTGCGCTGGTTTTGTATCTCGGACTGATGCCGAAGCGTGGGCTCAAGTGGCTGAAGAGGAGGGCATGTAAGTTGGGCCAAAATAACTTTGGTGTTGCTTATTTTTGAGGTTTCGTTCGTACTGTGTGGTTTCATCATTCATCTTCCCAACAAGTCCAACAACCCTCGATCCCGAGTCCCACAACAATTGATATACTAACAATAGTGGATGGATCAAAACCTGTATTGAATTAAGTTTCTCCCATCGGCCTACATATATGGAAAAGCATTATATTCATCGGTTCCTACTTAGTAGCGTGTACAAGTTTTCGGATAAGGAAAGAGTTTAATTTTCGCCCTCTTCAGTCTAGGCAAACTAAGTCATGCTGCGCTGGTCTTGTATCTTAGACTGATGCCGAATCATGGGCTCAAGTGGCGGAAGATGAGGACATGTAAGTTGGGCCAAAACAACTTTGGTGACGCATATTTTTGAGGTTTCGTTCCTATGATGTGGTTTCCTCATTCATCTTCCCAACAAGTCCAACTACCCTCAATTCCGAGTCCCACAACAATTGATATGTTAACAACAGTGGACGGATCAAAACTGGTATTGAATTAAGCTTCTCCCATCGTCCTACATATATGGAAAAGCATTATATTCATTGGTTCCTACTTACTAGCGTGTACAAGTTTTTGGATTAGGAAAAGTTTAATTTTCGCCCTCTTCAGTCTAAGCAAACTGAGTCATGTTACGTTGGTTTTGTGTCTTGGACTGATGCTGAAGCGTGGGCTCATGTGGCAGAAGAGGAGGGCATGTAAGTTGGGACAAAACAACTTTGGTGACGCATATTTTTGAGGTTTCGTTCCAATGGTGTGGTTTCCTCATTTATCTTCCCAACAAGTCCAACAACCCTCGATTCTGAGTCACACAACAAATGATATGTTAACAACAGTGGATGGACCAAAACCTGTATTGAATTAAGTTTCTCCCATCGGCCAACATATATGGAAAAGCAATATATTCCTTGGTTCCTACTTACTAGAGTGTACAAGTTTTTGGATTTGGAAAAGTTTAATTTTTGCCCTCTTCAGTCTAGGCAAACTGAGTCATGCTGCGTTGGTTTTGTATCTCGGACTGATGCCGAAGCGTGGGCTCAAGTGGCAGAAGAGGAGGGCATGTAAGTTGGGCAAAAACAACTTTGGTGATGCATATTTTTGAGGTTTCGTACCTATGGTGTGGTTTCCTCATTTATCATACCAACAAACCTCCGAGTACCACAACAATTGATATGATAGCAACAGTGGATGCATCAAGACCTGTATCGAATTAAGTTTCTCCCATCGGCCTACATATATGGAAAAGCATTATATTCCTTGGTTCCTACTTACTAGAGTGTACAAGTTTTTGGATTTGGAAAAGTTTAATTTTTGCCCTCTTCAGTCTATGCAAACTGAGTCATGCTGCGTTGGTTTTGTATCTCAGACTAATGTCGAAGCGTGGGATCAAGTGACAGAAGAGGAGGGCATGTAAGTTGGGCCAAAACAACTTTGGTGATGCATATTTTTGAGCTTTCGTTCCAATGGTATGGTTTCCTCATTCATATTGCCAACAAATCCAACAACCCTGAATTCCATGTCCCACAACAATTGATATGTTAACAACAGTGGATGGATCAAAACCTGTATTGAATCAAGTTTCTCCCATCGGCCTACATATATGGAAAAGCATTATATTCATTGGTTCCTGCTTGCTAGCGTGTACAAGTTTTCGGATTAGGAAAAAGTTTAATTTTTTCCCTCTTCAGTCTAGGCAAACTGAGTCATGCTACGTTGGTTTTGTGTCTCGGACTAATGCCGAAGCGTGGGCTCACGTGGCCGAAGAGGAGGGCATGTAAGTTGGGCCAAAACAACTTTGGTGATGCATATTTTTGAGGTTTCGTTCCTATGGTGCGGTTTCCTCATTCATCATAACAACAAGTACAACAACCCTCGATTCCGAGTCCCACAACAATTGATATGTTTACAATAGTGGATGGATCAAAACTGGCATTGAATTAAGTTTGTCCCATCGGACTACATATATGGAAAAGCATTATATTCATTGGTTCTTCCTTACTAGCGTGTAGAAGTTCTCGGATTAGGAAAAAGTTTAATTTTTGCCCTCTTCAGTCTTGGGAAACTGAGTCATGCTACGTTGGTTTCGTGTCTCGGACTGATGCCGAAGCGTGGGCTCACGTGGCAGAAGAGGAGGGCATGTAAGTTGGGACAAAACAACTTTGATGACGCATATTTTTGAGGTTTCGTTCCAATGGTGTTGTTTCCTCATTTATCTTCCCAACAAGTCCAACAACCCTCGATTCTGAGTCACACAACAAATGATATGTTAACAACAGTGGATGGATCAAAACCTGTATTGAATTAAGTTTCTCCCATCGGCCAACATATATGGAAAAGCAATATATTCCTTGGTTCCTACTTACTATAGTGTACATGTTTTTGGATTTGGAAAAGTTTAATTTTTGCCCTCTTCAGTCTAGGCAAACTGAGTCATGCTGCGTTGGTTTTGTATCTCGGACTGATGCCGAAGCGTGGGCTCAAGTGGCAGAAGAGGAGGGCATGTAAGTTGGGCAAAAACAACTTTGGTGATGCATATTTTTGAGGTTTCGTACCTATGGTGTGGTTTCCTCATTCATCATACCAACAAACCTCCGAGTACCACAACAATTGATATGATAGCAACAGTGGATGCATCAAGACCTGTATCGAATTAAGTTTCTCCCATCGGCCTACATATATGGAAAAGCATTATATTCCTTGGTTCCTACTTACTAGAGTGTACAAGTTTTTGGATTTGGAAAAGTTTAATTTTTGCCCTCTTCAGTCTATGCAAACTGAGTCATGCTGCGTTGGTTTTGTATCTCAGACTAATGTCGAAGCGTGGGATCAAGTGACAGAAGAGGAGGGCATGTAAGTTGGGCCAAAACAACTTTGGTGATGCATATTTTTGAGCTTTCGTTCCAATGGTATGGTTTCCTCATTCATATTGCCAACAAATCCAACAACCCTGAATTCCATGTCCCACAACAATTGATATGTTAACAACAGTGGATGGATCAAAACCTGTATTGAATCAAGTTTCTCCCATCGGCCTACATATATGGAAAAGCATTATATTCATTGGATCCTACTTGCTAGCGTGTACAAGTTTTCGGATTAGGAAAAAGTTTAATTTTTTCCCTCTTCAGTCTAGGCAAACTGAGTCATGCTACGTTGGTTTTGTGTCTCGGACTAATGCCGAAGCGTGGGCTCACGTGGCCGAAGAGGAGGGCATGTAAGTTGGGCCAAAACAACTTTGGTGATGCATATTTTTGAGGTTTCGTTCCTATGGTGCGGTTTCCTCATTCATCATAACAACAAGTACAACAACCCTCGATTCCGAGTCCCACAACAATTGATATGTTTACAATAGTGGATGGATCAAAACTGGTATTGAATTAAGTTTGTCCCATCGGACTACATATATGGAAAAGCATTATAGTCATTGGTTCTTCCTTACTAGCGTGTAGAAGTTCTCGGATTAGGAAAAAGTTTAATTTTTGCCCTCTTCAGTCTAGGCAAACTGAGTCATGCTACGTTGGTTTCGTGTCTCGGACTGATGCCGAAGCGTGGGCTCACGTGGCAGAAGAGGAGGGCATGTAAGTTGGACCAAAACAACTTTGGTGATGCATATTTTTGAGGTTTCTTTCCTATGGTGTGGTTTCCTCATTCATCTTCCCAACAAGTCCAACAACCCTCGATTCCGAGTCCCACAACAATTGATATGTTAACAACAGTGGATGGATCAAAACCTGTATTGAATTAAGTTTCTCCCATCGGCCTACATATATGGAAAAGTATTATGTTCATTGGTTCCTACTTACTAGCGTGTACAAGTTTTCGGATTAGGAAAAAGTTTAATTTTTGCCCTCTTCAGTCTAGGCAAACTGAGTCATGCTGCGTTGGTTTTGTATCTCGGACTGATGCCGAAGGGTGGGATCAAGTGGCAGAAGAGGAGGGTATGTAAGTTGGGCCAAAACAACTTTGGTGATGCATATATTTGAGGTTTCGTTCCAATGGTATGGTTTCCTCATTCATATTCCCTACAAGTCCAACAACCCTCAATTCCATGTCCCACAACAATTGATATGTTAACAACAGTGGATGGATGAAAACCTGTATTGAATTAAGTTTCTCCCATCGGCCTACATATATGGAAAAGCATTATATTCATTGGTTCCTACTTACTAGCGTGTACAACTTTTCGGTTTAGAAAAAAGTTTAATTTCCGCCCTCTTCAGTCTAGGCAAACTGAGTCATGTTGCGCTGGTTTAGTACCTAATTGATATGTTAACAACAGCGGATGGATCAAAACTCGTATTGAATTAAGTTTCTCCCATCGGCCTACATATATGGAAAAGCATTATATTCATTGGTTTTACTTACTAGCGTGTACAAGTTTTCGGATTAGGAAAAAGTTTAATTTTCGCCCTATTCAGTCTAGGCAAACTGAGTCATGCTATGTTGGTTTTGCGTCTCAGACTGATGCCAAAGCGTGGGCTCACGTGGTAGAAGAGGAGGGTATGTAAGTTGGGCCAAAACAACTTTGGTGATGCATATTTTTTAGGTTTCGTTCCTATGGTGTGGTTTCCTCATTCATCTTCTCAACAAGTCCAACAACCCTCGATTCCGAGTCCCACAACAATTGATATGTTAACAACAGTGGAAGGATCAAAACCTGTATTGAATTAAGTTTCTCCCATCGGCCTACATATATGGAAAAGCATTATATTCATTGGTTCTTACTTACTAGCGTGTACAAGTTTTTGGATTAGGAAAAAGTTTAATTTCCTCCCTCTTCAGTCTAGGCAAACTGAGTCATGCTGCGCTGGTTTTGTATCTTGGCCAGATGCCAAAGCATGGGCTCAAGTGGCAGAAGATGAGGACAAGTAAGTTGGGCCAAAACAACTTTGGTGATGCATATTTTTGAGGTTTCGTTCCTATGGTGTGGCTTTCTCATTCATCTTCCCAACAAGTCCAACAACCCTCGATTCCGAGTCCCGCAACATTTGTTATGTTAACAACAGCCGATGGATCAAAACCTGTATTGAATTAAGTTTCTCCCATCGGCCTACATATATGGAAAAGCATTATATTCATTGGTTCCTACTTACTAGCATGTACAAGTTTTTGGATTAGGAAAAAGTTTCTCTTTAGTCTAGGCAAACTTAGTCATGCTGCGCTGGTTTTGTATCTTGGCCTGATGCCGAAGCGTGGGCTCCAGTGGCCGAAGAGGACGGCATGTAAGTTGGGCCAAAACAACTTTGGTGACGATATTTTTGAGGTTTCGTTCCTATGGTGTGATTTCCTCATTCACCATACCAACAAGTCCAACAACCCTCGTTTCCGAGTCCCACAACAATTGATATGTTAACAACAGTGGATGGAACTAAATTTGTATTGAATTAAGTTTCTCCCATCAGCCTACATAAATGGAAAAGCATTATATTCATTGGTTCTTACTTACTAGCGTGTACAACTTTTTGGGTTAGGAAAAAGTTTAATTTTTGCCCTCTTCAGTCTATGCAAACTGAGTCATGCTACGATGCTTTTGTATATCGTCCTGATGCCGAAGTGTGGGCTCAAGTGGCTGAAGATGAGGGCATGTGAGTCGGGCCAAAACAACTTTGGTGATGCATATTTTTGAGGTTTCTTTCCTATGGTGTGGTTTCCTCATTCATCATGCTAACATGTCCAACATCCCCCGATTCCGAGTCCCACAACAATTGATATGTTAACAACAATGGACGGATCAAAACCTGTATTGAATTAAGTTTCTCCCATCGGCCTACATATATGGAAAAGCTTTATATTCATTGGTTCTTACATACTAGCGTGTACAAGTTTTCGGATTAGGAAAAAGTTTAATTTTCACCCTCATCAGTCTAGGCAAACTAAGTCATGCTGCGTTGGTTTTGTATCTCGGACTGATGCCGAAGCGTGGGCTCACGTGGCAGAAGAGGAGAGCATGTAAGTTGGGCCAAAACAACTTTGGTGGTGCATATTTTTGAGGTTTCTTTCCTATGGTGTGGTTTCCTCATTCATCATACCAACATGTCCAACAACCCTCGATTCCGAGTCCCACAACAATTGATATGTTAACAACAGTGGAAGGATCAAAACCTGTATTGAATTATGTTTCTCCCATCGGCCTACATATATGGAAAAGCATTATATTCATTGGTTCTTACTTACTAGCGTGTACAAGTTTTTGGATTAGGAAAAAGTTTAATTTTCTCCCTCTTCAGTCTTGGCAAACTGAGTCATGCTGCGCTGGTTTTGTATCTTGGCCAGATGCCAAAGCATGGGCTCAAGTGGCAGAAGAGGTAAGTTGGTCCAAAACAACTTTCGTGATGCATATTTTTGAGATTTCGTTCCTATGGTGTGGTTTCCTCATTCATCATACCAACAAGTCCAACAACCCTCGATTCCGAGCCCCACAACAATTGATATGTTAACAACAGTGGATGGATCAAAACTGGTATTGAATTAAGTTTCTGCCATCGGCCTACATATATGCAAAAGCATTATATTTATTGGTTCTTACTTACTAGCGTGTACAAGTTTTCGGATTTGGAAAAAGTTTAATTTTCGCCCTCTTCAGTCCTGGCAAACTGAGTCATGCTGCGCTGGTTTTGTATCTCGTCCTGATGCCGAAGCGTGGGCTCAAGTGGCAGAAGATGAGGACAAGTAAGTTGGGCCAAAACAACTTTGGTGATGCATATTTTTGAGGTTTCGTTCCTATGGTGTGGCTTTCTCATTCATCTTCCCAACAAGTCCAACAACCCTCGATTCCGAGTCCCGCAACATTTGTTATGTTAACAACAGCGGATGGATCAAAACCTGTATTGAATTAAGTTTCTCCCATCGGCCTACATATATGGAAAAGCATTATATTCATTGGTTCCTACTTACTAGCATGTACAAGTTTTTGGATTAGGAAAAAGTTTAATTTTCACCCTCATCAGTCTAGGCAAACTAAGTCATGCTGCGTTGGTTTTGTATCTCGGACTGATGCCGAAGCGTGGGCTCACGTGGCAGAAGAGGAGAGCATGTAAGTTGGGCCAAAACAACTTTGGTGGTGCATATTTTTGAGGTTTCTTTCCTATGGTGTGGTTTCCTCATTCATCATACCAACATGTCCAACAACCCTCGATTCCGAGTCCCACAACAATTGATATGTTAACAACAGTGGAAGGATCAAAACCTGTATTGAATTATGTTTCTCCCATCGGCCTACATATATGGAAAAGCATTATATTCATTGGTTCTTACTTACTAGCGTGTACAAGTTTTTGGATTATGAAAAAGTTTAATTGTCTCCCTCTTCAGTCTTGGCAAACTGAGTCATGCTGCGCTGGTTTTGTATCTTGGCCAGATGCCAAAGCATGGGCTCAAGTGGCAGAAGAGGTAAGTTGGTCCAAAACAACTTTCGTGATGCATATTTTTGAGATTTCGTTCCTATGGTGTGGTTTCCGCATTCATCATACCAACAAGTCCAACAACCCTCGATTCCGAGCCCCACAACAATTGATATGTTAACAACAGTGGATGGATCAAAACTGGTATTGAATTAAGTTTCTGCCATCGGCCTACATATATGCAAAAGCATTATATTTATTGGTTCTTACTTACTAGCGTGTACAAGTTTTCGGATTTGGAAAAAGTTTAATTTTCGCCCTCTTCAGTCCTGGCAAACTGAGTCATGCTGCGCTGGTTTTGTATCTCGTCCTGATGCCGAAGCGTGGGCTCAAGTGGCAGAAGATGAGGACAAGTAAGTTGGGCCAAAACAACTTTGGTGATGCATATTTTTGAGGTTTCGTTCCAATGGTGTGGCTTTCTCATTCATCTTCCCAACAAGTCCAACAACCCTCGATTCCGAGTCCCGCAACATTTGTTATGTTAACAACAGCGGATGGATCAAAACCTGTATTGAATTAAGTTTCTCCCATCGGCCTACATATATGGAAAAGCATTATATTCATTGGTTCCTACTTACTAGCATGTACAAGTTTTTGGATTAGGAAAAAGTTTCTCTTTAGTCTAGGCAAACTTAGTCATGCTGCACTGGTTTTGTATCTTGGCCTGATGCCGAAGCGTGGGCTCCAGTGGCCGAAGAGGACGGCATGTAAGTTGGGCCAAAACAACTTTGGTGACGATATTTTTGAGGTTTCGTTCCTATGGTGTGATTTCCTCATTCATCATACCAACAAGTCCAACAACCCTCGTTTCCGAGTCCCACAACAATTGATATGTTAACAACAGTGGATGGAACTAAATTTGTATTGAATTAAGTTTCTCCCATCGGCCTACATAAATGGAAAAGCATTATATTCATTGGTTCTTACTTACTAGCGTGTACAAGTTTTTGGATTAGGAAAAAGTTTAATTTTTGCCCTCTTCAGTCTATGCAAACTGAGTCATGCTACGATGCTTTTGTATATCGTCCTGATGCCGAAGTGTGGGCTCAAGTGGCTGAAGATGAGGGCATGTAAGTCGGGCCAAAACAACTTTGGTGATGCATATTTTTGAGGTTTCTTTCCTATGGTGTGGTTTCCTCATTCATCATGCTAACATGTCCAACATCCCCCGATTCCGAGTGCCACAACAATTGATATGTTAACAACAATGGACGGATCAAAACCTGTATTGAATTAAGTTTCTCCCATCGGCCTACATATATGGAAAAGCTTTATATTCATTGGTTCTTACATACTAGCGTGTACAAGTTTTCGGATTAGGAAAAAGTTTAATTTTCACCCTCATCAGTCTAGGCAAACTAAGTCATGCTGCGTTGGTTTTGTATCTCGGACTGATGCCGAAGCGTGGGCTCACGTGGCAGAAGAGGAGAGCATGTAAGTTGGGCCAAAACAACTTTGGTGGTGCATATTTTTGAGGTTTCTTTCCTATGGTGTGGTTTCCTCATTCATCATACCAACATGTCCAACAACCCTCGATTCCGAGTCCCACAACAATTGATATGTTAACAACAGTGGATGGATCAAAACCTGTATTGAATTATGTTTCTCCCATCGGCCTACATATATGGAAAAGCATTATATTCATTGGTTCTTACTTACTAGCGTGTACAAGTTTTTGGATTAGGAAAAAGTTTAATTTTCTCCCTCTTCAGTCTTGGCAAACTGAGTCATGCTGCGCTGGTTTTGTATCTTGGCCAGATGCCAAAGCATGGGCTCAAGTGGCAGAAGAGGTAAGTTGGTCCAAAACAACTTTCGTGATGCATATTTTTGAGATTTCGTTCCTATGGTGTGGTTTCCTCATTCATCATACCAACAAGTCCAACAACCCTCGATTCCGAGCCCCACAACAATTGATATGTTAACAACAGTGGATGGATCAAAACTGGTATTGAATTAAGTTTCTGCCATCGGCCTACATATATGCAAAAGCATTATATTTATTGGTTCTTACTTACTAGCGTGTACAAGTTTTCGGATTTGGAAAAAGTTTAATTTTCGCCCTCTTTAGTCCAGGCAAACTGAGTCATGCTGCGCTGGTTTTGTATCTCGTCCTGATGCCGAAGCGTGGGCTCAAGTGGCAGAAGATGAGGACAAGTAAGTTGGGCCAAAACAACTTTGGTGATGCATATTTTTGAGGTTTCATTCCTATGGTGTGGCTTTCTCATTCATCTTCCCAACAAGTCCAACAACCCTCGATTCCGAGTCCCGCAACATTTGTTATGTTAACAACAGCGGATGGATCAAAACCTGTATTGAATTAAGTTTCTCCCATCGGCCTACATATATGGAAAAGCATTATATTCATTTGTTCCTACTTACTAGCATGTACAAGTTTTGGGATTAGGAAAAAGTTTAATTTTTGCCCTCTTCAGTCTAGGCAAACTTAGTCATGCTGCGCTGGTTTTGTATCTTGGCCTGATGTCGAAGCGTGGGCTCCAGTGGCCGAAGAGGACGGCATGTAAGTTGGGCCAAAACAACTTTGGTGACGATATTTTTGAGGTTTCGTTCCTATGGTGTGGTTTCCTCATTCATCATACCAACAAGTCCAACAACCCTCGTTTCCGAGTCCCACAAGAATTGATATGTTAACAACAGTGGATGGAACTAAATTTGTATTGAATTAAGTTTCTCCCATCGGCCTACATATATGGAAAAGCATTATATTCATTGGTTCTTACTTACTAGCGTGTACAAGTTTTTGGATTAGGAAAAAGTTAAATTTTTGCCCTCTTCAGTCTATGCAAACTGAGTCATGCTACGCTGGTTTTGTATCTCGTCCTGATGCCGAAGTGTGGGCTCAAGTGGCTGAAGATGAGGGCATGTAAGTCGGGCCAAAACAACTTTGGTGATGCATATTTTTGAGGTTTCTTTCCTATGGTGTGGTTTCCTCATTCATCATGCTAACATGTCCAACATCCCCCGATTCCGAGTCCCACAACAATTGATATGTTAACAACAATGGACGGATCAAAACCTGTATTGAATTAAGTTTCTCCCATCGGCCTACATATATGGAAAAGCTTTATATTCATTGGTTCTTACATACTAGCGTGTACAAGTTTTCGGATTAGGAAAAAGTTTAATTTTCACCCTCATCAGTGTAGGCAAACTAAGTCATGCTGCGTTGGTTTTGTATCTCGGACTGATGCCGAAGCGTGGGCTCACGTGGCAGAAGAGGAGAGCATGTAAGTTGGGCCAAAACAACTTTGGTGGTGCATATTTTTGAGGTTTCTTTCCTATGGTGTGGTTTCCTCATTCATCATACCAACATGTCCAACAACCCTCGATTCCGAGTCCCACAACAATTGATATGTTAACAACAGTGGATGGATCAAAACCTGTATTGAATTATGTTTCTCCCATCGGCCTACATATATGGAAAAGCATTATATTCATTGGTTCTTACTTACTAGCGTGTACAAGTTTTTGGATTAGGAAAAAGTTTAATTTTCTCCCTCTTCAGTCTTGGCAAACTGAGTCATGCTGCGCTGGTTTTGTATCTTGGCCAGATGCCAAAGCATGGGCTCAAGTGGCAGAAGAGGTAAGTTGGTCCAAAACAACTTTCGTGATGCATATTTTTGAGATTTCGTTCCTATGGTGTGGTTTCCTCATTCATCATACCAACAAGTCCAACAACCCTCGATTCCGAGCCCCACAACAATTGATATGTTAGCAACAGTGGATGGATCAAAACTGGTATTGAATTAAGTTTCTGCCATCGGCCTACATATATGCAAAAGCATTATATTTATTGGTTCTTACTTACTAGCGTGTACAAGTTTTCGGATTTGGAAAAAGTTTAATTTTCGCCCTCTTTAGTCCAGGCAAACTGAGTCATGCTGCGCTGGTTTTGTATCTCGTCCTGATGCCGAAGCGTGGGCTCAAGTGGCAGAAGATGAGGACAAGTAAGTTGGGCCAAAACAACTTTGGTGATGCATATTTTTGAGGTTTCATTCCTATGGTGTGGCTTTCTCATTCATCTTCCCAACAAGTCCAACAACCCTCGATTCCGAGTCCCGCAACATTTGTTATGTTAACAACAGCGGATGGATCAAAACCTGTATTGAATTAAGTTTCTCCCATCGGCCTACATATATGGAAAAGCATTATATTCATTTGTTCCTACTTACTAGCATGTACAAGTTTTGGGATTAGGAAAAAGTTTAATTTTTGCCCTCTTCAGTCTAGGCAAACTTAGTCATGCTGCGCTGGTTTTGTATCTTGGCCTGATGTCGAAGCGTGGGCTCCAGTGGCCGAAGAGGACGGCATGTAAGTTGGGCCAAAACAACTTTGGTGACGATATTTTTGAGGTTTCGTTCCTATGGTGTGGTTTCCTCATTCATCATACCAACAAGTCCAACAACCCTCGTTTCCGAGTCCCACAAGAATTGATATGTTAACAACAGTGGATGGAACTAAATTTGTATTGAATTAAGTTTCTCCCATCGGCCTACATATATGGAAAAGCATTATATTCATTGGTTCTTACTTACTAGCGTGTACAAGTTTTTGGATTAGGAAAAAGTTAAATTTTTGCCCTCTTCAGTCTATGCAAACTGAGTCATGCTACGCTGGTTTTGTATCTCGTCCTGATGTCGAAGCGTGGGCTCAAGTGGCAGAAGATGAGGGCATGTAAGTCGGGCCAAAACAACTTTGGTGATGCATATTTTTGAGGTTTCTTTCCTATGGTGTGGTTTTCTCATTCATCATACTAACATGTCCAACAACCCTCGATTCCGAGTCCCACAACAATTGATATGTTAACAACAATGGACGGATCAAAACCTGTATTGAATTAAGTTTCTCCCACTGGCCTACATATATGGAAAAAAATTATATTCATTGGTTCTTACTTACTAGCGTGTACAAGTTTTCGGATTTGGAAAAAGTTTAATTTTCGCCCTCATCAGTCTAGGCAAACTAAGTCATGCTGCGTCGGTTTTGTATCTCGGACTGATGCCGAAGCGTGGGCTCACGTGGCAGAAGAGGAGAGCATGTAAGTTGGGCCAAAACAACTTTGGTGATGCATATTTTTGAGGTTTCTTTCCTATGGTGTGGTTTCCTCATTCATCATACCAACATGTCCAACAACCCTCGATTCCGAGTCCACAACAATTGATATGTTAACAACAGTGGAAGGATCAAAACCTGTATTGAATTATGTTTCTCCCATCGGCCTACATATATGGAAAAGCATTATATTCATTGGTTCTTACTTACTAGCGCGTACAAGTTTTTGGATTAGGAAAAAGTTTAATTTTCTCCCTCTTCAGTCTAGGCAAACTGAGTCATGCTGTGCTGGTTTTGTATCTTGGCCTGATGCCAAAGCATGGGCTCAAGTGGCAGAAGAGGTAAGTTGGTCCAAAACAACTTTCGTGATGCATATTTTTGAGATTTCGTTCCTATGGTGTGGTTTCCCCATTCATCATACCAACAAGTCCAACAACCCTCAGTTCCGAGTCCCACAACAATTGATATGTTAACAACAGTGGATGGATCAAAACTGGAATTGAATTAAGTTTCTGCCATCGGCCTACATATATGCAAAAGCATTATATTTATTGGTTCTTACTTACTAGCGTGTACAAGTTTTCGGATTTGGAAAAAGTTTAATTTTCGCCCTCTTCAGTCCAGGCAAACTGAGTCATGCTGCACTGGTTTTGTATCTCGTCCTGATGCCGAAGCGTGGGCTCAAGTGGCAGAAGATGAGGACAAGTAAGTTGGGCCAAAGCAACTTTGGTGATTCATATTTTTTAGGTTTCGTTCCTATGGTGTGGCTTTCTCATTCATCTTCCCAACAAGTCCAACAACCCTTGATTCCGAGTCCCGCAACATTTGTTATGTTAACAACAGTGGATGGATCAAAACCTGTATTGAATTAAGTTTCTCCCATCGGCCTACATATATGGAAAAGCATTATATTCATTGATTCCAACTTACTAGCATGTACACGTTTTTGGATTAGGAAAAAGTTTAATTTTTGCCCTCTTCAGTCTAGGCAAACTTAGTCATGCCTGGTTTTGTATCTTGGCCTGATGCCGAAGCGTGGGCTCCAGTGGCAGAAGAGGAAGGCATGTAAGTTGGGCCAAAACAACTTAGTTGACGGATATTTTTGAGGTTTCGTTCCTATGGTGTGGTTTCCTCATTCATCATACCAACAAGTCCAACAACCCTCGTTTCCGAGTCCCACAACAATTGATATGTTAACAACAGTGGATGGAACTAAATTTGTATTGAATTAAGTTTCTCCCATCGGCCTACATATATGGAAAAGCATTATATTCATTGGTTCTTACTTACTAGCGTGTACAGGTTTTCGGATTAGGAAAAAGTTTAATTTTCACCCTCATCAGTCTAGGCAAACTAAGTCATGCTGCAATGGTTTTGTATCTCGGACTGATGCCGAAGCGTGGGCTCACGTGGCAGAAGAGGAGAGCATGTAAGTTGGGCCAAAACAATTTTGGTGATGCATATTTTTTATGTTTCTTTCCTATGGTGTGGTTTCCTCATTCATCATACCAACATGTCCAACAACCCTCGATTCCGAGTCCCACAACAATTGATATGTTAACAACAGTGGAAGGATCAAAACCTGTATTGAATTATGTTTCTCCCATCGGCCTACATATATGGAAAAGCATTATATTCATTGGTTCTTACTTACTAGCGTGTACAAGTTTTTGGATTAGGAAAAAGTTTAATTTTCTCCCTCTTCAGTCTAGGCAAACTGAGTCATGCTGCGCTGGTTTTGTCTCTTGGCCAGATGCCAAAGCATGGGCTCAAGTGGCAGAAGAGGTAAGTTGGTCCAAAACAACTTTCGTGATGCATATTTTTGAGATTTCATTCCTATGGTGTGGTTTGCTCATTCATCATACCAACAAGCCCAACAACCCTCGATTCCGAGTCCCACAACAATTGATATGTTAACAACAGTGGATGGAACAAACCTGTATTGAATTAAGTTTCTCGCATCGGCCTACATAAATGGAAAAGCATTATATTCATTGGTTCCTGCTTACTAGCGTGTACAAGATTTTGGAATAGGAAAAAGTTTAATTTTCGCCCTCTTCAGTCTAGGCAAACGGAGTCATGCTGCACTAGTTTTGTGTCTCGGATTGTTGTTGTAGCGTGGGCCCAAGTGGCAGAAGAGGAGGGCACGTAAATTTTGCCAAAACAACTTTGGTGATGCATATTTTTGAGGTTTCGTTGCTATGGTGTGGTTTCCTCATTCATCTTCCCAACTAGTCCAACAACCCTCAATTCCGAGTCCCACAACAATTGATATGTTAACAACAGTGGATGGGTCAAAACTGGTGTTGAATTGAGTTTCTCCCATCGGCCTACATATAGGGAAATGCATTATATTCATTGGTTCTTACTTACTAGCATGTACAAGTTTTCAGATTAGGAAAAAGTTTAATTTTCGCCCTCTTCAGTCTAGGCAAACTGAGTCATGCTTTGCTGGTTCTGTATCTCATCCTGATGCCAAAGCGTGGTCTCAAGTGCCAGAAGATGAGGGCTTGTAAGTCGGGCCACAACAAATTTGGTGATGCATATTTTTGAGGTTTCTTTCCTATGGTGTGGTTTCCTCATTCATCATACCAACAAGTCCAACAACCCTCGATTCCGAGTCCCACAACAATTGATATGTTAACAACAGTGGATGGAACAAAACCTGTATTGAATTAAGTTTCTCCCATCGGCCTACATATATGGAAAAGCATTATATCCATTGGTTCTTACTTACTAGCGTGTACAAGTTTTCGGATTTGGAAACTGTTTAATTTTCGCCCTCTTCAGTCCAGGCAAACTGAGTCATGCTGCGCTGGTTTTGTATCTCGTCCTGATGCCGAAGCGTGGGCTCAAGTGGTAGAAGATGAGGACAAGTAATTTGGGCCAAAACAACTTTGGTGATGCATATTTTTGATATGGTGTGGCTTTCTCATTCATCTTCCCAACAAGTCCAACAACCCTCGATTCCGAGTCCCGCAACATTTGTTATGTTAACAACAGCGGATGGATCAAAACCTGGATTGAATTAAGTTTCTCCCATCGGCCTACATATATGGAAAAGCATTATATTCATTGGTTCCTACTTACTAGCATGTACAAGTTTTTGGATTAGGAAAAAGTTTAATTTTTGCCCTCTTTAGTCTAGGCAAACTACGTCATGCTGCGCTGGTTTTGTATCTTGGCCTGATGCCGAAGCGTGGGCTCACGTGGCAGAAGAGGAGAGCATGTAAGTTGGGCCAAAACAACTTTGGTGATGCATATTTTTGATGTTTCTTTCCTATGGTGTGGTTTCCTCATTCATCATACCAACATGTCCAACAACCCTCGATTCCGAGTCCCACAACAATTGATATGTTAACAACAGTGGAAGGATCAAAACCTGTATTGAATTATGTTTCTCCCATCGGCCTACATATATGGAAAAGCATTATATTCATTGGTTCTTACTTACTAGCGTGTACAAGTTTTTGGATTAGGAAAAAGTTTAATTTTCTCCCTCTTCAGTCTAGGCAAACTGAGTCATGCTGCGCTGGTTTTGTATCTTGGCCAGATGCCAAAGCATGGGCTCAAGTGGCAGAAGAGGTAAGTTGCTCCAAAACAACTTTCGTGATGCATATTTTTGAGATTTCGTTCCTATGGTGTGGTTTCCTCATTCATCGTACCAACAAGGCCAACAACCCTCGATTCCGAGCCCCACAACAATTGATATGTTAAAAACAGTGGATGGATCAAAACTGGAATTGAATTAAGTTTCTGCCATCGGCCTACATATATGCAAAAGCATTATATTTATTGGTTCTTACTTACTAGCGTGTACAAGTTTTCGGATTTGGAAAAAGTTTAATTTTCGCCCTCTTCAGTCCAGGCAAACTGAGTCATGCTGCGCTGGTTTTGTATCTCGTCCTGATGCCAAAGCGTGGGCTCAAGTGGTAGAAGATGAGGACAAGTAATTTGGGCCAAAACAACTTTGGTGATGCATATGTTTGATGTTTCATTCCTATGGTGTGGCTTTCTCATTCATCTTCCCAACAAGTCCAACAACCCTCGATTCCGAGTCCCGCAACATTTGTTATGTTAACAACAGCGGATGGATCAAAACCTGTATTGAATTAAGTTTTTCCCGTCGGCCTACATATATGGAAAAGCATTATATTCATTGGTTCCTACTTACTAGCATGTACAAGTTTTTGGATTAGGAAAAAGTTTAATTTTTGCCCTCTTCAGTCTAGGCAAACTTAGTCATGCTGCGCTGGTTTTTATCTTGGCCTGATGCCGAAGCGTGGGCTCCAGTGGCCGAAGAGGACGGCATGTAAGTTGGGCCAAAACAACTTTGGTGACGATATTTTTGAGGTTTCGTTCCTATGGTGTGGTTTCCTCATTCATCATACCGACAAGTCCAACAACCCTCGTTTCCCAGTCCCACAACAATTGATATGTTAACAACAGTGGATGGATCAAAACTGGTATTGAATTAAGTTTCTCGCATCGGCCTACATATATGGAAAAGCATTATATTCATTGGTTCTTGCTTACTAGCGTGTACAAGTTTTCGGATGAGGAAAATGTTTAATTTTCGCCCTCTTCAGTCTAGGCAAACTGAGTCATGCTGCGCTGGTTTTGTATCTCGTCCTCATGCCGAAGCGTGGGCTCAAGTGGCAGAAGATGAGGGTATGTAAGTTGGGCCAAAACAACTTTTGTGATGCATATTTTTGAGGTTTCTTTCCTATGGTGTGGTTTCCTCATTCATCATACCAACAAGTCCAATAACCCTCGATTCCAAGTACCACAACAATTGATGTGTTAACAACAGTGGATGGATCAAAACTGGTAATGAATTAAGTTTCTCCCATCGGCCTACATATATGGAAAAGCATTATATTCATTGGTTCTTACTTACTCTCGTGTACAAGTTTTCGGATTATGAAAAAGTTTAATTTTCGCCCCCTTCAGTCTAGCCAAACTGAGTCATGCTGTGCTGGTTTTGTATCTCATCCTGATGCCGAAGCGCGGGCTCAAGTGGCAGAAGAAGAGGGCATGTAGGTTGGGCCAAAACAACTTTGGTGATGCATATTTTTGAGTTTTGTTTCCTATGGTGTGTTTTCCTCATTCATCATTCAAACATGTCCAACAACCCTCGATTCTGAGCCCCACAACAATTGATATGTTACCAACAGTGGATGGATCAAAACTAGTCTTGAATTATGTTTCTCCCATCGGCCTATATATATGGAAAAGCATTATATTCATTGGTTCCTACTTACTAGCGTGTACAAGTTTTCGGATTAGGAAAAAGTTTAATTTTCGCCCTCTTCAGAGTCTAGGCAAACTGAGTCATGCTGCGTTGGTTTTGTATTTCGGACTGATGCCGAAGCGTGGGCTCACGTGGCAAAAGAGGAGGGCATGTAAGTTGGGCCAAAACAACTTTGGTGATGCATATTTTCGAGGTTTCGTTCCTATGGTGTGGTTTTCTCATTCATCTTCCCAACAGGTCCAACAACCCTCGCTTCCGAGTCTCACAACATTTGATATGTTAATAACAGCGGATGGATCAAAACCTGTATTGAATTAAGTTTCTCCCATCGGCCTACATTGATGAAAAGCAATATATTCATTGGTTCCTGCTTACTAGCGTGTACACGTTTTTGGATTAGGAAGAAGTTTAATTCTCGCCCTCTTCAGTCTAGGCAAACGGAGTCATGCTGCACAGGTTTTGTGTCTCGGACTGTTGCTGAAGCGTGGGCTCAAGTGGCAGAAGAGGAGGGCATGTAAATTTGGCCGAAACAACTTTGGTTTCCCCATTCATCTTGCCAACAAGTCCAACAACCCTCGATTCCGAGTCCCACAACATTTGATATGTTAACAACAGCGGATGGATCAAAACCTGTATTGAATTAAGTTTCTCCCATCAGCCTACATATATGGAAAAGCTTTATATTCATTGGTTCCTACTAACTAGAGTGTAAAAGTTTATGGATTAGGAAAAGTTTGGCTTAAGTGGCAGAAGAGGAGGGCATGTAAATTGGGCCAAAACAACTTTGGTGATGGATATCTTTAGGTTTCGTTCCTATGGTGTGGTTTCCTCATTCATATTCCCAACAAGTCCAACAACCCTCGATTCTGAGTCCCACAACAAATGATATGCTAACAACAGTGGATGGAACAAAACCTGTGTTGAATTAAGTTTCTCCCATCGGCCTACATATATGGAAAAGCGTTATATTCATTGGTTCTTACTTACTAGCGCGTACAAGTTTTCGGATTAGGAAAAAGTTTAATTTTTGCCCTCTTCAGTCTAGGCAAACTGAGTCATGCTGCGCTGGTTTTGTATCTCGTCCTGATGCCGAAGCGTGGGCTCAAGTGGCAGAAGATGAGGACAAGTAAGTTGGGCAAAAACAACTTTGGTGATGCATATTTTTGAGGTTTCCTCATTCGTCATTCCAAGATGTCCAACAACCCTCGATTCCACAACACTTGAAATGTTAATAACAGTGGAAGGATCAAAACCTATATTGAATTAAGTTTCTCCCATCGGCCTACATATACGGAAAAGCATTATATTCATTGGTTCCTACTTACTAGCGTGTACAAGTTTTCGGATTTGGAAAAAGTTTAATTTTCGCCCTGTTCAGTCTAGGCAAACTGAGTCATGTTGCGTTGGTTTTGTATCTCGGACTGATGCCGAAGCATGGGCTCACGTGGTAGAAGAGGAGGGCATGTAAGTTGGGACAAAATAACTTTGGTGATGCATATTTTTGAGGTTTCGATCCTATGGTGTGGTTTTCTCATTCATCTTCCCAACAAGTCCAACAACCCTCGATTCCGAGTCCCACAACAATTGATATGTTAACAAAAGCGGATGGATCAAAACCTGTATTGAATTAAGTTTCTCCCATCGGCCTACATATATGGAAAAGCATTATATTCATTGGTTCCTGATTACTAGCGTGTACAAGTTTTTGGATTATGAAAAAGTTCAATTTTCGCCCTCTTCAGTCTAGGCAAACGGAGTCATGCTGCACTGGTTTTGTGTCTCGCACTGTTGCTGAAGCGTGGGCTCAAGTGGCAGAAGAGGAGGGCATGTAAATTTGGCCAAAACAACTTTGGTGATGCATATTTTTGAGGTTTCGTTCCTATGGTGTGGTTTCCTCATTTATTTTCCCAACAAGTCCAACAACCCTCGATTCCGAGTCCCACAACATTTGATATGTTAACAACAGCGGATGGATCAAAACCTGTATTGAATTAAGTTTCTCCCATCAGCCTACATATATGGAAAAGCATTATATTCATTGGTTCTTACTAACTAGCATGTAAAAGTTTTTGGATTAGAAAAAAGTTTAATTTTCGCCCTCTTCAGTCTAGGCAAATGGAGTCATGCTGCACTGGTTTTGTATCTCGGACTGTTGCCGAAGCGTGGGCTCAAGTGGCAGAAGAGGAGGGCATGTAAATTGGGCCAAAACAACTTTGCTGATGCATATTTTTAGGTTTCGTTCCTATGGTGTGGATTCCTCATTCATATTCCCAACAAGTCCAACAACCCTCGATTCCGAGTCCCACAACAAATACAAAACCTGTGTTGAATTAAGTTTCTCCCATCGGCCTATATATATGGAAAAGCATTATATTCATTGGTTCTTACTTACAAGCGTGTACAAGTTTTTGGATTAGGAAAAAGTTTAATTTTCGCCCTCTTCAGTCTACAAACTGAGTCATGCTGCGCTGGTTTTGTATCTCGTCCTGATGCCGAAGCGTGGGCTCAAGTGGCAGAAGATGAGGACAAGATAGTTGGGCCAAAACAACTTTGGTGATGCATATTTTTGAGGTTTCCTCATTCGTCATTCCAAGATGTCCAACAACCCTCGATTCTGAGTCCCACAACAAATGATATGTTAACAACAGTGGATGGAACAAAACCTGTGTTGAATTAAGTTTCTCCCATCGGCCTACATATATGGAAAAGCATTATATTTATTGGTTCTTACTTACTAGCGCGTACAAGTTTTCGGATTAGGAAAAAGTTTAATTTTCGCCCTCTTTAGTCTAGGCAAACTGAGTCATGCTGCGCTGGTTTTGTATCTCGTCCTGATGCCGAAGCGTGAGCTCAAGTGGCAGAAGATGAGGACAAGTAAGTTGGGCCAAAACAACTTTGGTGATGCATATTTTTGAGGTTTCCTTATTCGTCATTCCAAGATGTCCAACAACCCTCGATTCTGGGTCCCACAACAATTGAAATGTTAATAACAGTGGAAGGATCAAAACCTATATTGAATTAAGTTTCTCCCATCGGCCTACATATACGGAAAAGCATTATATTCATTGGTTCCTACTTACTAGCGTGTACAAGTTTTCGGATTTGGAAAAAGTTTAATTTTCGCCCTGTTCAGTCTAGGCAAACTGAGTCATGCTGCGTTGGTTTTGTATCTAGGACTGATGCCGAAGCATGGGCTCATGTGGTAGAAGAGGAGGGCATGTAAGTTGGGCCAAAATAACTTTGGTGATGCATATTTTTGTGGTTTCGATCCTATGGTGTGGTTTTCTCATTCATCTTCCCAACAAGTCCAACAACCCTCGATTCCGAGTCCCACAACAATTGATATGTTAACAAAAGCGGATGGATCAAAACCTGTATTGAATTAAGTTTCTCCCATCGGCCTACATATATGGAAAAGCATTATATTCATTGGTTCCTGCTTACTAGCGTGTACAAGTTTTTGGATTATGAAAAATTTCAATTTTCGCCCTCTTCAGTCTAGTCAAACGGAGTCATGCTGCACTGGTTTTGTGTCTCGGACTGTTGCTGAAGCGTGGGCTCAAGTGGGAGAAGAGGAGGGCATGTAAATTTGGCCAAAACAACTTTGGTTATGCATATTTTTGAGGTTTCGTTCCTATGGTGTGGTTTCCTCATTCATTTTCCCAACAAGTCCAACAACCCTCGATTCCGAGTCCCACAACATTTGATATGTTAACAATAGCGGATGGATCAAAACCTGTATTGAATTAAGTTTCTCCCATCGGCCTACATATATGGAAAAGCATTATATTCATTGGTTCCTGATTACTAGCGTGTACAAGTTTTTGGATTATGAAAAAGTTCAATTTTCGCCCTCTTCAGTCTAGGCAAACGGAGTCATGCTGCACTGGTTTTGTGTCTCGGACTGTTGCTGAAGCGTGGGCTCAAGTGGCAGAAGAGGAGGGCATGTAAATTTGGCCAAAACAACTTTGGTGATGCATATTTTTGAGGTTTCGTTCCTATGGTGTGGTTTCCTCATTTATTTTCCCAACAAGTCCAACAACCCTCGATTCCGAGTCCCACAACATTTGATATGTTAACAACAGCGGATGGATCAAAACTTGTATTGAATTAAGTTTCTCCCATCAGCCTACATATATGGAAAAGCATTATATTCATTGGTTCTTACTAACTAGCATGTAAAAGTTTTTGGATTAGAAAAAAGTTTAATTTTCGCCCTCTTCAGTCTAGGCAAATGGAGTCATGCTGCACTGGTTTTGTATCTCGGACTGTTGCCGAAGCGTGGGCTCAAGTGGCAGAAGAGGAGGGCATGTAAATTGGGCCAAAACAACTTTGCTGATGCATATTTTTAGGTTTCGTTCCTATGGTGTGGATTCCTCATTCATATTCCCAACAAGTCCAACAACCCTCAATTCCGAGTCCCACAACAAATACAAAACCTGTGTTGAATTAAGTTTCTCCCATCGGCCTATATATATGGAAAAGCATTATATTCATTGGTTCTTACTTACAAGCGTGTACAAGTTTTTGGATTAGGAAAAAGTTTAATTTTCGCCCTCTTCAGTCTACAAACTGAGTCATGCTGCGCTGGTTTTGTATCTCGTCCTGATGCCGAAGCGTGGGCTCAAGTGGCAGAAGATGAGGACAAGATAGTTGGGCCAAAACAACTTTGGTGATGCATATTTTTGAGGTTTCCTCATTCGTCATTCCAAGATGTCCAACAACCCTCGATTCTGAGTCCCACAACAAATGATATGTGAACAACAGTGGATGGAACAAAACCTGTGTTGAATTAAGTTTCTCCCATCGGCCTACATATATGGAAAAGCATTATATTTATTGGTTCTTACTTACTAGCGCGTACAAGTTTTCGTATTAGGAAAAAGTTTAATTTTCGCCCTCTTCAGTCTAGGCAAACTGAGTCATGCTGCGCTGGTTTTGTATCTCGTCCTGATGCCGAAGCGTGAGCTCAAGTGGCAGAAGATGAGGACAAGTAAGTTGGGCCAAAACAACTTTGGTGATGCATATTTTTGAGGTTTCCTCATTCGTCATTCCAAGATGTCCAACAACCCTCGATTCTGGGTCCCACAACAATTGAAATGTTAATAACAGTGGAAGGATCAAAACCTATATTGAATTAAGTTTCTCCCATCGGCCTACATATACAGAAAAGCATTATATTCATTGGTTCCTACTTACTAGCGTGTACAAGTTTTCGGATTTGGAAAAAGTTTAATTTTCGCCCTGTTCAGTCTAGGCAAAATGAGTCATGCTGCGTTGGTTTTGTATCTAGGACTGATGCCGAAGCATGGGCTCATGTGGTAGAAGAGGAGGGCATGTAAGTTGGGCCAAAATAACTTTGGTGATGCATATTTTTGTGGTTTCGATCCTATGGTGTGGTTTTCTCATTCATCTTCCCAACAAGTCCAACAACCCTCGATTCCGAGTCCCACAACAATTGATATGTTAACAAAAGCGGATGGATCAAAACCTGTATTGAATTAAGTTTCTCCCATCGGCCTACATATATGGAAAAGCATTATATTCATTGGTTCCTGCTTACTAGCGTGTACAAGTTTTTGGATTATGAAAAATTTCAATTTTCGCCCTCTTCAGTCTAGTCAAACGGAGTCATGCTGCACTGGTTTTGTGTCTCGGACTGTTGCTGAAGCGTGGGCTCAAGTGGGAGAAGAGGAGGGCATGTAAATTTGGCCAAAACAACTTTGGTTATGCATATTTTTGAGGTTTCGTTCCTATGGTGTGGTTTCCTCATTCATTTTCCCAACAAGTCCAACAACCCTCGATTCCGAGTCCCACAACATTTGATATGTTAACAATAGCGGATGGATCAAAACCTGTATTGAATTAAGTTTCTCCCATCGGCCTACATATATGGAAAAGCATTATATTCATTGGTTCCTGATTACTAGCGTGTACAAGTTTTTGGATTATGAAAAAGTTCAATTTTCGCCCTCTTCAGTCTAGGCAAACGGAGTCATGCTGCACTGGTTTTGTGTCTCGGACTGTTGCTGAAGCGTGGGCTCAAGTGGCAGAAGAGGAGGGCATGTAAATTTGGCCAAAACAACTTTGGTGATGCATATTTTTGAGGTTTCGTTCCTATGGTGTGGTTTCCTCATTTATTTTCCCAACAAGTCCAACAACCCTCGATTCCGAGTCCCACAACATTTGATATGTTAACAACAGCGGATGGATCAAAACTTGTATTGAATTAAGTTTCTCCCATCAGCCTACATATATGGAAAAGCATTATATTCATTGGTTCTTACTAACTAGCATGTAAAAGTTTTTGGATTAGAAAAAAGTTTAATTTTCGCCCTCTTCAGTCTAGGCAAATGGAGTCATGCTGCACTGGTTTTGTATCTCGGACTGTTGCCGAAGCGTGGGCTCAAGTGGCAGAAGAGGAGGGCATGTAAATTGGGCCAAAACAACTTTGCTGATGCATATTTTTAGGTTTCGTTCCTATGGTGTGGATTCCTCATTCATATTCCCAACAAGTCCAACAACCCTCAATTCCGAGTCCCACAACAAATACAAAACCTGTGTTGAATTAAGTTTCTCCCATCGGCCTATATATATGGAAAAGCATTATATTCATTGGTTCTTACTTACAAGCGTGTACAAGTTTTTGGATTAGGAAAAAGTTTAATTTTCGCCCTCTTCAGTCTACAAACTGAGTCATGCTGCGCTGGTTTTGTATCTCGTCCTGATGCCGAAGCGTGGGCTCAAGTGGCAGAAGATGAGGACAAGATAGTTGGGCCAAAACAACTTTGATGATGCATATTTTTGAGGTTTCCTCATTCGTCATTCCAAGATGTCCAACAACCCTCGATTCTGAGTCCCACAACAAATGATATGTGAACAACAGTGGATGGAACAAAACCTGTGTTGAATTAAGTTTCTCCCATCGGCCTACATATATGGAAAAGCATTATATTTATTGGTTCTTACTTACTAGCGCGTACAAGTTTTCGGATTAGGAAAAAGTTTAATTTTCGCCCTCTTCAGTCTAGGCAAACTGAGTCATGCTGCGCTGGTTTTGTATCTCGTCCTGATGCCGAAGCGTGAGCTCAAGTGGCAGAAGATGAGGACAAGTAAGTTGGGCCAAAACAACTTTGGTGATGCATATTTTTGAGGTTTCCTCATTCGTCATTCCATGATGTCCAACAACCCTCGATTCTGGGTCCCACAACAATTGAAATGTTAATAACAGTGGAAGGATCAAAACCTATATTGAATTAAGTTTCTCCCATCGGCCTACATATACAGAAAAGCATTATATTCATTGGTTCCTACTTACTAGCGTGTACAAGTTTTCGGATTTGGAAAAAGTTTAATTTTCGCCCTGTTCAGTCTAGGCAAAATGAGTCATGCTGCGTTGGTTTTGTATCTAGGACTGATGCCGAAGCATGGGCTCATGTGGTAGAAGAGGAGGGCATGTAAGTTGGGCCAAAATAACTTTGGTGATGCATATTTTTGTGGTTTCGATCCTATGGTGTGGTTTTCTCATTCATCTTCCCAACAAGTCCAACAACCCTCGATTCCGAGTCCCACAACAATTGATATGTTAACAAAAGCGGATGGATCAAAACCTGTATTGAATTAAGTTTCTCCCATCGGCCTACATATATGGAAAAGCATTATATTCATTGGTTCCTGCTTACTAGCGTGTACAAGTTTTTGGATTATGAAAAATTTCAATTTTCGCCCTCTTCAGTCTAGGCAAACGGAGTCATGCTGCACTGGTTTTGTGTCTCGGACTGTTGCTGAAGCGTGGGCTCAAGTGGGAGAAGAGGAGGGCATGTAAATTTGGCCAAAACAACTTTGGTTATGCATATTTTTGAGGTTTCGTTCCTATGGTGTGGTTTCCACATTCATTTTCCCAACAAGTCCAACAACCCTCGATTCCGAGTCCCACAACATTTGATATGTTAACAATAGCGGATGGATCAAAACCTGTATTGAATTAAGTTTCTCCCATCAGCCTACATATATGGAAAAGCATTATATTCATTGGTTCCTACTAACTAGCATGTAAAAGTTTTTGGATTAGAAAAAAGTTTAATTTTCGCCCTCTTCAGTCTAGGCAAATGGAGTCATGCTGCACTGGTTTTGTATCTCGGACTGTTGCCGAAGCGTGGGCTCAAGTGGCAGAAGAGGAGGGCATGTAAATTGGGCCAAAACAACTTTACTGATGCATATTTTTAGGTTTCGTTCCTATGGTGTGGTTTCCTCATTCATATTCCCAACAAGTCCAACAACCCTCGATTCCGAGTCTCACAACAAATGATATGTTAACAACAGTGGATGGAACAAAACCTGTGTTGAATTAAGTTTCTCCCATCGGCCTACATATATGGAAAAGCATTATATTCATTGGTTCTTACTTACAAGCGTGTACAAGTTTTTGGATTAGGAAAAAGTTTAATTTTCGCCCTCTCCAGTCTAGGCAAACTAAGTCATGCTGCGCTGGTTTTGTATCTTGGCCTGATTCCGAAGTGTGGGCTCAAGTGGCGGTAGAGGAGGGCATGTATGTTGGGCGAAAACAAGTTTGGTGATGCATATTTTTGGGGTTTCTTTCCTATGGTGTGGTTTCCTCATTCATCATACCAACAAGTCCAACAACCCTCGATTCCGAGTCCCACAACAATTGATATGTTAACAACAGGGGATGGATCAAAACCTGTATTGAATTAAGTTTCTCCCTTCGGCCTACATATATGGAAAATCGTTATATTCAATGGTTCCTACTTACTAGCGTGTACAAGTTTTTGGACTAGGAAAAAGTTTAATTTTCGCCCTCTTCAGTCTAGGCAAACTGAGTCATGCTGTGCTGGTTTTGTATCTCATCCTGATGCCAAAGCATGGGCTCAAGTGGCCGAAGAAAGGGCATGTAAGTTGGGCCAAAACAACTTTGGTGATCCATATTTTTGAGGATTCGTTCCTACGGTGTGGTTTTCTCATTCATCGTACAAGTTTTTGAATTAGCAAAAAGTTTAATTTTCGCCCTTTTCAGTCTGGGCAAACTGAGTCATGCTGCGTTGGTTTTGTATTTCGGACTGATGCCGAAGCATGGGCTCACGTGGTAGAAGAGGAGGGCATGTAAATTGGGCCAAAACGACTTTGGTGATGCATATTTTTGAGGTTTCGTTCCTATGGTGTGGTTTCCTCATTCATCTTCTCAACAAGTCCAACAACCCTCGATTCCGAGTCCCACAACAATTGATGTGTTAACAACAGTGGATGGGTCAAAACTGGTGTTGAATTGAGTTTCTCCCATCGGCCTACATATATGGAAAAGCATTATATTCATTGGTTCCTACTTACTAGAGTGTACAAGTTTTCGGATTAGGAAAAAGTTTAATTTTCGCCCTCTTCAGTCCAGGCAAACTGAGTCATGCTGCATTGGTTTTGTATTTCGGATTGATGCCGAAGCATGGGCTCACGTGGCAGAAGAGGAGGGCTTGTAAGTTGGGCCAAAACATCTTTGGTGATGCATATTTTTGAGGTTTCGTTCCTATGGTGTGGTTTTCTCATTCATCTTTCCAAGATGTCCAACAACCCTTGATTCCGAGTCCCACAACATTTGATATGTTAACAACAGCGGATGGATCAAAACCTCTATTGAATTATGTTTCTCCCATCGGCCTACATATATGGAAAAGCATTATATTCATTGGTTCCTCCTTACTAGCGTGTACAAGTTTTTGGATTTGGAAAAAGTTTAATTTTCGCCCTCTTCAGTCTAGGCAAACGGCGTAATGCTGCACTAGTTTTGTGTCTCGGATTGTAGCTGTAGCGTGGGCCCAAGTGGCAGAAGAGGAGGGCATGTAAATTTTGCCAAAACAACTTTGGTGATGCATATTTTTGTGGTTTCGTTCCTATTGTGTGGTTTCCTCATTCGTCTTCCCAACTAGTCCAACAACCCTCAATTCCGAGTCCCACAACAATTGATATGTTAACAACAGTGGATGGGTCAAAACTGGTGTTGAATTGAGTTTCTCCCATCGGCCTACATATATGGAAATGCATTATATTCATTGGTTCTTACTTACTAGCGTGTACAAGTTTTCGGATTAGGAAAAAGTTTAATTTTCGCCCTCTTCAGTCTAGGCAAACTGAGTCATGCTGCGCTGGTTCTGTATCTCATCCTGATGCCAAAGCGTGGGCTCAAGTGGCAGAAGATGAGGGCTTGTAAGTCGGGCCACAACAAATTTGGTGATGCATATTTTTCAGGTTTCTTTCCTATGGTGTGGTTTCCTCATTCATCATACCAACAAGTCCAACAACCCTCGATTCCGAGTCCCACAACAATTGATATGTTAACAACAGTGGATGGAACAAAACCTGTATTGAATTAAGTTTCTCCCATCGGCCTACATATATGGAAAAGCATTATATCCATTGGTTCTTACTTACTAGCGTGTACAAGTTTTCGGATTAGGAAAAGTTTAATTTTCGCCCTCTTCAGTCTAGGCAAACTGAGTCATGCTATGCAGGTTTTGTATCTCATCCTGATGCCGAAGCGCGGGCTCAAGTGGCAAAAGAAGAGGGCATGTAAGTTTGGCCAAAACAACTTTGGTGATGCATATTTTTGAGGTTTCTTTCCTATGGTGTGTTTTCCTCATTCGTCATTCCAACATGTCCAACAACCCTCGATTCTGAGCCCCACAACAATTGATATGTTAACAATAGTGGACAGATCAAAACCTGTATTGAATTAAGTTTCTCCCGTCAGCCTACATATATGGAAAAGCATTATATTCATTGGTTCCTACTTACTAGCGTGTACAAGTTTTCGGATTAGGAAAAAGTTTAATTTTCGCCCTCTTCAGTCTAGGCAAACTGAGTCATGCTATGCAGGTTTTGTATCTCATCCTGATGCCAAAGCGCGGGCTCAAGTGGCAAAAGAAGAGGGCATGTAAGTTGGGCCAAAACAACTTTGGTGATGCATATTTTTGAGGTTTATTTCCTATGGTGTGTTTTCCTCATTCATCATTCCAACATGTCCAACAACCCTCGATTCCGAGTCCCACAACATTTGATATGTTAACAACAGCGGATGGATCAAAACCTCAATTTAATTAAGTTTCTCCCATCGGCCTACATATATGGAAAAGCATTATATTCATTGGTTCCTGCTTACTAGCGTGTACAAGATTTTGGATTAGGAAAAAGTTTAATTTTGGCCCTCTTCAGTCTAGGCAAACGGAGTCATGCTGCACTAGTTTTGTGTCTTGGATTGTTGCTGTAGCGTGGGCTCAAGTGGCAGAAGAGGAGGGCTTGTAAATTTTGCCAAAACAACTTTGGTGATGCATATTTTTGAGGTTTCGTTCCGATGGTGTGGTTTCCTCATTCATCTTGCCAACAAGTACAACAACCCTCGATTCCGAGTCCCACAACAATTGATATGTTAACAACAGTGGATGGGCCAAAACTGGTGTTGAATTGAGTTTCTCCCATCGGCCTACATATATGGAAAAGCATTATATTCATTGGTTCTTACTTACTAGCGTGTACAAGTTTTCGGATTAGGAAAAAGTTTAATTCTCGCCCTCTTCAGTCTAGGCAAACTGAGTCAAGCTGTGCTGGTTCTGTATCTCGTCCTAATGCCAAAGCGTAGGCTCAAAGTGGCAGAAGATGAGGGCATGTAAGTCGGGCCACAACAACTTTGGTGATGCATATTTTCGAGGTTTCTTTCCTATGGTGTGGTTTCGTCATTCATCATACCAACAAGTCCAACAACCCTCGATTCCGAGTCCCACAACAATTGATATGTTAACAATAGTGGATGGAACAAACCTATATTGAATTAAGTTTCTCCCATCGGCCTATATATATGGAAAAGCATTATATCCATTGGTTCTTACTTACTAGCGTGTACAAGTTTTCGGATTAGAAAAAACTTTAATTTTCGCCCTCTTCAGTCTAGGCAAACTGAGTCATGCTATGCTGGTTTTGTATCTCATCCTGATGCCGAAGCGCAGGCTCAAGTGGAAGAAGAAGAGGGCATGTAAGTTGGGCCAAAGCAACTTTGGTGATGCATATTTTTGAGGTTTCTTTCCTATTGTGTGTTTTCCTCATTCATCATTCCAACATGTCCAACAACCCTCGATTCCGTGTCCCACAACATTTGATATGTTAACAACAGCGGATGGATCAAAACCTCTATTGAATTAAGTTTCTCCCATCGGCCTACATATATGGAAAAGCATTATATTCATTGGTTCCTGCTTACTAGCGTGTACAAGATTTTGGAATAGAAAAAGTTTAATTTTCGCCCTCTTCAGTCTAGGCAAACGGAGTCATGCTGCACTAGTTTTGTGTCTCGGATTGTTGTTGTAGCGTGGGCTCAAGTGGCAGAAGAGGAGGGCACGTAAATTTTGCCAAAACAACTTTGGTGACGCATATTTTTGAGGTTTCGTTCCTATGGTGTGGTTTCCTCATTCATCTTCCCAACTAGTCCAACAACCCTCAATTCCGAGTCCCACAACAATTGATATGTTAACAACAGTGGATGGGTCAAAACTGGTGTTGAATTGAGATTCTCCCATCGGCCTACATATATGGAAAAGCATTATATTCATTGGTTCTTACTTACTAGCGTGTACAAGTTTTCGGATTAGGAAAAAGTTTAATTTTCACCCTCTTCAGTCTAGGCAAACTGAGTCATGCTGCGCTGGTTCTGTATCTCATCCTGATGCCAAAGCGTGGGCTCAAGTGGCAGGAGATGAGGGCATGTAAGTCGGGCCACAACAACTTTGGTGACGCATATTTTTGAGGTTTCTTTCCTATGGTGTGGTTTCCTCATTCATCATACCAACAAGTCCAACAACCCTCGATTCCGAGTCCCACAACAATTGATATGTTAACAACAGTGGATGGAACAAACCTGTATTGAATTAAGTTTCTCCCATCGGCCTACATATATGGAAAAGCATTATATCCATTGGTTCTTACTAGCGTGTAGAAGTTTTCGGATTAGGAAAAAGTTTAATTTTCGCCCTCTTCAGTCTAGGCAAACTGAGTCATGCTATGCTGGTTTTGTATCTCATCCTGATGCCGAAGCGCAGGCTCAAGTGGTAGAAGAAGAGGGCATGTAAGTTGGGCCAAAACAACTTTGGTGATGCATATTTTTGAGGATTCTTTCCTATGGTGTGTTTTCCTCATTCATCATTCCAACATGTCCAACAACCCTCGATTCCGAGTCCCACGACATTTGATATGTTAACAACAGCGGATGGATCAAAACCACTATTGAATTAAGTTTCTCCCATCGGCCTACATAAATGGAAAAGCATTATATTCATTGGTTCCTGCTTACTAGCGTGTACAAGATTTTGGAATAGGAAAAAGTTTAATTTTCGCCCTCTTCAGTCTAGGCAAACGGAGTCATGCAGCACTAGTTTTGTGTCTCGGATTGTTGTTGTAGCGTGGGCTCAAGTGGCAGAAGAGGAGGGCACGTAAATTTTGCCAAAACAACTTTGGTGATGCATATTTTTGAGGTTTCGTTGCTATGGTGTGGTTTCCTCATTCATCTTCCCAACTAGTCCAACAACCCTCGATTCCGAGTCCCACAACAATTGATATGTTAACAACAGTGGATGGGTCAAAACTGGTGTTGAATTGAGATTCTCCCATCGGCCTACGTATATGGAAAAGCATTATATTCATTGGTTCTTACTTACTAGCGTGTACAAGTTTTCGGATTAGGAAAAAGTTTAATTTTCACCCTCTTCAGTCTAGGCAAACTGAGTCATGCTGCGCTGGTTCTGTATCTCGTCCTGATGCCAAAGCGTGGGCTCAAGTGGCAGAAGATGAGGGCATGTAAGTCGGGCCACAACAACTTTGGTGACGCATATTTTTGAGGTTTCTTTCCTATGGTGTGGTTTCCTCATTCATCATACCAACAAGTCCAACAACCCTCGATTCCAAGTCCCACAACAATTGATATGTTAACAACAGTGGATGGAACAAACCTGTATTGAATTAAGTTTCTCCCATCGGCCTACATAAATGGAAAAGCATTATATTCATTGGTTCCTGCTTACTAGCGTGTACAAGATTTTGGAATAGGAAAAAGTTTAATTTTCGCCCTCTTCAGTCTAGGCAAACGGAGTCATGCTGCACTAGTTTTGTGTCTCGGATTGTTGTTGTAGCGTGGGCCCAAGTGGCAGAAGAGGAGGGCACGTAAATTTTGCCAAAACAACTTTGGTGATGCATATTTTTGAGGTTTCGTTGCTATGGTGTGGTTTCCTCATTCATCTTCCCAACTAGTCCAACAACCCTCAATTCCGAGTCCCACAACAATTGATATGTTAACAACAGTGGATGGGTCAAAACTGGTGTTGAATTGAGTTTCTCCCATCGGCCTACATATAGGGAAATGCATTATATTCATTGGTTCTTACTTACTAGCATGTACAAGTTTTCGGATTAGGAAAAAGTTTAATTTTCGCCCTCTTTAGTCTAGGCAAACTGAGTCATGCTTTGCTGGTTCTGTATCTCATCCTGATGCCAAAGCGTGGTCTCAAGTGCCAGAAGATGAGGGCTTGTAAGTCGGGCCACAACAAATTTGGTGATGCATATTTTTGAGGTTTCTTTCCTATGGTGTGGTTTCGTCATGCATCATACCAACAAGTCCAACAACCCTCGATTCCGAGTCCCACAACAATTGATATGTTAACAACAGTGGATGGAACAAAACCTGTATTGAATTAAGTTTCTCCCATCGGCCTACATATATGGAAAAGCATTATATCCATTGGTTCTTACTTACTAGCGTGTACAAGTTTTCGGATTAGGAAAAGTTTAATTTTCGCCCTCTTCAGTCTAGGCAAACTGAGTCATGCTATGCAGGTTTTGTATCTCATCCTGATGCCGAAGCGCGGGCTCAAGTGGCAAAAGAAGAGGGCATGTAAGTTTGGCCAAAACAACTTTGGTGATGCATATTTTTGAGGTTTCTTTCCTATGGTGTGTTTTCCTCATTCGTCATTCCAACATGTCCAACAACCCTCGATTCTGAGCCCCACAACAATTGATATGTTAACAATAGTGGACAGATCAAAACCTGTATTGAATTAAGTTTCTCCCGTCAGCCTACATATATGGAAAAGCATTATATTCATTGGTTCCTACTTACTAGCGTGTACAAGTTTTCGGATTAGGAAAAAGTTTAATTTTCGCCCTCTTCAGTCTAGGCAAACTGAGTCATGCTATGCAGGTTTTGTATCTCATCCTGATGCCAAAGCGCGGGCTCAAGTGGCAAAAGAAGAGGGCATGTAAGTTGGGCCAAAACAACTTTGGTGATGCATATTTTTGAGGTTTATTTCCTATGGTGTGTTTTCCTCATTCATCATTCCAACATGTCCAACAACCCTCGATTCCGAGTCCCACAACATTTGATATGTTAAGAACAGCGGATGGATCAAAACCTCAATTTAATTAAGTTTCTCCCATCGGCCTACATATATGGAAAAGCATTATATTCATTGGTTCCTGCTTACTAGCGTGTACAAGATTTTGGATTAGGAAAAAGTTTAATTTTGGCCCTCTTCAGTCTAGGCAAACCTAGTCATGCTGCACTAGTTTTGTGTCTTGGATTGTTGCTGTAGCGTGGGCTCAAGTGGCAGAAGAGGAGGGCTTGTAAATTTTGCCAAAACAACTTTGGTGATGCATATTTTTGAGGTTTCGTTCCGATGGTGTGGTTTCCTCATTCATCTTGCCAACAAGTACAACAACCCTCGATTCCGAGTCCCACAACAATTGATATGTTAACAACAGTGGATGGGCCAAAACTGGTGTTGAATTGAGTTTCTCCCATCGGCCTACATATATGGAAAAGCATTATATTCATTGGTTCTTACTTACTAGCGTGTACAAGTTTTCGGATTAGGAAAAAGTTTAATTCTCGCCCTCTTCAGTCTAGGCAAACTGAGTCAAGCTGTGCTGGTTCTGTATCTCGTCCTGATGCCAAAGCATGGGCTCAAGTGGCAGAAGATGAGGGCATGTAAGTCGGGCCACAACAACTTTGGTGATGCATATTTTCGAGGTTTCTTTCCTATGGTGTGGTTTCCTCATTCATCATACCAACAAGTCCAACAACCCTCGATTCCGAGTCCCACAACAATAGATATGTTAACAATAGTGGATGGAACAAACCTGTATTGAATTAAGTTTCTCCCATCGGCCTATATATATGGAAAAGCATTATATCCATTGGTTCTTACTTACTAGCGTGTACAAGTTTTCGGATTAAGAAAAACTTTAATTTTCGCCCTCTTCAGTCGAGGCAAACTGAGTCATGCTATGCTGGTTTTGTATCTCATCCTGATGCCGAAGCGCAGGCTCAAGTGGCAGAAGAAGAGGGCATGTAAGTTGGGCCAAAGCAACTTTGGTGATGCATATTTTTGAGGTTTCTTTCCTATGGTGTGTTTTCCTCATTCATTATTCCAACATGTCCAACAACGCTCGATTCCGTGTCCCACAACATTTGATATGTTAACAACAGCGGATGGATCAAAACCTCTATTGAATTAAGTTTCTCCCATCGGCCTACATATATGAAAAAGCATTATATTCATTGGTTCCTGCTTACTAGCGTGTACAAGATTTTGGAATAGGAAAAAGTTTAATTTTCGCCCTCTTCAGTCTAGGCAAACGTAGTCATGCTGCACTAGTTTTGTGTCTCGGATTGTTGTTGTAGCGTGGGCTCAACTGGCAGAAGAGGAGGGCCTGTAAATTTTGCCAAAACAACTTTGGTGATGCATATTTTTGAGGTTTCGTTCCTATGGTGTGGTTTCCTCATTCATCTTCCCAACAAGTCCAACGACCCTCGATTCCGAGTCCCACAATAATTGATATGTTAACAACAGTGGATGGGTCAAAACTGGTGTCGAATTGAGTTTCTCCCATCGGCCTACATATATGGAAAAGCATTATATTCATTGGTTCTTACTTACTAGCGTGTACAAGTTTTCGGATTAGGAAAAAGTTTAATTTTCGCCCTCTTCAGTCTAGGCAAACTGAGTCATGCTTTGCTGGTTCTGTATCTCATCCTGATGCCAAAGCGTGGGCTCAAGTGCCAGAAGATGAGGGCTTGTAAGTCGGGCCACAACAAATTTGGTGATGCATATTTTTGAGGTTTCTTTCCTATGGTGTGGTTTCCTCATTCATCATACCAACAAGTCCAACAACCCTCGATTCCGAGTCCCACAACAATAGATATGTTAACAATAGTGGATGGAACAAAACCTGTATTGAATTAAGTTTCTCCCATCGGCCTACATATATGGAAAAGCATTATATCCATTGGTTCTTACTTACTAGCGTGTACAAGTTTTCGGATTAGGAAAAGTTTAATTTTCGCCCTCTTCAATCGAGGCAAACTGAGTCATGCTATGCTGGTTTTGTATCTCATCCTGATGCCGAAGCGCAGGCTCAAGTGGCAGAAGAAGAGGGCATGTAAGTTCGGCCAAAGCAACTTTGGTGATGCATATTTTTGAGGTTTCTTTCCTATGGTGTGTTTTCCTCATTCATTATTCCAACATGTCCAACAACCCTCGATTCCGAGTCCCACGACATTTGATATGTTAACAACAGTGGATGGATCAAAACCTCTATTGAATTAAGTTTCTCCCATCGGCCTACATAAATGGAAAAGCATTATATTCATTGGTTCCTGCTTACTAGCGTGTACAAGATTTTGGAATAGGAAAAACTTTAATTTTCGCCCTCTTCAGTCTAGGCAAACGGAGTCATGCTGCACTAGTTTTGTGTCTCGGATTGTTGTTGTAGCGTGGGCTCAAGTGGCAGAAGAGGAGGGCACGTAAATTTTGCCAAAACAACTTTGGTGATGCATATTTTTGAGGTTTCGTTCCTATTGTGTGGTTTCCTCATTCATCTTCCCAACTAGTCCAACAACCCTCAATTCCGAGTCCCACAACAATTGATATGTTAACAACAGTGGATGGGTCAAAACTGGTGTTGAATTGAGTTTCTCCCATCGGCCTACATATATGGAAATGCATTATATTCATTGGTTCTTACTTACTAGCGTGTACAAGTTTTCGGATTAGGAAAAAGTTTAATTTTCGCCCTCTTCAGTCTAGGCAAACTGAGTCATGCTTTGCTGGTTCTGTATCTCATCCTGATGCCAAAGCGTGGGCTCAAGTGCCAGAAGATGAGGGCTTGTAAGTCGGGCCACAACAAATTTGGTGATGCATATTTTTGAGGTTTCTTTCCTATGGTGTGGTTTCCTCATTCATCATACCAACAAGTCCAACAACCCTCGATTCCGAGTCCCACAACAATTGATATGTTAACAACAGTGGATGGAACAAAACCTGTATTGAATTAAGTTTCTCCCATCGGCCTACATATATGGAAAAGCATTATATCCATTGGTTCTTACTTACTAGCGTGTACAAGTTTTCGGATTAGGAAAAGTTTAATTTTCGCCCTCTTCAGTCTAGGCAAACTGAGTCATGCTATGCAGGTTTTGTATCTCATCCTGATGCCGAAGCGCGGGCTCAAGTGGCAAAAGAAGAGGGCATGTAAGTTTGGCCAAAACAACTTTGGTGATGCATATTTTTGAGGTTTCTTTCCTATGGTGTGTTTTCCTCATTCGTCATTCCAACATGTCCAACAACCCTCGATTCTGAGCTCCACAACAATTGATATGTTAACAATAGTGGACAGATCAAAACCTGTATTGAATTAAGTTTCTCCCGTCAGCCTACATATATGGAAAAGCATTATATTCATTGGTTCCTACTTACTAGCGTGTACAAGTTTTCGGATTAGGAAAAAGTTTAATTTTCGCCCTCTTCAGTCTAGGCAAACTGAGTCATGCTATGCAGGTTTTGTATCTCATCCTGATGCCAAAGCGCGGGCTCAAGTGGCAAAAGAAGAGGGCATGTAAGTTGGGCCAAAACAACTTTGGTGATGCATATTTTTGAGGTTTATTTCCTATGGTGTGTTTTCCTCATTCATCATTCCAACATGTCCAACAACCCTCGATTCCGAGTCCCACAACATTTGATATGTTAACAACAGCGGATGGATCAAAACCTCAATTTAATTAAGTTTCTCCCATCGGCCTACATATATGGAAAAGCATTATATTCATTGGTTCCTGCTTACTAGCGTGTACAAGATTTTGGATTAGGAAAAAGTTTAATTTCGGCCCTCTTCAGTCTAGGCAAACCTAGTCATGCTGCACTAGTTTTGTGTCTTGGATTGTTGCTGTAGCGTGGGCTCAAGTGGCAGAAGAGGAGGGCTTGTAAATTTTGCCAAAACAACTTTGGTGATGCATATTTTTGAGGTTTCGTTCCGATGGTGTGGTTTCCTCATTCATCTTGCCAACAAGTACAACAACCCTCGATTCCGAGTCCCACAACAATTGATATGTTAACAACAGTGGATGGGCCAAAACTGGTGTTGAATTGAGTTTCTCCCATCGGCCTACATATATGGAAAAGCATTATATTCATTGGTTCTTACTTACTAGCGTGTACAAGTTTTCGGATTAGGAAAAAGTTTAATTCTCGCCCTCTTCAGTCTAGGCAAACTGAGTCAAGCTGTGCTGGTTCTGTATCTCGTCCTGATGCCAAAGCGTGGGCTCAAGTGGCGGAAGATGAGGGCATGTAAGTCGGGCCACAACAACTTTGGTGATGCATATTTTCGAGGTTTCTTTCCTATGGTGTGGTTTCCTCATTCATCATACCAACAAGTCCAACAACCCTCGATTCCGAGTCCCACAACAATAGATATGTTAACAATAGTGGATGGAACAAACCTGTATTGAATTAAGTTTCTCCCATCGGCCTATATATATGGAAAAGCATTATATCCATTGGTTCTTACTTACTAGCGTGTACAAGTTTTCGGATTAAGAAAAACTTTAATTTTCGCCCTCTTCAGTCGAGGCAAACTGAGTCATGCTATGCTGGTTTTGTATCTCATCCTGATGCCGAAGCGCAGGCTCAAGTGGCAGAAGAAGAGGGCACGTAAGTTGGGCCAAAGCAACTTTGGTGATGCATATTTTTGAGGTTTCTTTCCTATGGTGTGTTTTCCTCATTCATTATTCCAACATGTCCAACAACGCTCGATTCCGTGTCCCACAACATTTGATATGTTAACAACAGCGGATGGATCAAAACCTCTATTGAATTAAGTTTCTCCCATCGGCCTACATATATGAAAAAGCATTATATTCATTGGTTCCTGCTTACTAGCGTGTACAAGATTTTGGAATAGGAAAAAGTTTAATTTTCGCCCTCTTCAGTCTAGGCAAACGGAGTCATGCTGCACTAGTTTTGTGTCTCGGATTGTTGTTGTAGCGTGGGCTCAACTGGCAGAAGAGGAGGGCCTGTAAATTTTGCCAAAACAACTTTGGTGATGCATATTTTTGAGGTTTCGTTCCTATGGTGTGGTTTCCTCATTCATCTTCCCAACAAGTCCAACGACCCTCGATTCCGAGTCCCACAATAATTGATATGTTAACAACAGTGGATGGGTCAAAACTGGTGTCGAATTGAGTTTCTCCCATCGGCCTACATATATGGAAAAGCATTATATTCATTGGTTCTTACTTACTAGCGTGTACAAGTTTTCGGATTAGGAAAAAGTTTAATTTTCGCCCTCTTCAGTCTAGGCAAACTGAGTCATGCTTTGCTGGTTCTGTATCTCATCCTGATGCCAAAGCGTGGGCTCAAGTGCCAGAAGATGAGGGCTTGTAAGTCGGGCCACAACAAATTTGGTGATGCATATTTTTGAGGTTTCTTTTCTATGGTGTGGTTTCCTCATTCATCATACCAACAAGTCCAACAACCCTCGATTCCGAGTCCCACAACAATAGATATGTTAACAATAGTGGATGGAACAAAACCTGTATTGAATTAAGTTTCTCCCATCGGCCTACATATATGGAAAAGCATTATATCCATTGGTTCTTACTTACTAGCGTGTACAAGTTTTCGGATTAGGAAAAGTTTAATTTTCGCCCTCTTCAGTCGAGGCAAACTGAGTCATGCTATGCTGGTTTTGTATCTCATCCTGATGCCGAAGCGCAGGCTCAAGTGGCAGAAGAAGAGGGCATGTAAGTTCGGCCAAAGCAACTTTGGTGATGCATATTTTTGAGGTTTCTTTCCTATGGTGTGTTTTCCTCATTCATTATTCCAACATGTCCAACAACCCTCGATTCCGAGTCCCACGACATTTGATATGTTAACAACAGTGGATGGATCAAAACCTCTATTGAATTAAGTTTCTCCCATCGGCCTACATAAATGGAAAAGCATTATATTCATTGGTTCCTGCTTACTAGCGTGTACAAGATTTTGGAATAGGAAAAAGTTTAATTTTCGCCCTCTTCAGTCTAGGCAAACGGAGTCATGCTGCACTAGTTTTGTGTCTCGGATTGTTGTTGTAGCGTGGGCTCAAGTGGCAGAAGAGGAGGGCACGTAAATTTTGCCAAAACAACTTTGGTGATGCATATTTTTGAGGTTTCGTTCCTATTGTGTGGTTTCCTCATTCATCTTCCCAACTAGTCCAACAACCCTCAATTCCGAGTCCCACAACAATTGATATGTTAACAACAGTGGATGGGTCAAAACTGGTGTTGAATTGAGTTTCTCCCATCGGCCTACATATATGGAAATGCATTATATTCATTGGTTCTTACTTACTAGCGTGTACAAGTTTTCGGATTAGGAAAAAGTTTAATTTTCGCCCTCTTCAGTCTAGGCAAACTGAGTCATGCTTTGCTGGTTCTGTATCTCATCCTGATGCCAAAGCGTGGGCTCAAGTGCCAGAAGATGAGGGCTTGTAAGTCGGGCCACAACAAATTTGGTGATGCATATTTTTGAGGTTTCTTTCCTATGGTGTGGTTTCCTCATTCATCATACCAACAAGTCCAACAACCCTCGATTCCGAGTCCCACAACAATTGATATGTTAACAACAGTGGATGGAACAAAACCTGTATTGAATTAAGTTTCTCCCATCGGCCTACATATATGGAAAAGCATTATATCCATTGGTTCTTACTTACTAGCGTGTACAAGTTTTCGGATTAGGAAAAGTTTAATTTTCGCCCTCTTCAGTCTAGGCAAACTGAGTCATGCTATGCAGGTTTTGTATCTCATCCTGATGCCGAAGCGCGGGCTCAAGTGGCAAAAGAAGAGGGCATGTAAGTTTGGCCAAAACAACTTTGGTGATGCATATTTTTGAGGTTTCTTTCCTATGGTGTGTTTTCCTCATTCGTCATTCCAACATGTCCAACAACCCTCGATTCTGAGCTCCACAACAATTGATATGTTAACAATAGTGGACAGATCAAAACCTGTATTGAATTAAGTTTCTCCCGTCAGCCTACATATATGGAAAAGCATTATATTCATTGGTTCCTACTTACTAGCGTGTACAAGTTTTCGGATTAGGAAAAAGTTTAATTTTCGCCCTCTTCAGTCTAGGCAAACTGAGTCATGCTATGCAGGTTTTGTATCTCATCCTGATGCCAAAGCGCGGGCTCAAGTGGCAAAAGAAGAGGGCATGTAAGTTGGGCCAAAACAACTTTGGTGATGCATATTTTTGAGGTTTATTTCCTATGGTGTGTTTTCCTCATTCATCATTCCAACATGTCCAACAACCCTCGATTCCGAGTCCCACAACATTTGATATGTTAACAACAGCGGATGGATCAAAACCTCAATTTAATTAAGTTTCTCCCATCGGCCTACATATATGGAAAAGCATTATATTCATTGGTTCCTGCTTACTAGCGTGTACAAGATTTTGGATTAGGAAAAAGTTTAATTTTGGCCCTCTTCAGTCTAGGCAAACCTAGTCATGCTGCACTAGTTTTGTGTCTTGGATTGTTGCTGTAGCGTGGGCTCAAGTGGCAGAAGAGGAGGGCTTGTAAATTTTGCCAAAACAACTTTGGTGATGCATATTTTTGAGGTTTCGTTCCGATGGTGTGGTTTCCTCATTCATCTTGCCAACAAGTACAACAACCCTCGATTCCGAGTCCCACAACAATTGATATGTTAACAACAGTGGATGGGCCAAAAACTGGTGTTGAATTGAGTTTCTCCCATCGGCCTACATATATGGAAAAGCATTATATTCATTGGTTCTTACTTACTAGCGTGTACAAGTTTTCGGATTAGGAAAAAGTTTAATTCTCGCCCTCTTCAGTCTAGGCAAACTGAGTCAAGCTGTGCTGGTTCTGTATCTCGTCCTGATGCCAAAGCGTGGGCTCAAGTGGCAGAAGATGAGGGCATGTAAGTCGGGCCACAACAACTTTGGTGATGCATATTTTCGAGGTTTCTTTCCTATGGTGTGGTTTCCTCATTCATCATACCAACAAGTCCAACAACCCTCGATTCCGAGTCCCACAACAATAGATATGTTAACAATAGTGGATGGAACAAACCTGTATTGAATTAAGTTTCTCCCATCGGCCTATATATATGGAAAAGCATTATATCCATTGGTTCTTACTTACTAGCGTGTACAAGTTTTCGGATTAAGAAAAACTTTAATTTTCGCCCTCTTCAGTCGAGGCAAACTGAGTCATGCTATGCTGGTTTTGTATCTCATCCTGATGCCGAAGCGCAGGCTCAAGTGGCAGAAGAAGAGGGCACGTAAGTTGGGCCAAAGCAACTTTGGTGATGCATATTTTTGAGGTTTCTTTCCTATGGTGTGTTTTCCTCATTCATTATTCCAACATGTCCAACAACGCTCGATTCCGTGTCCCACAACATTTGATATGTTAACAACAGCGGATGGATCAAAACCTCTATTGAATTAAGTTTCTCCCATCGGCCTACATATATGAAAAAGCATTATATTCATTGGTTCCTGCTTACTAGCGTGTACAAGATTTTGGAATAGGAAAAAGTTTAATTTTCGCCCTCTTCAGTCTAGGCAAACGGAGTCATGCTGCACTAGTTTTGTGTCTCGGATTGTTGTTGTAGCGTGGGCTCAACTGGCAGAAGAGGAGGGCCTGTAAATTTTGCCAAAACAACTTTGGTGATGCATATTTTTGAGGTTTCGTTCCTATGGTGTGGTTTCCTCATTCATCTTCCCGACAAGTCCAACGACCCTCGATTCCGAGTCCCACAATAATTGATATGTTAACAACAGTGGATGGGTCAAAACTGGTGTCGAATTGAGTTTCTCCCATCGGCCTACATATATGGAAAAGCATTATATTCATTGGTTCTTACTTACTAGCGTGTACAAGTTTTCGGATTAGGAAAAAGTTTAATTTTCGCCCTCTTCAGTCTAGGCAAACTGAGTCATGCTTTGCTGGTTCTGTATCTCATCCTGATGCCAAAGCGTGGGCTCAAGTGCCAGAAGATGAGGGCTTGTAAGTCGGGCCACAACAAATTTGGTGATGCATATTTTTGAGGTTTCTTTCCTATGGTGTGGTTTCCTCATTCATCATACCAACAAGTCCAACAACCCTCGATTCCGAGTCCCACAACAATAGATATGTTAACAATAGTGGATGGAACAAAACCTGTATTGAATTAAGTTTCTCCCATCGGCCTACATATATGGAAAAGCATTATATCCATTGGTTCTTACTTACTAGCGTGTACAAGTTTTCGGATTAGGAAAAGTTTAATTTTCGCCCTCTTCAGTCGAGGCAAACTGAGTCATGCTATGCTGGTTTTGTATCTCATCCTGATGCCGAAGCGCAGGCTCAAGTGGCAGAAGAAGAGGGCATGTAAGTTGGGCCAAAGCAACTTTGGTGATGCATATTTTTGAGGTTTCTTTCCTATGGTGTGTTTTCCTCATTCATTATTCCAACATGTCCAACAACCCTCGATTCCGAGTCCCACGACATTTGATATGTTAACAACAGTGGATGGATCAAAACCTCTATTGAATTAAGTTTCTCCCATCGGCCTACATAAATGGAAAAGCATTATATTCATTGGTTCCTGCTTACTAGCGTGTACAAGATTTTGGAATAGGAAAAAGTTTAATTTTCGCCCTCTTCAGTCTAGGCAAACGGAGTCATGCTGCACTAGTTTTGTGTCTCAGATTGTTGTTGTAGCGTGGGCTCAAGTGGCAGAAGAGGAGGGCACGTAAATTTTGCCAAAACAACTTTGGTGATGCATATTTTTGAGGTTTCGTTCCTATTGTGTGGTTTCCTCATTCATCTTCCCAACTAGTCCAACAACCCTCAATTCCGAGTCCCACAACAATTGATATGTTAACAACAGTGGATGGGTCAAAACTGGTGTTGAATTGAGTTTCTCCCATCGGCCTACATATATGGAAATGCATTATATTCATTGGTTCTTACTTACTAGCGTGTACAAGTTTTCGGATTAGGAAAAAGTTTAATTTTCGCCCTCTTCAGTCTAGGCAAACTGAGTCATGCTTTGCTGGTTCTGTATCTCATCCTGATGCCAAAGCGTGGGCTCAAGTGCCAGAAGATGAGGGCTTGTAAGTCGGGCCACAACAAATTTGGTGATGCATATTTTTGAGGTTTCTTTCCTATGGTGTGGTTTCCTCATTCATCATACCAACAAGTCCAACAACCCTCGATTCCGAGTCCCACAACAATTGATATGTTAACAACAGTGGATGGAACAAAACCTGTATTGAATTAAGTTTCTCCCATCGGCCTACATATATGGAAAAGCATTATATCCATTGGTTCTTACTTACTAGCGTGTACAAGTTTTCGGATTAGGAAAAGTTTAATTTTCGCCCTCTTCAGTCTAGGCAAACTGAGTCATGCTATGCAGGTTTTGTATCTCATCCTGATGCCGAAGCGCGGGCTCAAGTGGCAAAAGAAGAGGGCATGTAAGTTTGGCCAAAACAACTTTGGTGATGCATATTTTTGAGGTTTCTTTCCTATGGTGTGTTTTCCTCATTCGTCATTCCAACATGTCCAACAACCCTCGATTCTGAGCTCCACAACAATTGATATGTTAACAATAGTGGACAGATCAAAACCTGTATTGAATTAAGTTTCTCCCGTCAGCCTACATATATGGAAAAGCATTATATTCATTGGTTCCTACTTACTAGCGTGTACAAGTTTTCGGATTAGGAAAAAGTTTAATTTTCGCCCTCTTCAGTCTAGGCAAACTGAGTCATGCTATGCAGGTTTTGTATCTCATCCTGATGCCAAAGCGCGGGCTCAAGTGGCAAAAGAAGAGGGCATGTAAGTTGGGCCAAAACAACTTTGGTGATGCATATTTTTGAGATTTATTTCCTATGGTGTGTTTTCCTCATTCATCATTCCAACATGTCCAACAACCCTCGATTCCGAGTCCCACAACATTTGATATGTTAACAACAGCGGATGGATCAAAACCTCAATTTAATTAAGTTTCTCCCATCGGCCTACATATATGGAAAAGCATTATATTCATTGGTTCTTACTTACTAGCGTGTACAAGTTTTCGGATTAGGAAAAAGTTTAATTCTCGCCCTCTTCAGTCTAGGCAAACTGAGTCAAGCTGTGCTGGTTCTGTATCTCGTCCTGATGCCAAAGCGTGGGCTCAAGTGGCAGAAGATGAGGGCATGTAAGTCGGGCCACAACAACTTTGGTGATGCATATTTTCGAGGTTTCTTTCCTATGGTGTGGTTTCCTCATTCATCATACCAACAAGTCCAACAACCCTCGATTCCGAGTCCCACAACAATAGATATGTTAACAATTGTGGATGGAACAAACCTGTATTAAATTAAGTTTCTCCCATCGGCCTATATATATGGAAAAGCATTATATCCATTGGTTCTTACTTACTAGCGTGTACAAGTTTTCGGATTAAGAAAAACTTTAATTTCCGCCCTCTTCAGTCGAGGCAAACTGAGTCATGCTATGCTGGTTTTGTATCTCATCCTGATGCCGAAGCGCAGGCTCAAGTGGCAGAAGAAGAGGGCATGTAAGTTGGGCCAAAGCAACTTTGGTGATGCATATTTTTGAGGTTTCTTTCCTATGGTGTGTTTTCCTCATTCATTATTCCAACATGTCCAACAACGCTCGATTCCGTGTCCCACAACATTTGATATGTTAACAACAGCGGATGGATCAAAACCTCTATTGAATTAAGTTTCTCCCATCGGCCTACATATATGAAAAAGCATTATATTCATTGGTTCCTGCTTACTAGCGTGTACAAGATTTTGGAATAGGAAAAAGTTTAATTTTCGCCCTCTTCAGTCTAGGCAAACGGAGTCATGCTGCACTAGTTTTGTGTCTCGGATTGTTGTTGTAGCGTGGGCTCAACTGGCAGAAGAGGAGGGCCTGTAAATTTTGCCAAAACAACTTTGGTGATGCATATTTTTGAGGTTTCGTTCCTATGGTGTGGTTTCCTCATTCATCTTCCCAACAAGTCCAACGACCCTCGATTCCGAGTCCCACAATAATTGATATGTTAACAACAGTGGATGGGTCAAAACTGGTGTCGAATTGAGTTTCTCCCATCGGCCTACATATATGGAAAAGCATTATATTCATTGGTTCTTACTTACTAGCGTGTACAAGTTTTCGGATTAGGAAAAAGTTTAATTTTCGCCCTCTTCAGTCTAGGCAAACTGAGTCATGCTTTGCTGGTTCTGTATCTCATCCTGATGCCAAAGCGTGGGCTCAAGTGCCAGAAGATGAGGGCTTGTAAGTCGGGCCACAACAAATTTGGTGATGCATATTTTTGAGGTTTCTTTCCTATGGTGTGGTTTCCTCATTCATCATACCAACAAGTCCAACAACCCTCGATTCCGAGTCCCACAACAATAGATATGTTAACAATAGTGGATGGAACAAAACCTGTATTGAATTAAGTTTCTCCCATCGGCCTACATATATGGAAAAGCATTATATCCATTGGTTCTTACTTACTAGCGTGTACAAGTTTTCGGATTAGGAAAAGTTTAATTTTCGCCCTCTTCAGTCGAGGCAAACTGAGTCATGCTATGCTGGTTTTGTATCTCATCCTGATGCCGAAGCGCAGGCTCAAGTGGCAGAAGAAGAGGGCATGTAAGTTCGGCCAAAGCAACTTTGGTGATGCATATTTTTGAGGTTTCTTTCCTATGGTGTGTTTTCCTCATTCATTATTCCAACATGTCCAACAACCCTCGATTCCGAGTCCCACGACATTTGATATGTTAACAACAGTGGATGGATCAAAACCTCTATTGAATTAAGTTTCTCCCATCGGCCTACATAAATGGAAAAGCATTATATTCATTGGTTCCTGCTTACTAGCGTGTACAAGATTTTGGAATAGGAAAAAGTTTAATTTTCGCCCTCTTCAGTCTAGGCAAACGGAGTCATGCTGCACTAGTTTTGTGTCTCAGATTGTTGTTGTAGCGTGGGCTCAAGTGGCAGAAGAGGAGGGCACGTAAATTTTGCCAAAACAACTTTGATGATGCATATTTTTGAGGTTTCGTTCCTATTGTGTGGTTTCCTCATTCATCTTCCCAACTAGTCCAACAACCCTCAATTCCGAGTCCCACAACAATTGATATGTTAACAACAGTGGATGGGTCAAAACTGGTGTTGAATTGAGTTTCTCCCATCGGCCTACATATATGGAAATGCATTATATTCATTGGTTCTTACTTACTAGCGTGTACAAGTTTTCGGATTAGGAAAAAGTTTAATTTTCGCCCTCTTCAGTCTAGGCAAACTGAGTCATGCTTTGCTGGTTCTGTATCTCATCCTGATGCCAAAGCGTGGGCTCAAGTGCCAGAAGATGAGGGCTTGTAAGTCGGGCCACAACAAATTTGGTGATGCATATTTTTGAGGTTTCTTTCCTATGGTGTGGTTTCCTCATTCATCATACCAACAAGTCCAACAACCCTCGATTCCGAGTCCCACAACAATTGATATGTTAACAACAGTGGATGGAACAAAACCTGTATTGAATTAAGTTTCTCCCATCGGCCTACATATATGGAAAAGCATTATATCCATTGGTTCTTACTTACTAGCGTGTACAAGTTTTCGGATTAGGAAAAGTTTAATTTTCGCCCTCTTCAGTCTAGGCAAACTGAGTCATGCTATGCAGGTTTTGTATCTCATCCTGATGCCGAAGCGCGGGCTCAAGTGGCAAAAGAAGAGGGCATGTAAGTTTGGCCAAAACAACTTTGGTGATGCATATTTTTGAGGTTTCTTTCCTATGGTGTGTTTTCCTCATTCGTCATTCCAACATGTCCAACAACCCTCGATTCTGAGCTCCACAACAATTGATATGTTAACAATAGTGGACAGATCAAAACCTGTATTGAATTAAGTTTCTCCCGTCAGCCTACATATATGGAAAAGCATTATATTCATTGGTTCCTACTTACTAGCGTGTACAAGTTTTCGGATTAGGAAAAAGTTTAATTTTCGCCCTCTTCAGTCTAGGCAAACTGAGTCATGCTATGCAGGTTTTGTATCTCATCCTGATGCCAAAGCGCGGGCTCAAGTGGCAAAAGAAGAGGGCATGTAAGTTGGGCCAAAACAACTTTGGTGATGCATATTTTTGAGATTTATTTCCTATGGTGTGTTTTCCTCATTCATCATTCCAACATGTCCAACAACCCTCGATTCCGAGTCCCACAACATTTGATATGTTAACAACAGCGGATGGATCAAAACCTCAATTTAATTAAGTTTCTCCCATCGGCCTACATATATGGAAAAGCATTATATTCATTGGTTCCTGCTTACTAGCGTGTACAAGATTTTGGATTAGGAAAAAGTTTAATTTTGGCCCTCTTCAGTCTAGGCAAACCTAGTCATGCTGCACTAGTTTTGTGTCTTGGATTGTTGCTGTAGCGTGGGCTCAAGTGGCAGAAGAGGAGGGCTTGTAAATTTTGCCAAAACAACTTTGGTGATGCATATTTTTGAGGTTTCGTTCCGATGGTGTGGTTTCCTCATTCATCTTGCCAACAAGTACAACAACCCTCGATTCCGAGTCCCACAACAATTGATATGTTAACAACAGTGGATGGGCCAAAACTGGTGTTGAATTGAGTTTCTCCCATCGGCCTACATATATGGAAAAGCATTATATTCATTGGTTCTTACTTACTAGCGTGTACAAGTTTTCGGATTAGGAAAAAGTTTAATTCTCGCCCTCTTCAGTCTAGGCAAACTGAGTCAAGCTGTGCTGGTTCTGTATCTCGTCCTGATGCCAAAGCGTGGGCTCAAGTGGCAGAAGATGAGGGCATGTAAGTCGGGCCACAACAACTTTGGTGATGCATATTTTCGAGGTTTCTTTCCTATGGTGTGGTTTCCTCATTCATCATACCAACAAGTCCAACAACCCTCGATTCCGAGTCCCACAACAATAGATATGTTAACAATTGTGGATGGAACAAACCTGTATTAAATTAAGTTTCTCCCATCGGCCTATATATATGGAAAAGCATTATATCCATTGGTTCTTACTTACTAGCGTGTACAAGTTTTCGGATTAAGAAAAACTTTAATTTCCGCCCTCTTCAGTCGAGGCAAACTGAGTCATGCTATGCTGGTTTTGTATCTCATCCTGATGCCGAAGCGCAGGCTCAAGTGGCAGAAGAAGAGGGCATGTAAGTTGGGCCAAAGCAACTTTGGTGATGCATATTTTTGAGGTTTCTTTCCTATGGTGTGTTTTCCTCATTCATTATTCCAACATGTCCAACAACGCTCGATTCCGTGTCCCACAACATTTGATATGTTAACAACAGCGGATGGATCAAAACCTCTATTGAATTAAGTTTCTCCCATCGGCCTACATATATGAAAAAGCATTATATTCATTGGTTCCTGCTTACTAGCGTGTACTAGATTTTGGAATAGGAAAAAGTTTAATTTTCGCCCTCTTCAGTCTAGGCAAACGGAGTCATGCTGCACTAGTTTTGTGTCTCGGATTGTTGTTGTAGCGTGGGCTCAACTGGCAGAAGAGGAGGGCCTGTAAATTTTGCCAAAACAACTTTGGTGATGCATATTTTTGAGATTTCGTTCCTATGGTGTGGTTTCCTCATTCATCTTCCCAACAAGTCCAACGACCCTCGATTCTGAGTCCCACAATAATTGATATGTTAACAACAGTGGATGGGTCAAAACTGGTGTCGAATTGAGTTTCTCCCATCGGCCTACATATATGGAAAAGCATTATATTCATTGGATCTTACTTACTAGCGTGTACAAGTTTTCGGATTAGGAAAAAGTTTAATTTTCACCCTCTTCAGTCTAGGCAAACTGAGTCATGCTGCGCTGGTTCTGTATCTCGTCCTGATGCCAAAGCGTGGGCTCAAGTGGCAGAAGATGAGGGCATGTAAGTCGGGCCACAACAACTTTGGTGACGCATATTTTTGAGGTTTCTTTCCTATGGTGTGGTTTCCTCATTCATCATACCAACAAGTCCAACAACCCCGATTCCGAGTCCCACAACAATTGATATGTTAACAACAGTGGATGGAACAAACCTGTATTGAATTAAGTTTCTCCCATCGGCCTACATATATGGAAAAGCATTATATCCATTGGTTCTTACTTACTAGCGTGTAGAAGTTTTCGGATTAGGAAAAAGTTTAATTTTCGCCCTCTTCAGTCTAGGCAAACTGAGTCATGCTATGCTGGTTTTGTATCTCATCCTGATGCCGAAGCGCAGGCTCAAGTGGTAGAAGAAGAGGGCATGTAAGTTGGGCCAAAACAACTTTGGTGATGCATATTTTTGAGGTTTCTTTCCTATGGTGTGTTTTCCTCATTCATCATTCCAACATGTCCAATAACCCTCGATTCCGAGTCCCACAACATTTGATATGTTAACAACAGCGGATGGATCAAAACCTGTATTGAATTAAGTTTCTCCTATCAGCCTACGTATATGGAAAAGCATTATATTCATTGGTTCCTACTAACTAGCATGTAAAAGTTTTTGGATTAGAAAAAAGTTTAATTTTCGCCCTCTTCAGTCTAGGCAAATGGAGTCATGCTGCACTGGTTTTGTATCTCGGACTGTTGCCGAAGCGTGGGCTCAAGTGGCAGAAGAGGAGGGCATGTAAATTGGGCCAAAACAACTTTGCTGATGCATATTTTTAGGTTTCGTTCCTTTGGTGTGGATTCCTCATTCATATTCCCAACAAGTCCAACAACCCTCGACTCCGAGTCCCACAACAAATACAAAACCTGTGTTGAATTAAGTTTCTCCCATCGGCCTACATATATGGAAAAGCATTATATTCATTGGTTCTTACTTACAAGCGTGTACAAGTTTTTGGATTAGGAAAAAGTTTAATTTTCGCCCTCTTCAGTCTAGGCAAACTGAGTCATGCTGCGCTGGTTTTGTATCTCGTCCTGATGCCGAAGCGTGGGCTCAAGTGGCAGAAGATGATGACAAGATAGTTGGGCCAAAACAACTTTGGTGATGCATATTTTTGTGGTTTCCATATTCGTCATTCCAAGATGTCCAACAACCCTCGATTCTGAGTCCCACAACAAATGATATGTTAACAACAGTGGATGGAACAAAACCTGTGTTGAATTAAGTTTCTCCCATCGGCCTACATATATGGAAAAGCATTATATTCATTTGTTCTTATTTACTAGCGCGTACAAATTTTCGGATTAGGAAAAAGTTTAATTTTCGCCCTCTTTAGTCTAGGCAAACTGAGTCATGCTGCGCTGGTTTTGTATCTCGTCCTGATGCCGAAGCGTGGGCTCAAGTGGCAGAAGATGAGGACAAGTAAGTTGGGCCAAAACAACTTTGGTGATGCATATTTTTGAGGTTTCCTCATTCCTCATTCCAAGATGTCCAACAACCCTCGATTCTGAGTCCCACAACAATTGAAATGTTAATAACAGTGGAAGGATCAAAACCTATATTGAATTAAGTTTCTCCCATCGGCCTACATATACGGAAAAGCATTATATTCATTGGTTCCTACTTACTAGCGTGTACAAGTTTTCGGATTTGGAAAAAGTTTAATTTTCGCCCTGTTCAGTCTAGGCAAACTGAGTCATGCTGCGTTGGTTTTGTATCTCGGACTGATGCCGAAGCATGGCCTCATGTGGTAGAAGAGGAGGGCATGTAAGTTGGGCCAAAATAACTTTGGTGATGCATATTTTTGTGGTTTCGATCCTATGGTGTGGTTTTCTCATTCGCCTTCCCAACAAGTCCAACAACCCTCGATTCCGAGTCCCACAACAATTGATATGTTAACAAAAGCGGATGGATCAAAACCTGTATTGAATTAAGTTTCTCCCATCGGCCTACATATATGGAAAAGCATTATATTCATTGGTTCCTGCTTACTAGCGTGTACAAGTTTTTGGATTATGAAAAAGTTCAATTTTCGCCCTCTTCAGTCTAGGCAAACGGAGTCTTGCTGCACTGGTTTTGTGTCTCGGGCTGTTGCTGAAGCGTGGGCTCAAGTGGCAGAAGAGGAGGGCATGTAAATTTGGCCAAAACAACTTTGGTGATGCATATTTTTGAGGTTTCGTTCCTATAGTGTGGTTTCCTCATTCATTTTCCCAACAAGTCCAACAACCCTCGATTCCGAGTCCCACAACATTTGATATGTTAACAACAGCGGATGGATCAAAACCTGTATTGAATTAAGTTTCTCCCATCAGCCTACATATATGGAAAAGCATTATATTCATTGGTTCCTGCTTACTAGCGTGTACAAGATTTTGGAATAGGAAAAAGTTTAATTTTCGCCCTCTTCAGTCTAGGCAAACGGAGTCATGCTGCACTAGTTTTGTGTCTTGGATTGTTGTTGTAGCGTGGGCTCAAGTGGCAGAAGAGGAGGGCACGTAAATTTTGCCAAAACAACTTTGGTGATGCATATTTTTGAGGTTTCGTTCCTATGGTGTGGTTTCCTCATTCATCTTCCCAACTACCAACAACCCTCGATTCCGAGTCCCACAACAATTGATATGTTAACAACAGTGGATGGGTCAAAACTGGTGTTGAATTGAGTTTCTTCCATCGGCCTACATATATGGAAAAGCATTATATTCATTGGTTCTTACTTACTAGCGTGTACAAGTTTTCGGATTAGGAAAAAGTTTAATTTTCACCCTCTTCAGTCTAGGCAAACTGAGTCATGCTGCGCTGGTTCTGTATCTCGTCCTGATGCCAAAGCGTGGGCTCAAGTGGCAGAAGATGAGGGCATGTAAGTCGGGCCACAACAACTTTGGTGACGCATATTTTTGAGGTTTCTTTCCTATGGTGTGGTTTCCTCATTCATCATACCAACAAGTCCAACAACCCTCGATTCCGAGTCCCACAATAATTGATATGTTAACAACAGTGGATGGAACAAACCTGTAATGAATTAAGTTTCTCCCATCGGCCTACATATAAGGAAAAGCATTATATCCATTGGTTCTTACTAGCGTGTAGAAGTTTTCGGATTAGGAAAAAGTTTAATTTTCGCCCTCTTCAGTCTAGGCAAACTGAGTCATGCTATGCTGGTTTTGTATCTCATCCTGATGCCGAAGCGCAGGCTCAAGTGGTAGAAGAAGAGGGCATGTAAGTTGGGCTAAAACAACTTTGGTGATGCATATTTTTGAGGTTTCTTTCCTATGGTGTGTTTTCCTCATTCATCATTCCAACATGTCCAACAACCCTCGATTCCGAGTCCCACAACATTTGATATGTTAACAACAGCGGATGGATCAAAACCTCTATTGAATTAAGTTTCTCCCATCGGCCTACATATATGGAAAAGCATTATATTCATTGGTTCCTGCTTACAAGCGTGTACAAGATTTTGGATTAGGAAAAAGTTTAATTTTCGCCCTCTTCAGTCTAGGAAAACGGAGTCATGCTGCACTAGTTTTGTGTCTCGGATTGTCGCTGTAGCGTGGGCTCAAGTGGCAGAAGAGGAGGGCATGTAAATTTTGCCAAAACAACTTTGGTGATGCATATTTTTGAGGTTTCGTTCCTATGGTGTGGTTTCCTCATTCATCTTGCCAACCAGTCCAACAACCCTCGATTCCGAGTCCCACAACAATTGATATCTTAACAACAGTGGATCGGTCAAAACTGGTGTTGCATTGAGTTTCTCCCATCGGCCTACATATATGGAAAAGCATTATATTCATTGGTTCTTACTTACTAGCGTGTACAAGTTTTCGGATTAGGAAAAGTTTAATTTTCGCCCTCTTCAGTCTAGGCAAACTGAGTCATGCTATGCAGGTTTTGTATCTCATCCTGATGCCAAAGCGCGGGCTCAAGTGGCAGAAGAAGAAGGCATGTAAGTTGGGCCAAAACAACTTTGGTGACGCATATTTTTGAGGTTTCTTTCCTATGGTGTGGTTTCCTCATTCATCATACCAACAAGTCCAACAACCCTCGATTCCGAGTCCCACAGCAATTGATATGTTAACAACAGTGGATGGAACAAACCTGTATTGAATTAAGTTTCTCCCATCGGCCTACATATATGGAAAAGCATTATATCCATTGGTTCCTACTTACTAGCGTGTACAAGTTTTCGGATTAGGAAAAAGTTTAATTTTCGCCCTCTTCAGTCTAGGCAAATGGAGTCATGCTGCACTAGTTTTGTGTCTCGGATTGTCGCTGTAGCGTGGGCTCAAGTGGCAGAAGAGGAGGGCATGTAAGTTGGGCCAAAACAACTTTGGTGACCCATATTTTTGAGGTTTCTTTCCTATGGTGTGGTTTCCTCATTCATCATACCAACAAGTCCAACAACCCTCGATTCCGAGTCCCACAGCAATTGATAGGTTAACAACAGTGGATGGAACAAACCTGTATTGAATTAAGTTTCTCCCATCGGCCTACATATATGGAAAAGCATTATATCCATTGGTTCTTACTAGCGTGTAGAAGTTTTTGGATTAGGAAAAAGTTTAATTTTCGCCCTCCTCAGTCTAGGCAAACTGAGTCATGCTATGCTGGTTTTGTATCTCATCCTGATGCCGCAGCGCAGGCTCAAGTGGCAGAAGAAGAGGGCATGTAAGTTGGGCCAAAGCAACTTTGGTGATGCATATTTTTGAGGTTTCTTTCCTATGGTGTGTTTTCCTCATTCATCATTCCAACATGTCCAACAACGCTCGATTCCGTGTCCCACAACATTTGATATGTTAACAACAGCGGATGGATCAAAACCTCTATTGAATTAAGTTTCTCCCATCGGCCTACATATATGGAAAAGCATTATATTCATTGGTTCCTGCTTACTAGCGTGTACAAGATTTTGGAATAGGAAAAAGTTTAATTTTCGCCCTCTTCAGTCTAGGCAAACGGAGTCATGCTGCACTAGTTTTGTGTCTCAGATTGTTGTTGTAGCGTGGGCTCAACTGGCAGAAGAGGAGGGCATGTAAATTTTGCCAAAACAACTTTGGTGATGCATATTTTTGAGGTTTCGTTCCTATGGTGTGGTTTCCTCATTCATCTTCCCAACAAGTCCAACAACCCTCGATTTCGAGTCCCACAACAATTGATATGTTAACAACAGTGGATGGTTCAAAACTGGTGTCGAATTGAGTTTCTCCCATCGGCCTACATATATGTAAAAGCATTATATTCATTGGTTCTTACTTACTAGCGTGTACAAGTTTTCGGATTAGTAAAAAGTTTAATTTTCACCCTCTTCAGTCTAGGCAAACTGAGTCATGCTGCGCTGGTTCTGTATCTCGTCCTGATGCCGAAGCGTGGGCTCAAGTGGCAGAAGATGAGGGCATGTAAGTCGGGCCAAAACAACTTTGGTGACGCATATTTTTGAGGTTTCTTTCCTATGTTGTCGTTTCCCCATTCATCATACCAACAAGTCCAACAACCCTCGATTCCGAGTTCCACAAAAATTGATATGTTAACAACAGTGGATTGAACAAAACCTGTATTGAATTATGTTTCTCCCATCGGCCTACATATATGGAAAAGCATTATATCCATTGGTTCTTACTTACTAGCGTGTACAAGTTTTCGAATTAGGAAAAAGTTTAATTTTTGCCCTCTTCAGTCTAGGCAAACTGAGTCATGCTATGCTGGTTTTGTATCTCATCCTGATGCCAAAGCGCAGGCTCAAGTGGCAGAAGAAGAGGGCATGTAAGTTGGGCCAAAACAACTTTGGTGATGCATCTTTTTGAGGTTTCTTTCCTATGGTGTGTTTTCCTCGTTCATCATTCCAACATGTCCAACAACCCTCGATTCTGAGCCCCACAACAATTGATATCTTAACAACAGTGGACAGATCAAAACCTGTATTGAATTAAGTTTCTCCCATCGGCCTACATATATGGAAAAGCATTATATTCATTGGTTCCTACTAACTAGCGTGTACAAGTTTTCAGATTAGGAAAAAGTTTAATTTTCGCCCTCTTCAGTCTAGGCAAACTGAGTCATGCTGCGTTGGTTTTGTATTTCGGACTGATGCCGAAGCATAGGCACACGTGGCAGAAGAGAAGGACATGTAAGTTGGGCCAAAACAGCTTTGGTGATGCATATTTTTGAGGTTTCGTTCCTATGGTGTGGTTTTGTCATTCATCTTCCCAACAAGTCTAACAACCCTCGATTGCGAGTCCCACAACATTGGATATGTTAACAACAGCGGATGGATCAAAACCTATATTGAATTAAGTTTCTCCCATCGGCCTACATATATGGAAAAACATTATATTCATTGGTTCCTACTTACTAGCGTGTAAAAGTTTTTGGTTTAGGAAAAAGTTAAATTTCGCTTTCTTCAGTCTAGGCAAACGGAGTCAAGCTACACTGGTTTTGTATCTCGGACTGTTGCTGAAGCGTGGGCTCAAGTGGCAGAAGAGGAGAGCAAGTAAATTGGGCCAAAACAACTTTGGTGATGCATATTTTTGAGGTTTCGTTCCTATGGTGTGGTTTCCTCATTCATCTTCCCAACAAGTCCAACAACCCTCGATTCCGAGTCCCACAACAATTGATATGTTAACAACAGTGGATGGGTCAAAACTGGTGTTGAATTGAGTTTCTCCCATCGGCCTACATATATGGAAAAGCATTATATTCATTGGTTATTACTTACTAGCGTGTACCAAGTTTTCGGTTTAGGAAAAAGTTTAATTTTCGCCCTCTTCAGTCTAGGTAAACTGAGTCATACTGTGTGGTTTTGTATCTCATCCTGATGCCGAAGCGTGGGCTCAAGTGGCAGAAGATGAGGGCATGTAAGTCGGGACAAAACTACTTTGGTGATGCATATTTTTGAGGTTTCTTTCCTATGGTGTGCTTTCCTCATTCATCATACCAACAAGTCCAACAACCCTCGATTCCGAGTCCCACAACAATTGATATGTTAACAACAGTGGATGGAACAAAACCTGTATTGAATTAAATTTCTCCCATCGGCCTACTATATGGAAAAGCTTTATATCCATTGGTTCTTACTTACTAGCGTGTACAAGTTTTCAGATTAGGAAAAAGTTTAATTTTCGCCCTCTTCAGTCTAGGCAAACTGAGTCATGCTATGCTGGTTTTGTATCTCATCTTGATGCCGAAGCGCGGGCTCAAGTGGCAGAAGAAGAGGGCATGTAAGTTGGGCCAAAACAACATTGGTGATGCATGTTTTTGAGGTTTCTTTCCTATGGTGTGTTTTCCACATTCATCATTCCAACATGTCCAACAACCCTCGATTCTGAGCCCCACAATAATTGATATGCTAACAACCGCGGACAGATCAAAACCTGTATTGAATTAAGTTTCTCCCATCGGCCTACATATATGGAAAAGCATTATATTCATTGGTTCCTACTTACTAGCGTGTACAAGTTTTCGGATTAGGAAAAAGTTTAATTTTTGCCCTCTTCAGTCTAGGCATACTGAGTCATGCTGCGTTGGTTTTGTATTTCGGACTGATGCCGAAGCATGGGCACACGTGGCAGAAGAGGAGGGCATGTAAGTTGGGCCAAAACAACTTTGGTGATGCATATTTTTGTGGTTTCGTTCCTATGGTGTGGTTTTCTCATTCATCTTCCCAACAAGTCCAACAACCCTCGATTCCGAGTCCCACAGCATTTGATATGTTAACAACAGCGGATGGATCAAAACCTGTATTGAATTAAGTTTCTCCCACCGGCCTACATATATGGAAAAGCATTATATTCATTCGTTCCTACTTACTAGCGTGTAATAGTTTTTGGATTAGGAAAAAGTTAAATTTCGCCATCTTCAGTCTCGGCAAACTGAGTCATACTGCGCTGGTTTTGTATCTCGTCCGGATGCCGAAGCGTGGGCTCAAGTGGCAGAAGATGAGGGCATGTAAGTCGGGCCAATACAACTTTGGTGATGCATATTTTTGAGGATTATTTCCTATGCTGTGGTTTCCTCATTCATCATACCAACAAGTCCAACAACCCTCGATTCCGAGTCCCACAACAATTGATATGTTAACAACAGTGGATGGGTCAAAACTGGTGTTGAATTGAGTTTCTCCCATCGGCCTACATATATGGAAAAGCATTATATTCATTGGTTCTTACTTACTAGCGTGTACAAGTTTTCGGATTAGGAAAAAGTTTAATTTTCGCCCCCTTCAGTCTAGGCAAACTGAGTCATGCTGCGCTGGTTTTGTATCTCGTCCTGATGCCAAAGCGTGGGCTCAAGTGGCAGAAGATGAGGGCATGTAAGTCGGGCCACAACAACATTGGTGATGCATATTTTTGAGGTTTCTTTCCTATGGTGTGGTTTCCTCATTCATGATACCAACAAGTCCAACAACCCCCGATTCCGAGTCCCACAACAATTGATATGTTAACAACAGTGGATGGAACAAAACCTGTATTGAATTAAGTTTCTCCCATCGGCCTACATATATGGAAAAGCATTATATCCATTGGTTCTTACTTACTAGCGTGTACAAGTTTTCGAATTAGGAAAAAGTTTAATTTTTGCCCTCTCAGTCTAGGCAAACTGAGTCATGCTATGCTGGTTTTGTATCCCATCTTGATGCCGAAGCGCGGGCTCAAGTGGCAGAAGAAGAGGGCATGTAAGTTGGGCCAAAACAACTTTGGTGATGCATATTTTTGAGGTTTCTTTCCTATGGTGTGTTTTCCTCGTTCATCATTCCAACATGTCCAACAACCCTCGCTTCTGAGCCCCACAACAATTGATATGTTAGCAACAGTGGACAGATCAAAACCTGTATTGAATTAAGTTTCTCCCATCGGCCTACATATGTGGAAAAGCATTATATTCATCGGTTCCTACTAACTAGCGTGTACAAGTTTTCAGATTAGGAAAAAGTTTAATTTTCGCCCTCTTCAGTCTAGGCAAACTGAGTCATGCTGCGTTGGTTTTGTATTTCGGACTGATGCCGAAGCATGGGCACACGTGGCAGAAGAGGAGGGCATGTAAGTTGGGCCAAAACAACTTTCGTGATGCATATTTTTGAGGTTTCGTTCCTATGGTGTGGTTTTCTCATTCATCTTCCCAACAAGTCCAACAACACTCGATTGCGAGTCCCACAACATTTGATATGTTAACACCAGCGGATGGATCAATACCTATATTGAATTAAGTTTCTCCCATCGGCCTACATATATGGAAAAGCATTATATTCATTGGTTCCTACTTACTAGCGTGTAAAAGTTTTTGGTTTAGGAAAAAGTTAAATTTCGCCCTCTTTAGTCTAGGCAAACGGAGTCAAGCTACACTGGCTTTGTATCTCGGACTGTTGCTGAAGCATGGGCTCAAGTGGCAGAAGAGGAGGGCAAGTAAATTGGGCCAAAACAACTTTGCTGATGCATATTTTTGAGGTTTCGTTCCTATGGTGTGGTTTCCTCATTCATCTTCCCAACAAGTCCAACAACCCTCGATTCCGAGTCCCACAACAATTGATATGTTAACAACAGTGGATGGGTCAAAACTGGTGTTGAATTGAGTTTCTCCCATCGGCCTAGATATATGGAAAAGCATTATATTCATTGGTTCTTACTAGCGTGTACAAGTTTTCTGATTAGGAAAAAGTTTAATTTTCGCCCCTTCAGTCTCGGCAAACTGAGTCATACTGCGCTGGTTTTGTATCTCGTCCGGATGCCGAAGCGTGGGCTCAACTGGCAAAAGATGAGGGCATGTAATTCGGGCCAATACAACTTTGGTGATGCATATTTTTGAGGTTTCTTTCCTATGCTGTGGTTTCCTCATTCATCATACCAGCAAGTCCAACAACCCTCGATTCCGAGTCCCACAACAATTGATATGTTAACAACAGTGGATGGGTCAAAACTGGTGTTGAATTGAGTTTCTCCCATCGGCCTACATATATGGAAAAGCATTATATTCATTGGTTCTTACTTACTAGCGTGTACAAGTTTTCGGATTAGGAAAAAGTTTAATTTTCGCCCCCTTCAGTCTAGGCAAACTGAGTCATGCTGCGCTGGTTTTGTATCTCGTCCTGATGCCAAAGCGTGGGCTCAAGTGACAGAAGATGAGGGCATGTAAGTCGGGCCACAACAACTTTGGTGATGCATATTTTTGAGGTTTCTTTCCTATGGTGTGGTTTCCTCATTCATCATAACAACAAGTCCAATAACCCCCGATTCCGAGTCCCACAACAATTGATATGTTAACAACAGTGGATGGAACAAAACCTGTATTGAATTAGGTTTCTCCCATCGACCTACTATATGGAAAAGCATTATATCCATTGGTTCTTACTTACTAGCGTGTACAAGTTTTCGGATTAGGAAAAGTTTAATTTTCGCCCTCTTCAGTCTAGGCAAACTGAGTCATGCTATGCTGGTTTTGTATCTCGTCCTGATGCCGAAGCGTGGGCTCAAGTGGCAGAAGAGGAGGGCATGTAAGTTGGGCCAAAACAACTTTGGTGATGCATATTTTTGAGGTTTCTTTCCTATGGTGTGTTTTCCACATTCATCATTCCAACATGTCCAACAACCCTCGATTCTGAGCCCCACAATAATTGATATGTTACCAACAGCGGACAGATCAAAACCTGTATTGAATTAAGTTTCTCCCATCGGCCTACATATATGGAAGAGCATTATATTCATTGGTTCCTACTTACTAGCGTGTACAAGTTTTCGGATTAGGAAAAAGTTTAATTTTCGCCCTCTTCAATCTAGGCAAACTAAGTCATGCTGCGTTGGTTTTGTATTTTGGACTGATGCCAAAGCATGGGCACACGTGGCAGAAGAGGAGGGCATGTAAGCTGGGCCAAAACAACTTTGGTGATGCATATTTTTGTGGTTTCGTTCCTATGGTGTGGTTTTCTCATTCATCTTCCCAACAAGTCCAACAACCCTCGATTCTGAGTCCCAGAACATTTGATATGTTAACAACAGCGGATGGATCAAAACTTGTATTGAATTAAGTTTCTCCCATCGGCCTACATATATGGAAAAGCATTATATTCATTGGTTCCTACTTACTAGCGTGTAAAAGTTTTTGGATTAGGAAAAAGTTAAATTTCGCTATCTTCAGTCTAGGCAAACGGAGTCATGCTGCACTGGTTTTGTATCTCAGACTGTTGCTGAAGCGTGGGCTCAAGTGGCAGAAGAGGAGGGCAAGTAAATTGGGCCAAAACAACTTTGGTGATGCATATTTTTGAGGTTTCGTTCCTATGGTGTGGTTTCCTCATTCATCTTCCCAACAAGTCCAACAACCCTCGATTCCGAGTCCCACAACAATTGATATGTTAACAACAGTGGATGGGTCAAAACTGGTGTTGAATTGAGTTTCTCCCATCGGCCTACATATATGGAAAAGCATTATATCCATTGGTTCTTACTTACTAGCATGTACAAGTTTTCGGATTAGGAAAAAGTTTAATTTTTGCCCTCTTCAGTCTAGGAAAACTGACTCATGCTGCGCTGGTTTTGTATCCCATCCAGATGGCGAAGCGCGGGCTCAAGTGGCAGAAGAAGAGGGCATGTAAGTTGGGCCAAAACAACTTTGGTGATCATACCAACAAGTCCAACAATCCTCGATACAACAATAGATATCTTAACAACAGTGGATGGATCAAAACCGGTGTTGAATTAAGTTTCTCCCTTCGGCCTACATATATGGAAAATCATTATATTCATTGGTTCTTACTTACTAGCGTGTACAACTTTTTCGATTAGGAAAAAGTTTAATTTTCGCCCTCTTCAGTCTAGGCAAACTGAGTCATGCTGCGTTGGTTTTGTATCTCGGACTCATGCCGAAGCGTGGGCTGACGTGGCAGATGAGGAGGGCATGTAAGTTGGGCCAAAGCAACTTTGGTGATGCATATTTTTGAGGTTTCTTTCATATGGTGTGGTTTCCTCATTCATCATACCAACATGTCCAACAACCATAGATTCCGAGTCCCACAACAATTGATATCTTAACAACAGTGGACGGATCAAAACCTGTATTGAATTAAGTTTCTCCCATCGGCCTACATATATGGAAAAGCGTTATATTCGTTGGTTCTTACTTACTAGCGTGTACAAGTTTTTGGATTAGGAAAAAGTTTAATTTTCGCACTCTTCAGTCTAGGCAAACTGAGTCATGCTGCGCTGGTTTTGTATCTTGGCCTGATGCTGAAGCATGGGCTCAACTCGCAGAAGAGGAGCGCATGTAAGTTGGGCCAAAACAACTTTGGTGATGCATGTTTTTGAGGTTTCGTTCCTATGGTCTGGTTTCCTCATTCATCATACCAACAAGTCCAACATCCCTCGTTTCCGAGTCCCACAACAATTGATATGTTAACAACAGTGGATGGGTCAAAACTGGTTTTGAATTGAGTTTCTCCCATCGGCGTACATATATGGAAAAGCATTATATTCATTGGTTCTTACTTACTATCGTGTACAAGTTTTCGTATTAGGAAAAAGATTAATTTTCGCCCTCTTCAATCTAGGCAAACTGAGTCATGCTGCGCTGGTTTCGTATCTCGTCCTGATGCCGAAGCGTGCGCTCAAGTGGCAGAAGATGAGGGCATGCAAGTCGGGCCAAAACAACTTTGGTGATGCGTATTTTTGAGGTTTCTTTCCTATTGTGTGGTTTCCTCATTCATCATACCAACAGGTCCAACAACCCTCGATTCCGAGTCCGACAACAATTGATATGTTAACAACAGTGGATGGAACAAAACCTGTATTGAATTAAGTTTCTCCCATCGGCCCACAAATATGGAAAAGCATTATATTCGTTGGTTCCTACTTACTAGCGTGTACAAGTTTTCGGATTAAGAAAAACTTTAATTTTCGCCCTCCTCAGTATAGGGAAACTGAGTCACGCTGCGTTGGTTTTGTATCTCGGACTAATGCCGAAGCGTGGGCTCACGAGGTAGAAAAGGAGGGCATGTAAGTCAGGCAAAACAACTTTGGTGATGCTTATTTTTGAGGTTTCTTTCCTATGGTGTGATTTCCTCATTCATCATACCAACATGTCCAACAACCCTCGATTCCGAGTCCCACAACAATTGATATGTTAACAACAGTGGATGGAACAAAACCTGTGTTGAATTATTTTCTCCCATTGGCCTACATATATGGAAAAGCATTAAATTCATTGGTTCTTACTTACTAGCGTGTACATGTTTTTGGGTTAGGAAAAGTTTAATTTTCGCCCTCTTCAGTCTAGGCAAACTGAGTCATGCTGCGCTGGTTTTGTATCTTGGCCAGATGCCGAAGCGTGGGCTCAAGTGACAGATGAGCAGGGCATGTAAGTTGGGCCAAAACAACTTTGGTGATGCATATTTTTGAGGTTTCGTTCCTATGGTGTCGTTTCCTCATTCATCATACCAACAAGTCTAACAATCCTCGATACAACAATTGATACGTTAACAACAATGGATGGATCAAAACTGGTATTGAATTAAGTTTCTCCCATTGGCCTACATATATGGAAAAGCATTATATTCATTGGTTCTTACTTACTAGCGTGTACAAGTTTTCGGATTAGGAAAAAGTTTAATTTTCGCCCTCTTCAGTCTAGGCAAACTTAGTCATGCTGCGTTGGTTTTATATCTCGAACTGATGCCGAAGCGTGGGCTCACGTGGCAGAAGATGAGGGCATGTAATTTGGGCCAAAACAACTTTGGTGATGCATATTTTTGAGGATTCTTTCCTATGGTGTGGTTTCCTCGTTCATCATACCAACATGTCCAACAACCCTCGATTCCGAGTCCCACAACAATTGATATGTTAACAACAGTTGACGGATCAAAACCTGTATTGAATTAGGTTTCTCCCATCGCCCCACAAATATGGAAAAGCATTATATTCATTGGTTGCTACTTACTAGCGTGTACAAGTTTTTGGATTAGGAAAAACTTTAATTTTCGCCCTCTTCCGTCTAGGCAAACTGAGTCATGCTGTGCTGGTTTTGTATCTTGTCCTGATGCCGAAGCGTGGGCTCAAGTGGCAGAAGAGGAGGGCATGTAAGTTGGTCTAAAACAACTTTGGTGATGCTTGTTTTTGAGGTTTCGTTCCTATGATGTGGTTTCCTAATTCATCATACCAACAAGTCCAACAACCCTCGATTCCGAGTCCCACAACAATTGATATGTTACCAACAATGGATGGATCAAAACTGGTATTGAATTAAGTTTCTCCCATTGGCCTACATATATGGAAAAGCATTATATTCATTGGTTCTTACTTACTAGCGTGTACAAGTTTTCGGATTAGGAAAAAGTTTAATTTTCGCCCTCTTCAGTCTTGGCAAACTGAGTCATGCTGCGTTGATTTTGTATCTCGGACTGATGCCAAAGCGTGGGCTCACGTGGCAGAAGAGGAGGGCATGTAAGTTGGGCCAAAAAAACTTTGCTGACGCATATTTTTGAGGTTTCTTTCCTCTGGTGTGGTTTCCTCATTCATCATACCAACATGTCCAACAACCCTCGATTCCGAGTCCCACAACAATTGATATGTTAACAACAGTGGATGGATCAAAACCTGTATTGACTTAAGTTTCTCCCATCGGCCTACATATATGGAAAAGCATTATAGTCATTGGCTCTTACTTACTAGCGTGTACAAGTTTTCAGATTAGGAAAAAGTTTAATTTTCGCCCTCTTCAATCTAGGCAAACTGAGTCATGCTACGCTGGTTTTGTATCTTGTCCTGATGCCGAAGCGTGGGCTCATGTGGTAGAAGAGGAGGGCATGTAAGTTGGTCCAAAACAACTTTGGTGATGCAAATTTTTGAGGTTTCGTTCCTATGGTGTGGTTTCCTCATTCATCATACCAACAAGTCCAACAACCCTCGATTCTGAGTCCCACAACAATTGATATGTTAACAACAATGGATGGATCAAAACTGGCATTGATCTAGGCAAACTGAGTCATGCTACGCTAGTTTTGTATCTCGGCCTGATGCCGAAGTGCGGTCTCAAGTGGCAGAAGAGGAGGGCATGTGAGTTGGGCCAAAACAACTTTGGTGATGCATATTTTTGAGGTTTCATTCCCATGGTGTGGTTTCCTCATTCATCTTACCAACAAGTCCAGTAAACCTCGATTCTGAGTCCCACAACAAATGATACGTTAACAACAATGGATGGACCAAAACGTTTATTTTATTAAGTTTCTCCCATCGTCCTACATATTTGGAAAAGCATTATATTCATTGGTTCCTACTTACTAGCGTGTACAAGTTTTCAGTTTAGGAAAAAGGTTAATTCTCGCTATCTTTAGTCTAGGCAAACAGAGTCATGCTACGCTAGTTTTGTATCAAGGCATGATGCCGAAGTGCGGTTCAAGTGGCAGAAGAGGAGGGCATGTAAGTTGGGCCAAAACAACTTTTGTGATGCATATTTTGGAGGTTTCATTCCTATGGTGTGGTTTCCTTGTTCATCTACCAACAAGTCCAACAACCCTCGATTCCGAGTCCCACAACAATTCATATGTTAGCAATAGTGGATGGATCAAAACCTGTATTGAATTAAGTTTCTCCCAACGGCCTACATATATGGAAAAGCATTATATTCATTGGTTCCTACTTACTAGCGTGTACAAGTTTTCGATTAGGAAAAAGTTTAATTTTGGCCTATTAGGTCTAGGCAAACTAAGTCATGGTACGCTGGTTTCGTCCCTCAGCTTAGTGGAGAAGCGCGGGCCGAAGTGGCAGAAGAGGAGAGCATGTAAGTTGGGCCAAAACAACATTGGTGCTGCATATTTTTAATGTTTCGTTCCCATGGTGTGGTTTCCTCATTCATCTTACCAACAATTCCAATAAACCTCGATTGTGAGTCCCACAACAAATGGTACATTAACAACAATGGACGAACCAAAACCTGTATTTAATTAAGTTTCTCCCATCGTCGTACATATTTGGAAAAGCCTTATATTCATTGGTTCCTACTTACTAGCGTGTACAAGTTTTCGGATTACGAAAAAGGTTAATTCTCGCCCTCTTTCGTCCAGGCGAACAGAGTCATGCTACGCTAGTTTTGTATCTCGGCATGATGCCGAAGTGCGGTTCAAGTGGCAGAAGAGGAGTGCATGTAAGTTGGGCCAAAACAACTTTTGTGATGCATATTTTTGAGGTTTCGTTCCTATGGTGTGGTTTCCTCATTCATCTTACCAACAAGTCCAACAACACTCGATTCTGAGTCCGACAACAATTGATATGTTAGCAACAGTGGATGGATCAAAACCTGTATTGAATTAAGTTTCTCCCATCGGCCTACATATATGGAAAAACATTATATTCTTTGGTTCCTAGTTACTAGCGTGTACAAGTTTTCGATTAGAAAAAATTTTCGTTTTCGCCGTATTAGGTATAGGCAAATTAAGTCATGGTGCCCTGGTTTCGTCTCTCAGGATAGTGCAGAAGCGCGGGTTAAGTGGCAGAAGAGGAGGGTATATAAGTTGGGCCAAAACAACTTTGCTGCTGCATATTTTTAATGTTTCGTTAATTTGGTGTGGTTTCCTCATTCATCTTACCAACAAGTCCAACAAACCTCGATTCGGAGTCCCACAACAAATGATACGTTAACAACAATGGATGGACCAAAACCTGTATTTTATTAAGTTTCTCCCATCGTCCTACATATTTGGAAAAGCATTATATTCATTGGTTCCGACTTACTAGCGTGTACAGGTTTTCAGATTAGGAAAAAGGTTAATTCTCGCCCTCTTTGATCTAGGCAAACTGAGTCATGCTATGCTAGTTTTGTATCTCGGCCTGATGCCGAAGTGCGGTCTCAAGTGGCAGAAGAGGAGGGCATGTAAGTTGAGCCAAAACAACTTTGGTGATGCATATTTTTGAGATTTCGTTCCTATGGTGTGGTTTGCTCATTCATCTTACCAACAAGTCCAACAACACTCGATTCCGAGTCCGACAACAATTGATATGTTAGCAACAGTGGATGGATCAAAACCTGTATTGAATTAAGTTTCTCCCATCGGCCTACATATATGGAAAAACATTATATTCTTTGGTTCCTACTTACTAGCGTGTACAAGTTTTCGATTAGGAAAAATTTTAGTTTTCGCCGTATTAGGTCTAGGCAAATTAAGTCATGGTGCCCTGGTTTCGTCTCTCAGGTTAGTGCAGAAGCGCGGGTTAAGTGGCAGAAGAGGAGGGCATATAAGTTGGGCCAAAACAACTTTGGTGCTGCATATTTTTAATGTTTCGTTAATTTGGTGTGGTTTCCTCATTCATCTTACCAACAAGTCCAACAAACCTCGATTCTGAGTCCCACAACAAATGATACGTTAACAACAATGGATAGACCAAGACCTGTATTTTATTAAGTTTCTCCCATCGTCCTACATATTTGGAAAAGCATTATATTCATTGGTTCCGACTTACTAGCGTGTACAAGTTTTCAGATTAGGAAAAAGGTTAATTCTCGCCCTCTTTGATCTAGGCAAACTGAGTCATGCTACGCTAGTTTTGTATCTCTGCCTGATGCCGAAGTGCGGTCTCAAGTGGCAGAAGAGGAGGGCATGTAAGTTGGGCCAAAACAACTTTGGTGATGCATATTTTTGAGGTTTCGTTCCTATGGTGTGGTTTCCTCATTCATCTTACCAACAAGTCCAACAACACTCGATTCCGAGTCCCACAACAATTGATATGTTAGCAACAGTGGATGGATCAAAACCTGTATTGAATTAAGTTTCTCCCATCGGCCTACATATATGGAAAAACATTATATTCTTTGGTTCCTACTTACTAGCGTGTACAAGTTTTCGATTAGGAAAAATTTTAGTTTTCGCCGTATTAGGTCTAGGCAAATTAAGTCATGGTGCCCTGGTTTTGTCTCTCAGGTTAGTGCAGAAGCGCGGGTTAAGTGGCAGAAGAGGAGGGCATATAAGTTGGGCCAAAACAACTTTGGTGCTGCATATTTTTAATGTTTCGTTAATTTGGTGTGGTTTCCTCATTCATCTTACCAACAAGTCCAACAAACCTCGATTCTGAGTCCCACAACAAATGATACGTTAACAACAATGGATAGACCAAGACCTGTATTTTATTAAGTTTCTCCCATCGTCCTACATATTTGGAAAAGCATTATATTCATTGGTTCCGACTTACTAGCGTGTACAAGTTTTCAGATTAGGAAAAAGGTTAATTCTCGCCCTCTTTGATCTAGGCAAACTGAGTCATGCTACGCTAGTTTTGTATCTCTGCCTGATGCCGAAGTGCGGTCTCAAGTGGCAGAAGAGGAGGGCATGTAAGTTGGGCCAAAACAACTTTGGTGATGCATATTTTTGAGGTTTCGTTCCTATGGTGTGGTTTCCTCATTCATCTTACCAACAAGTCCAACAACACTCGATTCCGAGTCCCACAACAATTGATATGTTAGCAACAGTGGATGGATCAAAACCTGTATTGAATTAAGTTTCTCCCATCGGCCTACATATATGGAAAAACATTATATTCTTTGGTTCCTACTTACTAGCGTGTACAAGTTTTCGATTAGGAAAAATTTTAGTTTTCGCCGTATTAGGTCTAGGCAAATTAAGTCATGGTGCCCTGGTTTCGTCTCTCAGGTTAGTGCAGAAGCGCGGGTTAAGTGGCAGAAGAGGAGGGCATATAAGTTGGGCCAAAACAACTTTGGTGCTGCATATTTTTAATGTTTCGTTAATTTGGTGTGGTTTCCTCATTCATCTTACCAACAAGTCCAACAAACCTCGATTCTGAGTCCCACAACAAATGATACGTTAACAACAATGGATAGACCAAGACCTGTATTTTATTAAGTTTCTCCCATCGTCCTACATATTTGGAAAAGCATTATATTCATTGGTTCCGACTTACTAGCGTGTACAAGTTTTCAGATTAGGAAAAAGGTTAATTCTCGCCCTCTTTGATCTAGGCAAACTGAGTCATGCTACGCTAGTTTTGTATCTCTGCCTGATGCCGAAGTGCGGTCTCAAGTGGCAGAAGAGGAGGGCATGTAAGTTGGGCCAAAACAACTTTGGTGATGCATATTTTTGAGGTTTCGTTCCTATGGTGTGGTTTCCTCATTCATCTTACCAACAAGTCCAACAACACTCGATTCCGAGTCCCACAACAATTGATATGTTAGCAACAGTGGATGGATCAAAACCTGTATTGAATTAAGTTTCTCCCATCGGCCTACATATATGGAAAAACATTATATTCTTTGGTTCCTACTTACTAGCGTGTACAAGTTTTCGATTAGGAAAAATTTTAGTTTTCGCCGTATTAGGTCTAGGCAAATTAAGTCATGGTGCCCTGGTTTTGTCTCTCAGGTTAGTGCAGAAGCGCGGGTTAAGTGGCAGAAGAGGAGGGCATATAAGTTGGGCCAAAACAACTTTGGTGCTGCATATTTTTAATGTTTCGTTAATTTGGTGTGGTTTCCTCATTCATCTTACCAACAAGTCCAACAAACCTCGATTCTGAGTCCCACAACAAATGATACGTTAACAACAATGGATAGACCAAGACCTGTATTTTATTAAGTTTCTCCCATCGTCCTACATATTTGGAAAAGCATTATATTCATTGGTTTCGACTTACTAGCGTGTACAAGTTTTCAGATTAGGAAAAAGGTTAATTCTCGCCCTCTTTGATCTAGGCAAACTGAGTCATGCTACGCTAGTTTTGTATCTCTGCCTGATGCCGAAGTGCGGTCTCAAGTGGCAGAAGAGGAGGGCATGTAAGTTGGGCCAAAACAACTTTGGTGATGCATATTTTTGAGGTTTCGTTCCTATGGTGTGGTTTCCTCATTCATCTTACCAACAAGTCCAACAACACTCGATTCCGAGTCCCACAACAATTGATATGTTAGCAACAGTGGATGGATCAAAACCTGTATTGAATTAAGTTTCTCCCATCGGCCTACATATATGGAAAAACATTATATTCTTTGGTTCCTACTTACTAGCGTGTACAAGTTTTCGATTAGGAAAAATTTTAGTTTTCGCCGTATTAGGTCTAGGCAAATTAAGTCATGGTGCCCTGGTTTCGTCTCTCAGGTTAGTGCAGAAGCGCGGGTTAAGTGGCAGAAGAGGAGGGCATATAAGTTGGGCCAAAACAACTTTGGTGCTGCATATTTTTAATGTTTCGTTAATTTGGTGTGGTTTCCTCATTCATCTTACCAACAAGTCCAACAAACCTCGATTCTGAGTTCCACAACAAATGATACGTTAACAACAATGGATAGACCAAGACCTGTATTTTATTAAGTTTCTCCCATCGTCCTACATATTTGGAAAAGCATTATATTCATTGGTTCCGACTTACTAGCGTGTACAAGTTTTCAGATTAGGAAAAAGGTTAATTCTCGCCCTCTTTGATCTAGGCAAACTGAGTCATGCTACGCTAGTTTTGTATCTCTGCCTGATGCCGAAGTGCGGTCTCAAGTGGCAGAAGAGGAGGGCATGTAAGTTGGGCCAAAACAACTTTGGTGATGCATATTTTTGAGGTTTCGTTCCTATGGTGTGGTTTCCTCATTCATCTTACCAACAAGTCCAACAACACTCGATTCCGAGTCCCACAACAATTGATATGTTAGCAACAGTGGATGGATCAAAACCTGTATTGAATTAAGTTTCTCCCATCGGCCTACATATATGGAAAAACATTATATTCTTTGGTTCCTACTTACTAGCGTGTACAAGTTTTCGATTAGGAAAAATTTTAGTTTTCGCCGTATTAGGTCTAGGCAAATTAAGTCATGGTGCCCTGGTTTCGTCTCTCAGGTTAGTGCAGAAGCGCGGGTTAAGTGGCAGAAGAGGAGGGCATATAAGTTGGGCCAAAACAACTTTGGTGCTGCATATTTTTAATGTTTCGTTAATTTGGTGTGGTTTCCTCATTCATCTTACCAACAAGTCCAACAAACCTCGATTCTGAGTCCCACAACAAATGATACGTTAACAACAATGGATAGACCAAGACCTGTATTTTATTAAGTTTCTCCCATCGTCCTACATATTTGGAAAAGCATTATATTCATTGGTTCCGACTTACTAGCGTGTACAAGTTTTCAGATTAGGAAAAAGGTTAATTCTCGCCCTCTTTGATCTAGGCAAACTGAGTCATGCTACGCTAGTTTTGTATCTCTGCCTGATGCCGAAGTGCGGTCTCAAGTGGCAGAAGAGGAGGGCATGTAAGTTAGGCCAAAACAACTTTGGTGATGCATATTTTTGAGGTTTCGTTCCTATGGTGTGGTTTCCTCATTCATCTTACCAACAAGTCCAACAACACTCGATTCCGAGTCCCACAACAATTGATATGTTAGCAACAGTGGATGGATCAAAACCTGTATTGAATTAAGTTTCTCCCATCGGCCTACATATATGGAAAAACATTATATTCTTTGGTTCCTACTTACTAGCGTGTACAAGTTTTCGATTAGGAAAAATTTTAGTTTTCGCCGTATTAGGTCTAGGCAAATTAAGTCATGGTGCCCTGGTTTCGTCTCTCAGGTTAGTGCAGAAGCGCGGGTTAAGTGGCAGAAGAGGAGGGCATATAAGTTGGGCCAAAACAACTTTGGTGCTGCATATTTTTAATGTTTCGTTAATTTGGTGTGGTTTCCTCATTCATCTTACCAACAAGTCCAACAAACCTCGATTCTGAGTCCCACAACAAATGATACGTTAACAACAATGGATAGACCAAGACCTGTATTTTATTAAGTTTCTCCCATCGTCCTACATATTTGGAAAAGCATTATATTCATTGGTTCCGACTTACTAGCGTGTACAAGTTTTCAGATTAGGAAAAAGGTTAATTCTCGCCCTCTTTGATCTAGGCAAACTGAGTCATGCTACGCTAGTTTTGTATGTCTGCCTGATGCCGAAGTGCGGTCTCAAGTGGCAGAAGAGGAGGGCATGTAAGTTGGGCCAAAACAACTTTGGTGATGCATATTTTTGAGGTTTCGTTCCTATGGTGTGGTTTCCTCATTCATCATAACAACAAGTCCAGCAACCCTTGATTCCGAGTCCCACAACAATTGATATGTTAACAACAGCGGATGGATCAAAACTGGTATTGAATTAAGTTTCTCCCATCGGCCTACATATATGGAAAAGCATTATATTCATTGGTTCTTACTTACTAGCGTGTACCAAGTTTTCTATTTAGGAAAAAGTTTAATTTTCGCCCTCTTCAGTCTGGGCAAACTGAGTCATGCTGCGCTGGTTTTGTATCTCATCCTGATGCCAAGGCGTGGACTCAAGTGGCAGAAGATGAGGGCATGTAAGTCGGGCCACAACAACTTTGGTGATGCATATTTTTGAGGTTTCTTTCCTATGATGTGGTTTCCTCATTCATCTTCCCAACAAGTCCAACAACGCCCGATTCCGAGTCCCACAACAATTGATATGTTAACAACAATGGATGGGTCAAAACTGGTGTTGAATTGAGTTTCTCTCATCGGCCTACATATATGGAAAAGCATTATATTCATTGGTTCTTACTTACTATCGTGTACAAGTTTTCAGTTTAGGAAAAAGTTTAATTTTCGCCCTCTTCAGTCTAGGCAAATTGAGTCATGCTGCGCTGGTTTTGTATCTCGTCCTGATGCCAAAGCGTGGGCTCAAGTGGTAGAAGATGAGGGCATGTAAGTTGGGCCACAACAACTTTGGTGATGCATATTTTTGAGGTTTCTTTCCTATGGTGTGGTTTCCTCATTCATCTTCCCAACAAGTCCAACAACCCTCGATTCCGAGTCCCACAACAATTGATATGTTAACAACAGTGGACGGTTCAAAACTGGTGTTGAATTGAGTTTCTCCCATCGGCCTACATATATGGAAAAGCATTATATTCATTGGTTCTTACTAGCGTATACAAGTTTTCGGATTAGGAAAAAGTTTAATTTTCGCCCACTTCAGTCTAGGTAAACTGAGTCATACTGCGTGGTTTTGTATCTCGTCCTGATGCCGAAGCGTGGGCTCAAGTGGCAGAAGATGAGGGCACGTAAGTCGAGCCAAAACTACTTTGGTGAGGCATAGTTTTGAGGTTTCTTTCCTATGGTGTGGTTTCCTCATTCATCATACCAACAAGTCCAACAACCCTCGATTCCGAGTCCCACAACAATTGATATGTTAACAACAGTGGATGGAACAAATCCTGTATTGAATTAAGTTTCTCCCATCGGCCTACATATATGGAAAAGCATTATATCCTTTGGTTCTTACTTACTAGCGTGTACAAGTTTTCGGATTAGGAAAAAGTTTAATTTTTGCCCTCTTCAGTCTAGGCAAACTGAGTCATGCTATGCTTGTTTTGTATCTCATCCTGATGCCGAAGCGCGGTCTCAAGTGGCAGCAGAAGAGGGCATGTAAGTTGGGCCAAAACAACTTTGGTGATGCATCTTTTTGAGGTTTCTTTCCTATGGTGTGTTTTCCTCATTCATCATTCCAACATGTCCAACAACCCTCGATTCTGAGGCCCACAACAATTGATATGTTAACAACAGTGGACAGATCAAAACCTGTATTGAATTAAGTTTCTCCCGTCAGCCTACATATATGGAAAAGCATTATATTCATTGCTTCCTACTTACTAGCGTGTACAAGTTTTCGGATAAGGAAAAAGTTTAATTTTTGCCCTCTTCTGTCTAGGCAAACTGAGTCATGCTGCGTTGGTTTTGTATTTCGGAATGATGTCGAAGCATGGGCTCACGTGGCAAAAGAGGAGGGCATGTAAGTTGGGCCAAAACAACTTTGGTCATGTATATTTTTGAGGTTTCGTTCCTATGGTGTGGTTTTCTCATTCATCTCCCCAACAAGTCCAACAACCCTCGATTCCGCGTCCCACAACATTTGATATGTTAACAAGAGCGGATGGATCAAAACCTGTATTGAATTAGGTTTCTCCCATCGGCCTCCATATATGGAAAGCATTATATTCATTGGTTCCTGCTTACTAGCGTGTACAGGTTTTTGGATTAGGAAAAAGTTTAATTTTCGCCCTCTTCAGTCTTGGCAAGCGGAGTCATGCTGCACTGGTTTTGTGTCTCAGACTGTTGCTGAAGCGTGGGCTCAAGTCGCAGAAGAGGAGGGCATGTAAATTTGGCCAAAACAACTTTGGTGATGCATATTTTTGAGGTTTCGTTCCTATGGTGTGGTTTCCTCATTCATCTTCCCAACAAGTCCAACAACCCTCGATTCCGAGTCCCAGAACAATTGATATGTTAACAACAGTGGATGGGTCAAAACTGGTGTCAAATTGAGTTTCTCCCATCGGCCTACATATATGGAAAAGCATTATATTCATTGGTTCTTACTAGCGTGTACCAAGTTTTCGGTTTAGGAAATAGTTTAATTTTTGCCCTCTTCAGTCTAGGCAAACTGAGTCATGCTGCGCTGGTTTTGTATCTCGTCCTGATGCCAAAGCATGGGCTCAAGTGGCAGAAGATGAGGGCATGTAAGTCGGGCCACAACAACTTTGGTGATGCATATTTTTGAGGTTTCTTTCCTATGGTGTGGTTTCCTCATTCATCTTCCCAACAAGTCCAACAACCCCCGATTCCGAGTCCCACAACAATTGATATGTTAACAACAGTGGATGGGTCAAAACTGGTGTTGAATTGAGTTTCTCCCATCGGCCTACATATATGGAAAAGCATTATATTCATTGGTTCTCACTTACTAGCGTGTACAAGTTTTTGGATTAGGAAAAAGTTTAATTTTCGCCCTCTTCAGTCTAGGTAAACTGAGTCATACTGCTTGGTTTTGTATCTCGTCCTGATGTCGAAGCGTGGGCTCAAGTGGAAGAAGATGAGGGCATGTAAGTCGGGCCAAAACTACATTGGTGATGCATAATTTTGAGGTTTCTATCCTATGGTGTGGTTTCCCCATTCATCATACCAACAAGTCGAACAACCCTCGATTCCGAGTTCCACAACAATTGATATGTTAACAATAGTGGATGGAACAAAACCTGTATTGAATTAAGTTTCTCCCATCGGCCTACATATATGGAAAAGCATTATATCCATTGGTTCTTACTTACTAGCGTGTACAAGTTTTCGAATTAGGAAAAAGTTTAATTTTTGCCCTCTCAGTCTAGGCAAACTGAGTCATGCTATGCTGGTTTTGTATCTCATCCTGATGCCAAAGCGCAGGCTCAAGTGGCAGAAGAAGAGGGCATGTAAGTTGGGCCAAAACAACTTTGGTGATGCATCTTTTTGAGGTTTCTTTCCTATGGTGTGTTTTCCTCGTTCATCATTCCAACATGTCCAACAACCCTCGATTCTGAGCCCCACAACAATTGATATCTTAACAACAGTGGACAGATCAAAACTTGTATTGAATTAAGTTTCTCCCATCGGCCTACATATATGGAAAAGCATTATATTCATTGGTTCCTACTAACTAGCGTGTACAAGTTTTCAGATTAGGAAAAAGTTTAATTTTCGCCCTCTTCAGTCTAGGCAAACTGAGTCATGCTGCGTTGGTTTTGTATTTCGGACTGATGCCGAAGCATAGGCACACGTGGCAGAAGAGAAGGACATGTAAGTTGGGCCAAAACAGCTTTGGTGATGCATATTTTTGAGGTTTCGTTCCTATGGTGTGGTTTTGTCATTCATCTTCCCAACAAGTCTAACAACCCACGATTGCGAGTCCCACAACATTGGATATGTTAACAACAGAGGATGGATCAAAACCTATATTGAATTAAGTTTCTCCCATCGGCCTACATATATGGAAAAGCATTATATTCATTGGTTCCTACTTACTAGCGTGTAAAAGTTTTTGGTTTAGGAAAAAGTTAAATTTCGCTTTCTTCAGTCTAGGCAAACGGAGTCAAGCTACACTGGTTTTGTATCTCGGACTGTTGCTGAAGCGTGGGCTCAAGTGGCAGAAGAGGAGAGCAAGTAAATTGGGCCAAAACAACTTTGGTGATGCATATTTTTGAGGTTTCGTTCCTATGGTGTGGTTTCCTCATTCATCTTCCCAACAAGTCCAACAACCCTCGATTCCGAGTCCCACAACAATTGATATGTTAACAACAGTGGATGGGTCAAAACTGGTGTTGAATTGAGTTTCTCCCATCGGCCTACATATATGGAAAAGCATTATATTCATTGGTTCTTACTAGCGTGTACAAGTTTTCGGATTAGTAAAAAGTTTAATTTTCGCCCCTTCATTCTCGGCAAACTGAGTCATACTGTGCTGGTTTTGTATCTCGTCCGGATGCCGAAGCATGGGCTCAAGTGGCAGAAGATGAGGGCATATAAGTCGGGCCAATACAACTTTGGTGATGCATATTTTTGAGGTTTCTTTCCTATGCTGTGGTTTCCTCATTCATCATACCAACAAGTCCAACAACCCTCGATTCCGAGTCCCACAACAATTGATATGTTAACAACAGTGGATGGATCAAAACTGGTGTTGAATTGAGTTTCTCCCATCGGCCTACATATATGGAAAAGCATTATATTCACTGGTTCTTACTTACTAGCGTGTACCAAGTTTTCGGTTCAGGAAAAAGTTTAATTTTCGCCCTCTTCAGTCTAGGTAAACTGAGTCATACTGCGTGGTTTTGTATCTCATCCTGATGCCGAAGCGTGGGCTCAAGTGGCAGAAGATGAGGGCATGTAAGTCGGGACAAAACTACTTTGGTGATGCATATTTTTGAGGTTTCTTTCCTATGGTGTGCTTTCCTCATTCATCATACCAACAAGTCCAACAACCCTCGATTCCGAGTCCCACAACAATTGATATGTTAACAACAGTGGATGGAACAAAACCTGTATTGAATTAAATTTCTCCCATCGGCCTACTATATGGAAAAGCTTTATATCCATTGGTTCTTACTTACTAGCGTGTACAAGTTTTCAGATTAGGAAAAAGTTTAATTTTCGCCCTCTTCAGTCTAGGCAAACTGAGTCATGCTATGCTGGTTTTGTATCTCATCTTGATGCCGAAGCGCGGGCTCAAGTGGCAGAAGAAGAGGGCATGTAAGTTGGGCCAAAACAACATTGGTGATGCATGTTTTTGAGGTTTCTTTCCTATGGTGTGTTTTCCACATTCATCATTCCAACATGTCCAACAACCCTCGATTCTGAGCCCCACAATAATTGATATGCTAACAACCGCGGACAGATCAAAACCTGTATTGAATTAAGTTTCTCCCATCGGCCTACATATATGGAAAAGCATTATATTCATTGGTTCCTACTTACTAGCGTGTACAAGTTTTCGGATTAGGAAAAAGTTTAATTTTTGCCCTCTTCAGTCTAGGCATACTGAGTCATGCTGCGTTGGTTTTGTATTTCGGACTGATGCCGAAGCATGGGCACACGTTGCAGAAGAGGAGGGCATGTAAGTTGGGCCAAAACAACTTTGGTGATGCATATTTTTGTGGTTTCGTTCCTATGGTGTGGTTTTCTCATTCATCTTCCCAACAAGTCCAACAACCCTCGATTCCGAGTCCCACAGCATTTGATATGTTAACAACAGCGGATGGATCAAAACCTGTATTGAATTAAGTTTCTCCCACCGGCCTACATCTATGGAAAAGCATTATATTCATTCGTTCCTACTTACTAGCGTGTAATAGTTTTTGGATTAGTAAAAAGTTAAATTTCGCCATCTTCAGTCTCGGCAAACTGAGTCATACTGCGCTGGTTTTGTATCTCGTCCGGATGCCGAAGCGTGGGCTCAAGTGGCAGAAGATGAGGGCATGTAAGTCGGGCCAATACAACTTTGGTGATGCATATTTTTGAGGATTATTTCCTATGCTGTGGTTTCCTCATTCATCATACCAACAAGTCCAACAACCCTCGATTCCGAGTCCCACAACAATTGATATGTTAACAACAGTGGATGGGTCAAAACTGGTGTTGAATTGAGTTTCTCCCATCGGCCTACATATATGGAAAAGCATTATATTCATTGGTTCTTACTTACTAGCGTGTACAAGTTTTCGGATTAGGAAAAAGTTTAATTTTTGCCCCCTTCAGTCTAGGCAAACTGAGTCATGCTGCGCTGGTTTTGTATCTCGTCCTGATGCCAAAGCGTGGGCTCAAGTGGCAGAAGATGAGGGCATGTAAGTCGGGCCACAACAACTTTGGTGATGCATATTTTTGAGGTTTCTTTCCTATGGTGTGGTTTCCTCATTCATGATACCAACAAGTCCAACAACCCCCGATTCCGAGTCCCACAACAATTGATATGTTAACAACAGTGGATGGAACAAAACCTGTATTGAATTAAGTTTCTCCCATCGGCCTACATATATGGAAAAGCATTATATCCATTGGTTCTTACTTACTAGCGTGTACAAGTTTTCGAATTAGGAAAAAGTTTAATTTTTGCCCTCTCAGTCTAGGCAAACTGAGTCATGCTATGCTGGTTTTGTATCCCATCTTGATGCCGAAGCGCGGGCTCAAGTGGCAGAAGAAGAGGGCATGTAAGTTGGGCCAAAACAACTTCGGTGATGCATATTTTTGAGGTTTCTTTCCTATGGTGTGTTTTTCTCGTTCATCATTCCAACATGTCCAACAACCCTCGCTTCTGAGCCCCACAACAATTGATATGTTAACAACAGTGGACAGATCAAAACCTGTATTGAATTAAGTTTCTCCCATCGGCCTACATATGTGGAAAAGCATTATATTCATCGGTTCCTACTAACTAGCGTGTACAAGTTTTCAGATTAGGAAAAAGTTTAATTTTCGCCCTCTTCAGTCTAGGCAAACTGAGTCATGCTGCGTTGGTTTTGTATTTCGGACTGATGCCGAAGCATGGGCACACGTGGCAGAAGAGGAGGGCATGTAAGTTGGGCCAAAACAACTTTGGTGATGCATATTTTTGAGGTTTCGTTCCTATGGTGTGGTTTTCTCATTCATCTTCCCAACAAGTCCAACAACCCTCGATTGCGAGTCCCACAACATTTGATATGTTAACACCAGCGGATGGATCAATACCTATATTGAATTAAGTTTCTCCCATCGGCCTACATATATGGAAAAGCATTATATTCATTGGTTCCTACTTACTAGCGTGTAAAAGTTTTTGGTTTAGGAAAAAGTTAAATTTCGCCCTCTTTAGTCTAGGCAAACGGAGTCAAGCTACACTGGCTTTGTATCTCGGACTGTTGCTGAAGCATGGGCTCAAGTGGCAGAAGAGGAGAGCAAGTAAATTGGGCCAAAACAACTTTGGTGATGCATATTTTTGAGGTTTCGTTCCTATGGTGTGGTTTCCTCATTCATCTTCCCAACAAGTCCAACAACCCTCGATTCCGAGTCCCACAACAATTGATATGTTAACAACAGTGGATGGGTCAAAACTGGTGTTGAATTGAGTTTCTCCCATCGGCCTAGATATATGGAAAAGCATTATATTCATTGGTTCTTACTAGCGTGTACAAGTTTTCTGATTAGGAAAAAGTTTAATTTTCGCCCCTTCAGTCTCGGCAAACTGAGTCATACTGCGCTGGTTTTGTATCTCGTCCGGATGCCGAAGCGTGGGCTCAAGTGGCAGAAGATGAGGGCGTGTAAGTCGGGCCAAAACAACTTTGGTGATGCATATTTTTGAGGTTTCTTTCCTATGGTGTGGTTTCCTCATTCATTGTACCAACAGGGCCAACAACACTCGATTCCGAGTCCGACAACAATTCATATGTTAACAACAGTGGATGGAACAAAACCTGTATTGAATTAAGTTTCTCCCATCGGCCTACATATATGCAAAAGCATTATATTCATTGGTTCTTACTTACTAGCGTGTACATGTTTTTGGATTAGGAAAAGTTTAATTTTCGCCCTCTTCAGTCTAGGCAAACTGAGTCATCCTGCAAATTTGTACTCGAAACTCTACGCAATGCACTGTATCCAAATTTAACTTATCCACCCACATCACATCAGCAAATCTCGGGACGAGATTTCTTTAAGGGGGGTGGGTTGTGATGCTGCGGCATCTCTATTGCATAATCACTCATCAAACATGAGGCATACATTCATGAGCATCATGGCATAACATATGTTGGTGCATTGGAAACAACTTTGGTTTATATTGCATAGTGAAAAACACTGTGATTTCATGTGTGGTGCTATGTTCATGATCATATCTTTTATTCTATTGAGACCTGGGTGAAGTCCATATTGACAAAACTGTAGGTCAACATGATATAAACAACTTTCCTAATTGGGGTCTTGTCATATAATGAGGTTTGCAAAGTGATTAGGGTCAATTATTGTCAGTACAGAAAACCAGTCCAATTTGGGGCAAATTTGAAACTTCAAATTTACTCTAACCTACAGCCACTTTCATGCAAAGCTCAAATTATAGAAGTTGTAGATTCTGAAATTCTAAACAAACTTGTCAAAAGGCACATTGGCAAAGAATGCACATAAATAGGACTTTCTGAATTTCTAAGCATAAAAGGGTCCCTGTCCAATTTGGGACTGATACACAAATTCAAGTAAAATTCATATTTCCGTACTGTTTTGAGGGTTGAGCCTTTTGACAAAGTTGTAGAGTTCAAAGAGTGGAACATTTCGTCCAATTACCATTTTTCCAAATTCGGCTCCTAAATAGGTCAAAATGGCGGATTACAGAGAGTAAAGAAACACATTTTCCTTTTCCTGGGATTTTCCCTCCCTAGGGTCACTGACGAGTGGGGCCCACTCGTCAGTGCTGCCCCGCTCCCCCAGCTCGCGAGCGCCGCGTGGCCGCCGATGTACAGACGCGCCCGCGCGCCCACGGATCGCCCTCTCGGCCGCGCCTCTAACCCGAGGCCGACGCGCCTCTCCCCTCTCTTTCACCTCCGCCCACTCTCTGCCTCTCCCAAGCCTTTCCTCATCTCCTTCTCGCTTGCCATCGCCGCGCCGCCATTGCCGACCCGAGCCGAAGCTCGAGCTCGCGCTGCGCAACCCCGTCCTCCCTGAGCCAAGGTAACTACACCACTACACTCTCCACTCCACCCCGCACCCCCTGCTCCTACCCTCGTCGCCTTCCTCACTCCCTATCGCCAGATCGGGAAACGACCGACGCGGGCCGCCATTTCCGGCGAAGCTCGGTTCGAGCTCGCGCCGGCCGTATCTGTCCACCCCACGCCCCTAGACCGCCACCATTGCATTCGCCTCGCTCGCGCGCACCCGACGCGCATCGCGTTGCAGCTCCGGCGAGCCCGAGCTCGCAAACGCGCGCGCGACGGCGCGCCTCGCTCGCGCGCACCCGACGCGCGTCGCGTCGCGGCTCCGGCGAGCCCGAGCTCGCAGGCGCGCGGGTGGCGGGAGGAGAAAGATAACCCGAGGATTTTTGCAAGTTAACCCCTGGGATTTTACGTTTCAAGTAGTGTTATTCGTCGCTATTTACTGAGTCTCGGAAAACTTGCAAGCTAGCCCCCGATAGTTAGGTTTAATCACGATCTAGCCCCTGGATCTGTAATTTTTCTTTTCTTTTTCCTATAAATCGGCTGAAACTTTGGAAATTCATATAAAATCAAATAAAAATCGTAAAAAGGAAAACTCAGTTGCGTTGTACTCCTGGTAAATAGATCTACACAGTAGGTATGATGTGAGATGTGTATGTACGGTTTTGCCCTTGCTATTATTTGATAACTTGAAAATGGGGTCCATGCAAAATATGTGAAATAAGGCTCACTAGTATTTTTCTCAGGTCCTATATAGCTTGTGAACAGCACTTGTAAAATATGAGCCTCTGCATGTATAGTTTTGATGGTGATTTGAAAATGACAAATCTTGACTTGGAGAACTTGATAAATGGAAAAATGGGTCCTAATGTGCAAGATAAATTCTACCAAAATTCTAGTAGCATATGGGAGTGCTGTAGAGTCCAGAAAGTATATGCTTGGAAGCTTTTCTCACTGTTTATATGTACAACTTATTTTGCATTAGATTTATATATGGAAAATAGGTGTCCTATCAAAACTTGGGAGTTTTAGCTTGTAAATTTTTGTACAGGTAGTTCATACTAAGTATATCTCACTGGTAAAATTTCACCTTCAGAAACCTTTCCAGTAATTTATGAAAATTCTGACAAGGTGTAGGGCTGAGAAATTGCTAGAATTTTAATAAAATATTTATAACTCCAATTGAGCTCAAATTTTGACAGTAGCTTTGGGTATGAAGTATCTGCTCGTCATAAAAGTTTGGTATCATTTGAGTTAGTTGAACTGCTAGAACTCAGATGCATGTTTTAATTCACAAATGTACATGGTTTACACTAAATGTATGCATGAAGGTTGATTTAACTACTACGCACATGACATTTTCCATGAAGTATATGCTGCATACTAACAATCGCATTTCATCTACAACAAGTGCATACATCTGCATTCGTATTGCACTCATATCTGCACCTTTCATGCATATAGACCCCGCGATCGAAGGAGAGACAGTGCAGGAGCAACCCCTGGTCGAGGAACCCGAAGAGGAGCAGGAGGACTCACAGCCGACCGCTGACGCCACCGCCGAAGAGACTAACCCTAGCGAGGAAGAAGGTAGGCAGGATCATGCAATTCCTAGCAAATACAATATCTGTTGATTACGCATATGCATTAGGAGTTGAATGGAACCAATTGCATTAGATCCCCTGGCCGCCCTGGCCCTAGCACCTATACCTAGAGTTCGTAGGATGAGTGCTTAGAATGGCTAAGTGCGAGTAGACACGAGTGAATAAAGGTCACTCGTCGCGTAGGTGTTACTTTTCAAAAAGAAAAAGTCTCACTATGAAAGCTATTATTATCATGCCATGATTATGTTATGTTTTAAATGGAGACCGGGCGGAGATATGGGTATGAATGTTGAGAATTGAGATACTGTGTGGTGGACTCCGCCCGAGTCGCATAAGGCCGGTCATTGTTCGCCTATTCGTCGGCATAACATTGCTAGAGTGCTTATCCGGAATCTATGGGCCGGTGAAAGTCTTACTTGTGACGTCTCAAGCATGGGGCACGTTCCTACCCACTGGTTGAGAGGAAGGTGGCCGCGGAGGCGGGTGTCAAAGGAGGGCAGAACCCGACGTAACTGAGGTACCGCTCCTGCGACAACGCGCTCCGGGAGTCAGGCGGGAGTGGTCATCGAACTTGAGACGGGACAGGTGGAGATGGGGGAAGCATATGTGGAACGCTGGGAGTTAGTAAGCATATGCCATCCTGGTGCTTCTAGTTATTCCCGGGAATATAAAAATCGATTCGAATCACTGATGCTCACCAGGTGTGAGAATGCCAATACCACTGACGAGCAAAGTAGTAATCAAATGACTATTGCTGTATTATGAATTCATGGTTTTTGACAATTACATGCTTGGATATGCTTGAGATATTTTATGCAATACTAGTCACACTTTTGATGTCTTATTGTCTTACTTTCATGCCATGCTAAGCCATTTCTCAATATGGTCCAAAAATCGTGATGACCCGAACAGCTGTTAAATCCTGCTCGGGTGAAATAATTTAAGCAGCTGTCAAATCTTGCTTTCAATGTTTAATTTGATCCTGTATAAAATCAATGGCTAAGGACTCAGATGCTAGTAAGCAAGCTTTGCGTCAGCCGTAAGCCCCGTCCATTAAGTCCTACTGAGTAATTAGTACTCAGGGTTTGCCCCCACTTTTGGCTTACAGGTACGGAGTTCCTCTTCTGTGCCTGTGTTGGTGGAGGGTCGTGTCCTCACCAGGATTAAGAAGAGTCGTGATCTGGCAAGGAGCGGCATCAGTGGACTCGATGCTCGTTCTATTATGCAAGTTTTTTGGTTACCGTGAAACATTAACTATCAAATTTCCGCTGCGAGAGACTATTCGAACTATGTTGTTGTATGACACTATGTTGAACTCTATTTAATTTCGAACTTGGTTTGTAACTAAAGTCTATGTAATATCTATTCAACTGCCTGTGATGTTGTAACTGTTGTGGCTCCATCGAGAGTCGGATGTGTATGACGTCGGTTCCTCTGGAAAATGGTGACATCGAGAGCCCGAAGGACTCTCGACGGACTACCGGGTTTAGTCTAGTCTAAGTGCGCTGCGAGCCAGAGGTGGCAGGTGTGCTTAGTCTAGATTAAGCAGGGCGGTTCCGCCACAGCTGGTATCAGAGCCGATCATACACAGACAACAGTTATATCATCAAGATTTGATTTACAAAACTATTTTCGAAAGCCCTTTTCAAGTACTTGAAAAATGAGAGTATACGATAAGCCCATATTAAGGATGTTAGAGTTATCCAGGTGACATCGCTAATATTCTGACCTAGATAGAACTCATATGCATGTTCGGCGCTTTGAGAAACAGCTTTTCGGCCATAGCTGTCCCCAGTACTGGTGGAAGCTATCGGGTTTTGCGAACGTTTGTGAACTCTGCATTCATGCTATATAAGTAAAAGCTCTTTAAGGGTGGTGGGCATGTTTGAGACTTTCATACCCACCACATTTACATTCGGATTTGGGATCCATCTCTTCCTCGACAATCCCCAGTACTGGAGGAAAGTCAGGCTTTGAGGAAGAAGTGCATCGGCCCACCTACATTGTCCACGCAGCGGTCACGCGTGGATGCCACACTAAGTGGTAATGTATGAGCATGCATTCTTCTGCAGGCACACTAACCACGTGCGAAGTTAAGAACGGTCAGGAAACGATTAGTTGCATTAGAGAGTGCCGTGCATATATGTCACCGAAATATCGATAGCTAGATGTACTCTTCTTTTAGATGTGAGATCGTTTAGCTGCGAATCATGCATCATGTTTACTGCTTTTATTATTGGTGGGGTATTATTAAAATGCAAGTAAATAATTCGCAATTTAAAGTTTACCTTCCATATGATGCACTATTGTACCCTTGGCTTAATATCTCGTATGAAAAATATATCCCTCACTAATGCACAACCTTGTTTACCCAAAACAGATGGCCAGGACCAAGCAGACCGCACGCAAGGCCACCGGAGCCAGGACCACCGTTCTCCCCGACGTGACCCACACTCCCCCTGTGGTGGAGGATGGGCTGCTCCACACCCGCTGCAGGGAGGAGTGCCCCCTGTCGCAGTTGCTGTGAAGGGCTCTGAGAGAGATGGGGCGTCGACCCTGTCCTTTCATCTCAGTGCAGACAGCGCACGAGGAGGCCAACTGTATGGCCCAGGTCGTCCTTCCCCGAGGGACGTTTGCGGGCCAGGAGACCATCACCCTTTACGGGGCCAACGAGGAGGAGGCCTACCGTAAAGCGGTAATGGCAGCCCTCACCTCGTTGAGCTCCAGGTGGGAGGCAGGCCACACCGTCCTGCGCTTCCTCCCCACACGCGACCTCGACCACGCTTGGCAGGACCACCGCGAGCAGCTCCGGGACCGGAATGGCTCCTGACCGCTGGTAGCGTGCATGGACTATGCACGCGAAGCATGTGGAATGTACCAGCGCGCGGAGAACCGGAGCCGCTTCTACTTTTCCAGGTACATGGAGACCCGTACCCGTGTGGGGGAGTTAGAGGCCCAGGTGGCGCAGCTGCAGCAGCGTCTGGCCGAGTACGAGCCGCCGCAGCAGCCCATGCCCTTGGAGGAGGAGGAGGAGGAGTCCTCGGAGCCTATGGAGGTGGAAGAGGAGGAGGAGAATGACCCCTCTGACGCCAACTCCAGGGTGTAGGGTGTTTGATGGTTTGATGGAAGGGAGTAAGCTTCAAGTTAGTAACGCGTTGAAAGCGACATTTTGTAATAATCCGCTCCGCGTCTTAGATTCATGGCTGTACTAAAACATTGGTGAGTTGTGAGAGCTCATTCGGTACGCCATTTGATGTCGTGATGGATTATTTTATCATGCACTATTCGATGGTTGGTTGATGTAGCCACCATTCTATTATGTAATCCTTAAGACTCTTTAGTGGTATTCGAACCTTTCTAAATGGCACTAATGTTGGTTCTGCATCATGATGGCAATTGAGGTGGTGGTGGGAATGGATTTGTGAGTTGCACTTCGTTTTGGATTGCATCTTGCAATCTGGAATTCTGCGCAGCAGCAGTAAAAACTGATATTATCTTGGGTTATGTCAGGAATTGGCCCAGGAGTTGGTTGGCAAAGTTGTAGAGGACTGTCTGGTGTACAACTTTGTCAATTGGAGCTTTCTCTAATTGTGCTCAGATCTGGAGTTACAGTCAAATTTTTGAAGAGCTTGTAATCTGGACTGGAGCAGTACCAGTAGGAAAACCCCATCTTGCACACCCTTAGTGCAAGAACTGAACTAAGTGTGTATTGACAAAGTTTTAGAAATACAAAGTTTCTCCTAAAAACATCTCATTTGGAAGTTATAGCCGAATTCCCGCAGTCACAGAAATCTGAACTGAACTAGTATATACTAAAGCATACTAAATTTTGATAAAGCTACAAATAGATTCACCAAAAATATTTTATACGAAAGTGAAAGAACACAGAACAAGGATTAACTTTGCTAAAGGGGGCATAAACAAAAGACGCACGGGTTAAGAACAGCTCGCCGTTTAAGTCGTTGCTGTCCAGGAATGCACACTAAGGTCGAGAATTATACGTCAACGCACTGTGGCGGAACCGCCGATTTAATACGGGCTAAGTACACCTGTCACCATTCGCTTACGGTGTACTTAGACCGTACTAAACCCGGTCGTCCGTCGAGAAGCCCTCGGCTCTCGATTTGCACCAAATCCCAGATGAACCGACATCACACACATCCGACTCACGATGGAGCCACAACAGTTACATCATCACAGGCATTTGAATAGATAGTAATAAGACTTTAAGTTACAAACCAGGTTCTGAATAAAATAAGTTCAACATAGGGCCAACATCGGCCGAATTTCGAAATAATGTCTCACAGCGGAAGTCTAAGACCATAGGTCATGCTTAAACCAAAAGAGATGCAGTAGATGAGTGACATCATGCCCACTGATGTCGCCCCCATGCCATGACATGACTCCTGTCACTCCTGATGATAACAGGCTCCCCCGCCAACACAGGCGCAGAAGAGGAACTCCATACCTGAAATCCAAATGTTGGGGGCAAACCCTGAGTACTAATTACTCAGAGGACTTAATGGCAAGGCTTACGGCTGACGCAACGCTTGCTTACTATCATTGGATCCTTAGCCTTTGATTCTTAACTCAAAAGTTTATTTACGGATAGTGGGATTTAACAGCCACTACCCTTGTGAAAGAAAGAGATAATCCTTTGCAAGTACATAGCTGTCATCATTATGAAATATCAGAGTCTCAAATAATAATCAACCACTTGATATCCAAATCATGAATCATATTGTAGAATATTAAGGTTATTACTACGTTGCCCGTCAGTGATATTTGGCATTCTCACACCTGGTGAGCATCAGCGATTCGAATCGATTTTAATTCCCGGGAATAACTAAAAATGCCAGGGGCCCATATGCTTACTCACACGACGGCTTTCCCACATATAGTCCCCCTCCTCCACCTGTCCCATCCCAAGTTCGATTCACTCCCACCTGACTCCCGGGTTGTGCCCCCATGACGAGCCTGCCGACATCTCGGACTCCCCGCCATGAGTACCAAGCTCCCCCGGGCCACCTTCCTCTCAACCAGTGGGTAGGAACGTGTTTCTGTTCTCCGGATGGCACAAGTAAGGTTTCACCGGCCCCATTAACCGGGTAAGCACTTTAGCAATGGTATGCCAACCAGCAGGCGAACAGCGGACGGGCCTTAAACGACTCGGGCGGAGCCATTACACCGCAACAACACACACCTCGAAAAGTAAAGCTTAATCTCCGCCCGGTCTCCTTTTAATCATCAACAGTAAAGCCATCAAGGCAGTTTTCAGTGTAGCATTTTCTTTTCAAGGTCAACCTACGTGACGAGTGACCATTCACTCGTGTCTACTCGGCCCTATCATTTCTATGCAACTCGTCCTACGGACCTATTATTGGTGCTAGAGCCAGGGCGGCCAGTGGTTCTAATGCAAGAAGGTTCCAAACAATACCTAATGCATATGCGTAATCATAATCATAATAATTTGCTAGGAGAATGTAGGGCCTGCCTACCTTCCTCGCTAGGGTTAGTGTCGTCGGGAGCGGAGTCGGCGGCCTGCTGGAGATCCTCTTGCTGCGGGTACGGTTCCGGGTCCTCGGGCTCCTCGATCAGTGGCTGCTCCTGCGTCTGCTCCTCGATCCCGTGATCTATATGTATGTCATTGTGTAGATGAGTGCAAGGAGTGAAATGCATGAACAAGTTTGGTACTAGGAAAAACATACAAACCATCTCCCCAAACTTAATTTGACCCACATTTCCCTATTTTTCTCTCCTAGCTAGTAGCACTTGTCAATTTCAAAACAAGGACTAAACCATTCATGCACACTCTCAAACTTCACCAGTGAGCTTCCCATACTATATGTGGCACAAGAAAAATGTAGGCATGCCATTTTGAACATACAATACATATACACCATTTTTCCTATTTGCATAAATACACAAAATGAGCATGACATGGTGAATACAAGGTGAAACTACTCACACTACAGCCCACACCCTTAAAACAGTGCCAAGACATCTCATGTAAGCCAACACTAAGACCTCACAATTTTAGGGAACCATTTAGGCCATCTTTTCCATTTTATGAGTATTTAACATGTATACACAAAAACAGGGGCAAAATGGTCAATGCTCATCTCCACATCATGTCCATTGCATAGATCTTTTTATAAGGGGTTCATAGGTTCTGAGTTTGTCCATTTTGGATTTTTATTTGAATTTATATGATTTTTCAAAGTTCAAACCGAGAAAAAGGAAAAAAAGAAAAAGAAAAACCCAGATCCGAGGACCTCTGCGTAATTAACCATAGTTTCCAGGGGCTAGCTTGCAAGATCTGCAAGACTCAGTAAACAGGCGGGAGGACCGGCTTGCAATTTCGGAAAAGTCCGGGGGCTAGATCTAAAAAGATCCGGCCCCCGTCTTCTTCCTCGCGCCGGCCGCGGCCGCGCGGCGCGGCGCGCGCGCGCGCGCCGGCGAGCTGGGGCTCGCCGGAGCCGCGACGCGGGGTGGCGGAGGTGCGCGGGAGCTAGGGCTTCACCTTGGGGGTATCGTCGTCGGCGGAGGAGGCGTGGAGCGGCGGGGAACGGCGGCGCACCGAGCGTGAACGGCGGCGTCGACTTGAAGCTCCCAGCGCGACGCGACGTCGAGCCGAGCTCGATCTCCTCGGGGAAGGGGAGAACGACGACGAGGGCTAGCGGGGGAGGGGCGGCGTGGAGCGGCGGTCGCGGTGGTGCGGTCGGTCGGGCTCGGGGAGGTCGGGAGGCGGCGGCGCGGGCTCGGCCCCGAGCTAACGGCCGGCGATGGCGGCGGGCGGGAAAACGGACGGGGCGGCGCGGAGAAGGCACGGGAGCGAAGGGTTTGGCTTAGGGTTTGGACGGGGGGAACCCCGCTCCCTTTTGACGCGCTCGGACGGCCGCCGCGGGGCTCGCCGTACTCCCTGTACGCCGGCGAGCCACGCGCGCGCGCCGGTTCGCGGCGCGGGCGCGTCCCGGATCGCGGGCCCCACCTGTCAGCGACTGTGGATTTTGGGGAAATTAAAATGTGTTTTCCTTCCTACTGTAAACTGCGATTTTGACCAATTTGGAAGCCGAATTTGGAAAAAGCCCAATTGGAAGAAATGTTCTACTCTTTGAACTCTACAAGTTTGTCAAAAGGCTCAACTCCAGAATCCAAGTGTAAATGTGGTTTAAATTCAAATTTTGAAATCAGCCCTAGTTAGGGACAGGGTACCTTTATTGTTTGGAAAAAGGAAAAACCCTATTTCCAAGCCTTTTCACCCAAGGTGCCTTTTGTATAACTTGCTTATAATTTCAAAACCTACAACTTCTTCAATGGGAGTGTTGCATGAAAGTGGCTGTAGGTTTGTGCAAACTTAGGGTTTTTAAACAAGGCTGATTTGAGTTGGTTTTCTGTACTGACAAAGAAAGACTCCAAACCCTATGTAGCCTTCAAAATCTGGCCAAACCCCAATTATGAAAGTTGTTCAAAACTTCATTATCTACAAGTTTGGTAATATGAGTCTCCCCTAGATCCCAATAGATTTGGATTTATGAACAAGAACATCTCATAGCACATGTATAAAAATCATATTTCAAGCATTCCATCTCATCCAATGCAAAACCTAGCTTGTCTATATGCAACACGTGATGCTTGATGATGCCTAATGCATGATTAAGACATGGTAATGTACTTGAGATGCTGGAGCATCACAACCCACCCCCCTTAAAGAAATCTCGCCCCGAGATTTTGATGTGTTGTGGGTGGAGAGTTCATAGAGATGAGAAAGTGCAGTGCGACTGGTATTTAAAGGTTTTAAGCAAGTCGAAACATACTCGTTCGAGGTGGACGGAAGGAAACCCGGATACTTGGTTCGCAGGTACTCCTCCGTCTCCCACGTGGCCTCTTCTTCGGTGTGCTCACTCCATTGCACCTTATACATGGTGACCGTGCTACGTCGAGTCGATCGTTGCTTTTGGTCCAGTACTTTCACCGGTTTGGCCTCATAAGTGAGGTCCGGTTCAATCTGAACTTGGGATGTGTCAATCTCTTCCTCTGGCACTCTCAGGCACTTCTTAAGTTGTGACACGTGAAAGATATCATGGACTGCCGCGAGGCGTGGTGGTAGCCCTAGCCGGTAAGCCACGGGTCCACATTTCTCGGAAATCTTGAATGGCCCAACGTACCGCGGTGCTAACTTCCCTTTTACCCCAAACCGGTGCACACCTTTCATCGGCGATACCCGAAGATACACGTGATCACCCTCTTTAAACACTAGCGGTCTCCTCCTTCTATCTGAGTAACTTTTCTGCCTTCACTGTGCCCTTTTTAGGTTTTCCTGTATGAACCTCACTTGCTCTTCGGCTTGTGTTACCAAATCGGGCCCGAAGGTAACTCGCTCTCCAGGTTCTGACCAGTTCAGAGGTGTTCTGCACCTCCTCCCATACAGAGCCTCGAAAGGAGCCATCTCCAAGCTCTTTTGGTAGCTGTTGTTATATGCAAACTCTGCTAGGGGCAAACACTCATCCCACTTGGTGGAATAGGTTAAGACACAGGCCCGAAGCATGTCTTCTAGGATCTGATTTACTCTTTCTACTTGTCCACTAGTCTGAGGGTGGTACGCTGAGCTGTGGATCAACTTTGTGCCTAGAGACTTCTGTAGCTGCTCCCAGAAACGAGATACAAAGACTGAGCCTCGATCCGAGGTAATGGTCACCGGAACACCGTGTAGGGATACTATTCGTGCAATGTATAACTCAGCATAGGTGGCTGCAGTGTAGGAGGTCTTGACCGGTATGAAGTGCGCTGACTTAGTGAAACGGTCAATGATCACCCATATGGAGTCGTACCCTTTCTGAGTGCGTGGCAACCCTACCACAAAATCCATGTGTATGTCTTCCCACTTCCAAGCCGGGATGTTTAAGGGGTGAAGCATACCGGCTGGCTTTAGGTGATCTGCTTTTACTCTCTTGCACACGTGACATTCTGATACATATTTGGCGATTTCCCGCTTCATGCGGGTCCACCAAAACCTTTGTTTCAAGTCCTGGTACATTTTATTGCTGCCTGGATGCATGGCCAGTACGGACTCGTGAGCTTCTTCTAATATTTTCTTCCTCAGCTCCGTATCTTTAGGGACTACTAAGCGGTTTTTGAACCATAGGACCCCTTGGTTATCTAAGGTGAAGCAATCCCTCTTTGCCTCAGCAATACCCTCACGTATGTGAGCCATGCCCGGGTCGTGTTTTTGTGCTTCAATGATCAGATCTCTTAGTGTTGGCTCAATGCTGATGTTATATAGTTCGACTAAGAATTCAACCGGCATCTCAATCTCGTTCATCTCCCAACATATCACCCGAGCCGTGGGTCGGACCTCAATCACATTGCAATGAGCCCGACGGCTTAGTGCATCCGCCACTACATTCGCTTTCCCCGGGTGGTAATGAATCTCTAGGTCATAATCTTTTATCAATTCTAACCACCGACGCTGCCTCATGTTCAGTTCGGGCTGTGTGAAGATATATTTGAGGCTCTTGTGGTCAGTGTATATGTGACAGGTATTGCCCAGCAGATAGTGTCTCCATATCTTCAGGGCATGCACGACTGCTGCAAGTTCCAGATCGTGAGTCGGGTAGTTGGTTTCATGTTTTCTTAGTTGGCGGGAGGCGTACGCAATTACTCTCCCTTCTTGCATTAGGACACAACCGAGACCCTGACCGGAGGCGTCACAATACACATCGAAGGGCTTGGTGACGTCCGGTTGGGCTAGTACTGGTGCAGTTGTTAACAGTTTCTTCAATTCTCGGAACCCCTCCTCGCACTTCGGACCCCACACGAATTTTGCATTTTTCTTAGTCAAGGAGGTCATCGGTTTAGCAATTTTGGAGAAGTCCTTGATAAAGCGGCGGTAGTAGCCCGCTAGACCAAGAAAACTCCGAATTTCTGTGACAGTTTTCGGCTGCTTCCAGTTCAGAACGTCCTTTACTTTGCTAGGGTCAACCGCTACTCCCTTTTCTGACAGAATATGCCCCAGGAAACCCACTTCCTTTAACCAGAAAGCGCACTTGCTGAACTTGGCATAGAGCTTGTGTTCTCTTAGCCGAGTGAGTACTACCCGTAAATGTTCTTCATGTTCTTTTTCATTTTTGGAGTAGATTAATATATCATCAATGAATACCACGACGAACTTGTCGAGCTCGTTCATGAATACCGAGTTCATCATGTACATGAAGAAGGCCGGTGCATTGGTTAACCCAAAGGACATGACCAGATATTCATACAAGCCATATCTGGTCGAGAAAGCAGTTTTTGGTATGTCTTCTTCTCTGATTTTTATCTGATAATAGCCCGATCTTAAGTCAATTTTTGAGAAGACTTTGGCCCCAGCTAACTGATCGAACAGGATGTCAATGTGTGGAATTGGATATTTATTTTTGACTGTGACTGCATTTAGCGGCCTGTAGTCCACACAGAGCCTTTTACCTCCCTGATCTTTCTTCTCTACGAAGAGGGCCGGACAACCCCAAGGTGACGAACTTGGCCGAATGAAACCCTTATCTAGTTGCTCTTGGAGTTGTATTTTTAGCTCCTTTAGTTCATCTGGTGCCATTCTGTATGGCCTTTTTGAGACAGGGGCTGTACCAGGGATGAGGTCAATGCGGAACTCTACGTCCCTATCCGGAGGTAGACCCGGCAGTTCTTCCGGAAATACGTCCGGGAAGTCACACACTACCGGAATCTCTTTGATTTCATCGAGTTCAGTCGCATTTACTGTGGCCACCATGTGTTTCATGTCTGGCATGTGTACCCATATAACCTTGCCGCTGACCCTAGACCTTAACTGTATGGTCCTATTGCCAATATCTAGGACGGCGTTGTTTTCAGTCATCCAATTCATTCCCAAGATAATATCAATCCCTTGGTGTGGCAGCACCACGGGGTTGATGATGAATGTCTCGGCTCCTATTTCCAGCTTTAAGTGCCTGACCCCTAGACTGGTATCAATCGGAGACCCTGGGGCAGTGATGTGGTAGTTTTCCCTCAACTTGTGCAATTTTATGTCGTGCTTCTGTGCGTATGCTTTGCTAATAAAGGTATGCGTAGCCCCCGAATCAAATAGCACGACGGTCGAACGACCGTTGATCATGAACGTACCAGCGAGCACCGGCACACCGGCGGGAATCTGCTCCAGGTGGATGTAGTGCACCCGACCCGTCTTCTGTGCCGGCCCCTTCTGCTTGCCCTGCTGGGTGCCGCCTACTGGATTCGGGCCTTGAAATTTGCGGGGTGCCCTGCAATCCCGACTGAAGTGCCCCACCTTGCCACAGTTAAAGCAAGGGTTTCCAGGCCCCGGGAGAGCGAGGACACGTGTCGCGGGGGCCGGGGCTTGTGTGGCGGCGGTGAGCCTCTGCTGCTGCTGTGGCTGCTGTTGCTGTGGCGCCCGGTGAACCCAGCCCGGCTGATTGGGCCGGACCGTGAAACGGGGCTGCTGATAGTACTGCTGTGAGGGCCTATAGGCTGACTTTTGCTTCTGGGAGGATCCAGCAGCAGATGTGTTGGCTTGGCGCTTGCGCCCCTGATCTTCATTAGCGACTCGCAGGCGATTCTCCATATCAAGCGCGGTGTCCACCAAGTCGGTGAAGCTCTGGTAGCGACGCCCCAAGTGTGTCTGGAGAGTGGGGTCAAAGCCGCTCAGAAGCCTAGCGGCACGAGAGGGGTCATCTCGCACATCCTCCGGTGCATACTGCGACAGGTGAATAAACGCCTGTACGTACTGCATCACCGTCTTGTTTCCTTGCTTGAGCTCTCGAAATTCTCGCTTCTTCTGTTCTACCAGGCTATCCGGGATATAGTGGGCCCGGAAAGCCTGAGAGAACTCCTCCCAGGTGGGCTCATGCCCAGCCCGCTGCATCTCGAGGAACGTGGCATGCCATGCCCCCGCAGGTCCCTGTAGCAGCTGCCCGGCAAAGCGCGCTTTCTGTTGCTCGGTCAACTCTGGGAGGAGAGTAAACTTGGATCTGATGGTGCGGAGCCAGTCGTCAGCATCCAGCGGTTCGGGGCACTTGCTGAAGATGGGAGGGCGCAAATCCTCAAAGTCCCGGTATGAGATACCACGGTTTCTAGGCTCCCGCTGCCCATTACCGCGGCCTTGGCGCTCTTCCGCTAGCAGTCGGATCAGCTCACCCTATTGCATGATCAGGGTAGCCAACTCCGGCGGAGGTGGGGCGCCGTTCGCCTGCTGCTCCGAACCAGAGTGTTGCCCATTGCGAGTGTTCACCATCTGCAAGGAGGATGCCAACGTGGTTTACATGAGATTTTCGTGCATCGTAGGTATAGGCTCAGAAATCATGACATGTACATATCTTGCGTGCAATGCAACCAGGTAGTGCAGAAAACTGAAATCCGAATTTAATTAAAACGACCTAAATTAAGGCTCAAGGTTTAGCCATTACATCACAGGATGGTGGTTACATCGACCAACCATCGAATCACACATCAAGTGGCGTCCCATATTACATAAAGGGGGTACCCGTACGAGCTCTCACCTCACAAATGTTTAGGTACAACCATAAGTAAGCACGGAGCGTGGTGAAACAAAAATATCGCTATCAACGTGCTAGCTACGCGCCACATACTACTACTCTTACTAAGACATCCTCTAAGCCTCAGAGTGCCCGGTAGTCGCGGCGTCCTCGTCCTGCTCCATCTCCTGAGGTTCGGAGGACTCCCCGTCCTGGGATCCCTCGTACTGCGCGAGGCGCTGCTGGAGCACCGACACCTGCGCCTCCAACTCCTCACGGCGAGCCTGAGCGTCCCTGTGCCTGGCAGCGAAGAACTGGCTGCGGTCCTTCTCCTGAATGTACAGCCCGTACACCTCGCGGGCGTAGTCCACGCACGCGATCTGGCGGCGCGAGGCACCCCGTGCCCTAAGGTCGTCGCGACGGTCCTGCCACGGGTCGTCATCCTGTCCGAGGGTAGGGAGGAAACGCAGCACCGTGTCACCCGCCTCCTCCTCAGAGCTCAGTACTGCAAGGGCTGTCATGAGAGCACCCTTGCGAGCGTCCTCCCCACTGACTCCGCGGGAAACGATCGTGCGGAAACTACCGTTTGCCGTGGTGAGGACCACCTTGGCCTCACAGACTCCCGGCTCGTGGATCAGCTGCGTGGAGATGAACGGGCAGGGGCGACGTCCCAACTCACGCATGGCCCAGCACAGGATCAGGGACATGGGACAGTCCTCCCGGCAACGCTCATGGACCCATCCACCCTCGGCAACCGGCGGGGTTTGGGTCATAGGGGGCAAAGGGCGCCCTCCGGTGGCCTTGCGCGCGGTCTGCTTCGTCCTCACCATCTGTTTTGCATAAAAAGGAGATGTCTTAGTTTTATAAGGGAGTGGATTTTAAAATCATGATCAAGGCGGATCGGAGGGAACGTGTAGAGTGGTGTCTTAAAATTTCGAGTTCATGCAATACTCATATTTTTAGCAGCAAACCCCATTTGACAGAAAAGAAAAATCATGATGCATGATTCGTCCTGATCGATCTCACATTGCACACCCTATTTAGTATTACTAGCGATAATTCGGTGACATATATGCACGGCTCTCTCTAATGCAACTAGGCGTTCACTATCGTTCTTAATATCGCACGTAGTCAGTGTACCTGCAGAAAAATGCATGCTTTCAACATTACCACTCTAAACCTAGAAGTGGCATCCACGCAATTTGCGCCGCGTGGACAACGCATCTGTACGGTCCTCTGCTAGACCGGGCTGGCACCCACGCAAGCAAATTGAATTCTTGCTGCGTCACAACAGAAGAGTGGTCACAAACACCGCAAAGGTGACCACCCCCCTTAAAAATTTCTATCCTACCAGCATGAATGCAGAGTTCACAACTAATCGCAAAACTTCCAATAGCTCCCACCAGTACTGGGGAGGGCTAATGGCCGAAAAGTTGTTTCTCAAAGCACCGAATATGCATATGAATTCTATCTAGGTCAAAATGTCAGTGATGTCACCTGGATAACTCTAACATCCTTAATACGGGCATATCGTATACTCTCTTTTACAAATTATTTGAAAAGGGCTTTCAAAAATAGTTTTGTAAACTAAAACTTGATGATATAACTGTTGTCTGTGTATGATCGGCTCTGATACCAGCTGTGGCGGAACCGCCGATTTAATACGGGCTAAGTACACCTGTCACCATTCGCTTACGGTGTACTTAGACCGTACTAAACCCGGTCGTCCGTCGAGAAGCCCTCGGCTCTCGATTTGCACCAAATCCCAGATGAACCGACATCACACACATCCGACTCACGATGGAGCCACAACAGTTACATCATCACAGGCATTTGAATAGATAGTAATAAGACTTTAAGTTACAAACCAGGTTCTGAATAAAATAAGTTCAACATAGGGCCAACATCGGCCGAATTTCGAAATAATGTCTCACAGCGGAAGTCTAAGACCATAGGTCATGCTTAAACCAAAAGAGATGCAGTAGATGAGTGACATCATGCCCACTGATGTCGCCCCCATGCCATGACATGACTCCTGTCACTCCTGATGATAACAGGCTCCCCCGCCAACACAGGCGCAGAAGAGGAACTCCATACCTGAAATCCAAATGTTGGGGGCAAACCCTGAGTACTAATTACTCAGAGGACTTAATGGCAAGGCTTACGGCTGACGCAACGCTTGCTTACTATCATTGGATCCTTAGCCTTTGATTCTTAACTCAAAAGTTTATTTACGGATAGTGGGATTTAACAGCCACTACCCTTGTGAAAGAAAGAGATAATCCTTTGCAAGTGCATAGCTGTCATCATTATGAAATATCAGAGTCTCAAATAATAATCAACCACTTGATATCCAAATCATGAATCATATTGTAGAATACTAAGGTTATTACTACGTTGCCCGTCAGTGATATTTGGCATTCTCACACCTGGTGAGCATCAGCGATTCGAATCGATTTTAATTCCCGGGAATAACTAAAAATGCCAGGGGCCCATATGCTTACTCACACGACGGCTTTCCCACATATAGTCCCCCTCCTCCACCTGTCCCATCCCAAGTTCGATTCACTCCCACCTGACTCCCGGGTTGTGCCCCCATGACGAGCCTGCCGACATCTCAGACTCCCCGCCATGAGTACCAAGCTCCCCCGGGCCACCTTCCTCTCAACCAGTGGGTAGGAACGTGTTTCTGTTCTCCGGATGGCACAAGTAAGGTTTCACCGGCCCCATTAACCGGGTAAGCACTTTAGCAATGGTATGCCAACCAGCAGGCGAACAGCGGACGGGCCTTAAACGACTCGGGCGGAGCCATTACACCGCAACAACACACACCTCGAAAAGTAAAGCTTAATCTCCGCCCGGTCTCCTTTTAATCATCAACAGTAAAGCCATCAAGGCAGTTTTTAGTGTAGCATTTTCTTTTCAAGGTCAACCTACGTGACGAGTGACCATTCACTCGTGTCTACTCGGCCCTATCATTTCTATGCAACTCATCCTACGGACCTATTATTGGTGCTAGAGCCAGGGCGGCCAGTGGTTCTAATGCAAGAAGGTTCCAAACAATACCTAATGCATATGCGTAATCATAAATCATAATTTGCTAGGATAATGTAAGGCCTGCCTACCTTCCTCGCTAGGGTTAGTGTCGTCGGGAGCGGAGTCGGCGGCCTGCTGGAGATCCTCTTGCTGCGGGTACGGTTCCGGGTCCTCGGGCTCCTCGATCAGTGGCTGCTCCTGCGTCTGCTCCTCGATCCCGTGATCTATATGTATGTCATTGTGTAGATGAGTGCAAGGAGTGAAATGCATGAACAAGTTTGGTACTAGGAAAAACATACAAACCATCTCCCCAAACTTAATTTGACCCACATTTCCCTATTTTTCTCTCCTAGCTAGTAGCACTTGTCAATTTCAAAACAAGGACTAAACCATTCATGCACACTCTCAAACTTCACCAGTGAGCTTCCCATACTATATGTGGCACAAGAAAAATGTAGGCATGCCATTTTGAACATACAATACATATACACCATTTTTCCTATTTGCATAAATACACAAAATGAGCATGACATGGTGAATACAAGGTGAAACTACTCACACTACAGCCCACACCCTTAAAACAGTGCCAAGACATCTCATGTAAGCCAACACTAAGACCTCACAATTTTAGGGAACCATTTAGGCCATCTTTTCCATTTTATGAGTATTTAACATGTATACACAAAAACAGGGGCAAAATGGTCAATGCTCATCTCCACATCATGTCCATTGCATAGACCTTTTTATAAGGAGTTCATAGGTTCTGAGTTTGTCCATTTTGGATTTTTATTTGAATTTATATGATTTTTCAAATTTCAAACCGAGAAAAAGGAAAAAAAGAAAAAGAAAAACCCAGATCCGAGGACCTCTGCGTAATTAACCATAGTTTCCAGGGGCTAGCTTGCAAGATCTCAAGACTCAGTAAACAGGCGGGAGGACCGGCTTGCAATTTCGGAAAAGTCCGGGGGCTAGATCTAAAAAGATCCGGCCCCCGTCTTCTTCCTCGCGCCGGCCGCGGCCGCGCGGCGCGGCGCGCGCGCGCCGGCGAGCTGGGGCTCGCCGGAGCCGCGACGCGGGGTGGCGGAGGTGCGCGGGAGCTAGGGCTTCACCTTGGGGTATCGTCGTCGGCGGAGGAGGCGTGGAGCGGCGGGGAACGGCGGCGCACCGAGCGTGAACGGCGGCGTCGACTTGAAGCTCCCGGCGCGACGCGACGTCGAGCCGAGCTCGATCTCCTCGGGGAAGGGGAGAACGACGACGAGGGCTAGCGGGGGAGGGGCGGCGTGGAGCGGCGGTCGCGGTGGTGCGGTCGGTCGGGCTCGGGGAGGTCGGGAGGCGGCGGCGCGGGCTCGGCCCCGAGCTCGCGGCCGGCGATGGCGGCGGGCGGGAAAACGGACGGGGCGGCGCGGAGAAGGCACGGGAGCGAAGGGTTTGGCTTAGGGTTTGGACGGGGGGAACCCCGCTCCCTTTTGACGCGCTCGGACGGCCGCCGCGGGGCTCGCCGTACTCCCTGTACGCCGGCGAGCCACGCGGCGCGCGCCAGTTCGCGGCGCGGGCGCGTCCCGGATCGCGGGCCCCACCTGTCAGCGACTGTGGATTTTGGGGAAATTAAAATGTGTTTTCCTTCCTACTGTAAACTGTGATTTTGACCAATTTGGAGGCCGAATTTGGAAAAAGCCCAATTGGAAGAAATGTTCTACTCTTTGAACTCTACAAGTTTGTCAAAAGGCTCAACTCCAGAATCCAAGTGTAAATGTGGTTTAAATTCAAATTTTGAAATCAGCCCTAGTTAGGGACAGGGTACCTTTATTGTTTGGAAAAAGGAAAAACCCTATTTCCAAGCCTTTTCACCCAAGGTGCCTTTTGTATAACTTGCTTAGAATTTCAAAACCTACAACTTCTTCAATGGGAGTGTTGCATGAAAGTGGCTGTAGGTTTGTGCAAACTTAGGGTTTTTAAACAAGGCTGATTTGAGTTGGTTTTCTGTACTGACAAAGAAAGACTCCAAACCCTATGTAGCCTTCAAAATCTGGCCAAACCCCAATTATGAAAGTTGTTCAAAACTTCATTATCTACAAGTTTGGTAATATGAGTTTCCCCTAGATCCCAATAGATTTGGATTTATGAACAAGAACATCTCATAGCACATGTATAAAAATCATATTTCAAGCATTCCATCTCATCCAATGCAAAACCTAGCTTGTCTATATGCAACACGTGATGCTTGATGATGCCTAATGCATGATTAAGACATGGTAATGTACTTGAGATGCTGGAGCATCACACGCACCCGGGCTATACTAGATGTAACGGTGATCGAACCGCTGCGAGAAGGAAGCTAACACTTTATTGCAATTATGTGTTTCCGTTCTACATGTTTCAAGTAACTGTGTTTCGGTGCATCTAATTGCTTTAAAGTGGTTGGACTAAACACTGTTAGCTTCACTCTTGCAGATGGTGAACACTCGTCAGGGACAGACTTCAGGCCAGCAGCCACACGATGCACCCCCTCCGCCGGAATTGGCCACCCTGGTCGTGCAGCAGGGCGAGCTGATCCGCCTCATGAGGGAGGAACGACAAGCTCAAGGGCAACAGCGGCCGCGGGAGCACCAACCCCGCGGAATCACCTACCAGGACTTCGAGGGACTGCGCCCTCCGGTTTTCACAACATGTCCTGAACCGCTTGCGGCGAACGACTGGCTCCGCACGGTAGAGTCCAAGTTCACGCTGCTTCTTGGGCTGACCGAGCAGGAGAAAGCTCGGTTTGCCACGCAGCTACTCCAGGGCCCAGCTGGGGCGTGGTACGCCACGTTCCAAGCTATGCAGCCGCAAGGTCACATCATCACGTGGGAGGAGCTCCGTACAGCTTTTTGGGCCCACTACATCCCGAAGAGTCTCATGGAGCAGAAGCAGAGGGAGTTCAGGGAACTGAAGCAAGGTAACCAGACGGTCATGCAGTACGTGCAGTCGTTCATACACTTGTCGCAGTATTCACCTGCGGACATGGCTGATGATCCTAGCAGGGCAGCTAGGCTCTTGAGGGGGTTTGACTCTACACTTCTGACGCATCTGGGCCAGAATACCAGAGCTTCATACAGTTGGTGGACACCGCACTCGACATGGAGGACCGCCTCCGTGTTGCAAACGAGGAGCAAAAGCAGAAACGTCAGGCCAACAATGCACCTGGGTCATCTCAGAAGCAAAAGGCCAACTACCAACAGCTACAAAAGTACCACCAACAGTCTCGCTTTGTGGTCCGGCCCAATCAATCGGGTTGGATTCACAGGGCACCGCAGCAGCAAAGGATCCCTACCTACCGCGCACCATCCCATCAGGCACAGCTTCCTGCACCTCGTGCTCCTTTCACACAGGGAGATTGGGGTCCTTGCTTTAACTGCGGCAAGACCGGACACTTTAGCAAGGACTGCAGGGCACCTCGCCACATTCAAGGTCCCACTCCTACGAGTGGCAGTCAGGGAAAGCAGAAGGGGTCCAACTCTAAGACGGGCCGAGTTCACTTCATCCACCTAGACCAGGTTCCAGCGGGAGAGCCTGTTCTCGCTGGTACGTTCTCAGTCAACGGTCATCCGGCCGTCGTGTGATTTGATTCTGGAGCCACACATACATTTCTTTGCAAGTCATATGCATTGAGGCATGGGATAAAAATGTACAAGTTAAAGGAGGATTACCACATCACAGCACCGGGGTCCCCTGTCACTACTGGTTTGATGGCCAGACAATTGAAAGTGGACATTGGTCCCGAGAGCTTTGTCGTCAACCCCGTGGTGCTGCCACACTAAGGGATTGACATTATTTTGGGTATGAATTGGATGGTAGAAAACGATGCACTCCTACATGTTGGCAGCAGGGTAGTGCAATTAAAGTCTAAGGTCACGGGCAAGATACTAAAGGTGCACATACCAGAACAGAAACATCTAGAGGCCACGGTAAATACAACTGAACTTCAAAAGATTTAAAAGATACCGGTAGTGTGTGAATTCCCGGACGTATTTCCGGAGGAGCTTCCTGGGCTTCCTCCAGATAGAGATGTGGAGTTTAAGATAGACCTTGTCCCAGAAACAGCACCTGTTTCGAGGAGGCCGTACAGAATGGCGCAGGATGAACTTAAGGAATTGAAAACACAACTGCAAGAACAATTGGATAAAGGGTTCATTCGACCTAGTTCATCACCTTGGGGCTGTCCTGCTCTCTTCGTGGAGAAGAAAGACCAAGGTGGTAAGCGATTGTGTGTGGACTATAGACCACTAAACGCAGTCACGATCAAAAACAAGTACCCACTGCCTCACATCGACATTCTATTCGATCAGCTAGCAGGGGCCAAAGTGTTCTCAAAATTTGATCTAAGGTCTGGCTACTACCAGATAAAAATCAGGGAAGAGGATATACCCAAAACAGCCTTCTCTACCAGATACGGCCTATACGAATACCTGGTCATGTCCTTTGGGTTAACCAACGCACCAGCCTTCTTCATGTATATGATGAATTCAGTATTCATGAACGAGCTAGATAAATTTGTAGTAGTATTCATCGATGACATCCTCGTTTACTCTAAGAGTGAGGAAGAACACGAGGAGCACTTACGGACAGTACTCACCTGGCTTAGAGAACACCAACTCTATGCCAAGTTCAGCAAGAGCACATTCTGGCTAAGAGAAGTGAGTTTCCTAGGCCACATCTTGTCCGAGAAGGGGGTAGCCGTCGATCCAAGTAAAGTAGAAGATGTACTGAATTGGAAACAACCTGAAACAGTAACAGAAATAAGGAGTTTCCTCGGTTTAGCGGGCTACTACCACCGCTTTATCAAGGACTTCTCCAAAACCGCGAAGCCAATGACATCCCTGACCAAGAAAAACGCGAAGTATCTATGGGATCCAAAATGTGAAGAAGCCTTCACGAGCTTGAAAAAGTCATTGACCTCCGCACCAGTACTAGCTCAACCGGACGTCACTAAACCGTTTAACGTATATTGTGATGCCTCCGGCAGTGGGCTTGGCTGCGTCCTAATGCAAGAAGGGAGAGTAATTGCATACGCATCCCACCAGTTAAGAAAGAACGAAGTCAATTATGCAACACATGATCTTGAGCTAGCAGCAGTGGTACACGCCCTAAAGATATGGAGGCATTATCTGCTGGGCAACACTTGTCACATATATACAGATCATAAAAGTCTCAAATACATCCTCATGCAACCTGAGCTTAACATGAGACAACGACGATGGCTAGAACTGATAAAAGATTATGACCTGGAAATCCACTACCATCCAGGTAAGGCAAATGTCGTAGCAGATGCACAAAGCCGTCGGGCTCATTGCCATGTGCTTGAAGTCTAACCCACGGCAAGGGTGATCTGTTGCAAGATAGATGAGATCGAAGTAATCACTAAACAAATGGCAGAACTTTACAGCTTGATCATAGAACCCACCATCAGAGAGCAAATTGTAGCAGCTCAGAAACAAGATAAAAGTATGGCATACATTCATGAGGGTATAGCTGAAGAGAAGAGAGCGTGCTTCACGCTTGATGACCAAGGCGTCCTATGGTTCAAGGGTCGCTTAGTGGTACCTAAGGACATGGAATTGAGAAAGAAAATCCTAGACGAAGCCCACACCTCCATGTTCACCATGCACCCGGGTAGCAACAAGATGTACCAAGATCAAAAACAGAAGTTTTGGTGGACCCGTATGAAACGGGAGATCGCCAAGTACGTGTCCGAGTGTGACGTGTGCCAGAGGGTAAAAGCTGATCATCTAAAACCGGCGGGAATGCTTCAACCGCTAGCCGTACCATCCTGGAAGTGGGAGGACATTCACATGGATTTCATTGTGGGTTTATCCCGCACGCAGAAGGGCTATGACTCCATCTGGGTTATTATTGATTGACTCACAAAATCAGCCCACTTTATTCCTGTGAAAGTAATTTACCATGCCAAGACCTATGCTGAACTATACATCGCAAGGATAGTCTCTTTGCATGGTGTTCCTCGATCAATCACTTCAGATAGGGGCTCCCTGTTTGTATCCCGTTTCTGGGAACAGCTGCAAACCGCTCTTGGCACCACTTCGATCCACAGCTCCGCATACCATCCGCAAACCAGTGGCCAAATCGAGAGGGTAAATCAGATATTAGAGGACATGTTGAGAGCTTGTGCATTAACTTATTCCACCAAATGGGATGAGTGTCTTCCTTTAGCTGAGTTCGCTTATAACAACAGCTACCAGAAGAGCTTGGAAATGGCTCCTTTCGAGGCTCTATATGGTAGAAGATGTAGAACACCCCTCAACTGGTCTGAACTAGGAGAACGGATCATCTTTGGCCCGGATTTGGTAACACAAGCCGAGGAGCAAGTTAAACTTATACACAGCAACTTAAAAAGAGCACAATCCAGACAAAAGAGCTACTCTGACAAGAGGAGACGACCATTGGTTTTTGAGATAGATGATCACGTGTACCTTCGGGTGTCACCAATGAAAGGGCTACATCGCTTTGGTGTGAAAGGGAAGTTAGCACCAAGATACGTGGGTCCGTTTAAGATCACTGAGAAGTGTGGGCCAGTTGCTTACCGGTTGGAACTACCTCCATATTTAGTTGCGGTTCATGACGTGTTTCATGTCTTGCAACTAAAGAAGTGTTTGAGAGTGCCGGAAGAAGCAGTGGACACCTCGCAAATTCAAATTGAGCCTGACCTCACTTATGAAGAACACCCTATAAAAATCCTCGACCAAAAACAAAGAGCAACAAGAAGAAAAGCAATCAACTTTTACAAAGTACAATGGAGTAATCACTCCGAAGAAGAAGCGACTTGGGAGCAAGAAGAATACTTGCAAACCAAATACCCGGGTTTTCTTTCGACTACTACAAATGAGTATGTATAACCATCTAAATGCAAATTTGTACTCGAAACTCTATGCAATGCACTGTATCCAAATTTAACTTATCCACCCACATCACATCAGCAAATCTCGGGATGAGATTTTTGAAGGAGGGTGGGTTGTGATGCTCCGGCATCTCTATTGCATAATCACTCATCAAACATGAGGCATACATTCATGAGCATCATGGCATAACATATGTTGGTGCATTGGAAACAACTTTGGTTTATATTGCATAGTGAAAAACACTGTCATTTCATGTGTGGTGCTATGTTCATGATCATATCTTTTATTCTGTTGAGATCTGGGTGAAGTCCATATTGACAAAACTGTAGGTCAACATGATATAAACAACTTTCCTAATTGGGGTCTTGTCATATAATGAGGTTTGCAAAGTGATTAGGGTCAATTATTCTCAGTACAGAAAACCAGTCCAATTTGGGGCTGATTTGAAACTTCAAATTTACTCTAACCTACAGCCACTTTCATGCAAAGCTCAAATTATAGAAGTTGTAGATTCTGAAATTCTAAACAAACTTGTCAAAAGGCACATTGGCAAAGAATGCACATAAATAGGACTTTCTGAATTTCTAAGCATAAAAGGGTCCCTGTCCAATTTGGGGCTGATACACAAATTCAAGTAAAATTCATATTTCCAAACTGTTTTGGGGGTTGAGCCTTTTGACAAAGTTGTACAGTTTAAAGAATGGAACATTTCGTCCAATTACCATTTTTCCAAATTCGGCACCTAAATAGGTCACAATGGCGGATTACAGAGAGTAAAGAAACACATTTTCCTTTTCCTAGGATTGTCCCTCCCCGGGGTCACTGACGCGCCCGCGCGCCCACGGATCGCCCCCTCGGCCGCGCCTCTAATCCGAGGCCGACGTGCCTCTCCCCTCTCTTTCACCTCCGCCCACTCTCTGCCTCTCCCGAGGCTTTCCTCGTCTCCCTCTCGCTTGCCATCGCCGTGCCGCCATTGCCGACCCGAGCCGAAGCTCGAGCTCGCGCTGCGCAACCCCGTCCTCCCCGAGCCAAGGTAACTACACCACTACACTCTCCACTCCACCCTGCACCCCATGCTCCTACCCTCGTCGCCTCCCTCACTCCCTATCGCCAGATCGGGAAACGACCGACGCGGGCCGCCATTTCCGGCGAAGCTCGGTTCGAGCTCGCGCCGGCCGTATCCGTCCACCCCACGCCCCTAGACCGCCACCATTGCATTCGCCTCGCTCGTGCGCACCCGACGCGCGTCGCATCGCGGCTCCGGCGAGCCCGAGCTCGCCGGCGCGCGCGCCGCCGCGCCGTCGCGCGCGGCGGGAGGAGGAAGATAACCCAGGGATTTTTGCTAATTAACCCCTGGGATTTTTGCGTTTCAAGTAGTGTTATTTGTCGCTGTTTATTGAGTTTCAGAAAACTTGCAAGCTAGCCCCCGATAGTTAGGTTTAATCACGATCTAGCCCCTGGATCTGTAATTTTTCTTTTTTTTTTCCTATAAATCGGCTGAAACTTTGGAAATTCATATAAAATCAAATAAAAATTGTAAAAAGGAAAACTTAGTTGCGTTGTACTCCTGGTAAATAGATCTACACAGTAGGTATGATGTGGAGATGTGCATGTATGGTTTTGCCCTTGCTATTGTGCATGCATGATTATCCAATGAAAAATAGGAAACAAGGTCTAGTTGGAATCCAAAAGTGGTGAGACTTGGTCAGTAGCCTTCTTAGGGTGTTTTGATACTATGGTAATTTCTGGTGACTCAATACCCTACTCAGATGCATGTTTCAATTCACAAATATACATGGTTTACACTAAATATGTGCATGAAGGTTGATTTAACTACTACGCACATGACATTTTCCATGAAGTATATGCTGCATACTAACAATCGCATTTCATCTACAACAAGTGCATACATCTGCATTCGTATTGCACTCATATCTGCACCTTTCATGCATATAGACCCCGCGATCGAAGGAGAGACAGTGCAGGAGCAACCCCTGGTCGAGGAACCCGAAGAGGAGCAGGAGGACTCACAGCCGACCGTTGACGCCACCGCCGAAGAGACTAACCCTAGCGAGGAAGAAGGTAGGCAGGATCAAGCAATTCCTAGCAAATACAATATCTGTTGATTACGCATATGCATTAGGTGTTGAATGGAACCAATTGCATTAGATCCCCTGGCCGCCCTAGCCCTAGCACCTATACCTAGAGTTCGTAGGACGAGTGCTTAGAATGGCTAAGTACGAGTAGACACGAGTGAATAAAGGTCACTCGTCGCGTAGGTGTTACTTTTCAAAAAGAAAAAGTCTCACTATGAAAGCTATTATTATCATGCCATGATTATGTTATGTTTTTAATGGAGACCGGGCGAAGATATGGGTATGAATGTTGAGAATTGAGATACTGTGTGGTGGACTCCGCCCGAGTCGCATAAGGCCGGTCGTTGTTCGCCTATTGGTCGGCATAACATTGCTAGAGTGCTTATCCGGAATCTTGGGGCCGGTGAAAGTCTTACTTGTGATGTCTCAAGCAAGGGGCACGTTCCTACCCACTGGTTGAGAGGAAGGTGGCCGCGGAGGCGGGCGTCAAAGGAGGGCAGAACCCAACGTAACCGAGGTACCGCTCCTAAGACAACGCGCTCCGGGAGCCAGGCGGGAGTGGTCATCAAACTTGAGACGGGACAGGTGGAGATGGGGGAAGCATATGTGGAACGCTGGGAGTTAGTAAGCATATGCCATCCTGGTGCTTCTAGTTATTTCCGGGAATGTAAAAATCGATTTGAATCGCTGATGCTCACCAGGTGTGAGAATGCAATACCACTGACGAGCAAAGTAGTAATCAAATGACTATTGCTGTATTATGAATTCATGGTTTTTGACAATTACATGCTTGGATATGCTTGAGATATTTTATGCAATACTAGTCACATTTTTGATGTCTTATTGTCTTACTTTCATGCTATGCTAAGCCATTTCTCAATATGGTCCAAAAATCGTGATGACCCGAACAGCTGTTAAATCCTGCTCGGGTGAAATAATTTAAGCAGCTGTCAAATCCTGCTTCCAAATGTTTAATTTGATCCTGTATAAAATCAATGACTAAGGACTCAGATGCTAGTAAGCAAGCTTTGCGTCAGCCGTAAGCCCCGTCCATTAAGTCCTACTAAGTAATTAGTACTCAGGGTTTGCCCCCACTTTTGGCTTACAGGTACGGAGTTCCTCTTCTGTGCCTGTGTTGGTGGAGGGTCGTGTCCTCACTAGGATTAAGAAGAGTCGTGATCTGGCAAGGAGCGGCATCAGTGGGCTCGATGCTCGTTCTATTATGCAAGTCTTTTGGTTACCGTGAAACATGAACTATCAAATTTCCGCTGCGAGAGACTATTCGAACTATGTTGTTGTATGACACTATGTTGAACTCTATTTAATTTCGAACTTGGTTTGTAACTAAAGTCTATGTAATATCTATTCAACTGCCTGTGATGTTGTAACAGTTGTGGCTCCATCGAGAGTCGGATGTGTATGACGTCGGTTCCTCTGGGAAATGGTGACATCGAGAGCCCGAAGGACTCTCGACGAACTACCGGGTTTAGTCTAGTCTAAGTGCGCTGCGAGCCAGAGGTGGCAGGTGTGCTTAGTCTAGATTAAGCAGGGCGGTTCCGCCACACATGTCCAACAACCATCGATTCCGAGTCCCACAACAATTGATATGTTAACAACAGTGGACGGATCAAAACCTGTATTGAATTAAGTTTCTCCCACCGGCCTACATATCTGGAAAAGCGTTATATTCGTTGGTTCTTACTTACTAGCGTGTACAAGTTTTTGGATTAGGAAAAAGTTTAATTTTCGCCCTCTTCAGTCTAGGCAAACTGTGTCATGCTGCGCTGGTTTTGTATCTTGGCCTGATGCCGAAGCGTGGGCTCAACTGGCAGAAGAGGAGCGCATGTAAGTTGGGCCAAAGCAACTTTGGTGATGCATGTTTTTGAGGTTTCGTTCTTATGGTGTGGCTTCCTCATTCATCATACCAACAAGTCCAACAACCATCGATTCCGAGTCCCACAACAATTGATATGTTAACAACAGTGGACGAATCAAAACCTGTATTGAATTAAGTTTCTCCCACCGGCCTACATATCTGGAAAAGCGTTATATTCGTTGGTTCTTACTTACTAGCGTGTACAAGTTTTTGGATTAGGAAAAAGTTTAATTTTCGCCCTCTTCAGTCTAGGCAAACTGAGTCATACTACGCTGGTTTTGTATCTTGGCCTGATGCCAAAGCGTGGGCTCAACTGGCAGAAGAGGAGCGCATGTAAGTTGGGCCAAAGTAACTTTGGTGATGCATGTTTTTGAGGTTTCGTTCTTATGGTGTGGCTTCCTCATTCATCATACCAACAAGTCCAACAACCCTCGTTTCCGAGTCCCACAACAATTGATATGTTAACAACAGTGGATGGGTCAAAACTGGTTTTGAATTGAGTTTCTCCCATCGGCCTACATATATGGAAAAGCATTATATTCATTGGTTCTTACATACAAGCGTGTACAAGTTCTCGGATTAGGAAAGAGTTTAATTTTCGCCCTCTTCAGTCTAGGCAAACTGAGTCATGCTGCGCTGGTTTTGTATCTCATCCTGATGCCGAAGCGTGGGCTCAAGTGGTAGAAGATGAGGGCATGTAAGTCGGGCCAAAACAACTTTGGTAATGCATATTTTTGAGGTTTCTTTCCTATGGTGTGGTTTCCTCATTCATCATCCGAACAAGTCCAACAACCCTCGATTCCGAGCCCCACAACAATTGATATGTTAACAAAAGTGGATGGATCAAAACTTGTATTGAATTAAGTTTCTCCCTTCGGCCTACATATATGGAAAATCATTATATTCGTTGGTTCCTACTTACTAGCATGTACAAGTTTTTAGAATAGGAAAAAGTTTAATTTTCGCCCTCTTCGGTCTAGGCAAACTGAGTCATGCTGCGTTGGTTTTATATCTCAGACTGATGCTGAAGCGTGGGCTCACGTGACAGAAGAGGAGGGCATGTAAGTTGGGCCAAAACAACTTTGGTGATGCATATTTTTGAGGTTTCTTTCCTATGGTGTGGTTTCCTCATTCATCATACCAACATGTCCAACAACCCTTGATTCCGAGTCCCACAACAATTGATATGTTAACAACAGTGGACGGATCAAAACCTGTATTGAATTAAGTTTCTCCCATCGGCCTACATATATGGAAAAGCGTTATATTCGTTGGTTCTTACTTACTAGCGTGTACAAGTTTTTGGATTAGGAAAAAGTTTAATTTTCGCCCTCTTCACTCTGGGCAAACAGAGTCATGCTGCGCTGGTTTTGTATCTTGGCCTGATGCCGAAGCATGGGCTCAACTGGCAGAAGAGGAGCGCATGTAAGTTGGGCCAAAACAACTTTGGTGATGCATGTTTTTGAGGTTTCGTTCCTATGGTGTCGTTTCCTCATTCATCATACCAACAAGTCCAACATCCCTCGTTTCCGAGTCCCACAACAATTGATATGTTAACAACAATGGATGGATCAAAACTGGTATTGAATTAAGTTTCTCCCATTGGCCTACATATATGGAAAAGCATTGTATTCAATGGTTCTTACTTACTAGCGTGTACAAGTTTTCGGATTAGGAAAAACTTTAATTTTCGCCCTCTTCAGTCTAGGCAAACTGAGTCATGCTGCGCTGGTTTTGTATCTTGGCCTGATGCCGAAGTGTGGGCTCAAGTGGCAGAAGAGGAGGGCATGTAAGTTGGGCCAAAACGACTTTGGTGATGCATATTTTTGAGGTTTCGTTCCTATGGTGTGGTTTCCTCATTCATCATACCAACAACTCCAACAACCCTCGATTCCGAGTCCCACAACAATTGATATGTTAACAACAGTTGATGGATCGAAACTGGTATTGAATTAAGTTTCTCCCATTGGCCTACATACATGGAGAAGCATTATATTCAATGGTTCTTACTTACTAGCGTGTACAAGTTTTCGGATTAGGAAAGAGTTTAATTTTCGCCCTCTTCAGTCTAGGCAAACTGAGTCATGCTGCGCAGGTTTTGTATCTTGGCCTGATGCCGAAGCGTGGGCTCAACTGGCAGAAGAGGAGGGCATGTAAGTGGGGTCAAAACGACTTTGGTGATGCATATTTTTGAGGTTTTGTTCCTATGGTGTGGTTTCCTCATTCATCATATCAACAACTCCAACAACCCTCGATTTCGAGTCCCACAACAATTGATATGTTAACAACAGTGGATGGATCAAAACCTGTATTGAATTAGGTTTCTACCTTCGGCCTACATATATGGAAAATCATTATATTCATTGGTTCCTACTTACTAGCGTGTACAAGTTTTCGGATTAGGAAAAAGTTTAATTTTCGCCCTCTTCAGTCTAGGCAAACTGAGTCATGCTGCGTTGGTTTTGTATCTCGGACTGATGACGAAGCGTGGGCTCATGTGGCAGAAGAGGAGGGCATGTAAGTTGGGCCAAAACAACTTTGGTGATGCATATTTTTGAGGTTTCTTTCCTATGGTGTGGTTTCCTCATTCATCATACCAACATGTCCAACAACCCTCGATTTCGAGTCCCACAACAATTGATATGTTAACAACAGTGGACGGATCAAAACCTGTATTGAATTAAGTTTTGCCCATCGGCCTACATATATGGAAAAGCATTATATTCGTTGGTTCTTACTTACTAGCGTGTACAAGTTTTTGGATTACGAAAAAGTTTAATTTTCGCCCTCTTCTGTCTAGGCAAACTGAGTCATGCTGTGCTGGTTTTGTATCTCGTCCTGATGCCGAACCTTGGGCTCAAGTGGCAGAAGATTAGGGCATGTAAGTCGGGCCATAACAACTTTGGTGATGCATATTTTTGAGGTTTTTCTCCTATGGTGTGGTTCCCTCATTCAGCATACCAACAAGTCCAACAACCCTCGATTCCGAGTCCCACAACAATTGATATGTTAACAACAGTGGATGGAACAAAACCTGTATTGAATTAAGTATCTCTCGTCGGCCTACATATATGGAAAAGCATTATATTCATTGGTTCCTACTTACTAGCGTGTACAAGTTTTTGGATTAGGAAAAAGTTTAATTTGCGCCCTCTTCGGTCTAGGCAAACTGAGTCATGCTGCGCTGGTTTTGTATCTTGGCCTGATGCCGAAGCATGGGCTCAACTAGCAGAAGAGGAGCGCATGTAAGTTGGGCCAAAACAACTTTGGTGATGCATGTTTTTGAGGTTTCGTTCCTATGGTGTGGTTTCCTCATTCATCATACCAACAAGTCCAACATCCCTCGTTTCCGAGTCCCACAACAATTGATATGTTAACAACAATGGATAGATCAAAACTGGTATTGAATTAAGTTTCTCCCATCGGCCTACATATATGGAAAAGCATTATATTCATTAGTTCTTACTTACTAGCGTGTACAAGTTTTCGGATTAGGAAAAAGTATAATTTTTGCCCTCTTTAGTCTGGGCAAACTGAGTCTTGCTGCGCTGGTTTTGTATCTCGTCCTGATACCGAAGCATGGGCTCAAGTGGCAGAAGATGAGGGCATGTAAGTTGGGCCAAAACAACTTTGGTGATGCATATTTTTGAGGTTTCTTTCCTATGGTGCGGTTTCCTCATTCATCATTCCAACATGTCCAACAATCCTCGATTCTGAGTCCCACAACAATTGATATGTTAACAACAGTGGATGGATCAAAACCTGTATTGAATTAAGTTTCTCCCATCGGCCAACATATATGGAAAATCATTATATTCATTGGTTCCTACTTACTAGCGTGTACAAGTTTTCGGATTAGGAAAAAGTTTAATTTTCACCCTCTTCAGCCTAGGCAAACTGAGAAATGCTGCGCTGGTTTTGTATCTTGGCCTGATGCCAAAGCGTGGGCTCAACTGGCAGAAGAGGAGCGCATGTAAGTTGGGCCAAAGCAACTTTGGTGATGCATGTTTTTGAGGTTTCGTTCTTATGGTATGGCTTCCTCATTCATCATACCAACAAGTCCAACAACCATCGATTCCGAGTCCCATAACAATTGATATGTTAACAACAGTGGACGGATCAAAACCTGTATTGAATTAAGTTTCTCCCACCGGCCTACATATCTGGAAAAGCGTTATATTCGTTGGTTCTTACTTACTAACGTGTACAAGTTTTTGGATTAGGAAAAAGTTTAATTTTCGCCCTCTTCAGTCTAGGCAAACTGAGTCATGCTGCGCTGGTTTTGTATCTTGGCCTGATGCCGAAGCGTGGGCTCAACTGGCAGAAGAGGAGCGCATGTAAGTTGGGCCAAAGGAACTTTGGTGATGCATGATTTTGAGGTTTCGTTCTTATGGTGTGGCTTCCTCATTCATCATACCAACAAGTCCAACAACCCTCGTTTCCGAGTCCCACAACAATTGATATGTTAACAACAGTGGATGGGTCAAATCTGGGTTTGAATTGAGTTTCTCCCATCGGCCTATATATAGGGAAAAGCATTATATTCATTGGTTCTTACATACAAGCGTGTACAAGTTTTCGGATTAGGAAAGAGTTTAATTTTCGCCCTCTTTAGTCTAGGCAAACTGAGTCATGCTGCGCTGGTTTTGTATCTCGTCCTGATGCCGAAGCGTGGGCTCAAGTGGCAGAAGATGAGGGCATGTCAGTCGGGCCAAAACAACTTTGGTGATGCATATTTCTGAGGTTTCTTTCCTATGGTGCGGTTTCCTCATTCATCATACCAACAAGTCCAACAACCCTCAATTCTGAGTCCCACAACAATTGATATGTTAACAACAGTGGATTGATCAAAACCTGTATTGAATTAAGTTTCTCCCTTCGGCCTACATATATGGAAAATCATTATATTCGTTGGTTCCTACTTACTAGAGTGTACAAGTTTTTAGATTGAAAAAGTTTAATTTTCGCCCACTTCAGTCTAGGCAAACTGAGTCATGCTGCATTGGTTTTATATCTCGGACTGATGCCGAAGCGTGGGCTCACGTGACAGAAGAGGAGGGCATGTAAGTTGGGCCAAAACAACTTTGGTGATGCATATTTTTGAGGTTTCTTTCCTATGGTGTGGTTTCCTCATTCATCAAACCAACATGTCCAACAACCCTTGATTCCGAGTCCCACAACAATTGATATGTTAACAACAGTGGACGGATCAAAACCTGTATTGAATTAAGTTTCTCCCATCGGCCTACACATATGGAAAAGCGTTATATTCGTTGGTTCGTACTTACTAGCGTGTACAAGTTTTTGGATTAGGAAAAAGTTTAATTTTCGCCCTCTTCACTCTAGGCAAACTGAGTCATGCTGCGCTGGTTTTGTATCTTGGCCTGATGCCGAAGCATGGGCTCAACTGGCAGAAGAGGAGCGCATGTAAGTTGGGCCAAAACAACTTTGGTGATGCATGTTTTCGAGGTTTCATTCCTATGTTGTGGTTTCCTCATTCATCATACCAACAAGTCCAACATCCCTCGTTTCCGAGTCCCACAACAATTGATATGTTAACAATAGTGGATGGGTCAAAACTGGTTTTGAATTGAGTTTCTCCCATCGGCCTACTTATATGGAAAAGCATTATATTCTTTGGTTCTTACTTACTAGCGTGTACTAGTTTTCGGATTAGAGAAAAGATTAATTTTCGCCCTCTTCAGTCTAGGCAAACCGAGTCATGCTGTGCTGGTTTTGTATCTTGTCCCGATGCCAAAGTGTGGGCTCAAGTGGCAGAAGATCAGGGCATGCAAGTCGGGCCAAAACAACTTTGGTGATTCATATTTTTGAGGTTTCGTTCCTATGGTGTGGTTTCCTCATTCATCATACCAACAAGTGCAACAACCCTCGATTCCGAGTCCCACAACAATTGATATGTTAACAACAATGGATGGATCAAAACTGGTATTGAATTAAGTTTCTCCCATTGGACTACATATATGGAAAAGCATTGTATTCAATGGTTCTTACTTACTAGCGTGTACAAGTTTTCGGATTAGGAAAAACTTTAATTTTCGCCCTCTTCAGTCTAGGCAAACTGAGTCATGCTACGCAGGTTATGTATCTTGGCCTGATGCCGAAACGTGGGCTCAAGTGGCAGAAGAGGAGGGCATGTAAGTTGGGCCAAAACGACTTTGGTGATGCATATTTTTGAGGTTTCGTTCCTATGGTGTGGTTTCCTCATTCATCATACCAACAACTCCAACAACCCTCGATTCCGAGTCCCACAACAATTGATATGTTAACAACAGTGGATGGATCAAAACTGGTATTGAATTAAGTTTCTCCCATTGGCCTACATATATGGAAAAGCATTATATTCAATGGTTCTTACTTACTAGCGTGTACAAGTTTTCGGATTAGGAAAGAGTTTAATTTTCGCCCTCTTCAGTCTAGGCAAACTGAGTCATGCTGCGCTGGTTTTGTATCTTGGCCTGATGCCGAAGCGTGGGCTCAAGTGGCAGAAGAGGAGGGCATGTAAGTGGGGCCCAAACGACTTTGGTGATGCATATTTTTGAGGTTTCGTTCCTATGGTGTGGTTTCCTCATTCATCATACCAACAACTCCAACAACCCACGATTCCGAGTCCCACAACAATTGATATGTTAACAACAGTGGATGGATCAAAACCTGTATTGAATTAAGTTTCTACCTTCGGCCTACATATATGGAAAATCATTATATTCATTGGTTCCTACTTACTAGCGTGTACAAGTTTTTGGATTAGGAAAAAGTTTAATTTTTGCCCTCTTCCGTCTAGGCAAACTGAGTCATGCTGCGTTGGTTTTGTATCTCGGATTGATGCCGAAGCGTGGGCTCACGTGGCAGAAGAGGAGGGCATGTAAGTTGGGCCAAAACAACTTTGGTGATGCATATTTTTGAGGTTTCTTTCCTATGGTGTGGTTTCCTCATTCATCATACCAACATGTCCAACAACCCTCGATTCCGAGTCCCACAACAATTGATATGTTAACAACAGTGGACGGATCAAAACCTGTATTGAATTAAGTTTTGCCCATCGGCCTGCATATATGGAAAAGCATTATATTCGTTGGTTCTTACATACTAGCGTGTACAAGTTTTTGGATTACGAAAAAGTTTAATTTTCGCCCTCTTCAGTCTAGGCAAACTGAGTCATGCTGCACTGGTTTTGTATCTCGTCCTGATGCCGAACCTTGGGCTCAAGTGGCAGAAGATGAGGGCATGTAAGTCGGGCCATAACAACTTTGGTGATGCATATTTTTGAGGTTTCTCTCCTATGGTGTGGTTCCCTCATTCAGCATACCAACAAGTCCAACAACCCTCGATTCCGAGTCCCACAACAATTGATATGTTAACAACAGTGGATGGAACAAAACCTGTATTGAATTAAGTTTCTCCCGTCGGCCTACATATATGGAAAAGCATTATATTCATTGGTTCCTACTTACTAGCATGTACAAGTTTTTGGATTAGGAAAAAGTTTAATTTTCGCCCTCTTCGGTCTAGGCAAACTGAGTCATGCTGCGCTGGTTTTGTATCTTGGCCTGATGCCGAAGCGTGGGCTCAAGTGACAGAAGAGGAGGGCATGTAAGTTGGGCCAAAACAACTTTGGTGATGCATATTTTTGAGGTTTCGTTCCTATGGTGTGGTTTCCTCATTCATCAAACCAACAAGTCCAACAACCCTCGATTCCGAGTCCCACAACAATTGATATGTTAACAACAATGGATGGATCAAAACTGGTATTGAATTAAGTTTCTCCCATCGGCCTACATATATGGAAAAGCATTGTATTCATTGGTTCTTCCTTACTAGCGTGTACAAGTTTTCGGATTAGGAAAAAGTTTAATTTTCGCCCTCTTTAGTCTGGGCAAACTGAGTCATGCTGCGCTGGTTTTGTATCTCATCCTAATACCGAATCATGCTGCGCTGGTTTTGTATCTCGTCCTGTTACCGAAGCATGGGCTCAAGTGGCAGAAGATGAGGGCATGTAAGTTGGGCCAAAACAACTTTGGTGATTCATATTTTTGAGGTTTCTTTCCTATGGTGCGGTTTCCTCATTCATCATTCCAACATGTCCAACAATCCTCGATTCTGAGTCCCACAACAATTGATATGTTAACAACAGTGGATGGATCAAAACTTTTATTGAATTAAGTTTCTCCCATCGGCCCACATATATGGAAAAGCATTATATTCATTGGTTCCTACTTACTAGCGTGTACATGTTTTCGGATTAGGAAAAAGTTTAATTTTTGCCCTCTTCAGTCTAGGCAAACTGAGTCATGCTGCGCTGGTTTTGCATCTTGTCCTGATGCCGAAGCGTGGGCTCAAGTGGCAGAAGAGAAGGGCATGTAAGTTGGTCCAAAACAACTTTGGTGATGCATACTTTTGAGGTTTCGTTCCTATGGTGTGGTTTCCACATTCATCATACCAACATGTCCAACAACCCTCGATTCCGAGTCCCACGACAATTGATATGTTAACAATAGTGGATGGATCAAAACTGGTATTGAATTAAGTTTCTCCCATCGGCCTACATATATGGAGAAGCATTATATTCATTGGTTCTTACTTACTAGCGTGTACAAGTTTTTGGATTAGGAAAAAGTTTAATTTTCGCCCTCTTCAGTCTAGGCAAACTGTGTCATGCTGCGCTGGTTTTGTATGTCGTCCTGATGCCGAAGCGTGGGCTCAAGTGGCAGAAGATGAGGGCATGTAAGTCGGGCCAAAACAACTTTGGTGATGCATGTTTTTGAGGTTTCTTTCCTATGGTGTGGTTTCCACATTCATCATACCAACATGTCCAACAACCCTCAATTCCAAGTCCCACAACAATTGATATGTTAACAACAGTGGACAGATCAAAACCTGTATTGAATTAAGTTTCTCCCATCGGCCTACATATATGGAAAAGCATTATATTCATTGGTTCCTACCTACTAGCGTGTACAAGTTTTTGGATTAGGAAAAAGTTTTATTTTCGCCCTCTTCAGTCTAGGCAAACTGAGTCATGCTGCATTGGTTTTGTATCTCGGACTGATGCCGAAGCGTGGGCTCACGTGGCAGAAGAGGAGGGCATATAAGTTGGGCCAAAACAACTTTAGTGATGCATATTTTTGAGGTTTCGTTCCTATGGTGTGGTATTCTCATTCATCTTCCCAACAAGTCCAACAACATTCAATTCCGAGTCGCACAACATTTGATATGTTAACAACAGCGGATGGATCAAAACCTGTATTGAATTAAGTTTCTCCCATAGGCCTACATATATGGAAAAGCATTATATTCATTAGTTCTTACTTACTAGCGTGTACAAGTTTTTGGATTTGGAAAAAGTTTAATTTTCGCCCTCTTTAGTCTAGGCAAACTGAGTCATGCTGCGCTGGTGTCAGACCCGGTTTTATAAACAAAACCAGATGACACTATATGTGTGCCCAGGATCTATTTCCCACACATACATCCAACTTCATTAGTGAATATCAATAGAGAGTGCATTATATAAGCGTATAAAACTTACATTTGACACAAAGGTCAATATATCAGAGTGTAGCGGAACTTCTATCTCGTAGCGGAACTCCATCTTCACAGGAAAGTTGACTGGGGGCACGTACGCCTAAACACATTGTAAACTTCTGGATCCACTCCGTCTTCATATCATCATCAACTTGTATAGAGAAGAACTATAGGTTTGGGATAGCAAGGGTGAGTACATGGCGCACTCAGCAAGTATTCCGTTTAGGATAAAAGTAGACTAGCTTTATAGTGGACAGGCACAGCGGTTGCTTTTAGTTGGTCAAGTTTTATTACTAGCAATGATTAGCATAACCCATCCCATAACTGAAATATTATAAGTAAATAAAATAATTGAGTATCAACCATTGTCGTAACTGCAACCATTACCATCATCACCACTGTCATCATCACTGTCATCACCATTATCATCCTGAGCCATTTTCTTTGAAAACTCTAATCTGTGAGGGTCCAGGCCGCTCATAACCGTGAGCACGGCTGATATATCAGTTTTAAACACTCTCGAGAGGTTGTACATCTTTACCCACAAGCCATGATTCCCATATGCCAAGAGGTGGCCAAACCTCATATATTCACTATCCTTTGATGAATCGGCAGGGTTTCATTACGAGACTTTTACAAAGAATTCCTAGAGTCGTGGCATGCCCGTTACAGGTTACTCCAGTTAACTAAAGATATGGGAGTTCCGTTCCAAAGGGTGATTAACCACGATGGCAAAGGGCAAAGTCCCATATCCCCCAGACCCTCACACGCCATGTTTCAGGGAAGCAGGCCAAAACTCCAGTTCATCTAATTAATCAGTCGAGGATGTCCCATTCCATCTCTTGTGGTTGCATTGTTTTCCTGGGTGGTCACTCGGCGAACCGATCCTTAGGGCGAAGTACTTGAGCAAACCAACAAAACATGCTCAAGTCCCCATGTTGCAAAGTAACCAAGCTTTTATCATTATTGCATCATTATTTAATCAAAATTAGCAACATGAGTAATAATAAGTTGAGCGGTAGCAATTAATTTACAACATTACAGCCCTCCCAGGTTTATAGACATGTAAAGGAATATCAAGCTAGTCATCCTTAATAGGAACATGCAAATTTAGGCTCTAGATCATATGATTAAAGTAAATAGGACATAGGTCAGAGAATACTTGCCTTTATTCCCAAATATATAGCTGCTCAAAGAACCAACTGTAGAACTTAGAGAACTTGTTCTTCACAAACCACGACCACTATAACTCTTGTGTTGATCTTGAAACATCATGTGCAACACTCATTCTTTACGCGAGAACACATACAACATACAAAGCAAAGAAACATATATGCATAAGAAACAATACACCATTCAGAAGAAAAGTTTTATAAAACATGTTAAAAGAGAAGGCTCGTTGCTATGGTCACATTAACGAAAGAGACACTGAAAATAAGGCTAGGGTAGAGAAAAGACAACTAACGGAAGATTTGCATTGTTTGTCAACAGAGAAGACTATAAGCTACATTTTATTTTTAGTTTACAAAATAAGGTAGATGGATATTTTGGGAAATAACCAAGTTAACATTAATTCATATTGTAATGAAAACCGTGGTTGAAACTAGTCATACTTAATTATTTAATAAATATCTCATATAAATTATGTTCATAAAATAATTAAGTTTAGAAAAACAAGTACGTCATCACCTATTCGGCTTTTAACACATAACGTGTTTTGATCTAAACAGGTCATAACTAAAACACAAAATAATTAATCAAGTTAACATACATTTTAATAAAACCATTAAAAACCGAGGTTTAAACCTAAATGTCTTTTAGTTCGAAAGCATCATAGAATAATTTATCCAAATTAACAAGAGTTTAAGAAAAACCAAGATTAAACCTTACGTTGTCTTTATTTGGAAAAGTAATGGAAGTAACATTAATCCAATTAATGTTTATGTTTAACATTAGAAACACATAATATGGTTAACATGAACACAAAAGCGTAGTATTCATTATTACGAATCTAACGCAACTTGAATGGACCAAAACGTATCTAAAACGCAAAAGATATGAATAAATCAAGATGAAAGGGCTATTTTGAAGTATATTTGAAAACTCCAGGGCTAAACCGTGAAAACTTGGACCTAGACGTAACGGATTTGGATTGTGGGCTAATTTATGGAAACATTAAGGGCTCTTTAGCAACATTGCCACGCTGACTGGTTTGACCGAATTCGCGGGCACTTCCGGGCCGTTGGATCTAGATCGGATGGCCTGGAATAGATGTGGAGGGGGAGACGACTGCGGCGATGGGTTTGGCCGTCGCGGCGGCGGAGGATCGCCGGTGATCCACGAACTTGTGGCTCCGGCGGCCTTATGCTGGCGGGAGGAGGCGCGGGAGCAACGGCGCGGTATGATGAAGCGGGCGAGGAGGTCTGCGCGGCGGCGCATGGGCCGAGGGCGGACGATGATGGGGCGGGGCGGCAGCACAACTCCGGCGAGCAATCGCCGGAGCTTCAGTGATCTGCTCTGGTGGACTGCTGCGGCTGCCAATGCAATGCGAGAAAGAGACCTGGGATGCTGCTGCTGTTCTGGGTCAAGGCCAAAACGAGGGGAAGAGCTGCTATGCTAGCTTGCTACTGCTGCCGATGCAAAGCTGGAGAGAGAGCAGGGGCTGCTTCCCAGCTTAGGCCATGCCTACAAAGAGGAAAGAGCAGGCCATTGCACTACTCGCTCTTAGGCCGAAAGGGAAAAGAAAGAAAGGAGGGGGAGAAATAGACTTTGCTTGAATATTTAGAGGAGAGGAAATTTACCGGCAATAGAGACACCCATCGGAGTCGGAGAAAAGCTATAGACTATCTTAGGGCTCCCAAGCTTCCGGGCCTCCATAGAGTAGTCTATATTTTTATGTGCCGTTTAGAGGAGGGGTTGGGTTTATTATATAGGGAGAAGAGCCGGTAGATGCGCGTCAACTAGCAAGGTGGTACTAATTGATTTACATCTCCTAACTTCACTAATGGGCTTAGTGAGTTTAAAGCCCATTAGAGAACCCATAAATGGGACTTCGGGGTTTATTAAAATTCCAGCATATTTAAATGGAGAAAGCCCAAGTAAATTCGGAATTATTTATTTTCGGAATTAAAATAAATCTAGATAATTCTACGATCAATACTTGAAGTTCGAAAAATATCCCGACGGTCTAAAAAATTCTAGAAAAAAATCCCAGAAATAGTTTTGGACCTAATGAACCCAAATAAAATATTTGGAGCTCATGGAAAGGTTCTTGAGAGCTTCCAATAAATGGATTGTGCTCTACGGAAAACAGAAAAAGCTTCTAGGAAAATCTAGAAAGTTTCCAGAAAAGGTTACTTGTAGTTTAAACTCATTTAGAAAATCTTTATCACTCAAAAACATCATGTGAACCAGCATGAATGCAACACATATATTATTATAACATAGATTATATTTGGTCTCTTTACAAAATAATTATTTCCTACACTAAATATCTATGCAAATATATAACTGCTTGACAAAATTTTAAATATTCAAGAAATTCACTGTATTAATTCAAGCCAAAAGTGTCACATTCCAAATTGGAAAATTTGGGGTGTGACAGCTGGTTTTGTATCTCGGCCTAATGCCGAAGCATGGGCTCAAGTGGCAGAAGAGGAGGGCATGTAAGTTGGGCCAAAACAACTTTGGTGGTGCATATTTTTGAGGTTTCGTTCCCATGGTGTGGTTTCCTCATTCATCATAGCAACAAGTCCAACAACCCTCGATTTTGAGTCCCACAACAATTGATATGTTAACAACAGTGGATGGATCAAAATTGGTACTGAATTAAGTTTCTCCCATCGACCTACATATATGGAGAAGCATTATATTCATTGGTTCTTACTTACTAGCGTGTACAAGTTTTTGGATTAGGAAAAGTTTAATTTTCGCCCTCTTCAGTCTAGGCAAACTGTGTCATGCTGCGCTGGTTTTGTATCTCGTCCTGATGCCGAAGCGTGGGCTCAAGTGGCAGAAGATGAGGGCATGTAAGTCGGGCCAAAACAACTTTGGTGATGCATATTTATGAGGTTTCTTTCCTATGGTGTGGTTTCCACATTCATCATACCAACATGTCCAACAACCCTCGATTCCGAGTCCCACGACAATTGATATGTTAACAACAGTGGACAGATCAAAACCTGTATTGAATTAAGTTTCTCCCATCGGCCTATATATATGGAAAAGCATTATATTCATTGGTTCCTACCTACTAGCGTGTACAAGTTTTCGGATTAGGAAAAAGTTTAATTTTCGCCCTCTTCAGTCTAGGCAAACTGAGTCATGCCGCATTGGTTTTGTATCTCGGACTGATGCCGAAGCGTGGGCTCACGTGGCAGAAGAGGAGGGCATGTAAGTTGGGCAAAACAACTTTGGTGATGCATATTTTTGAGATTTCGTTCCTATGGTGCGGTATTCTCATTCATCTTCCCAACAAGTCCAACAACCCTCAATTCCGAGTCCCACAACATTTGATATGTTAACAACAGCGGATGGATCAAAACCTGTATTGAATTAAGTTTCTCCCATCGGCCTACATATATGGAAAAACATTATATTCCTTGGTTCCTACTTGCTAGCGTGTACCAATTTTTGGATTAGGAAAAAGTTTAATTTTCGCCCTCTTATCTCTAGGCCAACGGAGTCATGCTGCATTGGTTTCTTATCTCGGACTGATGCCGAAGCGTGGCCTCAAGTGACAGAAGAGGAGGGCATGTAAATTGGGCCAAAACAACTTTGGTGATGCATATTTTTGAGGTTTCGTTCCTATGGTGTGGTTTCCTCATTCATATTCCCAACAAGTCCAACAACTCATTCCGAGTCCCACTACAAATGATATGTTAAAAACAGTGGATCGAACAAAACCTGTATTGAATTTAGTTTCTCTCGTCGGCCTACATACATGGGAAAGCATTATATTCATTGGTTCTTACTTACTAGCGTGTACAAGTTTTCGGATTAGGAAAAAGTTTAATTTTCGCCCTCTTCAGTCTAGGCAAACTTAGTCATGCTGCACTTGTTTTGTATCTTGGCCTGATGCCGAAGCGTGGGCTCAAGTGGCAGAAGAGGAGGGCATGTAAGTTGGGCCAAAACAACTTTGGTGATGCATATTCTTGAGGTTTCGTTCCTATGGTGTGCTTTCCTCATTCATCATACCAACAAGTCCAACAACCCTCGATTCCGAGTCCCACAACAATTGATATGTTAACAATAGTGGATGGATCAAAACTGGTATTTAATTAAGTTTCTTCCATCGGCGTACATATATGGAAAAGCATTATATTCATTTGTTCTTACTTACCAGCGTGTACAAGTTTTCGGATAAGGAAAAAGTTTAATTTTTGCCCTCTTCAGTATAGGCAAACTGAGTCATGCTGCGTTGCTTTTGTATCTCGTCCTAATGCCGAAGCGTGGGCTCACATGGCAGATGAGGAGGGCATGTAAGTTGGGCCAAAACAACTTTGGTGATGCATATTTTTGTGGTTTCGTTCCTATGGTGTGGTTTCCTCATTCATCATAGCAACAGGTCCAACAACCCTCGATTCTGAGTCCCACAACAATTGATATGTTAACAATAGTGCATGGATCAAAACTGGTATTGAATTAAGTTTCTCCCATCAGCCTACATATATGGAAAAGCATTATATTCATTGGTTCTTATTTAATAGCGTGTACAAGTTTTCGGAATAAAAAAAAGTTTAATTTTTGCGTTCTTCAGTCTAGGCGAACTGAGTCATGCTGCGCTGGTTTTGTATCTCGGCCTGATGCTGAAGCATGGGCTCACATGGCAGAAGAGGAGGGCATGTAAGTTGGGCCAAAACAACTTTGGCGATCCATATTTTTGAGGTTTCGTTCCTATGGTGCGGTATTCTCATTCATCTTCCCAACAAGTCCAACAACCCTCGATTCCGAGGCCCACAACAATTGATATGTTAACAACAGCGGATGGATCAAAACCTGTATTGAATTAAGTTTCTCCCATCGGCTTACATATATGGAAAAGCATTATATTCATTGGTTCCTACTTGCTAGCGTGTACCAGTTTTTGGATTAGGAAAAAGTTTAATTTTCGCCCTCTTATGTCTAGGCAAACGGAGTCATGCTGCACTGGTTTTGTATCTCGGACTGATGCCGAAGCATGGGCTCAAGTGGCAGAAGAGGAGGGCATGTAAATTGGGCCAAAACAACTTTGGTGATGCATATTTTTGAGGTTTCGTTCCTATGGTGTGGTTTCCTCATTCATATTCCCAACAAGTCCAACAACCCATTCCGAGAATTTAGTTTCTCTCGTCGGCCTACATACATGGAAAAGCATTATATTCATTGGTTCTTACGTACTAGCGTGTACAAGTTTTTGGATTAGGAAAAAGTTTAATTTTTGCCCTCTTCAGTCTAGGCAAACTGAGTCTTGCTGCACTAGTTTTATATCTTGGCCTGATGCCGAAGCGTGGGCTCAAGTGGCAGAAGAGGAGGGCATGTAAGTTGGGCCAAAACAACTTTGGTGATGCATATTTTTGAGGTTTCGTTCCTATGGTGCGGTTTCCTCATTCATCATACCAACAAGTCCAACAACTCTCGATTCCGAGTCCCACAACAATTGATATGTTAACAACAGTGGATGGATCAAAACTGGTATTTAATTAAGTTTCTTTCACCGGCCTACATATATGGAAAAGCATTATATTCATTGGTTCTTACTTACCAGCTTGTATAAGTTTTCGGATTAGGAAAAAGTTTAATTTTCGCCCTGTTCAGTCTAGGCAAACTGAGTCATGCTGCGCTGGTTTTATATCCCGTCCTGATGCAGAAGCGTGGGCTCAAGTGGCAGAAGATGATGGCATTTAAGTTGGGCCAAAACAACTTTGGTGATGCATATTTTTGAGATTTCTTTCTAATGGTGTGGTTTCCTCATTCATCATACCAACAAGTCCAACAACCCTCGATTCCGAGTCCCACAACAATTGATATGTTAACAACAGTGGATGGATCAACACCTGTATTGAATTAAGTTTCTCCCATCAGCCTACATGTATGGAAAAGCATTATATTCATTGGTTCCTACTTACTAGCGTGTACAAGTTTTCGGATAAGGAAAAAGTTTAATTTTTGCCCTCTTCAGTATAGGCAAACTGAGTCATGCTGCGTTGGTTTTGTATCCCAGACTGATGCCGAACCGTGGGCTCACATGGCAGATGAGGAGGGCATGTAAGTTGGGCCAAAACAACTTTGGTGATGCATATTTTTGTGGTTTCGTTCCTATGGTGTGGTTTCCTCATTCATCATACCAACAGGTCCAACAACCCTCGATTCTGAGTCCCACAACAATTGATATGTTAACAACAGTGCATGGATCAAAACTGGTATTGAATTAAGTTTCTCCCATCGGGCTATATATATGGAAAAGCATTATATTCATTGGTTCTTATTTACTAGCGTGTACAAGTTTTCGGAATAGAAAAAAGTTTAATTTTTGCCCTCTTCAGTCTAGGCGAACTGAGTCATGCTGCGCTGGTTTTGTATCTCGGCCTGATGTCGAAATGTGGGCTCAAGTGGCAGAAGAGGAGGGCATGTAAATTGGGCCAAAACAACTTTGGTGATGCATATTTTTGAGGTTTCGTTCCTATGGTGTGGTTTTCTCATTCATCTTCCCAACAAGTCCAACAACCCATTCCGAGTCCCACAACAAATGATATGTTAAAAACAGTGGATCGAACAAAACCTGTATTGAAATTAGTTTCTCTCGTCGGCCTACATACATGGAAAAGCATTATATTCATTGGTTCTTACGTACTAGCGTGTATAAGTTTTTGGATTAGGAAAAAGTTTAATTTTTGCCCTCTTCAGTCTAGGCAAACTGAGTCATGCTGCACTGGTTTTGTATCTTGGCCTGATGCCGAAGCGTGGGCTCAAGTGGCAGAAGAGGAGGGCATGTAAGTTGGGCCAAAACAACTTTGGTGATGCATATTTTTGAGGTTTCGTTCCTATGGTGCGGTTTCCTCATTCATCATACCAACAAGTCCAACAACTCTCGATTCCGAGTCCCACAACAATTGATATGTTAACAACAGTGGATGGATCAAAACTGGTATTTAATTAAGTTTCTTTCACCGGCCTACATATATGGAAAAGCATTATATTCATTGGTTCTTACTTACTAGCGTGTACAAGTTTTCGGATTAGGAAAAAGTTTAATTTTCGCCCTCTTCAGTCTAGGCAAACTGAGTCATGCTGCGCTGGTTTTATATCTCGTCCTGATGCAGAAGCGTGGGCTCAAGTGGCAGAAGATGAGGGCATGTAAGTTGGGCCAAAACAACTTTGGTGATGCATATTTTTGAGGTTTCGTTCCTATGGTGTAGTTTCCTCATTCATCTTCCCAACAAGTCCAACAACCCTCGATTCCGAGTCCCACAATAATTGATATGTTAACAACAGTGGATGGATCAAAACTGGTATTGAATTATGTTTTTCCCACTGACCTATATATATGGAAAAGCATTATATTCATTGGTTCTTATTTACTAGCGTGTACAAGTTTTCGGATTAGAAAAAAGTTTAATTTTCACCCTCTTCAGTCTAGGCGAACTGAGTCATGCTGCGCTGGTTTTGTATCTCGGCCTGATGTCGAAGCGTGGGCTCACGTGGCAGAAGAGAAGGGCATGTAAGTTGGGCCAAAACAACTTTGGCGATGCATATTTTTCACTTTTTTTACTATGGTGTGGTTTTCTCATTCATCTTCCTAACAAGTTCAACAACCCTCGATTCTGAGTCCCACAATAAATGATATGTTAACAACAGTGGATGGATCAAAACCTGTATTGAATTAAGTTTCTCCCATCGACCTACATATATAGAAAACCATTGTATTCATTGGTTCTAACTTACTAGCGTGTACAAGTTTTTGGATTAGGAAAAAATTTAATTTTCGCCCTCTTCAGTCTAGGCAAACTGAGTCATGCTGCGTTGGTTTTGTATCTCGGACTGATGCCGAAGCGTGGGCTCAAGTGGCAGAAGAGGAAGGCAGGTTAGTTGGGCCAAAACAACTTTGGTGATGCATATTTTTGAGCTTTCGTTCCTATGGTGTGGTTTCCTCATTCATCATACCAACAAGTCCAACAACCCTCGATTCCGAGTCCAACAATAACTGATATGTTAACAACGGTGGATGGATCAAAACTGGTATTGAATTAAGTTTCTCCCATCGGGCTATATATATGGAAAAGCATTATATTCATTGGTTCTTACTTACTAGCGTGTACAAGTTTTTGGATTAGGAAAAAGTTTAATTTTCGCCCTCTTCAGTCTAGGCAAACTGAGTCATGCTGCGTTGGTTTTGTATCTCGGACTGATACCGAAGCGTGGGCTCAAGTGGCAAAAGAGGAAGGCATGTTAGTTGGGCCAAAACAACTTTGGTGATGCATATTTTTGAGCTTTCGTTCCTATGGTGTGGTTTCCTCATTCAGCATACCAACAAGTCCAACAACCCTTGATTTGAGTCCCACAACAATCGATATGTTAACAACAATGGATGGATCAAAACTGGTATTGAATTAAGTTTCTCCCATCGGCCTATATATATGGAAAAGCATTATATTCATTGGTTCTTACTTACTAGCGCGTACAAGTTTTTGGATTAGGAAAAAGTTTAATTTTCGCCCTCTTCAGTCTAGGCAAACTGAATCATGCTGCGTTGGTTTTGTATCTCGGACTGATGCCGAAGCGTGGGCTCAAGTGGCAGAAGAGGAAGGCATGTTAGTTGGGCCAAAACAACTTTGGTGATGCATATTTTTGAGCTTTCGTTCCTATGGTGTGGTTTCCTCATTCACCATACCATCAAGTCCAAGAACCCTCGATTCCGAGTCCCACAACAATCGATATGTTAACAACAATGGATGGATCAAAACTGGTATTGAATTAAGTTTCTCCCATCGGCCTATATATATGGAAAAGCATTATATTCATTGGTTCTTACTTACTAGCGTGTACAAGTTTTTGGATTAGGAAAAAGTTTAATTTTCGCCCTCTTCAGTCTAGGCAAACTGAGTCATGCTGCGTTGGTTTTGTATCTCGGACTGATGCCGAAGCGTGGGCTCAAGTGGCAGAAGAGGAAGGCATGTTAGTTGGGCCAAAACAACTTTGGTGATGCATATTTTTGAGCTTTCGTTCCTATGGTGTGGTTTCCTCATTCACCATACCAACAAGTCCAACAACCCTCGATTCCGAGTCCCACAACAATCGATATGTTAACAACAATGGATGGATCAAAACTGGTATTGAATTAAGTTTCTCCCATCGGCCTATATATATGGAAAAGCATTATATTCATTGGTTCTTACTTACTAGCGTGTACAAGTTTTTGGATTAGGAAAAAGTTTAATTTTCGCCCTCTTCAGTCTAGGCAAACTGAGTCATGCTACTTTGGTTTTGTATCTCGGACTGATACCGAAGCGTGGGCTCAAGTGGCAAAAGAGGAAGGCATGTTAGTTGGGCCAAAACAACTTTGGTGATGCATATTTTTGAGCTTTCGTTCCTATGGTGTGGTTTCCTCATTCACCATACCAACAAGTCCAACAACCCTTGATTTCGAGTCCCACAACAATCGATATGTTAACAACAATGGATGGATCAAAACTGGTATTGAATTAAGTTTCTCCCATCGGCCTATATATATGGAAAAGCATTATATTCATTGGTTCTTACTTACTAGCGCGTACAAGTTTTTGGATTAGGAAAAAGTTTAATTTTCGCCCTCTTCAGTCTAGGCAAACTGAATCATGCTGCGTTGGTTTTGTATCTCGGACTGATGCCGAAGCGTGGGCTCAAGTGGCAGAAGAGGAAGGCATGTTAGTTGGGCCAAAACAACTTTGGTGATGCATATTTTTGAGCTTTCGTTCCTATGGTGTGGTTTCCTCATTCACCATACCATCAAGTCCAAGAACCCTCGATTCCGAGTCCCACAACAATCGATATGTTAACAACAATGGATGGATCAAAACTGGTATTGAACTAAGTTTCTCCCATCGGCCTATATATATGGAAAAGCATTATATTCATTGGTTCTTACTTACTAGCGTGTACAAGTTTTTGGATTAGGAAAAAGTTTAATTTTCGCCCTCTTCAGTCTAGGCAAACTGAGTCATGCTGCGTTGGTTTTGTATCTCGGACTGATGCCGAAGCGTGGGCTCAAGTGGCAGAAGAGGAAGGCATGTTAGTTGGGCCAAAACAACTTTGGTGATGCATATTTTTGAGCTTTCGTTCCTATGGTGTGGTTTCCTCATTCACCATACCAACAAGTCCAACAACCCTCGATTCCGAGTCCCACAACAATCGATATGTTAACAACAATGGATGGATCAAAACTGGTATTGAATTAAGTTTCTCCCATCGGCCTATATATATGGAAAAGCATTATATTCATTGGTTCCTACTTGCTAGCGTGTACCAGTTTTTGGATTAGGAAAAAGTTTAATTTTCGCCCTCTTATGTCTAGGCAAACGGAGTCATGCTGCACTGGTTTTGTATCTCAGACTGATGCCGAAGCATGGGCTCAAGTGGCAGAAGAGGAGGGCATGTAAATTGGGCCAAAACAACTTTGGTGATGCATATTTTTGAGGTTTCGTTCCTATGGTGTGGTTTCCTCATTCATATTCCTAACAAGTCCAACAACCCATTCCGAGAATTTAGTTTCTCTCGTCGGCCTACATACATGGAAAAGCATTATATTCATTGGTTCTTACGTACTAGCGTGTACAAGTTTTTGGATTAGGAAAAAGTTTAATTTTTGCCCTCTTCAGTCTAGGCAAACTGAGTCTTGCTGCACTAGTTTTATATCTTGGCCTGATGCCGAAGCGTGGGCTCAAGTGGCAGAAGAGGAGGGCATGTAAGTTGGGCCAAAACAACTTTGGTGATGCATATTTTTGAGGTTTCGTTCCTATGGTGCGGTTTCCTCATTCATCATACCAACAAGTCCAACAACTCTCGATTCCGAGTCCCACAACAATTGATATGTTAACAACAGTGGATGGATCAAAACTGGTATTTAATTAAGTTTCTTTCACCGGCCTACATATATGGAAAAGCATTATATTCATTGGTTCTTACTTACCAGCTTGTATAAGTTTTCGGATTAGGAAAAAGTTTAATTTTCGCCCTGTTCAGTCTAGGCAAACTGAGTCATGCTGCGCTGGTTTTATATCCCGTCCTGATGCAGAAGCGTGGGCTCAAGTGGCAGAAGATGATGGCATTTAAGTTGGGCCAAAACAACTTTGGTGATGCATATTTTTGAGATTTCTTTCTAATGGTGTGGTTTCCTCATTCATCATACCAACAAGTCCAACAACCCTCGATTCCGAGTCCCACAACAATTGATATGTTAACAACAGTGGATGGATCAACACCTGTATTGAATTAAGTTTCTCCCATCAGCCTACATGTATGGAAAAGCATTATATTCATTGGTTCCTACTTACTAGCGTGTACAAGTTTTCGGATAAGGAAAAAGTTTAATTTTTGCCCTCTTCAGTATAGGCAAACTGAGTCATACTGCGTTGGTTTTGTATCCCAGACTGATGCCGAACCGTGGGCTCACATGGCAGATGAGGAGGGCATGTAAGTTGGGCCAAAACAACTTTGGTGATGCATATTTTTGTGGTTTCGTTCCTATGGTGTGGTTTCCTCATTCATCATACCAACAGGTCCAACAACCCTCGATTCTGAGTCCCACAACAATTGATATGTTAACAACAGTGCATGGATCAAAACTGGTATTGAATTAAGTTTCTCCCATCGGGCTATATATATGGAAAAGCATTATATTCATTGGTTCTTATTTACTAGCGTGTACAAGTTTTCGGAATAGAAAAAAGTTTAATTTTTGCCCTCTTCAGTCTAGGCGAACTGAGTCATGCTGCGCTGGTTTTGTATCTCGGCCTGATGTCGAAGCGTGGGCTCACGTGGCAGAAGAGGAGGGCATGTAAGTTGGGCCAAAACAACTTTGACGATCCATATTTTTGAGGTTTCGTTCCTATGGTGCGGTATTCTCATTCAACTTCCCAACAAGTCCAACAACCCTCGATTCCGAGTCCCACAACAATTGATATGTTAACAACAGCGGATGGATCAAAACCTATATTGAATTAAGTTTCTCCCATCGGCCTACATATATGGAAAAGCATTATATTCATTGGTTCCTACTTGCCAGCGTGTACCAGTTTTTGGATTAGGAAAAAGTTTAATTTTCGCCCTCTTATGTCTAGGGAAACGGAGTCATGCTGCACTGGTTTTGTATCTCGGACTGATGCGGAAGCGTGGGCTCAAGTGGCAGAAGAGGAGGGCATGTAAATTGGGCCAAAACAACTTTGGTGATGCATATTTTTGAGGTTTCGTTCCTATGGTGTGGTTTTCTCATTCATCTTCCCAACAAGTCCAACAACCCATTCCGAGTCCCACAACAAATGATATGTTAAAAACAGTGGATCGAACAAAACCTGTATTGAAATTAGTTTCTCTCGTCGGCCTACATACATGGAAAAGCATTATATTCATTGGTTCTTACGTACTAGCGTGTATAAGTTTTTGGATTAGGAAAAAGTTTAATTTTTGCCCTCTTCAGTCTAGGCAAACTGAGTCATGCTGCACTGGTTTTGTATCTTGGCCTGATGCCGAAGCGTGGGCTCAAGTGGCAGAAGAGGAGGGCATGTAAGTTGGGCCAAAACAACTTTGGTGATGCATATTTTTGAGGTTTCGTTCCTATGGTGCGATTTCCTCATTCATCATACCAACAAGTCCAACAACTCTCGATTCCGAGTCCCACAACAATTGATATGTTAACAACAGTGGATGGATCAAAACTGGTATTTAATTAAGTTTCTTTCACCGGCCTACATATATGGAAAAGCATTATATTCATTGGTTCTTACTTACTAGCGTGTACAAGTTTTCGGATTAGGAAAAAGTTTAATTTTCGCCCTCTTCAGTCTAGGCAAACTGAGTCATGCTGCGCTGGTTTTATATCTCGTCCTGATGCAGAAGCGTGGGCTCAAGTGGCAGAAGATGAGGGCATGTAAGTTGGGCCAAAACAACTTTGGTGATGCATATTTTTGAGGTTTCGTTCCTATGGTGTAGTTTCCTCATTCATCTTCCCAACAAGTCCAACAACCCTCGATTCCGAGTCCCACAATAATTGATATGTTAACAACAGTGGATGGATCAAAACTGGTATTGAATTAAGTTTTTCCCACTGGCCTATATATATGGAAAAGCATTATATTCATTGGTTCTTATTTACTAGCGTGTACAAGTTTTCGGATTAGAAAAAAGTTTAATTTTCACCCTCTTCAGTCTAGGCGAACTGAGTCATGCTGCGCTGGTTTTGTATCTCGGCCTGATGTCGAAGCGTGGGCTCACGTGGCAGAAGAGGAGGGCATGTAAGTTGGGCCAAAACAACTTTGGCGATGCATATTTTTCACTTTTTTTACTATGGTGTGGTTTTCTCATTCATCTTCCTAACAAGTTCAACAACCCTCGATTCTGAGTCCCACAATAAATGATATGTTAACAACAGTGGATGGATCAAAACCTATATTGAATTAAGTTTCTCCCATCGGCCTACATATATGGAAAAGCATTATATTCATTGGTTCCTACTTGCCAGCGTGTACCAGTTTTTGGATTAGGAAAAAGTTTAATTTTCGCCCTCTTATGTCTAGGGAAACGGAGTCATGCTGCACTGGTTTTGTATCTCGGACTGATGCGGAAGCGTGGGCTCAAGTGGCAGAAGAGGAGGGCATGTAAATTGGGCCAAAACAACTTTGGTGATGCATATTTTTGAGGTTTCGTTCCTATGGTGTGGTTTTCTCATTCATCTTCCCAACAAGTCCAACAACCCATTCCGAGTCCCACAACAAATGATATGTTAAAAACAGTGGATCGAACAAAACCTGTATTGAAATTAGTTTCTCTCGTCGGCCTACATACATGGAAAAGCATTATATTCATTGGTTCTTACGTACTAGCGTGTATAAGTTTTTGGATTAGGAAAAAGTTTAATTTTTGCCCTCTTCAGTCTAGGCAAACTGAGTCATGCTGCACTGGTTTTGTATCTTGGCCTGATGCCGAAGCGTGGGCTCAAGTGGCAGAAGAGGAGGGCATGTAAGTTGGGCCAAAACAACTTTGGTGATGCATATTTTTGAGGTTTCGTTCCTATGGTGCGATTTCCTCATTCATCATACCAACAAGTCCAACAACTCTCGATTCCGAGTCCCACAACAATTGATATGTTAACAACAGTGGATGGATCAAAACTGGTATTTAATTAAGTTTCTTTCACCGGCCTACATATATGGAAAAGCATTATATTCATTGGTTCTTACTTACTAGCGTGTACAAGTTTTCGGATTAGGAAAAAGTTTAATTTTCGCCCTCTTCAGTCTAGGCAAACTGAGTCATGCTGCGCTGGTTTTATATCTCGTCCTGATGCAGAAGCGTGGGCTCAAGTGGCAGAAGATGAGGGCATGTAAGTTGGGCCAAAACAACTTTGGTGATGCATATTTTTGAGGTTTCGTTCCTATGGTGTAGTTTCCTCATTCATCTTCCCAACAAGTCCAACAACCCTCGATTCCGAGTCCCACAATAATTGATATGTTAACAACAGTGGATGGATCAAAACTGGTATTGAATTAAGTTTTTCCCACTGGCCTATATATATGGAAAAGCATTATATTCATTGGTTCTTATTTACTAGCGTGTACAAGTTTTCGGATTAGAAAAAAGTTTAATTTTCACCCTCTTCAGTCTAGGCGAACTGAGTCATGCTGCGCTGGTTTTGTATCTCGGCCTGATGTCGAAGCGTGGGCTCACGTGGCAGAAGAGGAGGGCATGTAAGTTGGGCCAAAACAACTTTGGCGATGCATATTTTTCACTTTTTTTACTATGGTGTGGTTTTCTCATTCATCTTCCTAACAAGTTCAACAACCCTCGATTCTGAGTCCCACAATAAATGATATGTTAACAACAGTGGATGGATCAAAACCTGTATTGAATTAAGTTTCTCCCATCGACCTACATATATAGAAAACCATTGTATTCATTGGTTCTAACTTACTAGCGTGTACAAGTTTTTGGATTAGGAAAAAATTTAATTTTCGCCCTCTTCAGTCTAGGCAAACTGAGTCATGCTGCGTTGGTTTTGTATCTCGGACTGATGCCGAAGCGTGGGCTCAAGTGGCAGAAGATGAAGGCAGGTTAGTTGGGCCAAAACAACTTTGGTGATGCATATTTTTGAGCTTTCGTTCCTATGGTGTGGTTTCCTCATTCATCATACCAACAAGTCCAACAACCCTCGATTCCGAGTCCAACAATAACTGATATGTTAACAACGGTGGATGGATCAAAACTGGTATTGAATTAAGTTTCTCCCATCGGGCTATATATATGGAAAAGCATTATATTCATTGGTTCTTACTTACTAGCGTGTACAAGTTTTTGGATTAGGAAAAAGTTTAATTTTCGCCCTCTTCAGTCTAGGCAAACTGAGTCATGCTGCGTTGGTTTTGTATCTCGGACTGATACCGAAGCGTGGGCTCAAGTGGCAAAAGAGGAAGGCATGTTAGTTGGGCCAAAACAACTTTGGTGATGCATATTTTTGAGCTTTCGTTCCTATGGTGTGGTTTCCTCATTCACCATACCATCAAGTCCAAGAACCCTCGATTCCGAGTCCCACAACAATCGATATGTTAACAACAATGGATGGATCAAAACTGGTATTGAATTAAGTTTCTCCCATCGGCCTATATATATGGAAAAGCATTATATTCATTGGTTCTTACTTACTAGCGTGTACAAGTTTTTGGATTAGGAAAAAGTTTAATTTTCGCCCTCTTCAGTCTAGGCAAACTGAGTCATGCTGCGTTGGTTTTGTATCTCGGACTGATACCGAAGCGTGGGCTCAAGTGGCAAAAGAGGAAGGCATGTTAGTTGGGCCAAAACAACTTTGGTGATGCATATTTTTGAGCTTTCGTTCCTATGGTGTGGTTTCCTCATTCACCATACCAACAAGTCCAACAACCCTTGATTTCGAGTCCCACAACAATCGATATGTTAACAACAATGGATGGATCAAAACTGGTATTGAATTAAGTTTCTCCCATCGGCCTATATATATGGAAAAGCATTATATTCATTGGTTCTTACTTACTAGCGCGTACAAGTTTTTGGATTAGGAAAAAGTTTAATTTTCGCCCTCTTCAGTCTAGGCAAACTGAGTCATGCTGCGTTGGTTTTGTATCTCGGACTGATGCCGAAGCGTGGGCTCAAGTGGCAGAAGAGGAAGGCATGTTAGTTGGGCCAAAACAACTTTGGTGATGCATATTTTTGAGCTTTCGTTCCTATGGTGTGGTTTCCTCATTCACCATACCAACAAGTCCAACAACCCTCGATTCCGAGTCCCACAACAATCGATATGTTAACAACAATGGATGGATCAAAACTGGTATTGAATTAAGTTTCTCCCATCGGCCTATATATATGGAAAAGCATTATATTCATTGGTTCTTACTTACTAGCGCGTACAAGTTTTTGGATTAGGAAAAAGTTTAATTTTCGCTCTCTTCAGTCTAGGCAAACTGAATCATGCTGCGTTGGTTTTGTATCTCGGACTGATGCCGAAGCGTGGGCTCAAGTGGCAGAAGAGGAAGGCATGTTAGTTGGGCCAAAACAACTTTGGTGATGCATATTTTTGAGGTTTCGTTCCTATGGTGTGGTTTCCTCATTCACCATACCATCAAGTCCAAGAACCCTCGATTTCGAGTCCCACAACAATCGATATGTTAACAACAATGGATGGATCAAAACTGGTATTGAATTAAGTTTCTCCCATCGGCCTATATATATGGAAAAGCATTATATTCATTGGTTCTTACTTACTAGCGCGTACAAGTTTTTGGATTAGGAAAAAGTTTAATTTTCGCTCTCTTCAGTCTAGGCAAACTGAATCATGCTGCGTTGGTTTTGTATCTCGGACTGATGCCGAAGCGTGGGCTCAAGTGGCAGAAGAGGAAGGCATGTTAGTTGGGCCAAAACAACTTTGGTGATGCATATTTTTGAGGTTTCGTTCCTATGGTGTGGTTTCCTCATTCACCATACCATCAAGTCCAAGAACCCTCGATTTCGAGTCCCACAACAATCGATATGTTAACAACAATGGATGGATCAAAACTGGTATTGAATTAAGTTTCTCCCATCGGCCTATATATATGGAAAAGCATTATATTCATTGGTTCTTACTTACTAGCGCGTACAAGTTTTTGGATTAGGAAAAAGTTTAATTTTCGCTCTCTTCAGTCTAGGCAAACTGAATCATGCTGCGTTGGTTTTGTATCTTGGACTGATGCCGAAGCGTGGGCTCAAGTGGCAGAAGAGGAAGGCATGTTAGTTGGGCCAAAACAACTTTGGTGATGCATATTTTTGAGGTTTCGTTCCTATGGTGTGGTTTCCTCATTCACCATACCATCAAGTCCAAGAACCCTCGATTTCGAGTCCCACAACAATCGATATGTTAACAACAATGGATGGATCAAAACTGGTATTGAATTAAGTTTCTCCCATCGGCCTATATATATGGAAAAGCATTATATTCATTGGTTCTTACGTACTAGCGCGTACAAGTTTTTGGATTAGGAAAAAGTTTAATTTTCTCCCTCTTCAGTCTAGGCAAACTGAATCATGCTGCGTTGGTTTTGTATCTCGGACTGATGCCGAAGCGTGGGCTCAAGTGGCAGAAGAGGAAGGCATGTTAGTTGGGCCAAAACAACTTTGGTGATGCATATTTTTGAGCTTTCGTTCCTATGGTGTGGTTTCCTCATTCACCATACCAACAAGTCCAACAACCCTTGATTTCGAGTCCCACAACAATCGATATGTTAACAACAATGGATGGATCAAAACTGGTATTGAATTAAGTTTCTCCCATCGGCCTATATATATGGAAAAGCATTATATTCATTGGTTCTTACTTACTAGCGCGTACAAGTTTTTGGATTAGGAAAAAGTTTAATTTTCGCCCTCTTCAGTCTAGGCAAACTGAATCATGCTGCGTTGGTTTTGTATCTCGGACTGATGCCGAAGCGTGGGCTCAAGTGGCAGAAGAGGAAGGCATGTTAGTTGGGCCAAAACAACTTTGGTGATGCATATTTTTGAGCTTTCGTTCCTATGGTGTGGTTTCCTCATTCACCATACCATCAAGTCCAAGAACCCTCGATTCCGAGTCCCACAACAATCGATATGTTAACAACAATGGATGGATCAAAACTGGTATTGAACTAAGTTTCTCCCATCGGCCTATATATATGGAAAAGCATTATATTCATTGGTTCTTACTTACTAGCGTGTACAAGTTTTTGGATTAGGAAAAAGTTTAATTTTTGCCCTCTTCAGTCTAGGCAAACTGAGTCATGCTGCGTTGGTTTTGTATCTCGGACTGATGCCGAAGCGTGGGCTCAAGTGGCAGAAGAGGAAGGCATGTTAGTTGGGCCAAAACAACTTTGGTGATGCATATTTTTGAGCTTTCGTTCCTATGGTGTGGTTTCCTCATTCACCATACCAACAAGTCCAACAACCCTCGATTCCGAGTCCCACAACAATCGATATGTTAACAACAATGGATGGATCAAAACTGGTATTGAATTAAGTTTCTCCCATCGGTCTATATATATGGAAAAGCATTATATTCATTGGTTCTTACTTACTAGCGCGTACAAGTTTTTGGATTAGGAAAAAGTTTAATTTTCGCTCTCTTCAGTCTAGGCAAACTGAATCATGCTGCGTTGGTTTTGTATCTCGGACTGATGCCGAAGCGTGGGCTCAAGTGGCAGAAGAGGAAGGCATGTTAGTTGGGCCAAAACAACTTTGGTGATGCATATTTTTGAGGTTTCGTTCCTATGGTGTGGTTTCCTCATTCACCATACCATCAAGTCCAAGAACCCTCGATTTCGAGTCCCACAACAATCGATATGTTAACAACAATGGATGGATCAAAACTGGTATTGAATTAAGTTTCTCCCATCGGCCTATATATATGGAAAAGCATTATATTCATTGGTTCTTACGTACTAGCGCGTACAAGTTTTTGGATTAGGAAAAAGTTTAATTTTCTCCCTCTTCAGTCTAGGCAAACTGAATCATGCTGCGTTGGTTTTGTATCTCGGACTGATGCCGAAGCGTGGGCTCAAGTGGCAGAAGAGGAAGGCATGTAAATTGGGGCAAAACAACTTTGGTGATGCATATTTTTGAGCTTTCGTTCCTATGGTGTGGTTTTCTCATGCATCTTTCTAACAAGTCCAACAACCCTCGATTCTGAGTCCCACAACAATTGATATGTTGACAACAGTGGATGGATCAAAACCTGTATTGAATTAAGTTTCTCCCATCGGGATACATATGTGGAAAAGCATTATATTCATTGGTTCCTACTTTCTTGCGTGTAGAAGTTTTCGGATTAGGAAAAAGTTTAATTTTAGCCCTCTTCTGTCTAGGGAAACTGAGTCATGCTGCACTAGTTTTGTATCTCGGACAGATTCCGAAGCATCGGCTCAAGTGGCAGAAGAGGAGGGCATGTAAATTGGGGCAAAACAACTTTGGTGATGAATATTTTTAGGGTTTCGTTCCAATGGTGTGGTTTCCTCAATCATCATACCAACAAGTCCAACAACGCTCGATTCCGAGTCCCACAACAATTGATATGTTAACAACAGTGGACGGATCAAAACTGGTATTGAATTAAGTTTCTCCCATCGGGCTATATATATGGAAATGCATTATATTCATTGGTTCTTAATTACTAGCGTGTACAAGTTTTCGGATTAGGAAGAAGTTTAATTTTCGCCCTCTTTAGTTTAGGCAAACTGAGTCATGCTGAGCTGGTTTTGTATCTCGGACTTATGCCGAAGCGTGGGCTCAAGTGGCAGAAGAGGAAGGCATGTTAGTTGGGCCAAGACAACTTTGGTGATGCATATTTTTGAGGTTTCGTTCCTATGGTGTGGTTTCCTCATTCACCATACCAACAAGTCCAACAACCCTCGATTCTAAGTTCCACAACAATCGATATGTTAACAACAATGGATGGATCAAAACTGGTATTGAATTAAGTTTCTCCCATTGGCCTATATATATGGAAAAGCATTCGTGTACAAGTTTTCGGATTAGGAAAAAGTTTAATTTTCGCCCTCTTCAGTCTAGGCAAACTGAGTCATGCTGCGTTGGTTTTGTATCTCGGACTGATACCGAAGCGTGGGCTCAAGTGGCAGAAGAGGAAGGCATGTTAGTTGGGCCAAAAGAACTTTGGTGATGCATATTTTTGAGCTTTCGTTCCTATTCTGTGGTTTCCTCATTCATGATACCAACAAGTCCAACAACCCTCGATTCCGAGTCCCACAACAATCGATATGTTAACAACAATGGATGGATCAAAACTGGTATTGAATTAAGTTTCTCCCATCGGCCTATATATATGGAAAAGCATTATATTCATTGGTTCTTACTTACTAGCGTGTACAAGTTTTTGGATTAGGAAAGAGTTTAATTTTCGCCCTCTTCAGTCTAGGCGAACTGAGTCATGCTGCGTTGGTTTTGTATCTCGGACTAATGCCGAAGCGTGGGCTCAAGTGGCAGAAGAGGAAGGCATGTTAGTTGGGCCAAAACAACTTTGGCGATGCATATTTTTGAGGTTTCGTTCCTATGGTGTGGTTTCCTCATTCACCATACCAACTAGCCCAACAACCCTCGATTCTGAGTCCCAGAACAATTGATATGTTAACAACAGTGGATGGATGAAAACCTGTATTGAATTAAGTTTCTCCCATCGGGATACATATATGGAAAAGGATTATATTCATTGGTTTGTACTTTCTAGCGTGTAGAAGTTTTCGGATTAGGAAAAAGTTTAATTTTCGCCCTCTTCTGTCTAGGCAAACTGAGTCATGCTGCGTTGGTTTTGTATCTCGGACTGGTGCCAAAGCGTGGGGTCACGTGGCAGAAGAGGAGGGCATGTCAGTTGGGCCAAAACAACTTTGGTGATGCATATTTTTGAGGTTTGGTTCCTATGGTGTGGTTTCCTCATTCATCTTCCCAACAAGTCCAACAACCCTTGATTCCGAGTCCCACAACAAATGATATGTTAACAACAGTGGATGGAACAAAGCATATATTGAATTAAGTTTCTCCCATCGGCCTACATATATAGAAAAGCATTATATTCATTGGTTCTTACTTACTAGCATCTAAAAGTCTTCGGATTAGGAAAAAGTTTAATTTTCGGCTTCTTCAGTGTAGGCAAACTAAGTCATGCTGCGCAGGTTTTGTATCTCGGACTGATGCCGATGCGGGGGCTCAAGTGGCAGAAGATGAGGGCATGTAAGTTCGGCCAAAACAACTTTGGTGATGCATATTTTTGAGATTTCGTTCCTATGGTGTGGTTTCCAGATTCATCATACCAACAAGTCCAACAACCCTCGATTCCGAGTCCCAAAATAACTGATATGTTAACAACGGTGGATGGATTAAAACTGGTATTGAATTAAGTTTCTCCCATCGGGCTATATATATGGAAAAGCATTATATTCATTGGTTCTTACTTACTAGCGTGTACAAGTTTTTGGATTTGGAAAAAATTTAATTTTCGCCCTCTTCAGTCTAGGCAAACTGAGTCATGCTGCGTTGGTTTTGTATCTCGGACTGATGCCGAAGCGTGGGCTCAAGTGGCAGAAGAGGAAGGCATGTTAGTTGGGCCAAAACAACTTTGGTGATGCATATTTTTGAGCTTTCGTTCCTACGGTGTGGTTTCCTCATTCATCATACCAACAAGTCCAACAACCCTCGATTCCGAGTCCAACAATAACTGATATGTTAACAACGGTGGATGGATCAAAACTGGTATTGAATTAAGTTTCTCCCATCGGGCTATATATATGGAAAAGCATTATATTCATTGGTTCTTACTTACTAGCGTGTACAAGTTTTTGGATTAGGAAAAAGTTTAATTTTCGCCCTCTTCAGTCTAGGCAAACTGAGTCATGCTGCGTTGGTTTTGTATCTCGGACTGATACCGAAGCGTGGGCTCAAGTGGCAGAAGAGGAAGGCATGTTAGTTGGGCCAAAACAACTATGGTGATGCATATTTTTGAGCTTTCGTTCCTATGGTGTGGTTTCCTCATTCACCATACCAACAAGTCCAACAACCCTCGATTCCGAGTCCCACAACAATCGATATGTTAACAACAATGGATGGATCAAAACTGGTATTGAATTAAGTTTCTCCCATCGGCCTATATATATGGAAAAGCATTATATTCATTAGTTCTTACTTACTAGAGTGTACAAGTTTTTGGATTAGGAAAAAGTTTAATTTTCGCCCTCTTCAGTCTAGGCAAACTGAGTCATGCTGCGTTGGTTTTGTATCTCGGACTGATGCCGAAGCGTGGGCTCAAGTGGCAGAAGAGGAAGGCATGTTAGTTGGGCCAAAACAACTTTGGTGATGCATATTTTTGAGCTTTCGTTCCTACGGTGTGGTTTCCTCATTCATCATACCAACAAGTCCAACAACCCTCGATTCCGAGTCCAACAATAACTGATATGTTAACAACGGTGGATGGATCAAAACTGGTATTGAATTAAGTTTCTCCCATCGGGCTATATATATGGAAAAGCATTATATTCATTGGTTCTTACTTACTAGCGTGTACAAATTTTTGGATTAGTAAAAAGTTTAATTTTCGCCCTCTTCAGTCTAGGCAAACTGAGTCATGCTGCGTTGGTTTTGTATCTCGGACTGATACCGAAGCGTGGGCTCAAGTGGGAGAAGAGGAAGGCATGTTAGTTGGGCCAAAACAACTTTGGTGATGCATATTTTTGAGCTTTCGTTCCTATGGTGTGGTTTCCTCATTCACCATACCAACAAGTCCAACAACCCTCGATTCCGAGTCCCACAACAATCGATATGTTAACGACAATGGATGGATCAAAACTGGTATTGAATTAAGTTTCTCCCATTGGCCTATATATATGGAAAAGCATTATATTCATTAGTTCTTACTTACTAGCGTGTACAAGTTTTTGGATTAGGAAAAAGTTTAATTTTCGCCCTCTTCAGTCTAGGCAAACTGAGTCATGCTGCGTTGGTTTTGTATCTCGGAAACATGCCGAAGCGTGGGCTCAAGTGGCAGAAGAGGAAGGCATGTTAGTTGGGCCAAAACAACTTTGGTGATGCATATTTTTGAGCTTTCGTTCCTATGGTGTGGTTTCCTTATTCACCATACCAACAAGTCCAACAACCCTCGATTCTGAGTCCCACAACAATCGATATGTAAACAACAATCGATGGATCAAAACTGGTATTGAATTAAGTTTCTCCCATCGGCCCATATATGTGGAAAAGCATTATATTCATTGGTTCTTACTTACTAGCGTGTACAAGTTTTTGGATTAGGAAAAAGTTTAATTTTCGCCCTCTTCAGTCTAGGCAAACTGAATCATGCTGCGTTGGTTTTGTATCTCGGACTGATGCCGAAGCGTGGGCTCAAGTGGCAGAAGAGGAAGGCATGTTAGTTGGGCCAAAACAACTTTGGTGATGCATATTTTTGAGCTTTCGTTCCTATGGTGTGGTTTCCTCATTCACCATACCAACAAGTCCAACAACCCTCGATTCTGAGTCCCACAACAATCGATATGTTAACAACAATGGATGGATCAAAACTGGTATTGAATTAAGTTTCTCCCATCGGGCTATATATATGGAAAAGCATTATATTCATTGGTTCTTACTTACTAGCGTGTACAAGTTTTTGGATTAGGAAAAAAATTTAATTTTCGCCCTCTTCAGTCTAGGCAAACTGAGTCATGCTGCGTTGGTTTTGTATCTCGGACTGATGCCGAAGCGTGGGCTCAAGTGGCAGAAGAGGAAGGCATGTTAGTTGGGCCAAAACAAATTTGGTGATGCATATTTTTGAGCTTTCGTTCCTATGGTGTGGTTTCCTCATTCATCATACCAACAAGTCCAACAACCCTCGATTCCGAGTCCAACAATAACTGATATGTTAACAACGGTGGATGGATCAAAACTGGTATTGAATTAAGTTTCTCCCATCGGGCTATATATATGGAAAAGCATTATATTCATTGGTTCTTACTTACTAGCGTGTACAAGTTTTTGGATTAGGAAAAAGTTTAATTTTTGCCCTCTTCAGTCTAGGCAAACAGAGTCTTGCTGCGTTGGTTTTGTATCTCGGACTGATACCGAAGCGTGGGCTCAAGTGGCAGAAGAGGAAGGCATGTTAGTTGGGCCAAAAGAACTTTGGTGATGCATATTTTTGAGCTTTCGTTCCTATTCTGTGGTTTCCTCATTCATGATACCAACAAGTCCAACAACCCTCGATTCCGAGTCCCACAACAATCGATATGTTAACAACAATGGATGGATCAAAACTGGTATTGAATTAAGTTTCTCCCATCGGCCTATATATATGGAAAAGCATTATATTCATTGGTTCTTACTTACTAGCGTGTACAAGTTTTTGGATTAGGAAAGAGTTTAATTTTCGCCCTCTTCAGTCTAGGCGAACTGAGTCATGCTGCGTTGGTTTTGTATCTCGGACTGATGCCGAAGCGTGGGCTCAAGTGGTAGAAGAGGAAGGCATGTTAGTTGGGCCAAAACAACTTTGGCGATGCATATTTTTGAGGTTTCGTTCCTATGGTGTGGTTTCCTCATTCACCATACCAACTAGCCCAACAACCCTCGATTCTGAGTCCCACAACAATTGATATGTTAACAACAGTGGATGGATCAAAACCTGTATTGAATTAAGTTTCTCCCATCGGGATACATATATGGAAAAGCATTATATTCATTGGTTTCTACTTTCTAGCGTGTAGAAGTTTTCGGATTAGGAAAAAGTTTAATTTTCGCCCTCTTCTGTCTAGGCAAACTGAGTCATGCTGCACTTGTTTTGTATCTCGGACAGATGCCGAAGCATCAGCTCAAGTGGCAGAAGAGGAGGGCATGTAAATTGGGGCAAAACAACTTTGGTGATGCATATTTTAGGGTTTCGTTCCAATGGTGTGGTTTCCTCATTCATCATACCAACAAGTCCAACAACCCTTGATTCCGAGTCCCACAACAATTGATATGTTAACAACAATGGATGGATCAAAACCTATATTGAATTAAGTTTCTCCCATAGGGCTACATATATGGAAAAGCATTATATTCATTGGTTCCTACTTTCTAGCGTGTAGAATTTTTCGGATTAGGAAAAAGTTTAATTTTCGCCCTCTTCTGTCTAGACAAACTGAGTCATGCTGCACTGGTTTTGTATCTCGGACAGATGCCGAAGCGTGGGCTCAAATGGCAGAAGAGGAGGGCATGTAAATTGGGCCAAAACAACTTTGGTGATGCATATTTTTGAGGTTTGGTTCCTATGGTGTGGTTTCCTCATTCATCTTCCCAACAAGTCCAACAACCCTTGATTCTGAGTACCACAACAAATGATATGTTAACAACAGTGGATGGAACAAAACATGTATTGAATTATGTTTTTCCCATCGGCCTACATATATAGAAAAGCATTATATTCATTGGTTCTTACTTAACAGCGTGTACAAGTTTTCGGATTAGGAAAAAGTTTAATTTTCGCCCTTTTCTGTCTAGGCAAACTAAGTCATGCTGCGCTGGTTTTGTATCTCGGACTGATGCTGAAGTGTGGGCTCAAGTGGCAGAAGAGGAGGGTATGTAAATTGGGCCAAAACAACTTTGGTGATGCATATTTTTGAGGTTTGGTTCCTATGGTGTGGTTTCCTCATTCATCTTCCCAACAAGTCCAACAACCCTTGATTCTGAGTCCCACAACAAATGATATGTTGACAACAGTGGATGGAACAAAACATGGATCGAATTAAGTTTCTCCCATCGGCCTACATATATAGAAAAGCGTTATATTCATTGGTTCTTACTTACTAGCGTGTACAAGTTTTCGGATTTGGAAAAAGTTTAATTTTCGCCCTCTTCAGTGTAGGCAAACTAAGTCATGCTATGCTGGTTTTGTATCTCGGACTGATGCCGAGGCATGGGCTGAAGTGGCAGAACATAAGGGCATGTAAGTTGGGCCAAAACAACTTTGGTGATGCATATTTTTGACGTTTCGTTCCTATGGTATGGTTTCCTCAATCATCATACCAACAAGTCCAACAACCCTCGATTCCGAGGCCCATAACAATTGATATGTTAACAACAGTGGATGGATCAAAACCTGTATTGAATTAAGTTTCTCCCATCGGGCTATATATATGGACAAGCATTATATTCATTGGTTCTTAATTACTAGCGTGTACAAGTTTTCGGATTAGGAAAAAATTTAATTTTTGCCCTCTTCAGTCTAGGCAAACTGAGTCATGCTGCGTTGGTTTTGGATCTCAGACTGATGCCGAAGCGTGGGCTCAAGTGGCAGAAGAGGAGGGATGTAAGTTGGGCCAAAATTACTTTGGCGAAGCATATTTTTGAGGTTTCGTTCCTATGGTGTGGTTTCCTCATTCATCATACCAACAAGTCCAACAACCCTCGATTCAGAGTCCCACAACAATTGATATGTTAACAGAGGGTGGATCAAGACTGGTATTGAATTAAGTTTCTCCCATCGGCCTACATATATGGAAAAGCATTATATTCATTGGTTCTTACTTACTAGCGTGTACAGTTTTTGGATTAGGAAAAAGTTTAATTTTTGCCCTCTTCAGTCTAGGCAATCTGAGTCATGCTGCGCTGGTTTTGTATCTCAGCCTGATGCCAAAGCTTGGGCTCAAGTGGCAGAAGAGGATGGAATGTAAGTTGGGCCAAAACAACTTTGGTGATGCATATTTTTGAGGTTTCGTTCCTATGGTCTGGTTTCCTAATTCATCATACCAACATGTCCAACAACCCTTGATTCCGAGTCCCACAATATTTGATATGTTAACCAAAGTGGATGGTTTAAACTGGTATTGAATTTAGTTTCTCCCATCGGCCAACATATATGGAAAAGCATTATATTCATTGGTTCGTACTTACTAGCGTGTACAACTTTTCGGATTTGGAAAAAGTTTAATTTTCGCCCTCTTCAGTCTAGGCAAACTGAGTCATGCTGCGCTGGTTTTGTAAGTCGGACTGATGCCGAAGCGTGGGCTCAAGTGGCAGAAGAGGAGGCCATGTAAGTTGGACCAAAACAACTTTGGTGATGCATATTTTTAAGGTTTCGTTCCTATGGCGTGGTTTCCTCATTCATCATACCAACAAGTCCAACAACCCTCGATTCCGAGTCCCACAACAATTTATATGCTAACAAAAGTGGATGGATCAAAACCTGTATTGAATTACGTTTCTTCCATTGGCCTACATATATGGAAAACCATTATATTCATAGGTTCCTACTTACTAGCGTGTACAAGTTTTCGGATTCGGAAAAAATTTAATTTTTGCCCTCTTCAGTCTAGGCAAACTAAGTCATGTTGGGCTGGTTTTGTATCTTGGCCTGATGCCGAAGCGTGGGCTCAAGGGGCAGAAGAGGAGGGCATGTAAGTTGGGCCAAAACAACTATGGTGATGCATATTTTTTAGGTTTCGTTCCTATGGTGTGGTTTCCTCATTCATCATACCAACATGTCCAACAACCCTTGATTCCAAGTCCCACAATATTTGATATGTTAACCAAAGTGGATGGTTTAAACTGGTATTGAATTTAGTTTCTCCCATCGGCCAACATATATGGAAAAGCATTATATTCATTGGCTCGTACTTACTAGCGTGTACAAGTTTTCGGATTAGGAAAAAGTTTAATTTTCGCCCTCTTCAGTCTAGGCAAACTGAGTCATGCTGCGCTGGTTTTGTAAGTCGGACTGATGCCGAAGCGTGGGCTCAAGTGGCAGAAGAGGAGGGCATGTAAGTTGGACCAAAACAACTTTGGTGATGCATATTTTTAAGGTTTCGTTCCTATGGCGTGGTTTCCTCATTCATCATACCAACAAGTCCAACAACCCCTCATTTTCGAGTCCCACTACAATTGATATGTTACCAAAAGCGGATGGATCAAAACCTGTATTGAAGTAAGTTTCTCCCATCGGCCTACATATGTGGAAAAGCAATATATTCATTGGTTCTTACTTACTTGCGTGTACAAGTTTTTGGATTAAGAAAAAGTTTAATTTTCGCCCTCTTTAGTCTAGTCAAACTGAGTCATGCTGCGCTGGTTTTGTATCTCAGCCTGATGCTGAAGATTGGTCTCATGTGGCAAAAGAGGAGGGCATGTAAGTTGGGTCAAAACAACTTTGCTGATGCATATTTTTGAGGTTTCGTTCCTATGGTGTGGTTTGCTCATTCATCATACCAACAAGTCCAACAACCCTCGATTCCGAGTCCCTCAACAATTTATATGTTAACAACAGTGGATGGATCAAAACCTGTATTGAATTACGTTTCTTCCATCGGCCTACATATATGGAAAACCATTATATTCATAGGTTCCTACTTACTAGCGTGTACAAGTTTTCGGATTCGGAAAAAGTTTAATTTTCGCCCTCTTCAGTCTAGGCAAACTAAGTCATGTTGGGCTGGTTTTGTATCTTGGCCTGATGCCGAAGCGTGGGCTCAAGGGGCAGAAGAGGAGGGCATGTAAGTTGGGCCAAAACAACTATGGTGATGCATATTTTTGAGGTTTCGTTCCTATGGTGTGGTTTCCTCATTCATCATACCAACAAGTCCAAGAACCCCCGATTTCGAGTCCCATAACAATTGATATGTTAACAACAGCGGATGGATCAAAACCTGTACTGAATTAAGTTTCTCCCATCGGCCTACATATATGGAAAAGCATTAAATTCGATGGTTCCTACTTACTAGCGTGTACAAGTTTTCGGATTAGGAAAAAGTTAATTTTCACCCTCTTCAGTCTAGGCAAACTGAGTCATGCTGCGTTGGTTTTGTATCTCGGACTGATGCCGAAGCGTGGGCTCAAGTGGCAGAAGAGGAGGGATGTAAGTTGGGCCAAAATTATTTTGGCGATGCATATTTTTGAGGTTTCGTTCCTATGGTGTGGTTTCCTCATTCATCATACCAACAAGTTCAACAACCCTCGATTCAGAGTCCCACAACAATTGATATGTTAACAGAGGGTGGATCAAGACTGGTATTGAATTAAGTTTCTCCCATCGGCCTACATATATGGAAAAGCATTATATTCATTGGTTCTTACTTACTAGCGTGTACAGTTTTTGGATTAGGAAAAAGTTTAATTTTTGCCCTCTTCAGTCTTGGCAATCTGAGTCATGCTGCGCTGGTTTTGTATCTCAGCCTGATGCCAAAGCTTGGGCTCAAGTGGCAGAAGAGGATGGCATGTAAGTTGGGCCAAAACAACTATGGTGATGCATATTTTTGAGGTTTCGTTCCTATGGTGTGGTTTCCTCATTCATCATACCAACAAGTCCAACAACCCCCAATTTTGAGTCCCACAACAATTGATATGTTAACAACAGCGGATGGATCAAAACCTGTACTGAATTAAGTTTCTCCCATCGGCCTACATATATGGAAAAGCATTAAATTCGATGGTTCCTACTTACTAGCGTGTACAAGTTTTCGGATTAGGAAAAAGTTAATTTTCACCCTCTTCAGTCTAGGCAAACTGAGTCATGCTGCGTTGGTTTTGTATCTCGGACTGATGCCGAAGCGTGGGCTCAAGTGGCAGAAGAGGAGGGATGTAAGTTGGGCCAAAATTACTTTGGCGATGCATATTTTTGAGGTTTCGTTCCTATGGTGTGGTTTCCTCATTCATCATACCAACAAGTCCAACAACCCTCGATTCAGAGTCCCAGAACAATTGATATGTTAACAGAGGGTGGATCAAGACTGGTATTGAATTAAGTTTCTCCCATCGGCCTACATATATGGAAAAGCATTATATTCATTGGTTCATACTTACTAGTGTGTACAGTTTTTGGATTAGGAAAAAGTTTAATTTTTGCCCTCTTCAGTCTAGGCAATCTGAGTCATGCCGCGCTGGTTTTGTATCTCAGCCTGATGCCAAAGCTTGGGCTCAAGTGGCAGAAGAGGATGGAATGTAAGTTGGGCCAAAACAACTTTGGTGATGCATATTTTTGAGGTTTCGTTCCTATGGTCTGGTTTCCTAATTCATCATACCAACATGTCCAACAACCCTTGATTCCGAGTCCCACAATATTTGATATGTTAACCAAAGTGGATGGTTTAAACTGGTATTGAATTTAGTTTCTCCCATCGGCCAACATATATGGAAAAGCATTATATTCATTGGTTCGTACTTACTAGCGTGTACAAGTTTTCGGATTAGGAAAAAGTTTAATTTTTGCCCTCTTCAGTCTAGGCAAACTAAGTCATGCTGCGCTGGTTTTGTAAGTCGGACTGATGCCGAAGCGTGGGCTCAAGTGACAGAAGAGGAGGGCATGTAAGTTGGACCAAAACAACTTTGGTGATGCATATTTTTAAGGTTTCGTTCCTATGGCGTGGTTTCCTCATTCATCATACCAACAAGTCCAACAACCCCTCATTTTCGAGTCCCACTACAATTGATATGTTACCAAAAGTGGATGGATCAAAACCTGTATTGAACTAAGTTTCTCCCATCGGCCTACATATATGGAAAAGCATTATATTCATTGGTTCTTACTTACTTGCGTGTACAAGTTTGTGGATTAAGAAAAAGTTTAATTTTCTCCCTCTTCAGTCTAGGGAAACTGAGTCATGCTGCGCTGGTTTTGTATCTCGGCCTGATGCTGAAGATTGGTCTCATGTGGCAAAAGAGGAGGGCATGTAAGTTGGGTCAAAACAACTTTGCTGATGCATATTTTTGAGGTTTCGTTCCTACGGTGTGGTTTGCTCATTCATCATACCAACAAGTCCAACAACCCTCGATTCTGAGTCCCACAACAATTTATATGTTAACAAAAGTGGATGGATCAAAACCTGTATTGAATCACGTTTCTTCCATCGGCCTACATATATGGAAAACCATTATATTCATAGGTTCCTACTTACTAGCGTGTACAAGTTTTCGGATTCGGAAAAAGTTTAATTTTTGCCCTCTTCAGTCTAGGCAAACTAAGTCATGTTGGGCTGGTTTTGTATCTTGGCCTGATGCCGAAGTGTGGGCTCAAGGGGCAGAAGAGGAGGGCATGTAAGTTGGGCCAAAAGAACTCTGGTGATGCATATTTTTGAGGTTTCGTTCCTATGGTGTGGTTTCCTCATTCATCATACCAACAAGTCCAACAACCCTCATTTTTGAGTCCCACTACAATTGATTTGTTACTAAAAGTGGATGATTCAAAACCTGTATTGAACTAAGTTTCTCCCATCGGCCTACATATATGGAAAAGCATTATATTCATTAATTCTTACTTACTTGCGTGTACAAGTTTTTGGATTAAGAAAAAGTTTAATTTTCGCCCTCTTCAATCTAGGCAAACTGAGTCATGCTGCGCTGGTTTTGTATCTCGGCCTGATGATGAAGATTGGTCTCATGTGGCAAAAGAGGAGGGCATGTAAGTTGGGTCAAAACAACTTTGCTGATGCATATTTTTGAGGTTTCGTTCCTATGGTGTGGTTTGCTCATTCATCATACCAACAAGTCCAACAACCCTCGATTCCGAGTCCCACAACAATTTATATGTTAACAACAGTGGATGGATCAAAACCTGTATTGAATTACGTTTCTTCCATCGGCCTACATATATGGAAAACCATTATATTCATAGGTTCCTACTTACTAGCATGTACAAGTTTTCAGATTAGGAAAAAGTTTAATTTTCGCCGTCTTCAGTCTAGGCAAACTGAGTCATGCTATGTTGATTTTATATCTCGTACTGATGCTGAAGCGTGGGCTCAAGTCGCAGAAGAGGAGGGCATGTATGTTGGGCCAAAACTACTTTGGTGATGCATATTTTTGAGGTTTCGTTCCTATGGTGTGGTTTCCTCATTCTTCTTCCCAACAAGTCCAACAACCCTCGATTCCGAGTCCCACAACAATTGATATGTTAACAATAGTGGATGGATCAAAACCGGTATTGAATTAAGTTTCTCCCACGGCCATTGGTTCCTACAAGCGTGTACAAGTTTTCGGAATAGGAAAAAGTTTAATTTTTTCCCTCTTCAGTCTAGGCAAACTGAGTCATGCTGCGTTGGATTTGTATCTCGGACTAATGCCGAAGCGTGGGCTCAAGTGGCAGAAGATGAGGGCATGTAAGTTGGGCCAAAACAACTTTGGTGATGCATATTTTTGGGGTTTCTTTCCTATGGTGTGGTTTCCTCATTCATCATACCAACAAGTCCAACAACCCCCGATTTCGAGTCCCACAACAATTGATATGTTAACAACACTGGATGGATCAAAACCTGTACTGAATTAAGTTTCTCCCATCGGCCAACATATATGGAAAAGCATTAAATTCGATGGCTCCTACTTACTAGCGTGTACAAGTTTTTGGATTAGGAAAAAGTTAATTTTCGCCCTCTTCAGTCTAAGCAAACTGAGTCGTGCTGCGTTGGTTTTGTATCTCAGACTGATGCCGAAGCGTGGGCTCAAGTGGCAGAAGAGGAGGGATGTAAGTTGGGCCAAAATTACTTTGGCTATGCATATTTTTGAGGTTTCGTTCTTATGGTGTGGTTTCCTCATTCATCATACCAACATGTCCAACAACCCTCGATTCAGAGTCCCACAACAATTGATATGTTAACAGAGGGTGGATCAAGACTGGTATTGAATTAAGATTCTCCCATCGGGATACATATATGGAAAAGCATTATATTCATTGGTTCTTACTTACTAGTGTGTATAGTTTTCGGATTAGAAAAAAGTTTAATTTTTGCCCTCTTCAGTCTAGGCAATCTGAGTCATGCTACGCTGGTTTTGTATCTCAACCTGATGCCAAAGCTTGGGCTCAAGTGGCAGAAGAGGATGGAATGTAAGTTGGGCCAAAACAACTTTGGTGATGCATATTTTTGAGGTTTCGTTCCTATGGTCTAGTTTCCTAATTCATCATACCAACACATCCAACAACCGTTGATTTCGAGTCCCACAATATTTGATATGTTAACCAAAGTGGATGGTTTAAACTGTTATTGAATTTAGTTTCTCCCATCGGCCAACATAAATGGAAAAGCATTATATTAATTGGTTCATACTTACTAGCGTGTACAAGTTTTCGGATTAGGAAAAAGTTTAATTTTCGCCCTCTTCAGTCTAGGCAAACTGAGTCATGCTGCGCTGGTTTTGTATCTCGGCCTGATGCTGAAGATTGGTCTCAAGTGGCAAAAGTGGAGGGCATGTAAGTTGGGTCAAATCAACTTTGCTGATGCATATTTTTGAGGTTTCGTTCCTATGGTGTGGGTTGCTCATTCATCATACCAACAAGTCCAACAACCCTCGATTCCGAGTCCCACAACAATTTATATGTTAACAACAGTGGATGAATCAAAACCTGTATTGAATTACGTTTCTTCCATCGGCCTACATATATGGAAAACCATTATATTCATAGGTTCCTACTTACTAGCGTGTACTAGTTTTCGGATTAGGAAAAAGTTCAATTTTTGCCCTCTTCAGTCTAGGCAAACTAAGTCATGTTGCGCTGGTTTTGTATCTTGGCCTGATGCCGAAGCGTGAGCTCAAGTGGCAGAAGAGGAGGGTATGTAAGTTGGGCCCAAACAACTTTGGTGATGCATATTTTTGAGGTTTCGTTCCTATGGTGTGGTTTCCTCATTCATCATACCAACTAGTCCAACAACCCTCATTTTCGAGTCCCACTACAATTGATATGTTACCAAAAGTGGATGGATCAAAACCTGTATTGAACTAAGTTTCTCCCATCGGCCTACAAATATGGAAAAGCATTATATTCATAGGTTCTTACTTACTTGCGTGTACAAGTTTTTGGATTAAGAAAAAGTTTAATTTTCGCCCTCTTCAGTCTAGGCAAACTGAGTCATGCTGCGCTGGTTTTGTATCTCGGCCTGATGCTGAAGATTTGTCTGATGTGGCAAAAGAGGAGGGCATGTAAGTTGGGTCAAATCAACTTTGCTGATGCATATTTTTGAGGTTTCGTTCCTATGGTGTGGTTTGCTCATTCATAATACCAACAAGTCCAACAACCCTCGATTCCGAGTCCCACAACAATTTATATGTTAACAACAGTGGGTGGATCAAAACCTATATTGAATTACGTTTCTTCCATCGGCCTACATATATGGAAAACCATTATATTCATAGGTTCCTACTTACTAGCGTGTACAAGTTTTCGGATTTGGAAAAAGTTTAATTTTTGCCCTTTTCAGTCTAGGCAAACTAAGTCATGTTGCGCTGGTTTTGTATCTTGGCCTGATGCCGAAGCGTGGGCTCAAGTGGCAGAAGAGGAGGGCATGTAAGTTGGGCCAAAACAACCTTGGTGATGCATAGTTTTGAGGTTTCGTTCCTATGGTGTGGTTTCCTCATTCATCATACCAACAAGTCCAACAACCCTCATTTTCGAGTCCCACTACAATTGATATGTTACCAAAAGTGGATGGATCAAAACCTGTATTGAACTAAGTTTCTCCCATCGGCCTACATATATGGAAAAGCATTATATTCATTGGTTCTTACTTACTTGCGTGTACAAGTTTTTGGATTCAGAAAAAGTTTAATTTTCGCCCTCTTCAGTCTTGGCAAACTGAGTCATGCTGCGCTGGTTTTGTATCTCGGCCTGATGCTGAAGATTGGTCTCACGGGGCAAAAGAGGAGGGCATGTAAGTTGGGTCAAAACAACTTTGCTGATGCATATTTTTGAGTTTTCGTTCCTATGGTGTGGTTTGCTCATTCATCATACCAACAAGTCCAACAACCCTCGATTCCGAGTCCCACAACAATTTATATGTTAACAACAGTGGATGGACCAAAACTTGTATTGAATTACGTTTCTTTCATCGGCCTACATATATGGAAAACCATTATATTCATAGATTCCTACTTACTAGCGTGTACATGTTTTCGGATTAGGAAAAAGTTTAATTTTCGCCCTCTTCAGTCTAGGCAAACTGAGTCATGCTACGTTGATTTTATATCTCGTACTGATGCCGAAGCGTGGGCTCAAGTGCCAGAAGAGGAGGGCATGTAAGTTGGGCCAAAACAACTTTGGTGATGCATATTTTTGAGGTTTCGTTCCTATGGTGTGGTTTCATCATTCATCATACCAACAAGTCCAACAACCCCCGATTCCGAGTCCCACAACAATTGATATGTTAACAACAGTGGATGGATCAAAACTGGTATTGAATTAAGTTTCTACCATCGGCCTACATATATGGAAAAGCATTATATTCATTGGTTCTTACTTACTAGCGTGTACAGTTTTCAGATATGGAAAAAGTTTAATTTTTGGCTTCTTCAGTCTAGGCAATCTGAGTCATGCTGCGTTGGTTTTGTATCTCGGGCTGATGCCAAAGCTTGGGCTCAAGTGGGAGAAGAGGAAGGCATGTAAGTTGGGCCAAAACAACTTTGGTGATGCATATTTTTAAGGTTTCGTTCCTACGGTTTGGTTTCCTAATTCATCATACCAACATGTCCAACAACCCTGGATTCCGAGTCCCACAAGAATTGATATGTTAACAAAAGTGAATGGTTTAACTGGTATTGAATTAAGTTTTTCCCATCGGCCTACATATATGGAAAAGCATTATATTCATTGGTTCCTATTTACTAGCGTGTACAAATTTTCAGATTAGGAAAAAGTTTAATTTTCGCCCTCTTCAGTCGGGGCAAACTAAGTCATGCTGCGTTGGTTTTGTATCTCGGACTGGTGCCGAAGCGTGGGCTCAAGTGGCAGAAGAGGAGGGCATGTAAGTTGAGCCAAAACAACTTTGGTGATGCATATTGTTTCCTCGTTCATCTTACCAACAAGTCCAACAAACCTCGATTCCGAGGCCCACAACAATTGATATGTTAACAATAGTGGATGGATCAAAACCTGTATTGAATTACGTTTCTCCCATCGGCCTACATATATGGAAAAGCATTATATTCATTGGTTCCTACTTACAAGCGTGTACAGGTTTTTGTATTAGGAAAAAGTTTAATTGTCGCCCAAGTCTGTCTAGGCAAATTGAGTCATGCTGCGCTGGTTTTGTATCTCGGATTGATGCTGAAGCGTGGGCTCCAGTGGCAGAAGAGTTGGGCATGTAAGTTGGGCCAAAACAACTTTGGTGATGCATATTTTTGAGGTTTCTGTCCTATGGTGTGGGTTTCTCATTCATCATGCCAACAAGTCCAACAACCCTCGATTCTGAGTCCCACAACAATTGATATGTTAACAATAGTGGATGGACCAAAACCTGTATTAAATTAAGTTTCTCCCATCGACCTACATATATGGAAAAGCATTATATTCATTGGTTCCTACTTACTAGCGTGTACAAGTTTTCGGATTAGGAAAAAGTTTAATCTTCGCCCTCTTCAGTCTATGAAAACTTAGTCATGCTGCGCTGGTTTTGTATCTCAGCCCAACGCCGAAGCGTCGGCTCAAGTGGCAGAAGAGGAGGGCTTGTAAGATGGGCCAAAACAACTTTGGTGATGCATATTTTTGAAGTTTTGTTCCTAAGGTGTGGTTTCTTTATTAATCTTCCCAACAAGTCCAACAACCCTCGATTTCGAGTCCCACAACAAATGATATGTTAACAATAGTGGATGGACCAAAACCAGTATTGAATTAAGCTTCTCCCATTGGCCTACATATATGGAAAAGCATTATATTAATTGGTTCCTACTTACAAGCGTGTACAAGGTTTTGAATTAGGAAAAAGGTTAATTTTCGCCCTCTTTAGTCTAGGCAAACTGAGTCATTATGCGCTGGTTTTGTATCTCATCCCGATGCCGAAGCGTGGGCTGAAGTGGCAGAAGAGGAGGGCATGTAAGTTGAGCCAAAACAACTTTGGTGATGCATATTTTTGAGGTTTCGTTCCTTTGGTGTGGTTTCCTCATTCATCTTATCAACAAATCCAACAAACCTCGATTCTGAGTCCCACAACAATTGATATGTTAACAATAGTGGATGGACTAAAACCTGTATTGAATTAAGTGTGGCGGAACCGCCCTGCTTAATCCAGACTAAGCACACCTGCCACCTCTGGCTCGTAGTGCACTTAGGCCAGACTAAACCCGGTAGTCCGTCGAGAGTACTTCGGCTCTCGATAACACCATTCCCAGAGGAACCGACATCAAACACATCCGACTCTTGAAAGAGCCACAACAATTACATCATCACGGGCAGATGAAATAGAGAATAGTAGACCGGATATACAAATATAAGAAGTCAAATACATTTCATAAAATAGCGGAAGCAATTTCAGAGTGTACATATAGCGGAAGCGTTTTCAAAATATCTCGCAGCGAAAACAATATACTTAGCCTTCACGAAGAGATGAACAAGGCGGGTAGCACCAAGCCCACCGGTACTACCACCTCCAACACAGCTATCCAGATGTCGCCAGTACCTGTAATCCAAAAGTGGGGGCAAACCCTGAGTACTAATTACTCAGTAGGACTTAATGGACGGGGCTTACGGCTGACGCAAAGCATGCTTACTAATCATGTGGATCCTTAGCTGTTGATTCTTAAATAAAGTCATGTGGACATAAGATAGCAGGATTTGATAGCTGCTATCCATTAATCATGAAGTCCCGTCCCAAGATTCATAGCGCTTCCATCCAACCCCTTGGGAGTAGCCGTCTCAGGAGCGATACCACAGTACGTCGGGTCAGCCCTCCCTCGACCTCAAAGCATCTCCTAAGTCCATCGACCTTCTAGCAGTGGATGGGAAACACCATGAATAGAGGGACGAAACACACACATACAATCATGGTTATATACAAAAACATGACTTAATAAACAGCATGTTACAGTCATTACTATGTTGCCCGATAGTGATATTTGGCATTCTCACACCTGGTGAGCATCAGCGATTCAAATCGATTTTTATATTCTCGGGAGTAACTAGAAATGCCAGGTGTATATGCTTACTAGCCATCGCGTTCCACACATATATTCCCCATCTCCACTTGTCCCATCCCAAGTTTGATTCAATCCTTCTGTTGTTCCCAGGTTGTGCCGCCTTAGGAGCGATACCACGGTAACATCGGGTCAGCCCTCCCACGACTACAAGCTCCCCAAGGTGTCACAATAGGAGTCTGTCTCTGTTCTTCGGATGGCACAAGTAAGACTTTCACCAGGCCCATGTCCTGGATAAGCACTCTAGCAATGTTATGCCAATCAGCAGACGAACAGCGGACGGGCCTTATGCGACTCGGGCGGAGTCCAGTGCACGATACCATGAACAATAAATAACTCATAAAATCTCCATCCGGTCTCCATTTAAAACATGAGCAAGTATAATAACTTCCATAAGTGAGATTTCTGTCACCTTGTAAAGTCATACCTACGAGATGAGTATAATCACTCGTGTCTACTCGCACCAAGAAATCTAGGCACTCGTCTTACGAACTTTACGTATAGGTGCTAGGGCCAGGACGGCCAGAATGTCTAATGCAGTTGGTTTCAATCAACTCCTAATGCATATGCGTAAACATCAACAAGATTTGTATTAGCTGGGAGAAATCATGGTCCTGCCTACCGTTAATTGTTCTTAAGAAAACCAACAAACTAAACTATGTTAGTTTCCCGGGTCGTGAGGCTTTGCCCCAGGCAACCCCTTGAAGCAGGGACGGATTTAATCAGCGACCCTTCGTCTTCTTGCTTCGGATATAACCTGTCGTCCGGTTCCTTGATCACTGGTTTCTCCTGAGTTGATAGCTTCTTGCACGTGGGTCTATATGCATGATAAAATGCTAGTGAGTGCAAGAGAACGCAAATGCATGTATATGATATAGTGTTATATGCATGACATAGTGCAAACAAGAGTACAACGAGTTGCAAATGTATGTAGGAGGTGTCAATGGTATATGATGCATGATCAAGCAGTTTATGAAGAATGGGTTCGGGTACTCTTAGTTAAATACCTCCCATAATGAGAAAACTTAACGACTTTGCTAAGAAATCATACAGCCCATCACTAAGAAATCGTACAAACCATCACCATATTTTATCTTTGAAGTTATCAGAAGTTAGTGTGTTACATGTGTACACAGTCCCTATCAAATGAAATGAAGTTGTCACTTGAAAGCGCCTTTATGAATATAATGCACTCGTGAGTTCATGTAGTTAGACAATTCAAATTGCTCTCAAATTTTTACCACATGTAGACACATACTTCATAGTGCTACTGCCAAAATTCCAACAAGTTACCAGCCCTATAGCTTCTCAGATTTTTAATAATTTATCGGAATGGTTTCTGGACTTGAAATTTCTACAGCAAGCATTTCATGGCATGAACATCATATACAAAAATCAGCAAGCACAAAATCCATAGTTTAATATGACACCTATTTTCCATATATTTATCTTATGCAAATTAAGGTGCACTTATAAACTGTGTTAAACTTCCAAAAATACTTTCTGGACTCCCAATCACACTAGTAGCACACCAGATTTTTCATAGATTTAACTATGCATCCTAGAACCACTTTCTCATTTTATTTAGTTAAGCAGGTGTCATATTGTCATTTTCAAATCACCATTTAAACTCAACATGCAAGGCTTCAAACTTTACTCGCATGCTATCCATACTGTATAAAGCACATGAAAAATACCAGAGGTCACATTTGAACACACTTTATGTAGCCTTCATTTTCCAAGTCAAATAAATACACAAACTACATGCATAGGGCAAAACAGTAATTAAACAGTCAATGCAAGGGCTACCAAAAATCACACAGTACCTAGATGCCATAACAAAGCTACTGTCCAAGTTTCATAATTTTTGGAGTTCATTTGGTCTATTTTTACCATTTATTTACCTACACCATGCATGCACTAAACCAGGGGCAAAACAGACTTTTCACACCTTACCTATCATGTAGATCTACTCAAGAGGAGTCCATAGCCACTGAGTTTGTCCATTTTGGATTTTTCTTTGAATTGTTATGATTTTTCAAAGTTCACAGCTCAATATAAATGAATTTAAATGGAAAAACTCATAGACCGAGGGCTTGAACGTAATTAACCATATACCTCAGGGGCTAGATCAGAAGATTATCCTGACTCAGTGCACAGTGCATCAAAAGATTAACCGTATACCGCGGCGGCGATGGCGGTGGGCACTCTGCGCTTGGGAGGGGGAGGCGGAGGGAGACGACTAGGCCTAGCGCGTTGGGCGCGGGAGGGGGAGGCGGTTGTAATGGCGGCGGTCGGGAGGCTCGGGGAGTAGCGGAGCGGCCAGCGTAGCTCGGACTCCGAGCTTGCGGCAATGGCGGGTCGGTGCTCCGCGCTTGGGGAAAGGAGGCAGAGGCGCGCGAGAGAGCGAGCAGTGGAGCGGCGAGTACGAAGGGAGCCGGGGGTGCGTCCAGGTTCATGATGGGCGCGGGGTCTTCACCCTTTAGGCGAGGGCGTGGCGCGGCCAGTGCGCTGGTGGCCATGGGCGGGGTGCGCAGAGCGCGCCCGCCGCGTGGGCGCGGGGGAGAGGGAAAGGGAACGGTGGGGCGCGATGTGGACTCGGTCCATGGACCGGGTGTCACTGACATGTGGGACCGGGGTGGGAAGAGAAAGGGAGGGTATATAGACCGAGTGCGTGGAGACACAGAAATGGTGGGACCCACTGGACCGGATGTTTGTCCGACGCGGGCGGGAATCCGGTGGATTGCTCGGTGGGGCCCGCCGGTCAGTGAGAGGAAAAGAGAGGGAAAATCCCGAAAATGGAAAAATGGAGTTTGACTACAGATACACTTGTTTGAAGATCACGTTTTTGAACCGGTTAGAGGCCGAATCTAAAAATACCCCAATTGGAGGAAGTGTTCTAAATTTGTTCCTCTACATTTCCCTTATAAACTTGTATACCGTGTTCTATTCAAAAATCTGGGGTAAATTTGAATTTAAGCTGCTGACCAAGGTTTGACCAATAGAACCCTCCAGTTTAGAAATTCTAAAAGTCTATTTTCTAGGAACTTTCACAAAAGGAGTTTTATACCAATGTTGTTCATAATTTCGTGATCTACAACTTTCTCAATACAAGCATTGCAAGATTTTGGCTTTAAGATCAAGGAAATTTAAAATTACTAAACAGGTCATGTTTGGACAGAATTCACATGCTGACAGAAAAAGCCCCAAAACTCTATGCAAACCTTCATGCATGTCAAAGCACAAATTACCAAAGTTGTTCATCATTAAATTGTCTACAGGTTTGTCAATATGAGTTTCACCCAAATCCAAATAGGATCAAAGTTATAGGCACAATCACAAAGACATATCAGCAGAAAACAGGTTTCGATAAGTGGCATTTCAACCAAGTTTGAATTAGGGCTCAAATGCATGTCATTGTATGATGCATTATGTTGAATGTTGCATGTATGATGAATGATTATGCACTTGAGATGCCGGAGCATCACAACCCACCCCCCTTAAAGAAATCTCGTCCCGAGATTCTGATGTGATGTGGGTGGATAAGTTAAACGAGAAGAAAGTGCACTGCGTATGAATTTGAAACTTTGAAACTGCGGTCACGTACTCAATTTGAAGTGGATGGAAGAAAATCAGGATATCTTGTTCGCAAGAATTCTTCTTGCTCCCAAGTTGCCTCTTCTTCGAAGTGATTATTCCACTGCACTTTGTAGAAGTTAATAGTTCTTCTTCGTGTTGACCTTTGCTTTTGGTCGAGGATCTTTATGGGGTGCTCTTCATAAGTGAGGTCCGGTTCAATCTGAATTTGAGATGTATCAATTACTTCCTTTGGCACTCATAAGCACTTCTTGAGTTGCGAGACGTGAAACACATCATGAACCGCAGTAAGGTGTGGTAGTAATTCTAACCGGTAAGCTATTGATCCACATCTCTCTGTGATCTTGAATGGACCAACATATCTTGGTGCTAGCTTGCCATTTACTCCAAACCGGTGTACTCCTTTCATTGGTGACACCCGAAGATACACATGATCGCCTTCTTCAAAGGCTAAGGGTCTCCGTCTCTTATCTGAATAGCTTTTCTGCCCAGATTGTGCTCTTTCTAGGTTGCTGTGTATGAACTTTACTTGCTCTTCAGCTTGGTTACCAATTCTGGACCAAAGGTGACGCGTTCTCCTGGTTCAGACCAGTTGAGTGGTGTCCTACATCGTCTACCATATAGGGCCTCAAAAGGTGCCATTTCTAAGCTCTTCTGATAGCTGTTGTTGTATGCGAACTCCGCTAAGGGAAGACACTCATCCCACTTGGTGGAATAGGTCAAAGCACAGGCCCTCAACATGTCCTCTAAGATCTGATTCACTCTTTCTACTTGGCCGCTTGTTTGAGGGTGGTATGATGAACTCCGAATCAATTTGGTTCCAAGAGTAGTTTGCAGTTGCTCCCAGAAGCGAGACACAAACAGCGATCCTCGATCGGAAGTGATGGTCTGTGGCACACCATGCAAGGATACAATCCGTGATATGTAGAGCTCAGCATAAGTAGCCGCAGTGTAATGAGTTTTGACAGGCAAGAAGTGAGCGGATTTGGTAAGACGATCGATAATGACCCAAATAGAGTCATAGCCCTTTTGGGTGCGAGGCAAACCCACTATGAAGTCCATGTGTACATCTTCCCATTTCCAGGATGGAATTGCTAATGGCTGAAGCATACCAGCAGGCTTTAGGTGGTCGGCTTTGACTCGCTGACACACGTCGCATTCAGACACATACTTGGCGATCTCCCGTTTCATATGGGTCCACCAAAATTTTTGTTTCAAGTCTTGGTACATTTTATTGCTGCCCGGGTGCATGGTGAACATGGAAGTGTGGGCTTCGTCAAGTATCTTGTTTCTCAACTCCATGTCCTTAGGTACCACTAAGCGATTTTTAAACCATAAGATTCCCTGGTCATCAGGTGTGAAGCATGCTCTTTTCTTCTCATCTAATCCTTCGTGAATATGTGCCATACTCTTATCTTGCTTTTGTGCAACGATGATTTGATCCTTTATTGTAGGTTCAATGATGAGGCTATATAGTTCAGTGTGCTGCTCTGTAGGCATTTCGATCTCATCCATCTCACAACATATAACTCTCACTGTCGGGCGGGCTTCAATCACATTGCAATGAGCCTTACGGCTTGATGCATCAGCTACAACATTGGCCTTGCCAGGATGGTAGTGAATCTCTAGATCATAATCTTTTATCAGCTCTAACCACCGTCGTTGCCTCATATTTAACTCAGGTTGTGTGAGGATATACTTGAGGCTCTTGTGGTCAGTGTAGATGTGACACGTATTGCCTAGCAGATAGTGTCTCCATATCTTCAAAGCGTGAACAACTGCTGCAAGCTCAAGATCATGTGTTCGGTAGTTTGCTTCATGTTTTCTCAGTTGGCGCGAGGCGTAAGCGATTACTCTCCCTTCTTGCATCAGGACACAGCCCAGCCCATGGCCGGAGGCATCACAATACACGTCAAATGGCTTAGTGACGTCCGGTTGAGCCAGCACTAGTGTGGATGTTAGCAACTTCTTCAGGGTTTGAAAGGCTTTCTCACAATTCGAACTCCATACATACTTCGCATTCTTTTTTTGTTAGTGATGTCATTGGCTTCGCAGTTTTGGAGAAGTCCTTAATGAAGCGGCGGTAGTAGCCCACTAAACCAAGGAAACTCCGAATCTCTGTCACTGTCTTGGGTTGCTTCCAGTTCAGAACATCCTTTACCTTGCTAGGGTCAACTGCTACCCCCTTCTCCGATAGAATGTGACCTAAGAAACTCACTTCCTTCAGCCAAAATGCACACTAACTGAACTTGGCATAAAGCTTGTGCTCTCTAAGCCGATTGAGTACTATCCTTAAGTGCTCCTTGTGTTCTTCCTCGCTTTTAGAGTAGATTAATATGTCATCAATGAACACTACTACAAACTTATCCAGTTCATTCATGAACACCGAATTCATCATGTACATGAAGAAAGCCGGTGCATTGGTTAACCCAAAGGACATGACCAAATACTCATACAAGCCATATCTGGTCGAAAAAGCTGTCTTGGGTATATCTTCTCCTCGGATCTTTATTTGGTAGTAGCCAGACCTCAGATCGATTTTTGAAAAGGCCTTAGCTCCAGCTAACTGATCAAACAAAATGTCAATGTGTGGTAGCGGGTATTTATTTTTTATGGTGACAGCATTCAAAGGCCGGTAATCAACACATAGCCTTTTACCCCCTTGGTCCTTCTTTTCAACAAAGAGGGCTGGGCAACCCCAAGGCGATGAGCTAGCTCGAATAATCCCTTTATCTAGCTGTTTTTGCAACTGCACTTTCAGCTCTTTCAATTCATCCGGTGCCATTTTGTATGGTCTCCGGGAGACGGGTGCCGTGCCAGGTACAAGCTCTATGGCAAACTCAACATCTCTGTCCGGTGGAAGTCCAGGAAACTCTTCCGGAAACACATCAGGAAAATCAGAAACCACCGGTATCTTCTTGATCAACTGGGCTTCTGTGGCATTTACTGTGGGTGGCGAATGCTTGTGACTCGGCAGGTGAAGGAGCATAACTTTCCCACTCTTGCTCGACTTCATTTGAACTGTCCTGCTAGTAATATCTAACAAGACATTGTGCTCTTTCATTCAATCCATCCCTAAGATAATGTCGATCTCCTGGTTAGGAAGTACCACAGGATCAACATAGAATTCTTCTGTGCCTATGCATAAGCGTAAGCGCCTCACAATCTGACTCGTGTCAATTGGTGATCCCGGAGCTATGATATGGTATTTGGCCTTCATATTATCAATGTGATAACCATGTTTGGTTGCATATGACCTGCTGATGAAAGTGTGTGTTGCTCCGAAGTCAAACAAAACCACTGTAGGGTGCTTGTTGACAAGAAATATGCTTGCTAACACTGGTTGACCCTCTGGAATCTGATCTACGTGGGTATAGTGCACACGACCTTCCGTTGGGGCTAAATCTCGCTTGGGTCCCTTCTTCTTATTCTGGCGTGGGTTGTCTTCAATCAACAATGGTGCCTGGCTTCGTCGATGGGCAAGACAATTCTTGCTGAAATGGCCGACCTTTCCGCACTTGTAGCAGGGGTATTTGGCACTTGGTTTGGCAGGTGGCACTGAAGCAGGTGGATGAGGCGGTGCACTGCAGGATGATGGGTGTTGTTGGTGTGATGCCCCTGGCATCTCAGAAGCCGTACACACAATTATACATAAGCTAATGATGAATTAAGACTAAATCATGCTTAAGAGAGTAATGAGGAATTGGTAGATAAACCACTAAGTCAAAATTTCTCAAATCTGAAACTTTAGCTCATCCCCAAAGTTGATTCTGAAATTACTTTTGAATTCACTATACAACTTTACATTCTCCCTTTCTATGAAATGAAATTGAACTTTTTACCTTTCAAATGCACTTATTGTGGAAGTGATTGGCCTTCATTTGATACTTCAAAAGTTGAAAACAAGAAAAGCTTTACCTAGAGTAAATCTGCTGTTTTACCAAAATCCTAAACAAGATTAGGGTTGTATTTCAAAATATGTTGTGATTTAGAGGAGGATCATATTAACAAAGTTGTAGGTAATGATCTAGGAAACAACTTTGTCAATATGAGTCAGGTCATAATATGAATTCAAATTGGTCTTTTCAACCAATTTTTGTCAGCCCAGAAACACACCCCTACTCTGTCCAGTTTGGTAATTTGAGATTTTCTTACCCATAGAGCCATTTTCATGACCTGCCCTAATGAAATGAAATATAGTTTAGAAAGTAACCAACAAATGTGTCAAAAGGAGCAAGTGGAGTTGAGGCCTGTAACTAGGGTATTTTCCCCTCCCAAGCAGATGACCTACCCTGTCCCTACCTATGGCTGCTGCATAAATTCAAACAAATTTCATACTTCCATGCCGAATTTGAAATCATGCCTATCGACAAAGTTGTAGAGTTCAAAGAGTAGAACATTTCATTCAATTGGAGTTTTTCCAAATTCGGCCTTTAAATTGGTCAAAATGGCGGTTTTCAGCAGGGGAGAAAACACATTTTTATTTTTCTTCTATTTTCCTTTTCCTACTGTCGCCGACCGGTGGGGCCCACCGACCCGACACGCCACCGTGTCCGAGCCGGCGGCCACCACGCGGCCGGCAAGCACCGGCGGCTCCTCCGCGCCGCGGATCGTCGGCCCCACGCCCGAGCGCCTTCACCCGGGCGCGGACGCGACTCCGCTCGCCCTCTCGCTCACTCTCGCCCCACTCCCGGCCCTCTCTCCGCCTCCGCCCGCACAGAGCGCCGTGCGCCGTCCGCCATTGGAGCGAGCTCAGAGCTCGAGCTCCCTAGCCGCCTCCGCTGCCTCTCGCGCCCCTAGGACCCCCCCATTGCACTCGCCACCTCGTCGCGCACCCGAGGGAAAAGCTCTCGCCCCCGCTCCGCCCTCCTTTCGCCAGAACGAGTCCGCCGCGCCACCAAGCTCGCCGCGCCGCGCCGCCGGTTCACCACCGCCGCGCCCCGCCTCCCGAGCTCCTCACGCCGCTAGGACCACCGCCACCTCCGCCACGACCTCGCGGACCCGAGGGGCAAGGTCTAGGTGCCGCTCCGCCTCCCCATCGCCCGGTCCACGTCGCGCCGGTCGCCGCCGGGCACCTCACCGCCGCCGGCCCTCTCCGCGCCCCCTCTGCCGCCGTAGGTAACGGGGTAAGCTTTCCCGCGCTCCCCTCCCTCTCTCCGGCCGCCTCCGGCGAGCCGCCGCGCCCCGCAGGCCGGGTTCGGCCGTGCGCGCCGCCGTCTTCCTCCTCGGTCGCGAGGAGGAAGAAGACCGAGGAGGAAGACGCCGCTTTGCGGTTTAGCCCTTGATGTTTTGCGTTTTTACAGATCCAACCCGAGCGCTGTGTACTGTGTCTTGCGGATCTCACGAGCTAGCCCCTGGAAGTTATAGATAATTGCGTATAGGTCCTTGATCTATATTTATTTTGAGCTGAAACTTTGAAAAATCATATCAATTCAAAGAAAAATCCAAAATGGGCAAACTCAGTACCTATGAACTCCTCTTGAGTAGATCTACAGGTTAGGTATGATGAAGATGAGTGAAATGACCATTTTACCCTCGGTTTTGTGCATGTATGTAAAAGGAAAATAAATAGAAAAAGTGATCTAGATGAACTTCTAAAATGGTAAAACTTGGTCAGTATGCTTTGTAGCACATGAGAACACTATGACAAACTTTATGGCCATAGTGCTTGCTGTTAGGTGGGGCTTTGCCATTATATTTGCATAATGTACCTTTCTATTAATTAAAAAGTGAACACCATGCAAAACCTGCTAGAATGAGTCATCTGGTATTTTTCCTATGCACTAGATAACTGATAAGAGTCACTGGTAAAATATGAGATTGTGCATGTCAAGTTTGAGTGGTGTTTTGAAATGGACAAAGTGCCACTAGCTAGGAAAGAAAATGAGAAAAAAAAAAGTGGGGTTAAATGGCTAGGAAAATTTCAGGAGAACTTTGGTAGCTTGTACATGATACATAGGACTCAGAAAGTATATATGTGCATGTTTAAACCACTGTTTTGTATTAGGTAAACTCTTTTGCTAATTACACTCTAAGAGTAAGCTAGTTTAGTTAATATGATTAGTTGAGCTAGCTTTAGGTGATGGTTTATACGATTTCTTAAAAGATGGCATGCAGGATTTCCTAGGAGAGTAGGAATGCCTTCCTCGGGAGGTAGACCTTAAATAAGAAGGCTTGTTTACTTTGACATGTAGTATCCACCGTGGGTTACTTTTCTACTACACTCTATCCTGCATTGCATCCTTACACTCATTTGCATATCTGGCATGCATATAGACCACGGGATCGAGGAGCCGACGCAGGATCTACCGTTGATCGAGAAGCCAGACGACAAGTGGAACCCGAAGCAAGAAGACGACGTGTCGCTAAGTTGGCCGTCCCTGTAACAAGGGGTTGCCTGGGGCACAGCCTCACAACCCGGCAAACTAACAGTAGTTTAGTTTGTTCAAGTTGTCAACAACAAAGGTAGGCCCCTTAGGCATTTTCACCTATCTAGGGAGTCTCACCACCCTATGCTTGTTTGTGCATTACGTTTAGGGATTTTATGAAACCCCACATGCATAAATCCTTGATGCCCAAAGTAGAAAGGATAAAACGAAGTCTATGCTTAGCCATGCTTAGACGGTAGAAGACGAGTGAAGGTATTCACTCGCGAGATGATAGGGTCTACAAATTGTTTTTACAAATCCTTGGATCGAAAGGCAATCTGGTATGACTTGATGATAAGTTGAGACCGGGCGGAAATATGGTCTGATATGATGAGATTGTGATAATGTGTTGGTGGACTCCGCCCGAGTCGATTAAGGCCCGTCCGCTGTTCGCCTGCTGATTGGCATAACATTGCTAGAGTGCTTATCCGGTATATGGGGCCGGTGAAACCTTACTTGTGCCATCCGGAGAACAGAAACACGTTCCTACCCACTGGTTGAGAGGAAGGTGGTCCGGGGGAGCTTGGTACTCATGACGGGGAGACCGGGATGCCGGCAGGCTCGTCATGGGGGCACAACCCGGAGGTCAGGCGGGAGTGAATCGAACTTGGGATGGGACAAGTGGAGGCGGGGGACCATATGTGGGAAAGCCGTCGTGTGAGTAAGCATATGGGCCTCTGGCATTTTTAGTTATTCCCGGGAATTAAAAATCGATTCGAATCGCTGATGCTCACCAGGTGTGAGAATGCCAGATATCGCACACGGGCAACGTAGTAACAACTTAAATACTTTATGCTTATATTCATGTTTTATATACAACATGCTTGGATAAGTATGATCCGTCCGACTATTCATAGTGCTTCCCATCCACTGAGAGGAGGTTGATGGATTTGGGAGATGCTTCGAGGCCGAGGGAGAGATGACCCGACATATAGGGGCATCGCTCCTGAGACGGCTACTCCCAAGAGTTCGATGGGGGCTCTATGAATTTTTGGACGGGGCATGCGTTCATGTTCTGTTTTTCTGCAAGTTTTCCCCCTATGACATAGTTGATAATCATAACTAAGGGGTAGCAGCTGGCAAATCCTGCTATCTTATGATAACATGTTTTAAATAAACAATCAATGGCTAAGGACCCACTCCTAGTAAGCTTATGCGGGTTAGAAGTCAGTCCACCAAAAAGCCTTGCATAATTTCAAATGTGTCGGGCTGAAACCGCCCACGGGTAAGTCCTACGAGTTCCCCACGAACTCACCGTTTGTTGTTGATATTTTTCTTTTAGGTGCATATCAGATTATGATCAAGGATGACTACGGTGGGCTCGAGGTCATACTTGATGTTTACCTTCCGCTGCACGTTACATCTTTGTAACGATATGTTTTTCCGCTGCGAGGTTTATTTTGACGTTCTTTTTCACTACCTTGTACTCTTTTTGAGCAAAAATATTTGTACTCAACCAAATTATGTCTGTATGAAATGGTGGGTTGTTGTAATTGTTGTGGCTCTTCCGAGAGCTTAACGTGTGTGATGTCGGCATCCCTGGGAGATGGTTTCATCGAGTGCCCTTCTGGGTAGCTCGACGGACTACCGAGTTTAGTTCGGTCTAAGTGCACTGTGGGCCAGTGGTGGCAGGTGTACTTATCCCGTATTAAATCGGCGGTTCCGCCACAGCTGGTATCAGAGCCGATCATGCACGAGCAACAATTATAACAACTTCGTTTTGATTTCAAAAGCCTATTTTCCAAATCTTTTCAGAGTATTTGCGAAAATGAGAGATATCGCGTATATGCCAATTATAAGGATGTTAGGAGATATCTGGTGACATCACTAACATTCTGACCTAGATAGAATTCATATGCATTTTGGGCGCTTTGAGAAGCAACTATTCGGCCATAGCTATCCCCAGTACTGGTGGAAGCTATTGGGTTTTGCGAATAGTTGTAATCTCTGCATTCATGCTGTATAAGTAAAAGCTCTTTAAGGGTGGTGGGCATGTTTGAGGCTTTCATACCCGCCACACTTACATTCGGTTTTGGGATCCACCTTTTTCTCGACAATCCCCAGTACTGGTGGAAAGTCAGGCTTTGAGGAAAAGGTGCAGCGGCCCACCAACGTTGTCCACGCAGCGGTCACGCGTGGATGCCACATTATGTGGTAATGTATGAGCATGCATTTTTCTGCAGGTACACTAACCACGTGCGAAACTAAGAACGACTAAGACTCGACTAGTTGCATTAAGGAGAGACGTGCATATATGTCACCGAATATCGCTAAGTTGTATACTTAGAAAGTGTGATGTGAGACCGGATAGGACGGGCATACATCATTCCATCTCATCTCATGTGCTTTACTTGTTTTTGCTTGAAAATAACTAGATTTCTTACTGTATCTATAAGTATACTCATTGGGTAGTAGCATTTTACATATGAATCCTGTCTGCGGTTTTAAGATGCATTTCAAACTACGAAAAAAATCAACAGAAACTTATTATAAGAACCTAGTAGTACAAGAAATTTCTAAACAACTTATGTATAGATTACTTGCTCTGAAAGTAAATACGAGCGAGGTACCAGTTTAGGGTGTGTCCCATGTCCATTTTAAAACAAGTATTATATATAAAAGTTGTAGTGCAAAAATTTCAACCAACAAATTGATCTATAACGACCCTTCGGCAAAATACTCTGGACATTAACTTATGACCATTTTAAGTCCAAGCTTACATCTAGGTAGCAAGTACGAAATTTAGAAGATGAAGTTCGGGACGTAACTTAATTGGCACATGAATACAAATTGCCTTATGACCACATTTGGCCTTCGAAACTATCAAATTGACGGGAGCCTTATTCTTCCTGCTACAGATGTCGCAACCCTCGACGCAGCCCTTCGACTTATGCCCTAATTACCAAGAGTCCGCAAAAGCTAAGACAACGATTCCTCGAGAACAAAAGAAGGGAAAAGCGGGAAAATCTTCCACCGAAGCAGCCTCAGTTCAACACCTGCGACCTGGGATGGTTCTATTAAAAGGATTTGTCAAGCCTGAAGATCAGATCGGGATGGTTCGTATGTGTCGACAACTGGGTAAGGGCCCAGGAGGATTTTATAGACCTAGCTACAAAAACGGTGCCAAGCTGAATTTATGGATGATGTCTCTAGGAAAGAACTGGGATCTGACTACTCGCTCGTATGGACCAACACGTCCCTTCGATGGAGCACAAGCCCCGACAATACCAGATGCTTTCAAGATGATTGCTCAAACGGCGAACTCCACTGCAAACGAGTTTCCTCAGATTAACCCGGACGTATGCATCGTCAACTACTACACCAACTCCGGGAAGCTCGGACTTCACCAAGACAAGGACGAGTCAGAGAGTAGCCTTACCAAAGGTTTACCTTTCATATCCATCTCCATAGGAGACACCGCCGAGTTCTTGTTCGGCAACACAAGAGACAAAGACCAAGCGACCAAGATCAACCTCGAATCTGGTGACGTTCTCATACTCGGTGGAGAATCAAGATTGTTATTTCATGGCGTTTCCCACGTGAAGACCGACACTGCACCAAGTTGGTTGAAAGAAGAAACGGGCATTCGTCCTGGACGTATCAATCTTACGTTTAGGCAGTATTAGCTAGATACTAGTTGGTGTGCTAGCAGTCATCGCAAACTGTTGTAATAAGAGGAGGTTGACTCTCATAACCCTTGAGTTTCCCATGTATCCAGCTCCTTGCAGTCGGCATATGTCCCACCCTCATGACTAATGTAACTCTATTTTCAATGGAGCATTCTAAACTCTTGTAGTTCTCACGTTTCACGCTTTTGTCATTCAGGCACTTCAGTCCCTGTAATCCATGACACTTTTGTTGTTGTGGTTACCTCGTTCCTGATTGAAATAAGTCTGATGAGTTATACCTCCGAAAACATTATGCTATGGCGTGTAAAACTCCTTGTTTATGTCTTCCTATAATCCTGTATTATTCGCATATCCCCTGAAGTTGGAAAGAAATACCGCACTTGATGGGGTGTCTACCCGAGTAGTCTATGGTGCCGCGACGGAACCTAGGGTCCTGTGTGCACGGCCGTCACACGGTTCCACTAGGGGCGCGCAGGTATCAAGACATGCAAAGGCATGACACCGCTGCATTTGTGGAACATTCCTATCCAACTCCTAACCCCTTGTGGACCTCTATACATCTCATTCGTGGAGATAATTTACTCTAATTCCACTGCCACCTTGTATCATTTCATTGCTTTGTTTCACCTTGCCCTTCGTGGTCTGTAGGGAAAGATCCACCTTAACCCCCCTATTGTTCACACCTTCCCCTTGCCTTGTTGAACCATGTTCTTCTCGATCCGTGAGACGAGTCAAATCTAGGGTTCCACTCGTCCACATCTTTTCGTTGACTTTGTTTATCTTTGCTGGTCGTGCTTCACGGGGATGAGCAATTCTATTCTCCACGATACATTTACACCCATTGGTCCAAACCTCGGACTTCTCTGCGCTTACCCCGATTCTCGTTAACGTCTTGTATATGTGGAAATGCTTGATTCCATTCCCACTGTCTTACTACATCATCTCATTTCTTCTTCCAACTGGCCTCCCTCTAAATTGTGGAGACAGTCAAACTCTGTTTCCACTGCTTTCTATTACGTTCCTTTCTGGTATATATTAAACCTTATCTTCTGAAGATGAACTTCAGCACCATCCACCGCGATAAGCTTTTGTTCTCGGCTAGTGCTTTTGTCATATCGTCCTTTTCAAGAAGTTGCTTCGCTCTTCTTTGAAATTCATCTTCAGTTAAGCGTACTAATACTGACTATTGTTTCGTTAGTAAGCGCACATCATATGCCTATACTTCTCTTGGTCAGTCTTGATCGATTCTATGAAATCATACCAACCATCACTTTGTCTAGGCGAATATGTCCTACTTTCTTCCCGTGTTATCTTTCTTAAGGCAATGAGTAGTGTGTGCTATGCATCGCCACACCTTACTCTTTGAAAATATTTGGATTTGATATCTTATATGTGTACGCAGTCCCTATCAAATGAAATGAATGTGCCTCCTAACAACACATCCATTGTTGTTTTCTATAACTCGCGAGATTTTTGCTTCATTCAAACTCCCTACTGCGTATGCTTTGCTTCTCATTGTTCAAATAAATCAGATGTTTATTACGCTCCTAAACTTGGTGTCAAAGCCAGGAAGTAACCCTCTCGTCGTGCTTGAACCAATCATGTCATTCGCTCGCTGCCACCACGTTCTCTTCGTGGTTTGTTCATTTCCCTCTCATATGAGACGTGAATTATCGAGTACCTTAAAGGAACCATCCTAGTCAACCAAATGATGCTTTGTAACTACCTTGTGTTAGGAAGGTACTAACCACTCACCCGGTCGTTAACAAAGCCAACAAAGGACAAAGGAAGAGTTAAAGTGCGTTTGCAACTATTAAAAGAGTCCCGAGCCCCAAGATGCGGGTAGTATCTTTTCACCATACGACATAGAACCCTGCCTCTTTCAAAATCTCGGGACGAGATTTCTTTAAGGGGGGTGGGTTGTGATGCCCCTGGCATCTCAGAAGCCGTACACACAATTATACATAAGCTAATGATGAATTAAGACTAAATCATGCTTAAGAGAGTAATGAGGAATTGGTAGATAAACCACTAAGTCAAAATTTCTCAAATCTGAAACTTTAGCTCATCCCCAAAGTTGATTCTGAAATTACTTTTGAATTCACTATACAACTTTACATTCTCCCTTTCTATGAAATGAAATTGAACTTTTTACCTTTCAAATGCACTTATTGTGGAAGTGATTGGCCTTCATTTGATACTTCAAAAGTTGAAAACAAGAAAAGCCTTACCTAGAGTAAATCTGCTGTTTTACCAAAATCCTAAACAAGATTAGGGTTGTATTTCAAAATATGTTGTGATTTAGAGGAGGATCATATTAACAAAGTTGTAGGTAATGATCTAGGAAACAACTTTGTCAATATGAGTCAGGTCATAATATGAATTCAAATTGGTCTTTTCAACAAATTTTTGTCAGCCCAGAAACACACCCCTACTCTGTCCAGTTTGGTAATTTGAGATTTTCTTACCCATAGAGCCATTTTCATGACCTGCCCTAATGAAATGAAATATAGTTTAGAAAGTAACCAACAAATTTGTCAAAAGGAGCAAGTGGAGTTGAGGCCTGTAACTAGGGTATTTTCCCCTCCCAAGCAGATGACCTACCCTGTCCCTACCTATGGCTGCTGCATAAATTCAAACAAATTTCATATTTCCATGCCGAATTTGAAATCATGCCTATTGACAAAGTTGTAGAGTTCAAAGAGTAGAACATTTCATTCAATTGTAGTTTTTCCCAATTCGGCCTTTAAATTGGTCAAAATGGCGGTTTTCAGCAGGGGAGAAAACACATTTTTATTTTTCTTCTATTTTCCTTTTCCTACTGTCGCCGACCGGTGGGGCCCACCGACCCGACACGCCACCGTGTCCGAGCCGGCGGCCACCACGCGGCCGGCAAGCACCGGCGGCTCCTCCGCGCCGCGGATCGTCGGCCCCACGCCCGAGCGCCTTCACCCGGGCGCGGACGCGACTCCGCTCGCCCTCTCGCTCACTCTCGCCCCACTCCCGGCCCTCTCTCCGCCTCCGCCCGCACAGAGCGCCGTGCGCCGTCCGCCATTGGAGCGAGCTCGGAGCTCGAGCTCCCTAGCCGCCTCCGCTGCCTCTCGCGCCCCTAGGACCCCCCCATTGCACTCGCCACCTCGTCGCGCACCCGAGGGAAAAGCTCTCGCCCCCGCTCCGCCCTCCTTTCGCCAGAACGAGTCCGCCGCGCCACCAAGCTCGCCGCGCCGCGCCGCCGGTTCACCACCGCCGCGCCCCGCCTCCCGAGCTCCTCACGCCGCTAGGACACCACCGCCACCTCCGCCACGACCTCGCGGACCCGAGGGGCAAGGTCTAGGTGCCGCTCCGCCTCCCCATCGCCCGGTCCACGTCGCGCCGGTCGCCGCCGGGCACCTCACCGCCGCCGGCCCTCTCCGCGCCCCCTTCGCCACCGTAGGTAACGGGGTAAGCTTTCCCGCGCTCCCCTCCCTCTCTCCGGCCGCCTCCGGCGAGCCGCCGCGCCCCGCAGGCCGGGTTCGGCCGTGCGCGCCGCCGTCTTCCTCCTCGGTCGCGAGGAGGAAGAAGACCGAGGAGGAAGACGCCGCTTTGCGGTTTAGCCCTTGATGTTTTGCGTTTTTACAGATCCAACCTGAGCGCTGTGTACTGTGTCTTGCGGATCTCACGAGCTAGCCCCTGGAAGTTATAGATAATTGCGTATAGGTCCTAGATCTATATTTATTTTGAGCTGAAACTTTGAAAAATCATATCAATTCAAAGAAAAATCCAAAATGGGCAAACTCAGTACCTATGAACTCCTCTTGAGTAGATCTACAGGTTAGGTATGATGAAGCTGAGTGAAATGACCATTTTACCCTCGGTTTTGTGCATGTATGTAAAAGGAAAATAAATAGAAAAAGTGATCTAGATGAACTTCTAAAATGGTAAAACTTGGTCAGTATGCTTTGTAGCACATGAGAACACTATGACAAACTTTATGGCCATAGTGCTTGCTGTTAGGTGGGGCTTTGCCATTATATTTGCATAATGTACCTTTCTATTAATTAAAAAGTGAACACCATGCAAAACCTGCTAGAATGAGTCATCTGGTATTTTTCCTATGCACTAGATAACTGATAAGAGTCACTGGTAAAATATGAGATTGTGCATGTCAAGTTTGAGTGGTGTTTTGAAATGGACAAAGTGCCACTAGCTAGGAAAGAAAATGAGAAAAAAAAAGTGGGGTTAAATGGCTAGGAAAATTTCAGGAGAACTTTGGTAGCTTGTACATGATACATAGGACTCAGAAAGTATATATGTGCATGTTTAAACCACTGTTTTGTATTAGGTAAACTCTTTTGCTAATTACACTCTAAGAGTAAGCTAGTTTAGTTAATATGATTAGTTGAGCTAGCTTTAGGTGATGGTTTATACGATTTCTTAAAAGATGGCATGCAGGATTTCCTAGGAGAGTAGGAATGCCTTCCTCGGGAGGTAGACCTTAAATAAGAAGGCTTGTTTACTTTGACATGTAGTATCCACCGTGGGTTACTTTTCTACTACACTCTATCCTGCATTGCATCCTTACACTCATTTGCATATCTGGCATGCATATAGACCACGGGATCGAGGAGCCGACGCAGGATCTACCGTTGATCGAGAAGCCAGACGACAAGTGGAACCCGAAGCAAGAAGACGACGTGTCGCTAAGTTGGCCGTCCCTGTAACAAGGGGTTGCCTGGGGCACAGCCTCACAACCCGGCAAACTAACAGTAGTTTAGTTTGTTCAAGTTGTCAACAACAAAGGTAGGCCCCTTAGGCATTTTCACCTATCTAGGGAGTCTCACCACCCTATGCTTGTTTGTGCATTACGTTTAGGGATTTTATGAAACCCCACATGCATAAATCCTTGATGCCCAAAGTAGAAAGGATAAAACGAAGTCTATGCTTAGCCATGCTTAGACGGTAGAAGACGAGTGAAGGTATTCACTCGCGAGATGATAGGGTCTACAAATTGTTTTTACAAATCCTTGGATCGAAAGGCAATCTGGTATGACTTGATGATAAGTTGAGACCGGGCGGAGATATGGTCTGATATGATGAGATTGTGATAATGTGTTGGTGGACTCCGCCCGAGTCGATTAAGGCCCGTCCGCTGTTCGCCTGCTGATTGGCATAACATTGCTAGAGTGCTTATCCGGTATATGGGGCCGGTGAAACCTTACTTGTGCCATCCGGAGAACAGAAACACGTTCCTACCCACTGGTTGAGAGGAAGGTGGTCTGGGGGAGCTTGGTACTCATGACGGGGAGACCGGGATGCCGGCAGGCTCGTCATGGGGGCACAACCCGGAGGTCAGGCGGGAGTGAATCGAACTTGGGATGGGACAAGTGGAGGCGGGGGACCATATGTGGGAAAGCCGTCGTGTGAGTAAGCATATGGGCCTCTGGCATTTTTAGTTATTCCCGGGAATTAAAAATCGATTCGAATCGCTGATGCTCACCAGGTGTGAGAATGCCAGATATCGCACACGGGCAACGTAGTAACAACTTAAATACTTTATGCTTATATTCATGTTTTATATACAACATGCTTGGATAAGTATGATCCGTCCGACTATTCATAGTGCTGCCCATCCACTGAGAGGAGGTTGATGGATTTGGGAGATGCTTCGAGGCCGAGGGAGAGATGACCCGACATATAGGGGCATCGCTCCTGAGACGGCTACTCCCAAGAGTTCGATGGGGGCTCTATGAATTTTTGGACGGGGCATGCGTTCATGTTCTGTTTTTCTGCAAGTTTTCCCCCTATGACATAGTTGATAATCATAACTAAGGGGTAGCAGCTGGCAAATCCTGCTATCTTATGATAACATGTTTTAAATAAACAATCAATGGCTAAGGACCCACTCCTAGTAAGCTTATGCGGGTTAGAAGTCAGTCCACCAAAAAGCCTTGCATAATTTCAAATGTGTCGGGCTGAAACCGCCCACGGGTAAGTCCTACGAGTTCCCCACGAACTCACCGTTTGTTGTTGATATTTTTCTTTTAGGTGCATATCAGATTATGATCAAGGATGACTACGGTGGGCTCGAGGTCATACTTGATGTTTACCTTCCGCTGCACGTTACATCTTTGTAACGATATGTTTTTCCGCTGCGAGGTTTATTTTGACGTTCTTTTTCACTACCTTGTACTCTTTTTGAGCAAAAATATTTGTACTCAACCAAATTATGTCTGTATGAAATGGTGGGTTGTTGTAATTGTTGTGGCTCTTCCGAGAGCTTAACGTGTGTGATGTCGGCATCCCTGGGAGATGGTTTCATCGAGTGCCCTTCTGGGTAGCTCGACGGACTACCGAGTTTAGTTCGGTCTAAGTGCACTGTGGGCCAGTGGTGGCAGGTGTACTTAGCCCGTATTAAATCGGCGGTTCCGCCACAGTTGGGTACCCAACTGTTGCTCTGGCTGTTGGGGCATGTCGATGTAATACATGTGCGGCGGTGCACGATGCACAACCCGTTGTCGTTGAGATGAACCTGACTGAAGTGTGCTTGCGAGTCATTTCCTCTGCTGATCCTCGTGGGCCCGACTGAGGCGATTCTCCATGTCGATGGCGGCATCTACCAACTGGGTGAAGTTGTCATAGCTGCGCCCCAAGTGAGTCAGCAGAGTGGGGTCGAATCCATCCAACAGACGGGTAGCCCTATGTGGGTCGGTGTCGACGTCTTTAGGTGAGTACTGCGATAGGCGGATGAAAGCTTGCACGTAGTCGAGTACCGACATGTTCCCTTGTCGAAGTGCGCGGAACTCTCGTTGCTTGAGCTTGATGAGGCTAGCGGGAGATAGTGAGCCCGAAAAGCCACACGGAACTCATCCCACGTGACCTGGTGCCCGGCTGGTTGCATTGTCAGGAATGAAGCACACCAGGCCCCCGAGGGACCATGTAGACATTGTGCCGTGAAGCAAGCCTTCTGTTGCTCAATGAGTTGGGGCAGTAGATTGAACTTGGACTCAATGATCCGAAGCCAGTCATCAGCATCCAGGGGATCCGTGGCAGCGGTGAAGATTGGCGGTTGGAGTGCCGCAAATTCAGTGTAACTGATCTCTTGCGGGTTGCGCCATTGTTGCTCTTGAACGAGCATGTTGATGATTTGACCTTGCTGAGCGACCAAAGCAGCCAACTCATGAGGAAACTGTGCCCCATGGGCAGCACCTTGTGCAGACGTCTCCGGTGGAGTAACCATCTACATGAAGGAGGCCAACTGTGATTAGTCCAACAACTTTGATGCAACCAATGCGGTGACAAAAAGATCATAGCACCATAATTACGTTCTGAATGCATGAAAGCATGTAAGTGAACAGAACAACTTGATTGCGCAAAAGTGTTAGCCCTCATCTTGTAGGTTCGGACAATCGTTTATGCTATTGGAAAACTTGTGCGTTGTGTTGGACACGTGACAACACTCCCATCAATCTGACTGGGACTACGCCGTAAGGTCGATTTACTAGCTGCAGGTGTACATGACTTCAGGTTGTAAACCGGAACCAAGCTTCAATTCAATCCTAAGGGTCTCTTCTTAAGGCTTTAATTTTAGCAAGGTGAAACAGGTTCCTAGAACCTAATGTTTCCATTAGTGAAACGTGCAGAAAGTTGGCTTAAATCATGATTTATTCCCTTTGTCCTTTAGTAATAACCCCAAAAATGATAGCAAAAGATACATGATGCATGATTCGTCCTATCCGGTCTCACATCACACATCCTATGTATTATATATATAGCTAGCGATAATTCGGTGACATATATGCACGTCTCTTCTTACTGCAACTAGTCATTCTCTAGTCGTTCTTAGATTCGCACGTGGTTAGTGTACCTGCAGAAGAATGCATTCTCATACATTACCACCTAATGTGGCATCCACGCGTGACCGCTGCGTGGACAATGTTGGTGGGCCGATGCACCTTTTCCTCAAAGCCTGACTTTCCTCCAGTACTGGGGATTGTCGAGAAAAAGGTGGATCCCAAAACCGAATGTAAGTGTGGTGGGTATGAAAGCCCGAAGCATGCCCACCACCCTTAAAGTGCTTTTACTACGGGGCATGAATGCAGAGCTTACAACCGTTCGCACAACCCAATAGCTTCCACCAGTACTGGGGACAGCTATGGCCGAAAAGTTGTTTCTCAAAGCGCCGAATATGCATATGAGTTCTAACTAGGTCAGAATGTCAGTGATGTCACCTGTATAACACTAACATCCTTATATGGGCATAGCGTATACTCTCGTTTTGAATTACTTAAAAAGGGCTTTCGAAAATAAGTTTGTAAAACAAAACTTGATGATATAACTGTTGTCTGTGTTTCATCGGCTCTAATACCAGTTGTGGCGGAACCGCCCTGCTTAATCCAGACTAAGCACACCTGCCACCTCTGGCTTGCAGTGCACTTAGGCCAGACTAAACCCGGTAGTCCGTCGAGAGTACTTCGGCTCTCGATAACACCATTCCCAGAGGAACCGACATCAAACACATCCGACCCTCGAAGGAGCCACAACAATTACATCATCACAGGCTGTTGAAATAGAGAATAGTAGACTGGATTTACAAATATAAGAAGTCAAATACATTTCATAAAATAGAGGAATCGATTTCAGAGTGTACATATAGCGGAAGCGTTTTCAAAATATCTCGCAGCGGAAACAATATACTTAAGTAGCCTTCACGAAGAGATGAACAAGGCGAGTAGCACCGAGCCCACTGGTACCACCTCCAACATAGCTATCCAGATGTCGCCAGTACCTGTAATCCAAAAGTGGGGGCAAACCCTGAGTACTAATTACTCAGTAGGACTTAATGGACGGGGCTTACGGCTGACACAAAGCATGCTTACTAATCATGTGGATCCTTAGCTATTGATTCTTAAATAAAGTCATGTGGACATAAGATAGCATGATTTGACAGCTGCTATCCATTAATGATGAAGATCATTTATATCATAAAGTAAATACTTGCAGAAAAGTAAACATGAACACATGTCCCGTCCCAAGATTCATAGCGCTTCCATCCAACCCCTTGGGAGTAGTCGTCTCAGGAGCGATACCACAGTACGTCGGGTCAGCCCTTCCTCGACCTCAAAGCATCTCCCAAGTCCATCGACCTCCTAGCAGTGGATGGGAAACACCATGAATAGAGGGACGAAACACACACATCCAATCATGGTTATATACAAAAACGTGACTTAATAAACAGCATGTTACAGTTATTACTATGTTGCCCGACAGTGATATTTGGCATTCTCACACCTGGTGAGCATCAGCGATTCGAATCGATTTTTATATTCCCGGGAATAACTAGAAATGCCAGGGGTTTATGCTTACTAGCCATTGCGTTCCACACATATATTCCCCATCTCCACTTGTCCCATCCCAAGTTCGATTCAATCCTTTTGTTGTTCCCAGGTTGTGCCGCCTTAGGAGCGATACCACGGTAACATCGGGTCAGCCCTCGCTCAACTACAAGCTCCCCAAGGTGTCACAGTAGGAGTCTGTCTATGTTCTTCGGATGGCACAAGTAAGACTTTCACCAGGCCCACGTCCTGGATAAGCACTCTAGCAATGCTATGCCAATCAGCAAACGAACAGCGGACGGGCCTTATGCGACTCGGGCAGAGTCCAGTGCACGATACCATAAACAATAAATAACTCATAAAATCTCTGCCCGGTCTTCATTTAAAACATAAGCAAGTATAATAACTTCCATAAGTGAGATTTCTGTCACCTTGTAAAGTCGTACCTACGAGACGAGTACAATCACTCGTGTCTACTCGCACCTAGAAATCTAGGCACTCGTCTTACAAACTTTACGTATAGGTGCTAGGGCCAGGGCGGCCAGGAAGTCTAATGCAGTTGGTTTCAATCAACTCCTAATGCATATGCGTAAACATCAACAAGATTTGTATTAGCTGGGAGAAATCATGGTCTTGCCTACCTTTAATTATTCTTAAGAAAACCAACAAACTAAACTATGTTAGTTTGCCGGGTCGTGAGGCTTTGCCCCAGGCAACCCCTTGAAGCAGGGACGGATTTAATCAGCGACCCTTCGTCTTCTTGCTTCGGATATAGCCTGTCGTCCGGTTTCTTGATCACTGGTTTTTTCTGAGTTGATAGCTTCTTGCACGCAGGTCTATATGCATGATAAAATGCTAGTGAGTGCAAGAGAACGCAAATGCATGTATATGATATAGTGTTATATGCATGACATAGTGCAAACAAGAGTACAACGACTTGCAAATGTATGTAGGAGGTGTCAATGGTATATGATGCATGATCAAGTAGTTTATGAAGAATGGGTTCGGGTACTCTTAGTTAAATACCTCCCGTAATGAGAAAACTTAACGACTTTGCTAAGAAATCATACAGCCCATCACTAAGAAATCGTACAAACCATCACCATATTTTATCTTTGAAGTTATCAGAAGTTAGTGTCTTATATGTGTACACAGTCCCTGTCAAATGAAATGAAGTTGTCACTTGAAAGCGCCTTTATGAATATAATGCACTCGTGAGTTCATGTAGTTAGACAACTCAAATTGCTCTCAAATTTTTACCACATGTAGACACATACTTCATAGTGCTACTGCCAAAAATTTCAGCTACAACCAAGTTATAATTAATTTATTAAAATTCCAGCAAGTTACCAGCCCTATAGCTTCTCAGATTTTTCATAATTTATCGGAATGGTTTCTGAACTTGTAGAACTTGAAATTTCTACAGCAAGCATTTCATGGCATGAAAATCATATACAAAAATCAGCAAGCACAAAATCCATAGTTTAATATGACACATATTTTCCATATATTTATCTTATGCAAATTAAGATGCACTTATAAATAGTGTTAATGAACCTTCCAAAAATACTTTCTGGACTCTCTATCACACTAGTAGCACACTAGATTTTTCATAAAATTAACTATGCATCCTAGAACCGCTTTCTCATTTTATTTAGTCAACCAGGTGTCATTTTGTCATTTTTAAATCACCATTTAAACTCAACATGCAAGGCATCAAACTTTACCCGCAAGCTATCCATACTAAATAAAGCACATGAAAAATACCAGAGGTCACATTTGAGCACACTTTATGTAGCCTTCATTTTCCAGGTCAAATAAATACACAGACTACATGCATAGGGCAAAATAGTAATTAAACAGTCAATGCTAGGGCTACCAAAAATCACACAGTACCTAGATGCCATAACAAAGCTACTGTCCAAGTTTCATAATTTTTGGAGTCCATTTGGTCTATTTTTACCATTTATTTACCTACACCATGCATGCACTAAACCAGGGGCAAAACAGACTTTTCACATGTCCACATCTTACCTATCATGTAGATCTACTCAAGAGGAGTCCATAGCCACTGAGTTTGTCCATTTTGGATTTCTCTTTGAATTGTTATGATTTTTCAAAGTTCACAGCTCAATATAAATGAATTTAAATGGAAAAACTCATAGACCGAGGGCTTGAACGTAATTAACCGTATACCTCCGGGGCTAGATCAGAAGATTATCCTGACTCAGTGCACAGTGCATAAGAATCTCCTAAAACCAAAGGTTAGATCTGCAAAATTCCAGGGCTCGGGTTAAAGTACAAAACTCTAATAGATCTAGAGGTGTTTTCACAAATTATTCAGGACACAGTAAACAGTGATGCAATAAGTAATACGCGAAGGGGGTTTTCTGCAAAACACGCGTTCTTCTTCTACCTTCGGTCGGGGAAAATCCTCGCGCGGCGGCCGGCGTTCGCGCGCTCGCGCCGGAGCGTGGAAGGGAAACTTGGTGCCGAGTCGGGTCGAGGAGGTGGCCGGCGCGATGATGGACACCATGGGCTAGACGTCGTCGCCGGCGGTGAAGAGTAGAGGCGAGCAGCGGCGGCGAACTGAGAAGGCGACGGCGCGGCGGGGCGCGGCGACGCGGCTCGATTCTGGCGGGGTATGGCACGGTAGGGGTCGCCGCTAGGCTTGGGAGTTGCGAGGCGGCGTGACGGTCCCGATGGCGGTATCATGGAGGCGAGGGGAGGGCCGGAGGAGGGTTGTCCACGGAGAGGGGCCGGTGGCAATGGCGGCCGTGGGGTGCGCTTGCGGGGAAGGGTGATAGAGGCGAGGGCGAGCGGCGAGACCGTGCGTGGAAGATGGAGGGAGGCGCGGGCCGTGCGAGGCGCGCGTCGGCGGGGTGGGAGGCGGCTCGAGGCGGCGGGTGCCGTGAGCTCGCCGCGGCGGCGATGGCGGCGGGCACTCTGCGCTTGGGAGGGGGAGGCGGAGGGAGACGACTAGGCCTAGCGCTTTGGGCGCGGGAGGGGGAGGCGGTTGTAATGGCGGCGGTCGGGAGGCTCGGGGAGCAGCGGAGCGGCCGGTGCAGCTCGGACTCCGAGCTTGCGGCAATGGCGGGTCGGCGCTCCACGCTTGGGGAAAGGAGGCAGAGGCGCGCGAGAGAGCGAGCAGTGGAGCGGCGAGTGCGAAGGGAGCCGGGGGTGCGTCCAGGTTCATGAGGGGCGCGGGGTCTTCACCCTTTAGGCGAGGGCGCGGCGCGGCCAGTGCACTGGCGGCCATGGGCGGGGTGCGCAGAGCGCGCCCGCCGCATGGGCATGGGGAAGAGGGAAAGGGAACGGTGGGGCGCGATTTGGACTCGGTCCATGGACCGGGTGTCACTGACATGTGGGATCGGGGTGGGAAGAGAGAGGGAGGGTCTATAGACCGAGTGCGTGGAGACGCGGAAATGGTGGGACCCACTGGACCGGATGTTTGTCCGACGCGGGTGGGAATCCGGTGGACTGCTCGGTGGGGCCCGCCGGTCAGTGAGAGGAAAAGAGAGGGAAAATCCCGAAAATGGGAAAATGGAGTTTGACTGCAGATACACTTGTTTGAAGATCACGTTTTTGAACTGGTTAGAGGCCGAATCTTAAAATACCCCAATTGGAGGAAGTGTTCTAAATTTGTTCCTCCACATTTCCCTTATAAACTTGTATACCGTGTTCTATTCAAAAATCTGGTGCAAATTTGAATTTAAGCTGCTGACCATGGTTTGACCAATAGAACCCTCCAGAATAGAAATTCTAAAAGTCTATTTTCTGGGCACCTTCACAAAAGGAGTTTTATACCAATGTTGTTTACAATTTCGTGATCTACAACTTTCTCAATACAACCATTGCAAGATTTTGGTTTTAAGATCAACGAAATTTAAAATTACTAAACAGGTCATGTTTGGACAGAATTCACATGCTGACAGAAAAAGCCCCAAAACTCTATGCAAACCTTCATGCATTTCAAAGCACAAATTACCAAAGTTGTTCATCATTAAATTGTCTACAGGTTTGTCAATATGAGTAATCACCCAAATCCACATAGAATCAAAGTTATAGGCACAATCACAAAGACATATCAGCAGAAAGCAGGTTTCGATAAGTGGCATTTCAACCAAGTTTGAATTAGGGCTCAAATGCATGTCATTGTTGGATGCATTATGATGAATGTTGCATATATGATGAATGAATATGCACTTGAGATGCCGGAGCATCACATTAAGTTTCTCCCATTGGCCTACATATATGGAAAAGCATTATATTAATTGGTTCCTACTTACTAGCGTGTACAAGTTTTTGAATTAGGAAAAAGGTTAATATTCGCCCTCTTCAGTCTAGGCAAACTGAGTCATTATGCGCTGGTTTTGTATCTCGGCCCGATGCCAAAGCGTGGGCTCAAGTGGCAGAAGAGGAGGGCACGTAAGTTGAGCCAAAACAACTTTGGTGATGCATATTTTTGAGGTTTCGTTCCTATGGTGTGGTTTCTTTATTCATCTTCCCAACAAGTCCAACAACCCTCGATTCCGAATCCCACAACAATTGATATGTTAACAATTGAGATGCCGGAGCATCACATTAAGTTTCTCCCATTGGCCTACATATATGGAAAAGCATTATATTCATTGGTTCCTACTTACTAGCGTGTACAAGTTTTTGGATTACGAGAAAGTTTAATTTCTGCCCAAGTCAGTCTAGGCAAATTGAGTCATGCTGCGCTGCTTTTGTATCTCGGACTGATGCTGAAGCGTGGGCTCCAGTGGCTGAAGAGTTGGGCATGTAAGTTGGGCCAAAACTACTTTGGTGATGCATATTTTTGATGTTTCGGTCCTATGGTGTGGTTTTCACATTCGTCATACCAACAAGTCCAACAACCCTCGATTCCGAGTCCCACAACAATTGATATGTTAATAACAGTGGATGAATCAAAACCTGTATTGAATTAAGTTCTTCCATCGGCCTACATATATGGAAAAGCATTATATTCATTGGTTCCTACTTACAAGCGTGTACAAGTTTTTGGATTAGGAAAAAGTTTAATTTTCGCCCAAGTCTGTCTAGGCAAATTGAGTCATGCTGCGCTGGTTTTGTATCTCGGACTGATGCTGAAGCATGGGCTCCAGTGGCAAAAGAGTTGGGCATGTAAGTTGGGCCAAAACAACTTTGGTGATGCATATTTTTGAGGTTTGATTCCTATGGTGTGGTTTTCACATTCGTCATGCCAACAAGTCCAACAACCCTCGATTCCGAGTCCCACAACAATTGATATGTTAATAACATTGGATGAATCAAAACCTGTATTGAATTAAGTTTCTCCCATCGGCCTACATATATGGAAAAGCATTATATTCATTGGTTCCTACTTACTAGCTTGTACAAGTTTTCGGATTAGGAAAAAGTTTAATTTTCGCCCTCTTCAGTCTAGGCAAACTGAGTCATGCTGCGCTGGTTCTGTATCTCGGCCTGACGGCGAAGCGTGGGCTCAAGTGGCAGAAGAGGAGGGCATGTAAGTTGGGCCAAAACAACTTTGGTGATGCATATTTTTGAAGTTTCGTTCCTATGGTGTGGTTTCTTTATTCATCTTCCCAACAAGTCAAACAACCCTCGATTCCGAATCCCACAACAATTGATATGTTAACAATAGTGGATGGACCAAAACTTGTATTGAATTAAGTTTCTCCCATCGGCCTACATATATGGAAAAGCATTATATTCATTGGTTCCTACTTACTAGCGTGTACAAGTTTTTGGATTAGGAGAAAGTTTAATTTCTGCCCAAGTCAGTCTACGCAAATTGAGTCATGCTGCGCTGCTTTTGTATCTCGGACTGATGCTGAAGCGTGGGCTCTAGTGGCCGAAGAGTTGGGCATGTAAGTTGGGCCAAAACAACTTTGGTGATGCATATTTTTGAGGTTTCGGTCCTATGGTGTGGTTTTCACATTCGTCATACCAACAAGTCCAACAACCCTCGATTCCGAGTCCCACAACAATTGATATGTTAATAACAGTGGATGAATCAAAACCTGTATTGAATTAAGTTTCTCCCATCGGCCTACATATATGGAAAAGCATTATATTCATTGGTTCCTACTTACAAGCGTGTACAGGTTTTTGGATTAGGAAAAGTTTAATTTTCGCCCAAGCCTGTCTAGGCAAATTGAGTCATGCTGCGCTGGTTTTGTATCTCGGATTGATGCTGAAGCGTGGGCTCCAGTGCCAGAAGAGTTGGGCATGTAAGTTGGGCCAAAACAACTTTGGTGATGCATATTTTTGAGGTTTCTGTCCTATGGTGTGGGTTTCTCATTCATCATGCCAACAAGTCCAACATCCCTCGATTCCGAGTCCCACAACAATTGATATGTTAACAACAGTGGATGGATGAAAACTGGTATTGAATTAACCTTTCTCTCATCGGCCTACATATATGGAAAAGCATTATATTCATTGGTTCTTACTACCTTGCGTGTACAAGTTTTTGGATTTGGAAAAAGTTTAATTTTCGCCCTCTTCAGTCTAGGCAAACTGAGTCATGTTGCGCTGGTTTTGTATCTCAGCGTGATACCGAAGCGTGGGCTCTTGTGGCAGAAGAGGAGGGCATGTAAGTTGGGCCAAAACAACTTTGCTGATGCATATTTTTGAGGTTTCGTTCCTATCATTCATCCTACAAACCAGTCCAACAACCCTTGATTCCGAGCCCCAGAACAATTGGTATGTTAACAACAGTGGATGGATCAAAACCTATATTGAATTAAGTTTCTCCCATCGGCTTACATATATGGAAACGCATTATATTCATTGGTTCCTATTTACTAGCGTGTACAAGTTTTTGGATTAGGAAAAAGTTTAATTTTCACCCTCTTAGGCCTAGACAAACTAAGTCATGGTCCGCTGGTATCATCTCTCAGCCAAGTGCGGAAGCGCGGGCTGAAGTGGTGGAAGACGAGGGCATGTAAGTTGGGCCAAAACAACTTTGGTGATGCATATTTTTAAGGTTTCATTCCTATGGTGTGGTTTCCTCATTCATCTTACCAACATGTTCAACAAACCCCGATTCCAAGTCCCACAACAAATGATACGATAACAACAATGGATGGACCAAAACCTAAATTTAATTATGTTTCTCCCATCAGCGTACATATTTGGAAATGCATTATTTTCATTGGTTCCACCTTACTAGCGTGCACAAGTTTTTGGATTAGGAAAAAGGTTAATTTTGGTGCTCTTCAGTCTAGGCAAACTAAGTCATGGGGCGCTGGTTTCGTATCACGGCCTGATGCCGTAGCGCGGGCTCAAGTGGAAGAAGAGGAGGGCATGTAAGTTGGGCCAAAACAACTTTGGTGATGCATATTTTTGAGGTTTCGTTCCTATGATGTGGTTTCCTCATTCATTATACCAACAAGTCCAACAACCCTCGATTCCGAGTCCCACAACAATTGATATGTTAACAACGATCGATGGATCAAAACTGGTGTTGAATTAAGTTTCGCCCATCGGCCTACATATATGAAAAAGCATTATATTCATTGGTTCGTACTTACTAGCGTGTACAAGTTTTCGGATTAGGAAAAAGTTCAACTTTCGCCCTCTTCGGTCTAGGCAAACTAAGTCATAGTGTGCTGTTTCACCTCTCAGCCTAGTGCGGAAGCGCTAGCTGAAGTGGCAGAAGAGGAGGGCATGTAAGTTGGGCCAAATCAACTTTGGTGATGCATATTTTTAAGGTTTCGTTCTTATGGTGTGGTTTCCTCATTCATCTTACCAACAAGTCCAACAAACCTCGGTTCCGAGTCCCACAACAAATGACACGTTAACAACAATGGATGGACCAAAATCTATATTTAATTAAGTTTCTCCCATCGTCCTACATATTTGGAAAAGCGTTATATTTATTGGTTCCACCTTACTAGCATGTACAAGTTTTTGGATTCAGAAAAAGTAAGATTTTTGCCCTCTTGAGGCTAGGCGAACTGAGTCATGGTGCATTGGTTTCGTCTCTCGTCCAGGTGCGAAAGCGCGGGCTCAAGTGGTAGAAGAGGAGGGCATGTAAGTTGGTCCAAAACAACTTTGCTGATGCATATTTTTGAGGTTTCATTCCTATCATTCATCTTACAAACCAGTCCAACAACTCTTGATTCCGAGCCCCAGAACAATTGGTATGTTAACAACAGTGGATGGATCAAAACCTGTATTGAATTAAGTTTCTCCCATCGGCTTACATATATGGAAACGCATTATATTCATTGGTTCCTACTTACTAGCGTGTATAAGTTTTTGGATTAGGAAAAAGTTTAATTTTCACCCTCTTAGGCCTAGACAAACTAACTCATGGTCCGCTGGTATCATCTCTCAGCCAACTGCGGAAGCGCGGGCTGAAGTGGTGGAAGACGAGGGCATGTAAGTTGGGCCAAAACAACTTTGGTGATGCATATTTTTAAGGTTTCATTCCTATGGTATGGTTTCCTCATTCATCTTACCAACAAGTCCAACAAACCCTGATTCCAAGTCCCACAACAAATGATACGTTAACAACAATGGATGGACCAAAACCTATATTTAATTATGTTTCTCCCATCGTCCTACATATTTGGAAATGCAGTATGTTCATTGGGTCCTCCTTACTAGCGTGTACATGTTTTTGGATTAGGAAAAAGGTTAATTTTATACTAAGGGCTTCGGGCCTCCTTCAAGCGCAAGATTAAAAAAAACATACAGAAATTTGGCAGAATAAAAACATAGAATCAGGAAAGAATCATGTGTACCAAAGAGGGCAAGAGATTATACTTGGTGCTGAGTTAAGTGTAGCTAAATATAGGCTCTGGTGACCGGATCTCTAGAAAATAGTAGAAACAATACAACAACATAGTGTCAAGGCTCATAAAGAGGTTTTTGCAACTTTGGTCTGGGGTTTTAGACGGATGGTGTCGTGGTTTTAGGAAGAGTACCCACAATACCAACTTCATCAATGTATAGGGTTTAGCTGAACCTTATTAGCAAATTTAACTAAACTCAGTGTGGCACATTCTCATGACCATATTGTCTGGTAGATCTGTCACACCCGGCTCATTTGGCCCATAGTGGCCCATGTGGTTGATATGAGATATTGTGAAGAGTTGAGTCCCACCTTGGTTGTTTAGAGTGGGATAGACCAATATATAAAGCTTCTAGAGTCCATCCCACCATTCCCGAGTTAATCCTTTTAAGCGAAGTGTAACACCCTAGGTGTTTGACATCAGCTAAGCAATGGATCTTAGCTCAATCATGCCATTGTGGTGACCAAGGTGCTAAGGTCAATTCCCTAGAGATGAACCTTGACTTAAACTTGGATGATATCCCTTTGCTTATATGTTGACCTTTTCAACTATATGCCAAGGTAATGTTGAAGGATATCATTTCATGTGCTTCACACTCATTTCCATCTATTTGGAAGAGTGGAAACGTTCCATGAAATTTAGAGTTAAAAGGTTACATGAAATGACGAGACATACACTTTTAATTTGCTTTATGAAGTGAATGAGATCTTATGTCATCAACCAAGTCATGTAATCTTGCCCAAACAACTCTATTTTAGCTCATGAACAAAAGTCATGAAGGGTTCATGTTGAGCAAATGTCAAGACGATGCCCTTAATGGCCTAAAACCTATAATTAAAGAGTTATCATGAGGCGCCTAAACGTAAGTGAAACTTCATCTTCTGTGCTAGTTATGAAGTTTAGCCCTAAACAAAGATTGAAGTCCAAGTCATGAGGAACAAACTTGGATTAATGACCCAAGTCTAATTCTCTCTCTAAACCTGTCAAATCGAGGCATGGAAATCGAATGAGCTGCTAACTTTCAGACTTAGAAATAATTCTAAGTATTGGAATTATAGTACCGATTCTGATTGACGTCTCGTGTTCTCCAATTTTTGTTAAGCAACTTGAGTTTGTCCATAAACAAAGATTGAAGTTAACCTATTGGACGACAACATATCAAAAGTTGCGATCAATTTGAACTGAGTTGACAAGGTTTCGACGTTCGTTTCCAATTAACAATTAATCATTGACAATGCTGTTTAGGGAGTTCATTATCTCTTAATTCGAGAGCCTAATGAACATACACCCTTAATAGAATTTGTAGAGTGATCAGAGCTTGACAATCTTTGTTCTTGGCCCATGAGCTAAATCGGCCAGCAAGCGGCCCAAAATCAAGCTTGAATCGGCCCACATCGATGCATGCCAGCCGTTCGGTGGAATGCCCCTATGGGCGACGCGTGCCCTCGCGCGTCTGCCTCCCAAAGCGCGAGCAAGCCATTGCCGACAGCTGCCCCACCACCTCACCTCGTCCTTGCCTCTCCACTCGATGGGGAAACAGCAGGAGCCGAGGCGCATCACCTCTCCTCTCTCGTCCACTCGGCCCTGTCTCATCCTCGCTCGCCTCCGTGCGCCGCGCACAGTGCCATGGCCGGGCTCGCCATGCTGCTGCCGCGTTCTGCTGCGGCTGTTGCTCCGCGCTGCGTGCAAACGCACTTCGCGAGGGCGTGCCGTCATCGGTGAGCCCTCTACCTGCGCGCGTGGCCCTGCACCGCCAGACCGCCGATGCCTCCGCGGCCGCCCGCCCTCGGTCGCGTGACCGCGGGATAGCTTTGGGACGAGCCGAGGACAGGTGCGGAGGAAGCCCGATGGTGCCCTGCCTGGAGGGTCCGCCCTGCAGTCCGCTGGTCTCCCTGCCGGTCCCAGGCCGCGTCCCGACGAGCCGATCCCGATGTCCCTTCCCGTCCCTGCTCTGTGTACGGGATGAGGAAGAAGAAAGGGGTAAGAATGAATTAGAAACTCTTTTCTGGTTTCTGATGTAAAAATGCCAAGGCACATAGATTTACATTTATGGGCTCGATTAATTTGCTAGGAAGTCCAGGGGTCCTGATGCAAAGTGATTTTTGTTTTTCTTTTATGCATTAATCGGCTGACACTTTGGAAATTCATAGTAATTCGTAGAAAAATCGTAAAATAGCAAATGAGGACTTTTTGGAATCCTTGTGAATAGAAGATAATATGATAGTGTTTTGTAGAAATTTTGTGCTGTTTATATTTATGTTTGATAAATAGGGATAAATTCATATCTCAAGTTATAGTGTTACAATTGCTGTGAAATTTTTATGAGGGCCTATGTATGCTGTGAGTGTGCTATGGTTAAATTTTTATGCATTTTGATTGATGGATGAAGGAGTTATGATTTTCCTTGCTTTGCATGTAAGGAAACTTTAGAAAATTCTAGTAGATTATTTATAAGTGTTGTAACTGTGATTTTTGGGGATCTCCCTTCTCTTGCCATGAGAAGCCCCACGAAAAAGTTTGAGCTGCATAGGGTGTCTCTAAATGGGTTTTCCTATTTATGCTCCCTTGCATCACGTGTTTTGTTATTTTTGATATCTCCAAAAGCACTTGGTCAAATGCTATGAAATTTGTACAGTAGTCTCCTGGGAGCATATTCTAGCTGCTGTAATTTTTTGTAGAATTTATGGTGCACTTTAGATGCATGATCTTATATATGTGCCTATTTGCCTTTTTTTTCAAAATAAATTAAGAAATAGGGTACATAAATTTTGTTTGGGGGTAAATGTTGCTTATTTTGGTGTTTACATATCATATGTAAACTGTTGGTATGCTTGCCGTGGCTTGGATATGCTTTTCAAATAATTATAGATGTCTATAATTCATTTTTAGGCAATCTGGACAGTTTTGGGGAGATTGCTAAATACTCCCCCTAGACTATGTTTTCTGTGGTTGAGTTGAATACAAAAAGTGTTCATAACTTGTTGATCTAGCTACTGACCAATTGTGATGGCCATTGCCTTAATATTCTAGGAGGTATGGCTGTTTTGGTTAAAGCTCAGAAATCTGCCTTCGTGCAGTCTCACTGGACAGTTTCTGTTCTTCTGCTATTTCGACCATTTTACTTTGGGAATCTTGCTGTGATGCCTGAAAATGATTTATGGAGAATTTTCTAAGCTTTCCATAGAGTCTAAGTTTGATAATTTTCGATGTCTGTAGCTCCAGTTATGAATTTTCTTGTAACTGGGTTGTGTGCAGTTCAAAATCTGGAAAGTGCTTGTCTTGAAGTTGTTTGCATGACTTATGTTATGATTTATATACATGTCTTTCCTCGCATTCATACATATGCATTGTGCATTTCATTTTGGTACGCTAGGTGAATCGTGAGAAGGACATGGATGATGTAATGTTGGAGCCAATCCTGAGGACGGTGTTTAGTGGTCCAACCCGAAGAAGCAAGAACTAAGATGGGAGATGCTCATCAAGACGGTGCGGCTAACTTGATTGACTTGAGTCCAATTCCAGGCAAGCCCCGGAGCAATCTCAACTTCCTATGTTTTACAAATTAAATTATGTTGAGTATTTTATGATGTTTTATGCATTAAGTGATAGGAGTTGTTTGAAAACCCTTGTTGCACATATATTCCTCTCCTTGTCCACCAAATAAATCCCGGAAACCCTATGTTTAAGTGTAGGATCGACTAGTTGCTTAGTTATGCAAATAAACGGTAGAAGTCAGGTGAAGTTTTCACCTGCGAGAGATAGGTGGATACCTGAAACAAATGGAATATGGTGTGTCATGGGTGTACCCGATATTTTTTGTAAAACAAAATTAGGGAGACCGGGCAGGAAAGTGGAGGCTACAGGACGAGGAGGTCCTGGGAGTCGGTAGTCCTGTCTGAGTCGATTAAGGACTTGATCTTTGGAGCACTTCCTAATCATTGTAGCCTATCACTTAGCTGGCCGGCTTGAGGTTGCCGACCGCGAAGCCGAGTAGTTCTATTCAAGCCGGAAACCCGGTGAGTATAAAGTGCTGCTCGGAAGGGAGTCGTCGCATAGTCGATGGGCAAGGTGTTTAAAAGTCCTTCGCTGTTCCGGCGAGGCGATATCCCCGAGAGTGCGGCGCTTGCTAGGACAGCGATAATTGAATGAGTCCAAAGGTAACCCAATGATCCCCGGTGGGGGAAAACAGGGGTGAGTGTTAGGAATAATTCCCCAGCTGGGTAGTAATCGATTCGAATCGCCATCTCTCCTGGATAGTGAGAACTTGATGGAACGGTTTCAATGTAGCAAACTAAAAATAAATAATGATATGATGATGGGTTAATGATGATGATGGTGTTGATCACCGTGACGGTGATGTTTGGACATGATCCAATCGCATAGGGATGCTTGTTTATTTTTATACTTGTTTTAGCATAAATGCAAATCTAGTTTATAATTGAAGGTTTTAATTTGATGCAAGTTACACTTATAATTCCCTACAAATGCCTTTATGCAAATTTTGTCAAGCCAGCTCCACTTATAAAGCCTTGCATGATCCTTGGTGTCTTTTAATTTAATTTATGACGGGTAAGTCTAGCTGAGTACATTCTCGTACTCATGGTTTATTCCCAAATTGTTGCAGGTTGTGATGTATCATGGTTACTGCAAGAAGTTGGATGGCTCCTGCCATAGAGGAGGAGTGAGATCATGGGCATGATCATTCTTATTTACCTTATCTGTTATGCTTTTGTGGAATATGACTAAGAGCTGGCATTGTAATAAAAGGTTTCTATTTTGTTTTAAAGCTATGTTGCTTCCACTACTTCATATTTGGTTTATAATACTAAATTGATCTCCGATGAATGGTAAGGTGTTTCATATTACATTGAAATCTGTGATGGCAAACGATGTGGTGCACCGAATCAGTACGATCTTGGTACGTTGCGATGTTGGTTTGGAATCCTTTGAGATTTCAGTAACTTCAGGATTATACGAGTGTGAGTTCGATACTTAGCCACTTCGGTGATTACTTATCGAATTTTTGCTCTTATAATTTTGGGTCTGTGACACGAAGCGAGGACGAAAGCTTAAGTGGGATGGTGGTAGGTGTGGTTCGCTCAGCATGCAGAATGGATTTGAGCCGTTTGGACTCTGGGGCGTTACAAGATCCAAGCAATCACTTCGGTTGCCCTGTTCGGCTGGTAGATAAGCCGACAGAATTCGGTTGTGAGAGCAAACAAGCCGAAATATGCCGGCTTGTGACCAGCCGAACAGGCCCACATGTGTATGTGCGCTCAGGTAGCAACCGCAACACCGTCCATTTCCTTCCTTTTCCAAAGAAAAGGCGGTTGATCAAGGAGCATGAAGCTAGACGTCGAATTAAGCCGAAATATGCCGGCTTGTGACCAGCCGAACAGGCCCGCTCAGGTGGCAACTGCAACACCGTCCATTTCCTTCCTTTTCCAAAGAAAAGGCGGTTGATCAAGGTGCATGAAGCTAGACACCGGCATGTGCATAAATAAAAAAGGCTGAGCCGTTCCAGCCAGCTAGAATCATTGGCATGAAGCTTCAAACATTGCCTTTTTCTCCTACATAAACCGATCATGGTTTAACGCTACACACCAAGGCAATCCGCGGCAACCAATCGGCAAGTGAGACGCGCGCGCAACTTCGACACAAAGACGTCGTCATGGCACCTGCGGCCAATGGGCGCGGACGACAATGAGCTTCCACTCTTCCACTGTCGCCGTGCGCGCACTACTACGTGCAGAGCCCCTCCGCGGCGTCGCACATGCTCAGCCACCCGGCGTCCGACTCCATGGCGCTCATCCTCTTCCCCTTCCCAACCCTCCACCACGACGTGGACGCCCGCCGCGAACGCGACCACGACCACGAGGATCCAACAGCTCCTTCCTGGTCAGCGGCGACAAGAAGCCCGGCAGGTGCTGCGCGTGGTGTCGGGGCGGTCATCAGGCCACCACGACGACGGCGACGGCGACGACGCGAACGGCTATGAGGCGGCCTAGAGGAGCGGGGCGTGGAGGTACGTGAAGCTGGACCCGGAGGCCCCATGCTGCTGCATCGCGTTCCAGGTGGCGGCCAGCGCGGCGTTCGCGCTGCTCGTCTTCGTCCTGGCCACCAGGCCACGGCACCCCCAGGTGTCCTTCAGCGTCGGCAAGGTCCAGCGGTTCGCACTGGGCGAAGGGCTGGACGGCTCGGCCGTGGAGACCAGCTTCCTCAACTGCAACTCCTCCGTAGATATGGTCATCGACAACTACTCCAAGGTCTTCACGCTGCACGTTGGCCCGCCGCAGCTCCAAATGTCCTTCGGCCGATTCGTCTTGGCCATCTCACACGCCAGCACGTCAATCGATCTCGTGCTCTCTCTCGTCTCTATTCATAACCGACCAGCTGCTGAGCTAAGCTGTTCCGTGTGTGGTCTTGCATTGCTATGCTGGTGCTGAAGGGAGACGGCGTCGGTCCACGCGGCACTTGGACGGTGAGGCTATTCGTGGCAGCGCAGGACAAGCCCATGTACGCGGCGGGGCGCGGCATGCAGGACCTGCTGGACTCCAGCCACTCACCATCACCATTCTAGGTGCCGAGGCCTAGAGGTGGTGGCAGACAGAGTGCAGGGAGAGGAAGGGCGCCGATGGGCAGACAGCAAGTCAGACCAGATCAAGAGCATGGAAGAAATGGTGGCAAGCCAGGTCAGGATAACAACCAAACCACAGATATGGAGGTGGAAGAGAAGAGAGAAGCTGTCCCAGAGGCTAAGGAAAAATTCATGGATGTAGTGTGCTTCAACTGTGGAGATATTGGTCATTTCAGTACTGCCTATACCAAACCTAGGTGTTGCTTCATATGTAGAAAGAAGGATCATGTGGTGGAGAATTGTCCTGAGTGGAAGAAAGAACAATCAGTGGCCTAGTACTATGGGAGTGCTTGCAAGGGGTTAGGCTTTTATCACATTGATGTGGAACCTAGGGAACACAGATTTAGTCACTGGATAGGGCTGGACAGTTTTGGTATTATAACAATAGAGCAAGGTGACATCAACGAGGTTGAGTTAATACCTCATTTGAGGAGGCTGTTTGATGAAACCTGGGACTGGAAACTGAGGTCTGAAGAGGAATACACATACATCACCAGATTTCCACCCCACAAGAGAGTGGAGAATCTGGTCATTGGGAAGGCTACACTATTTGAGCTAGAGGGAACAAATGTTGTGGCCTCTTTGAAACCTTGGAATGGAGATGTGGAACCAATCAGCAGACTGAAAGAGGTTTGGGTATAAGTCAAGGGCATTCCACCTAAGTGGGTTGATTGGTGGACCATTAAGGATATTGCCTTAAGCCTAGGACTGCTTCTGGAGGTAGATTGGACTGAATTGTTCAAAGTTTTTTTTTCAAAGGCAAGGATCAGAATCAAATGCAAAAATCCAGCCAGAATTCTTTTTGAGAGGATATATGAGCTTGGTGGAAGTTGCTTCCTCATTCACTTCAAAACTGAAGGAGTGATGCAATTGGGAGAGCCTAAAGATGGGGGAGATGACCATGATGGAGATGGAAATGATGGTGATTCTCATGAAGACAAGAACAGGAAGGATGGTAAGGATAACGATGAAGAAGATCTTGAGGATGATGACTTACTAGATGATGAGCTTAGAGAGCAGGAGGGACAGGACAAAGAAAAGGGGACAAAGAATGGTGATAAGAGAAGTGTTAATCAGACTGGAGAAAAATCAAATCAAGGTAAAAGTGGACAAACCTCTACAAGTCAGGGGGGAAGTAGGAGTGTTAGAAGATCGCTGGAATTCTTTGGAGTAAACCAAGAGCATTCTCTAGAACAATATGGCTGTGTGTACTTACTAAACGCCATGGAGATTGATGGAACTGAGGTAGAAGAGATAGAAGATATAACTGATAAGGGAGAGGATATTCAGCTTGAGGAGGGTCAACTAAACTTGCCTTTGGAATGGATTGATCACTTAACCAACCTGAGAGAGGGTAATGGACTAGTATTTCATAGTGATAACTTGCCTACAGGGGAGAAGAAGGAAATTGGAGATGCAATTGGCTCTCAGCCAACTACTGAAGATTTACAGAGGATGATCAACCAAAGAGAACCTCATGACCAACATAAAAGAGTCACCAATCAGAAGTGGGGGCCTATCCTGGCCATGAAGAAAAGCGTGAGAGTTTCTGATGATGGGAGAACAATGCTCCAAAAAGCTCAAGATCTTAAGGAAAAGCAGAATCTCCAACTCATGAAAGGTAAATCTAACTTACCCACTGTACACACTAGTCCTGGTCATTTATCCTCCGATTGCTGCAGATTTAGGTATTTCTTCTACGGATGGTTATCCCTTAGATATTAACATGTTGGATAACATGGTTAGCTTAGATAAGAGTAGAGCTGAGAATTATAAGAATATATGTGCTGAGAAAAAGAGTGTTAAAGAGGTAAATACTGCAGATTCTAGTTCTATAGATGAAGGTGATGTTCATAATGATCCCAGTAGTATAGTGGGTGGCTACCCAGATAACTTTACATACATTGAAATAGAGTCTGATGACCTATCTGTTTATGCTGAGAGGAAAGGTAGGGGTAAACCTAAGAGTAGAGGCATTAGGAGATATAAAAAGAATAGAAAACGATAGGTCTTTTTTGGAATATCAGAGGCATGGGCCAACAAGGTAGAATTCCAACTTTAGCAAATAAAATTAGAGAAAACCATGCTGATTTTGTAGGCATTGTTGAGACTAAGAAAAGTGAGTTTCTGTAGGTTTACTTAGATCTCTGACTGGTAATACGAAGTTTGATTGGTGCTCCCTAAGAGCAAGAGGTACTGATGGAGGTATTCTAGTAGGAGCCAACTCTGACATATTTACACTTACTGTAGGAGATATTTTAGACTTCTCTGTTAGTGTTATGTTAACCAACAAATCCTCTGGTTTTGCTTTTAAATTGGTAGTTATTTATGGCTCACCATATGAGGATGGTAAGCTAGTCTTTTTGGATGAACTGCACAAGATAATGGGCTCCTGGCAAGGCCCCATTATTCTTGGGGGAGATTTTAATCTAGTTAGATATAGTCATGAGAAAAGTAATGGCATTATCAATTTCAAATGGGCTGATTCTTTTAATGATTGGATAGGAAAATGTGGTCTGATAGAATTAGAGTTGAAGAACAGAAAATATACTTGGACCAATAATTAAGAAAATCTGATTATGGCTAGGATTGACAAAATTTTTGTTTCTACTGAGTTTGAATTGGCTTTCCCTCTAGCTAAAATGAAAGCTTTAGATAGAACCCCTAGTGATCACAACCCACTCCTAGTTCAACTAGGAGATAACGCTTTTTATGGGAAGAAGAGGTTTAGGTTTGAAAAATGGTGGTTACTAGAAGAGTCTTTCATAGAAGTTGTGAAGAAGGCATGGACACTACCATGTTCTGAAAATAGGAGCATTGATGTTTGGCAGTTCAGAGTTAGGTCTTTTCGTAGACTGGTATGGGGGTGGGTAGCTAACCAGGTGGCCTTGCTAAGCAACAACAAAACTATGTTATCCCAGGAATATGGTAAACTAGATCAGGCTTTAGAAGAAAGAGACTTAGATGCAGATGAGTGGAGTAGATATAAACATATAGAAAAAGAACTAGATAAATTCTGGAGGATGGAGGAGATTAGGATTAGATAGAGGTCCAGGGAAAGAGAGATTCTAGAAGGAGATAGAAACACAACATATTTTCATGCGGTGGCTAATTACAGAAGTAGAAAGAAAAGAATAGATTTTTTAGAGAGCTCTGCAGGGCACGTATTAGATCAAAAAGGGATGATGGACATAGCTCTAGATTTCTACAAAAAAAACTTTTTGCGAAAGAAGAGAGGGGTAATATTAATCTTAGTGAAGATTTTTGGGAAGCCTCCTAGAAAGTAACAGAGGAAGAAAATAATATGTTAGATGCTCCTTTCTCAGAAGCTGAGATTAAGGAACCTATCTTTAGCTGCTATCCAGAGGGTGCCCCGGGACCTGATGGGCTATCTTTTCTTTTTTACCAAAAGTTTTGGGAGATAATCAAAAGTGATATCATGGCCATGTTTACAGATTTTTGTCAAGGTACTTTAGATATCCAAAGACTAAATTTTGCTCTAGTAACCTTGGTTCCTAAAGTGAGTGAGGCTTGTAATATGAAACAGTTTAGGCCAATTAGTTTATTAAATTGCAGTTTAAAAATGTTTTCAAAGCTCTTAGCTAATAGATTAGGCAAAGTAGCACAAAGGTTAGTGGCTACTAACCAGAGTGCCTTTATAAAAGGGAGATACATTTTAGAGAGTGTTGTTGTGGCTAATGAGATAGTTCATAGTCTGCATAGGAAAAAGGAAAAAGGAGTTATTATTAAGCTAGACTATGAGAAGGCATACGATAGGGTTAGCTGGGAATTCCTATTTGAAGTTCTAAACACTAGAGACTTTTCCCCCAATTGGATACATTGGATTAAATGCTTAGTAGTAGGTGGTTCTGTAGGAATCTTAGTGAATGGTGAGGAAACCCCATACTTTAAACCTAGTAAGGGTCTGAGACAAGGTGATCCTTTGTCTCCTCTCCTCTTTAACTTAGTTGGGGATGCTTTCACAAGGATTTTAGACAGGGCAGCTAACAAGTGTCTAGTACAAGGCGTTTTGCAAGATTTTAGACCTGGAGGGATCCTCTCCCTTCAGTATGCTGATGACACAATATTATTCTCTAGTGTTGATAAATCTCGTCTGTGGAACCTGAAACACTCCATCATGTGGTTTGAACAGCTATCTGGCATGAGAGTAAATTTCCACAAGAGTGAGATTCTAACTATGAATTTGGAGGAAGAGGAATCTAAGGAGATCTGTAGTATTTTCAATTGCCCTGCTGGGTCCTTTCCGTTAAAGTATTTGGGTGCAACTTTACATTTTGAGAAACTTACTAGAGAAGAGCTTCAGCCTTTTGTAGACAAACTTCTCCATAGGATTCAAGGTTGGAGGGGAAACTCTTATCTTTAGCTGCTAGAGCCTTGCTGATCAAAACATGTTTAGCTAGCATTCCTACTGATTTACTCTCTTTCATTAAGTTCCCTAAATGGGCCATTGAAACCCTAAATACTCATATGAGCAATTATCTCTGGAATGATATAGAAGGTGCTCACAAATACCATTTGGCAAACTGGGAGTTAGTTTCCCTCCACAAAGATTATGGTGGTCTAGGGCTCCCTAATTTGAGGGATTTGAATATTTGTCTACTAGCTTCCTGGTTGAAAAGATATGAGAAAGACAAAAATAAACTCTGGAGAGAGCTTATTGACTACAAATATAAGACAAATAAGCCTAACATTTTCCAAGCCAATAGTGTAGGTAGCTCGGTGTTCTTCAAAGGTTTTATGAGTGCTGTACATGCAACCAAAATGGGATACAGATGGATTATTGGAAATGGAAAAAGAGTTAGGTTTTGGGAAGATAATTGGCTGGACTACTCAAGTCTTGCAATCCAGTATTGGAGCTTATATAGATATGTCAATGAGAAAAATCAGTCTGTAGCTGACTTGTGGGATGGTATTAATTTGAAATGTACTTTTAGGAGAATGGGTGATGTTAACCTGATGGTGCTCTAGGAGGAAATCTGTCAACTTGCATCCACAATTAGTTTTAATGAGGAAGATGATGCATTAGTTTGGACCTTTACCTCAAAAGGGATATATAGTGTGCAGTCCTTATATAAAGTGGTAAATTTTAGAGGAGTTCAGATTGTTTTTGACTGTGCCATCTGGGACCTCAAAATTCCTCCTAGAGTACAATATCATCTTTGGCTTATGAGTAAAAATAGGCTATTAACCCGTGATAATCTGAATAAGAGAAAGAAAGTGGAGGACCTCACCTATCTCTTCTGTGAAGAACAGGAGACCGTGCACCACCTTTTTTTTGATTGTGTAGTTGTTAAACAGTTATGGTCTGTGTTGGCTAATATCTTTCATACACAAAGTTTGGACTCTCTAGAGGATGTAGGGAAATATTGGCTAAGCAATAAACGTAATGGTATATTTAATATTTGTACTTCAGCTGTTTTTTGGAGTATATGGAAACTTTGGAATGATATCTATTTTTAGAGAACAATGTGGCAAAGTATGACTATACTTTTCCACAAAACAGCTGGAATGATTCTAAATTGGGAGCTCTTGTGCCCATCGGAGAAGAAGGAGGAATTGAGAACAATGGCGATGCGGATCAAGAAGGAGGCGGCTCAGGTCCTCTGGCTCCCCAATACATGATGGAGTCCAGCTGGGAGTTGCCAAGCAACTTGGAGACAAGCCTGAAGCAAAAGTTTTCCTTCTGATATGTCCCAGTTTATTACTGTATCGCGTCATGGCGTTGTCGTCCTGTAATAAGTTTTGAAGTTGTAGTCTTTGGCTCATAGCTAGGTAGCTGTAGCCTCTGGTTTAAGAACTCTCTCACTGTTCGCAGATGGTCATACCACCTGTTAAGCGCTGTAAACTGTATATGGTCCGTTATGCTTTTTAATGGACGGGGGCACTGCCCTTTTATTCTAAAAAAAAAACTCACCATCACGGTCAGGGCGCGGTCCCGGTACCGAGTGGTGGGGAGCCTGGTCCGGCTGACGTACCGCCATGACTCCGACTGCGTCGTGCTCCTCAAAAGGACGCCCAACAGGGCCACCTGCTATGCCGCAAGCTAGCGTGCTGCCTGATATGGTGCCGATGTTCTCTTCTGGGCTCGAGTTTTTCACTTGATTCCCTGCAGGGTTAATATAGGAGAGGTGTTTTCATGATGTGGTGTAATCGGTGAAGTGACCACAAATTTGGAGAATTTGTCAGTCAAGCCACAGCGCAAAAGATACAGTAGAAATGAAAACCGAAAAGGAAAAAGAAAAAAGTGAACAGAGTGTTTTTAGACGTGCCTGTTTTTTTTTTTGCGACCGATTTTTCACGGTATTCGGCTAGCTATGATGACCCCGCGATACATATCACCTCCGCACAGTATTTCTTCTCTACTAATGCAACCGAACTTGGTTTAGTGATCGTGAATCGTGATGGGAATTTGGGATGAATGATCTGTCCCCGCGGGCCACGGGGACACGGTGTCGTGGACGAAGCCCAAATCTCGGCTTTCGCCCGGAGCCCCAGACGGGACGTGGCGCCCGAACCGCTAACACTCGCTAGCGTGCTTTCGGCATGCGCAGACCTCGGCGCGAGGCGGGGCAATCCACGGCTTCGGTCTCCGCCGCGGGGGCCTGATCGTGGGCGTTGCCTTGTGCTGGCCCCTGGCCTGTTGGGTGTGTAGTGCTGGGCACAGGGTAGTGCGCAACGAACAAAGCCACTGTCGTCTACAAGCTGTGAGGAGCAGAGCCTCAGAGGAGTTGCCAGCATCAGAGGAGGCTGGAGAGGTTTTTTTTTCACAGAGAAGTGGACGCCGGCGGGGGGGGGGAGGTGGGGGGCACGGAATCTCTCAACTCTCAAGTCCAAGTCACGCCTGAATGCCTGATGTTGGGAGATGGGAGGACGCATGTGCTGTCAGGGAGAAGACGACTGCAATATGGTCTGGGAAAAAAAAGTTGCTGCCTAATCATTCCCGGTGAAAACGGATCGGATACAAACGAATATCGCCGATACCACATTGGTTTTCATATTTTTGTTCGGATTCGGATTCGGATTCGAATACGGATAGTGTCAACCATGCTGGATACGATACGGTCGGATGTCAGCATTATAAATATGCGATTTCAATATTTGGAAACGGATACGGTATCGGATGTTGAATTTCTGGACTGAGATACGGAGTGATTAAAACCCCTCTAAACGAATTCGGTAATGAATAGGTCGGAAAATATCCGTACCGTTTTCATGACTGCTAATAATGGATTTAAGTGGGGGGCGGATCCAACAACGGGTGGCTGGGGCTTAAACCCTCCCACTGCCGCTCGAAGCATGGAGCCTCTCCTAACCCACCCTATAAATCCTATATAAATTGAAGTTTAGAAGGCTGGACTAAATGTAGAAGCATGGAGTCACTGAAGTCTAGAGGGATGGACTAAATGTAGAAAATAAGATGAAGAAACCCATACTATATCCTAGGACTAGGATATGTTTCTAGATTTGTGCTTATTGTTTGGATTTAGTTAGATTCGCATCATGTATTGGGGTTGACTGTAGTGAAACTTGAACTAAATTGCATCTCAATCCACCCAAACATATGTGGATTGAGGTAAATCCGATAACATCTAAACAAGGCCTAAGTATAGCAACAATTTTTGGATAACCCCACCTCCATTTTTCAAAAGGACAAGGCGGTGATATAGATGGGCACGACAAATTTAAGTTTTAAATATCCCTAAAAAAACTCTATAAATGTAGATCAAATGATAATATAGATGCATACCGTAAAGTTTCAAGAACAAACTCGATTTCATTTACTAGATACAAGATTGACAAATCATGGACAAAAAGTGAAGAAAAAGGGAGAAAAAAATGCATGTGTCCTTTTCTGTCGGTTGCATTTGGTCACAAAATTCTACATGCCTCTGTCACAATTCCTCTACATCTATGGAATCTCCAAACTTATATCTTTTTATGTCGTTTACACTTAATACAATTCCTTCGTATAGGTCACCATATACATACAGCACCATCAGTGCTAGGTACAACTAACAAGTTATGGACCTCATGAGTAGATGGTACAGTAAAGTTTATAGCAAATTGAAAATGTAAATCTTGACAAAAGGTTCAGATTACCCAGATTTTGATCCTGAACTGATTTCAGTTGTAATTCAAAAACTAAGAACCTTCAGAGGAAACATTATATAACAAAGTTGTCACACATTTCATGATCTACAAGTTCTGTATATAAAGTTTTGTCTAGTTCCTTTTAGTTTTTAAGTTATGCACCACAGCAGTATCAGATTACTGAATTTCTCTAACAAATTCAATTTTCTTCATTCAAATTGCATTCAAACACTTGAAACCAATATCAATACACTTGTGCTGGAATGATGAACATGAAATGCATGTGTTATTTGCCTTTGAGATACCGGAGGTATCACATCTTTCCAGTAGATTTTTTGTATGTTAAGTACCATTGGAATTTAGTTTTCTCAGTGTCACATTTATACTGTATACCAACGTAGATTTTGGTATGTCTCCCCACTACCATCAAAACTCTAAACTGACATTAGGAGTTAAATAAATCTTGATGTCAATTGAAAGGTTTCGGGATGCCTCTTCATTGTATTGAATGACTAGAAGAGCATGTATGTAGGACAGTGTGTTTGTGAGTGTGTATTGCCCTTCAGTCACCATTAGTCAAGTATATTGCTCGGCTGATTTTTATAGCTCGTTATCTTTGATGAAATAGGTGTGTATTAGAAGAGGTTTCAAGGATTTTCCACTGTAGGGTTATCAATGACCCTTCTAAATCAACTGCTGGCATCAGATGAAAACAAGTTAGTGCTAAATAGATGCCCTTGGTACGTGCTTACAAACTCTTCTCTATTCTCCTTCGCTTCAATAAGTTGTTTATGATGTTCTTAATGTTTTTAATCTGGCGGTTAAATTTAGGAAGAACTTAGTGATCACAGGCTTTTTTACCATCAATTATTCCTTCGGTTTATTGCTGGTATACTTTGGAATTTAAAGCTTAAAATTCTTATTCTCCACCACATGATGTTGCAATATAGGTTTGTAGTCATGGTTCTGCAACTAGTTGCTGTGTAGGTTTTTGACAATAACTCAATTGTTACAACTTCAGAAGTCAGAACTAGGTTCTGAACAGCAATTATCAAGTATTTACAGTGCAAATCAGCTTGTAATGATGAAGTAATGCTTATTATGTGTGAACTTCCAAGGTACGGTAACACCACTATTTTATGGTGCTGTAGCTATGCTGTCAGAGGTGGTATATCTATGATGGAACACTTCTCCTGTATATAGCTGTTTCGATCAGGCTATATTTACACTATGATTGGTTTCGACTAGCCTAAGATATTCAGTATGGATAATTGGTTGCCTTGCGCAGTATATATAACTCACGAAGTATCATTGTTATATGGACCTCATGAGTAGATGGTACAGTAACTTGTTAGTTGTACCTAGCACTGATGGTGCTGTACGTATATGGTGACCTATACGAAGGAATTGTATTAAGTGTAAACGACATAAAAACATATAAGTTTGGAGATTCCATAGATGTAGAGGAATTGTGACAGAGGCATGTAGAATTTTGTGACCAAATGCAACCGATAGAAAAGGACACATGCATTTTTTTCTCCCTTTTTCTTCACTTTTTGTCCCTGATTTGTCAATCTTGTATCTAGTAAATGAAATCGAGTTTGTTCTTGAAACTTTACGGTATGCCTCTATATTATCATTTGATCTACATTTATAGAGTTTTTTTAGGGATATTTAAAACTTAAATTTGTCGTGCCCATCTATATCACCGCCTTGTCCTTTTGAAAAATGGAGGTGGGGTTATCCGAAAATTGTTGCTATACTTAGGCCTTGTTTAGATGTTATCGGATTTACCTCAATCCACATATGTTTGGGTGGATTGAGATGCAATTTAGTTCAAGTTTCACTACAGTCAACCCCAATACATGATGCGAATCTAACTAAATCCAAAGAATAAGCACAAATCTAGAAACATATCCTAGTCCTAGGATATAGTATGGGTTTCTTCATCTTATTTTCTACATTTAGTCCATCCCTCTAGACTTCAGTGACTCCATGCTTCTACATTTAGTCCAGCCTTCTAAACTTCAATTTATATAGGATTTATAGGGTGGGTTAGGAGGGGCTCCATGCTTCGAGCGGCGGTGGGAGGGTTTAAGCCCTAGTCACCCGTTGTTGGATCCGCCCCCCACTTAAATCCATTATTAGCAGTCATGAAAACGGTACGGATATTTTCCGACCTATTCATTACCGAATTCGTTTAGAGGGGTTTTAATCACTCCGTATCTCAGTCCAGAAATTCAACATCCGATACCGTATCCGTTTCCAAATATTGAAATCGCATATTTATAATGCTGACATCCAACCATATCGTATCCGGCATGGTTGACACTATCCGTATTCGAATCCGAATCCGAACAAAAATATGAAAACCAATGTGGTATCGGCGATATCCGTTTGTATCCGATCCGTTTTCACCGGGAATGATTAGGCAGCAACATTTTTTTTCCCAGACCATATTGCAGTCATCTTCTCCCTGACAGCACATGCGTCCTCCCATCTCCCAACATCAGGTATTCAGGCGTGACTTGGACTTGAGAGTTGAGAGATTCCGTGCCCCCCGCCCCCCCTCCCCCGCCGGCGTCCACTTCTCTGTGAAAAAAAAACCTCTCCAGCCTCCTCCGACGCCGGCAACTCCTCTAAGGCTCTGCTCCTCACAGCTTGTAGACGATAGTGGCTTTGTTCGTCGCGCACTACCCAGTGCCCAGCACTACACACCCAACAGGCCAGGGGCCTGCACAAGGCAACGCCCACGATCAGGCCCTCGCGGCGGAGACCGAAGCCGTGGATTGCCCCGACTCGCGCTGAGGTCTGCGCATGCCGAAAGCACGCTAGCGAGTGTCAGCGCGTTCGGGCGCCACGTCCCGTCTGGGGCTCCGGGTGAAAGCCGAGATTTGGGCTTCGTCCACGACACCGTGTCCCCGTGGCCCGCGGGGACAGATCATTCATCCCAAATTCCCATCACGATTCACGATCACTAAACCAAGTTCGGTTTCATTAGTAGAGAAGAAATACTGTGCGGAGGTGATATGTATCGCGGGGTCATCATAGCCAGCTGAATACCGTGAAAAACCGGTCGCAAAAGAAAAAAAACAGGCACGTCTAAAAACACTCTGTTCACTTTTTTCTTTTTCTTTTTCGGTTTTCATTTCTACTGTATCTTTTGCGTTGTGGCTTGACTAACAAATTCTCCAAATTTGTGGTCACTTCGCCGATTACACCACATCATGACAACACCTCTCCTATATTAACCCTGCAGGGAATCAAGTGAAAAACTCGAGCCCAGAAGAGAACATCGGCACCATATCAGGTAGCACGCTAGCTTGCGGCAGAGCAGGTGGCCCTGTTGGGCATCCTTTTGAGGAGCACGACGCAGTCGGAGTCGTGGCGGTACGTCGGCCGGACCAGGCTCCCCACCACTCGGTACCGGGACCGCGCCCTGACCGTGATGGTGAGTTTTTTTTAGAATAAAAGGGCAGTGCCCCCATCCATTAAAAAGCATAACGGACCATATACAGTTTACAGCGCTTAACAGGTGGTATGACCATCTGCGAACAGTGAGAGAGTTCTTAAACCAGAGGCTACAGCTACCTAGCTATGAGCCAAAGACTACAACTTCAAAACTTATTACAGGACGGCAACGCCATGACGCGATACAGTAATAAACTGGGACATATCAGAAGGAAAACTCTTGCTTCAGGCTTGTCTCCAAGTTGCTTGGCAACTCCCAGCTGGACTCCATCATGTACTGGGGAGCCAGAGGACCTGAGCCGCCTCCTTCTTGATCCGCATCGCCATTGTTCTCAATTCCTCCTTCTCCGATGGGCACAAGAGCTCCCAATTTAGAATCATTGCAGCTGTTTTGTGGAAAAGTATAGTCATACTTTGCCACATTGTTCTCTAAAAACAGATATCATTCCTAATTTTCCATATACTCCAAAAAACAGCTGAAGTACAAATATTAAATATACCATTACGTTTATTGCTTAGCCAATATTTCCCTACATCCTCTAGAGAGCCCAAACTTTGTGTATGAAAGATATTAGCCAACGCAGACCATAACTGTTTAACAACTACACAATCAAAAAAAAGGTGGTGCACGGTCTCCTGTTCTTCACAGAAGAGACAGGTGAGGTCCTCCACTTTCTTTCTCTTATTCAGATTATCACGGGTTAATAGCCTATTTTTACTCATAAGCCAAAGATGATATTGTACTCTAGGAGGAATTTTGAGGTCCCAGATGGCACAGACAAAAACAATCTGAACTCCTCTAAAATTTACCACTTTATATAAGGACTGCACACTATATATCCCTTTTGAGGTAAAGGTCCAAACTAATGCATCATCTTCCTCATTAAAACTAATTGTGGATGCAAGTTAACACATTTCCTCCTAGAGCACCATCAGGTTAACATCACCCATTCTCCTAAAAGTACATTTCAAATTACCACCATCCCACAAGTCAGCTACAGACTGATTTTTCTCATTGACATATCTATATAAGCTCCAATACTGAATTGCTAGACTTGAGAAGCCCAGCCAATTATCTTTCCAAAACCTAACTCTTTTTCCATTTCCAATAATCCATCTGTATCCCATTTTGGTTGCATGCACAGCACTCATGAAACCTTTGAAGAACACCAAGCTACCTACACTATTGGCTTGGAAAATGTTAGGCTTATTTGTCTTATATTTGTAGTCAATAAGCTCTCTCCAGAGTTTATTTTTGTCTTTCTCATATCTTTTCAACCAGGAAGCTAGTAGACAAATATTCAAATCCCTCAAATTAGGGAGCCCTAGACCACCATAATCTTTGTGGAGGGAAACTAACTCCCAGTTTGCCAAATGGTATTTGTGAGCACATTCTATATCATTCCAGAGATAATTGCTCATATGAGTATTTAGGGTTTCAATGGCCCATTTAGGGAACTTAATGAAAGAGAGTAAATAAGTAGGAATGCTAGCTAAACATGTTTTGATCAGCAAGGCTCTAGCAGCTAAAGATAAGAGTTTCCCCCTCCAACCTTGAATCCTATGGAGAAGTTTGTCTACTAAAGACTGAAGCTCTTCTCTAGTAAGTTTCTCAAAATGTAAATGTGCACCCAAATACTTTAACGGAAAGGACCCAGCAGGGCAGTTGAAAATACTACAGATCTCCTTAGATTCCTCTTCCTCCAAATTCATAGTTAGAATCTCACTCTTGTGGAAATTTACTCTCATGCCAGATAGCTGTTCAAACCACGTGATGGAGTGTTTCAGGTTCCACAGATGAGATTTATCAACACTAAAGAATAATATTGTGTCATCAGCATACTAAAGGGAGAGGATCCCTCCAGGTCTAAAATCTTGCAAAACGCCTTGTACTAGACACTTGTTAGCAGCCCTGTCTAAAATCCTTGTGAAAGCATCCCCAACTAAGTTAAAGAGGAGAGGAGACAAAGGATCACCTTGTCTCAGACCCTTACTAGGTTTAAAGTATGGGGTTTCCTCACCATTCACTAAGATTCCTACAGAACCACCTACTACTAAGCATTTAATCCAATGTATCCAATTGGGGGAAAAGCCTCTAGTGTTTAGAACTTCAAATAGGAGTTCCCAGCTAACCCTATCGTATGCCTTCTCATAGTCTAGCTTAATAATAACTCCTTTTTCCTTATTCCTATGCAGACTATGAACTATCTCATTAGCCACAACAACACTCTCTAAAATGTATCTCCCTTTTATAAAGGCAAAGGCACTCTGGTTAGTAGCCACTAACCTTTGTGCTACTTTGCCTAATCTATTAGTTAAGAGCTTTGAAAACATTTTTAAACTGCAATTTATTAAACTAATTGGCCTAAAGTGTTTCATATTACAAGCCTTACTCACTTTAGGAACCAAGGTTACTAGAGCAAAATTTAGTCTTTGGATATCTAAAGTACCTTGATAAAAATCTGTAAACATGGCCATGATATCACTTTTGATTATCTCCCAAAACTTTTGGTAAAAAAGAAAAGATAGCCCATCAGGTCCCGGGGCACCCTCTGGATAGCAGCTAAAGATAGCTTCCTTAATCTCAACTTCTGAGGAAGGAGCATCTAACATATTATTTTCTTCCTCTGTTACTTTCTAGGAGGCTTCCCAAAAATCTTCACTAAGATTAATATTACCCCTCTCTTCTTTCGCAAAAAGTTTTTTTGTAGAAATCTAGAGCTATGTCCATCATCCCTAAAAAATCTATTCTTTTCTTTCTACTTCTGTAATTAGCCACCGCATGAAAATATGTTGTGTTTCTATCTCCTTCTAGAATCTCTCTTTCCCTGGACCTCTTTCTAATCCTAATCTCATCCATCCTCCAGAATTTATCTAGTTCTTTTTCTATATGTTTATATCTACTCCACTCATCTGCATCTAAGTCTCCTTTTTCTAAAGCCTGATCTAGTTTACCATATTCTTGGGATAACATAGTTTTGTTGTTGCTTAGCAAGGCCACCTGGTCAGCTGCCCACCCCCTTACCAGTCTACGAAAAGACCTAACTCTGAACTGCCAAACATCAATGCTCCTATTTTCAGAACATGGTAGTGTCCATGCCTTCTTCACAACTTCTGTCAAAGACTCTTCTAGTAACCACCATTTTTCAAACCTAAACCTCTTCTTCCCATAAAAAGCGTTATCTCCTAGTTGAACTAGGAGTGGGTTGTGATCACTAGGGGTTCTATCTAAAGCTTTCATCTTAGCTAGAGGGAAAGCCAATTCAAACTCAGTAGAAACAAAAATTTTGTCAATCCTAGCCATAATCAGATTTTCTTAATTATTGGTCCATGTATATTTTCTGTTCTTCAACTCTAATTCTATCAGACCCCATTTTCCTATCCAATCATTAAAAGAATCAGCCCATTTGAAATTGATAATGCCATTACTTTTATCATGACTATATCTAACTAGATTAAAATCTCCCTCAAGAATAATGGGGCCTTGCCAGGAGCCCATTATCTTGTGCAGTTCATCCAAAAAGACTAGCTTACCATCCTCATATGGTGAGCCATAAATAACTACCAGTTTAAAAGCAAAACCAGAGGATTTGTTGGTTTACTTAACACTAACAGAGAAGTCTAAAATATCTCCTACAGTAACTGTAAATATGTTAGAGTTGGCTCCTACTAGAAAACCTCCATCAGTACCTCTTGCTCTTAGGGAGCACCAATCAAACTTCGTATTACCAGTCAGAGATCTAAGTAAACCTACAGAAAACTCACTTTTCTTAGTCTCAACAATGCCTACAAAAACAGCATGGTTTTCTCTAATTCTATTTGCTAAAGCTGGAATTCTACCTTGTTGGCCCATGCCTCTGATATTCCAAAAAAGACCTATCGTTTTCTATTCTTTTTATATCTCCTAGTGCCTCTACTCTTAGGTTTACCCCTACCTTTCCTCTCAGCATAAACAGATTGGTCATCAGACTCTATTCCAATGTATGTAAAGTTATCTGGGTAGCCACCCACTATACTACTGGGATCATTATGAACATCACCTTCATCTATAGAACTAGAATCTGCAGTATTTACCTCTTTAACACTCTTTTTCTCAGCACATATATTCTTATAATTCTCAGCTCTACTCTTATCTAAGCTAACCATGTTATCCAACATGTTAATATCTAAGGGATAACCATCCCTAGAAGAAATACCTAAATCTGCAGCAATCGGAGGATAAATGACCAGGACTAGTGTGTATAGTGGGTATGTTAGATTTACCTTTCATGAGTTGGAGATTCTGCTTGTCCTTGAGATGTTGAGCTTTTTGGAGCATTGTTCTGCCATCATCAGAAACTCTCACGCTTTTCTTCATGGCCAGGATAGGCCCCCACTTCTGATTGGTGACTCTTTTATGTTGGTCATGAGGTTCTCTTTGGTTGATCATCCTCTGTAAATCTTCAGTAGTTGGCTGAGAGCCAATTGCATCTCCAATTTTCTTCTCCTCCCCTGTAGGCATGTTATCACTATGAAATACTAGTCCATTACCCTCTCTTAGGTTGGTTAAGTGATCAATCCATTCCAAAGGCAAGTTTAGTTGACCCTCCTCAAGCTGAACATCCTCTCCCTTATCAGTTATGTCTTCTATCTCTTCTACCTCAGTTCCATCAATCTCCATGGCCTTTAGTAAGTACACACAGCCATATTGTTCCAGAGAATGCTTTTGGTTTACTCCAAAGAATTCCAGCGATCTTCTAACACTCCTACTTTCCCCCTAACTTGTAGAGGTTTGTCCACTTTTACCTTGATTTGATTTTTCTCTAGTCTGATTAACACTTCTCTTATCACCATTCTTTGTCCCCTTTTCTTTGTCCTGTCCCTCTAGCTCAAATAGTGTAGCCTTCCCAATGACCAGATTCTCCACTCTCTTGTGGGGTGGAAATCTGGTGATGTATGTGTATTCCTCTTCAGACCTCAGTTTCCAGTCCCAGGTTTCATCAAACAGCCTCCTCAAATGAGGTATTAACTCAACCTCGTTGATGTCACCTTGCTCTATTGTTATAATACCAAAACTGTCCAGCCCTATCCAGTGACTAAATCTGTGTTCCCTAGGTTCCACATCAATGTGATAAAAGCCTAACCCCTTGCAAGCACTCCCATAGTACTAGTCCACTAATTGTTCTTTCTTCCACTCAGGACAATTCTCCACCACATGATCCTCCTTTCTACATATGAAGCAACACCTAGGTTTGGTATAGGCAGTACTGAAATGACCAATATCTCCACAGTTGAAGCACACTACATCCATGAATTTTTCCTTAGCCTCTGGGACAGCTTCTCTCTTCTCTTCCACCTCCATATCTGTGGTTTGGTTGTTATCCTGACCTGGCTTGCCACCATTTCTTCCATGCTCTTGATCTGGTCTAACTTGCTGTCTGCCCATCGGCGCCCTTCCTCTCCCTGCACTCTGTCTGCCACCACCTCTAGGCCTCGGCCCCTGGAATGGTGAGGGTGAGTGGCTGGAGTCCAGCAGGTCCTGCATGCCGCGCCCCGCCGCGTACATGGGCTTGTCCTGTGCTGCCACGAATAGCCTCACCGTCCAAGTGCCGCGTGGACCGACGCCGTCTCCCTGCAGCACCAGCATAGCAACGCAAGACCACACACGGAACAGCTTAGCTCAGCAGCTGGTCAGTTATGAATAGAGACGAGAGAGAGCACGAGATTGATCGACGTGCTGGCCTGTGAGATGGCCAAGACGAATCGGTTGAAGGACATCTGGAGCTGCGGTGGGCCAACGCGCAGCGTGAAGACCTTGGAGTAGTTGTCGATGACCACATCGACGGAGGAGTTGCAGTTGAGGAAGCTGGTCTCCACGCCCGAGCCGTCCAGCCCTTCGCTAAGTGCGAACCGCTGGACCTTGCCGACGCTGAAGGACACCTAGGGGTGCCGTGGCCTGGTGGCCAGGACGAAGACGAGTAGCGCGAACGCCGCGCTGGCCGCCACCTGGAACGCGATGCAGCAGCATGGGGCCTCCGGGTCCAGCTTCACGTACCTCCACGCCCCGCTCCTCTGGGCCGCCTCATCGTCGTCCGCGTCGTCGCCGTCGCCGTCGTCGTGGTGGCCTGATGACCGCCCCGACACCACACGCAGCACCTGCTGGGCTTCTTATCGCCGCTGACCAGGAAGGAGCTGTTGGATCCTCGTGGTCGTGTTCGCGGCGGGAGTCCACGTCGTGGTGGAGGGTCGGGAAGGGGAAGAGGATGAGCGCCATGGAGTCGGACGCCGGGTGGCTGAGCGTGTGCGACGCCGCGGAGGGGCTCTGCACGTAGTAGTGCGCGCACGGCGACAGTGGAAGAGTGGAAGCTCATTGTCGTCCGCGCCCATTGGCCGCAGGTGCCATGACGACGTCTTTGTGTCGAAGTTGCGCGCATCTCACTTGCCAATTGGTTGCCGCGGATTGCCTTGGTGTGTAGCGTTAAACCATGATCGGTTTATGTAGGAGAAAAAGGCAATGTTTGAAGCTTCATGCCAATGATTCTAGCTGGCTGGAACGGCTCAGCCTTTTTTATTTATGCACATGCCGGTGTCTAGCTTCATGCACCTTGATCAACCGCCTTTTCTTTGGAAAAGGAAGGAAATGGACGGTGTTGCAGTTGCCACCTGAGCGGGCCTGTTCGGCTGGTCACAAGCCGGCATATTTCGGCTTAATTCGACGTCTAGCTTCATGCTCCTTGATCAACCACCTTTTCTTTGGAAAAGGAAGGAAATGGACGGTGTTGCGGTTGCTACTTGAGCGCACATGCACATGTGGGCTTGTTCGGCTGGTCACAAGCTGGCATATTTCGGCTTGTTTGCTCTCACATCCGAATTCTGTCGGCTTATCTACCAGCCGAACAGGGCAACCGAAGTGATTGCTTGGATCTTGTAATGCCCTAGAGTCCAAACGGCTCAAATCCACTCTGCATGCTGAGCGAACCACACCTACCACCATCCCACTTAAGCTTTCATCCTCGCTTCGTGTCACAGACCCAAAATTATAAGAGCAAAAATTCGATAAGTAATCACCGAAGTGGCTAAGTATCGAACTCACACTCGTATAATTCTGAAGTTACTGAAATCTCGAAGGATTCCAAACCAACATCGCAACGTACCAAGATCGTACTGATTCGGTGCACCACATCGTTTGCCATCACAGATTTCAATGTAATATGAAACACCTTACCATTCATCGGAGATCAATTTAGTATTATAAACCAAATATAAAGTAGCGGAAGCAACATAGCTTTAAAACAAAATAGAAACCTTTTATTACAATGCCAGCTCTTAGTCATATTCCACAAAAGCATAACAGATAAGGTAAATAAGAATGATCATGCACATGATCTCACTCCTCCGCTATGGCAGGAGCCATCCAACTTCTTGTAGTAACCATGATACATCACAACCTGCAACAATTTGGGAATAAACCCTGAGTACGAGAATGTACTCAGCTAGACTTACTCATCATAAATTAAATTAAAAGACACCAAGGATCATGCAAGGCTTTATAAGTGGAGCTGGCTTGACAAAATTTGCATAAAGGCATTTGTAGGGAATTATAAGTGTAACTTGCATCAAATTAAAACCTTCAATTATAAACTAGATTTGCATCTATGCTAAAACAAGTATAAAAATAAACAAGCATCCCTATGCGGTTGGATCATGTCCAAACATCACCGTTAGGGTGATCAACACCATCATCATCATTAACCCATCATCATATCATTTTTTATTTTTAGTTTGCTACATTGAAACCGTTCCGTCAAGTTCTCACTATCCAAGAGAGATGGCGATTCGAATCGATTACTACCCAGCTGGGGAATTATTCCTAACACTCACCCCTGTTTTCCCCCGTCGGGGATCATTGGGTTACCTTTGGACACATTCAAGTATCGCGGTCCCAGCAAGCGCCGCACTCTCGGGGGTATCGCCTCGCCGGAACAGCGAAGGACTTTTAAACACCTTGCCCATCGACTATGCGACGACTCCCTTCCGAGCCGCACTTTATACTCACCGGGTTTCCGGCTTGAATAGAACTACTCGGCTTCGTGGTCGGCAACCTCAGGCCGGCCAACTAAGTGATAGGCTGCGTTCAACGATTAGGAAGTGCTCCAAAGATCAAGTCCTTAATCGACTCAGACAGGACTGCCGACTCCCAGGACCTCCTCGTCCTGTAGCCTCCACTTTCCTGCCCGGTCTTCCTAATTTTGTTTTACAAAAAATATCGGGTACACCCATGACACACCATATTCCATTTGTTTCAGGTATCCACCTATCTCTCGCAGGTGAAAACTTCACCTGACTTCTACCGTTTATTTGCATAACTAAGCAACTAGTCGATCCTACACTTAAACATAGGATTTCTGGGATTTATTTGGTGGACAAGGAGAGGAATATATGTGCAATAAGGGTTTTCAAACAACTCCTATCACTTAATGCATAAAACATCATAAAATACTCAACATAATTTAATTTGTAAAACATAGGAAGTTGAGAATGCTCCGGGGCTTGCCTGGAATTGGACTCAAGTCAATCAAGTTAGCCGCACCGTCTTGACGAGCATCTCACATCTTAGTTCTTGCTTCTTCAGGTTGGACCACTAAACACCATCCTCAGGATTGGCTCCAACATTACATCATCCATGTCCTTCTCGCGATTCACCTAGCGTACCTAAATGAAATGCACAATGCATATGTATGAATGCGAGGAAAGACATGTATATAAATCATAACATAAGTCATGCAAACAACTTCAACACAAGCACTTTCCAGATTTTGAACTGCACACAACCCAGTTACAAGAAATTCATAACTGGAGCTACAGACATCAAAAATTATCAAACTTAGACTCTATGGAAAGCTTAGGAAATTCTCCATAAATCATTTTCAGGCATCACAGCAAGATTCCCAAAGTAAAACGGTCGAAATAGCAGAAGAACAGAAACTGTCCAGTGAGACTGCACGAAGGCAGATTTCTGAACTTTAACCAAAACAGCCATAACTCCTAGAATATTAAGGCAATGGCCATCACAATTGGTCAGTAGCTAGATCAACAAGTTATGAACACTTTTTGTATTCAACTCAACCACAGAAAACATAGTCTAGGGGAGTATTTAGCAATCTCCCCAAAACTGTCCAGATTGCCTAAAAATGAATTATAGACATCTATAATTATTTGAAAAGCATATCCAAGCCACGGCAAGCATACCAACAGTTTACATATGATATGTGAACACCAAAATAAGCAACATTTACCCCCAAACAAAATTTATGTACCCTATTTCTTAATTTATTTTGAAAAAAAAAAGGCAAATAGGCACATATATAAGATCATGCATGTAAAGTGCACCATAAATTCTACAAAAAATTACAGCAGCTAGAATATGCTCCCAGGAGACTACTGTACAAATTTCATAGCATTTGACCAAGTGCTTTTGGAGATATCGAAAATAACAAAACACATGATGCAAGGGAGCATAAATAGGAAAACCCATTTAGAGACACCCTATGCAGCTCAAACTTTTTCGTGGGGCTTCTCGTGGCAAGAGAAGGGAGATCCCCAAAAATCACAGTTACAACACTTATAAATAATCTACTAGAATTTTCTAAAGTTTCCTTACATGCAAAGCAAGGAAAATCATAACTCCTTCATCCATCAATCAAAATGCATAAAAATTTAACCATAGCACACTCACAGCATACATAGGCCCTCATAAAAATTTCACAGCAATTGTAACACTATAACTTGAGATATGAATTTATCCCTATTTATCAAACATAAATATAAACAGCACAAACTTTCTACAAAACACTATCATATTATCACTCCACTGCATAGATCTATTCGCAAGGATTCCAAAAAGTCCTCATTTGCTATTTTACGATTTTTTTACGAATTACTATGAATTTCCAAAGTGTCAGCCGATTAATGCATAAAAGAAAAACAAAAATCACTTTGCATAGGACCCCTGGACTTCCGAGCAAATTAATCGAGCCCATAAATGTAAATCTATGTGCCTTGGAATTTTTACATCAGAAACCAGAAAAGAGTTTCTAATTCATTCTTACCCTTTTCTTCTTCCTCATCCCGTACACAGAGCAGGGACGGGAAGGGGCGTCGGGATCGGCTCGTCGGGACGCGGCCTGGGACCGGCAAGGAGACCAGCGGCCTGCAGGGCGGACCATCCAGGCAAGGCACCATTGGGCTTCCTCTGCACCTGGCCTCGGCTCGTCCCAAAGCTATCCCGCGGTCACGCGACCGAGGGCGGGCGGCCGCGGAGGCGTCGGCGGTCCGGTGGCGTAGGGCCACGCGCGCAGGTAGAGGGCTCACCGACGACGGCACGCCCGCGCGAAGTGCGTTTGCACGCAGCGCGGAGCAACAGCTGCAGCAGAACGCGGCAGCAGCATGGCAAGCCCGGCCATGGCACTGTGTGCGGCGCACGGAGGCGAGCGAGGATGAGACAGGGCCGAGTGGACGAGAGAGGAGAGGTGATGCGCCTCGCCTCCTCCTGTTTCCCCATCGAGTGGTGAGGCAGGGACGAGGTGAGGTGGAGGGGCAGCTGTCGGCAATGGCTTGCTCGTGCTTTGGGAGGCAGACGCGCGAGGGCACGCGTCGCCCATAGGGGCATTCCACCGAACGGCTGGCATGCATCGATGTGGGCCGATTCAAGCTCGATATTGGGCCGCTTGCTGGCCGATTTAGCTCATGGGCCAAGAACAAAGATTGTCAAGCTCTGATCACTCTACAAATTCTATTAAGGGTGTATGTTCATTAGGCTCTCGAATTAAGAGATAATGAACTCCCTAAACAGCATTGTCAATGATTAATTGTTAATTGGAAACGAACGTCGAAACCTTGTCAACTCAGTACAAATTGATCGCAACTTTTGATATGTTGTCGTCCAATAGGTTAACTTCAATCTTTGTTTATGGACAAACTCAAGTTGCTTAACAAAAATTGGAGAACACGAGACGTCAATCAGAATCGGCACTATAATTCCAATACTTAGAATTATTTCTGAATTATTTCTAAGTCTGAAAGTTAGCAGCTGATTCAATTTCCATGCCTCGATTTGACAGGTTTAGAGAGAGAATTAGACTTGGGTCATTAAGCCAAGTTTGTTCCTCATGACTTGGACTTCACTCTTTGTTTAGGGCCAAACTTCATAACTAGCACAGAAGGCGAAGTTTCACTTACGTTTAGGCAGCCTCATGATAACTCTTTAATTATAGGTTTTAGGCCAATAAGGGCATCGTCTTGACATTTGCTCAACATGAACCCTTCATGACTTTTGTTCATGAGCTAAAATAGAGTTGTTTGGGCAAGATTAGATGACTTGGTTGATGACATAAGATCTCATCCACTTCATAAAGCAAATTAAAAGTGTATGTCTCGTCATTTCATGTAACCTTTTAACTCTAAATTTCATGGAACGTTTCCACTCTTCCAAATAGATGGAAATGAGTGTGAAGCACATGAAATAATCTCCTTCAACATTACCTTGGCAAATAGTTGAAAAGGTCAACATATAAGCAAAGGGATATCATCCAAGTTTAAGTCAAGGTTCATCTCTAGGGAATTGACCTTAGCACCTTGGTCACCACAATGGCATGATTGAGCTAAGATCCATTGCTTAGCTGATGTCAAACACCTAGGGTGTTACACTTCGCTTAAAAGGATTAACACGGGAATGGTGGGATGGACTCTAGAAGCCTTATATATTGGTCTATCCCACTCTAAACAACCAAGGTGGGACTCAACTCTTCACAATATCTCATATCAACCACATGGGCCACTATGGGCCAAATGAGCCGGGTGTGACAGATCTACCAGACAATATGGTCATGAGAATGTGCCACACTGAGTTTAGTTAAATTTGCTAATAAGGTTCAGCTAAACCCTATACATTGATGAAGTTGGTATTGTGGGTACTCTTCCTAAAACCACGACACCATCCGTCTAAAACCCCAAACCAAAGTTGCAAATACCTCTTTATGAGCCTTGACACTATGTTGTTGTATTGTTTCTATTAAGCTACACTTAACTCAGCACCAAGTATAATCTCTTGCCCTCTTTGGTACACATGATTCTTTCCTGATTCTATGTTTTTATTCTGCCAAATTTCTGTATGTTTTTTAATCTTGCGCTCGAAGGAGGCCCGAGGCCCTTAGTATAAAATAAATACTTGCCACCGAATGTAATCATCATGTGTGTATGCATTGTCTCTGCTCAGAAATATAATTATTGATAAAACGATGGCTGAACGGTACTGTGAGTTTAGATCTTGAACCCGAGTGGATAGGGTTTTATTTGCAATAATAGGAGTTCTCGAGAGAGGTGACAATGTTGAGATGTACGTGCACACAAAGGAAATGGGAAAAATGCCATGGCAAGAATTTTGCATGTAGGGATATTAATTATGAGGTAAGATGAATGAGGAAACCACACCATAAGAACGAAACTTTAAAAATATGCATCACCAAAGTTGTTTTGGCCTAACTTATATGCCCTCCTCTTCTGCCACTTCAGCTAGCGCTTCCCCACTAGACCTAGTTTGCCTAGACCTAAGAGGGCGAAATTTGAACTTTTTCCTAATCCGAAAAGTTGTACACGCTGCTAAATAAGAACCAATGAATATAATGCTTTTCCATATATGTGGGCCGATGCGAGAAACTTAATTCAATACAGGTTTTGATCCATTCACTGTTGTTAACATATCAATTGTTGTGGGACTCGGAATCGAGGGTTGTTGGACTTGTTTGCAGGATGAATCAGGAAACCACTCCATTGGAACGAAACCTCAAAAATATGCATCATCAAAGTTGTTTTGGCCCAACTTACATGCCCACCTCTTCTTCCACTTGAGCCCGCGCTTCGGCATCAGGCCGAGATACGAAACCAGCGCGCCATGACTTAGTTTGCCTAGACTGAAGAGCGCGAAAATTAACCTTTTTCCTAATCCAAAAACTTGTGCACGCTAGTAAGGTGGAACCAATGAAAATAATGCATTTCCAAATATGTACGCCGATGGGAGAAACATAATTAAATATAGGTTTTGGTCCATCCATTGTTGTTATCGTATCATTTGTTGTGGGACTTGGAATCGGGGTTTGTTGGACTTGTTGTTAAGATGAATGAGGAAACCACACCATAGGAATGAAACCTTAAAAATATGCATCACCAAAGTTGTTTTGGCCCAACTTACATGCCCTCGTCTTCCACCACTTCAGCCCGCGCTTCCGCACTTGGCTGAGAGATGATACCAGCGGACCATGACTTAGTTTGTCTAGCCTAAGAGGGTGAAAATTAAACTTTTTTCTAATCCAAAAACTTGTACACGCTAGTAAGTAGGAACCAATGAACATAATGCGTTTCCATATATGTAAGCCGATGGGAGAAACTTAATTCAATTAAGGTTTTGATCCATCCACTGTTGTTAACATACCAATTGTTCTGGGGCTCGGAATCAAGGGTTGTTGGACTGGTTTGTAGGATGAATGATAGGAACGAAACCTCAAAAATATGCATCACCAAAGTTGTTTTGGCCCAACTTACATGCCCTCCTCTTCTGCCACAAGAGCCCAAGCTTCGGTATCAGGCTGAGATACAAAACCAGGGCAACATGACTCAGTTTGCCTAGACTGAAGAGGGCGAAAATTAAACTTTTTCCTAATCCGAAAACTTGTACACGCTAGGTAGTAAGAACCAATGAATATAATGCTTTTCCATATATGTAGGCCGATGAGAGAAACTTAATTCAATACAGGTTTTGATCCATCCACTATTGTTAACATATCAATTGTTGTGGGACTCGGAATCGAGGGTTGTTGGACTTGTTGGTATAATGAATGAGGAAACCACACCATAGGAACGAAACCTCAAAAATATGCATCACCAAAGTTGTTCTGGCCCAACTTACATGCCCTCCTCTTCTGCCACTCGAGCCCACGCTTCGGCATCAGTCTAAACCAGCACAGCATGACTCAGTTTGCCTAGACTGAAGAGGGCAAAAATTTGCCTTTTTCCTAATTCGAAAACTTGTACACCCTAGTAAGTAAGAACCAATGAATATAATGCTTTTCCATATATGTACGCCGAAGGGAGAAATTTAATTCAATACCAGTTTTGATCCATCCACTGTTGTTAACATATCAATTGTTGTCGGACTCAGAATAGAGGGATGTTGGACTTGTGGGTAAGAGGAATGAGGAAACCTCACCATAGGAACGAAACCGCAAAAATATGCATCACCAAAATTGTTTGGGCCCAACTTACATGCCCTCCTCTTCTGCCACATGAGCCCATGCTTTGGCATTAGGCTGAGATACAAAACCAGCGCAGCATGACTCAGTTTGCCTAGATTGAAGAGGGCGAAAATTAAACTTTTTCCCAATCCAAAAACTTGTACACGCTGGTAAATAGGAACCAATGAATATATTGCTTTTCCATATATGTAGACCGATGGGAGAAACTAAATTCAATATAGGTTTTGATCCATCCACTGTTGTTAACATATCAATTGTTGTGGGACTCGGAATTGAGGGTTGTTGGACTTGTTGGTATGACAAATGAGAAAACCACGCCATAGGAATGAAACCTCAAAAATATGCATCACCAAAATTGTTTTGGCCCAACTTACATGCCCAACTCTTCTGCCACTGGAGCCCACGCTTCAGCATCTGTCTGGGATACAAAACCAGTGCAGCATGACTCAATTTTCCTAGACTAACTTGCGCGAAAATTAAACTTTCTCCTAATCGAAAAACTCGTACACGCTAATAAGTAGGAACCAATGAATATAATGCTTTTCCATATATGTAGGCCGATAGGAGTAACTTAATTCAATACAAGTTTTGGTCCATCCACTATTGTTCACATATCAATTGTTGTCGGACTCGGAATCGAGGGTTGTTGGACTTGTTGGGAAGATGAATGAGGAAACCACACCATAGGAATGAAACTTCAAAAATATGCATCACCAAAGATGTTTTGGCCCAACTTACATGCCCTCCCATTCTGCCACTTGAGCCCACGCTTTGGCATCGGTTCGAGATACAAAACCGATGCAGCATGACTCAGTTTGCCTAGACTGAAGAGGGAAAAAATTAAACTTTTCCTAATCCAAAAACGTGTACACGCTAGTAAGTAGGAACCAACGAATATAATGCTTTTCCATACATGTACGCCGATGGGAGAAACTTAATTCAATACAGGTTTTGATCCATCCACTGTTGTTAACATATCAATTGTTGTGGGACTCGGAATCAAGGTTTGTTGGACTTGTTGGTAAGATGAATGAAGAAACCACACCATAGGAACGAAACCTCAAAAATATGCATCACCAAAGTTGTTTTGGCTCAACTTACATGCCCTCCTCTTCTGCCACTTGAGCCCACGCTTCGGCATCGGGCCGAGATACAAAACCAGCGAATAATGACTCAGTTTGCCAAGACTGAAGGGGGCGAAAATTAACCTTTTTCCTAATTCAAAAACTTCAACACGCTAGTAAGTAGGAACCAATTAATATAATGCTTTTCCATATATGTAGGCCAATGGGAGAAACTTAATTCAATACAGGTTTTGGTCCATCCACTATTGTTAACATATCATTTGATGTGGGACTCGAAATCGAGGGTTGTTGGACTTGTTGGGAAGATGAATAAAGAAACCACACCATAGGAACGAAACTTCAAAAATATGCATCACCAAAGTTGTTTTGGCCCAACTTACGTGCCCTCCTCTTCTGCCACTTGAGCCCACGCTTCGGCGTCAGGCTGAGATACAGAACCAGCGCAGCATGACTCAGTTTGCCTAGACTGAAGAGGGCGAAAATTAAACTTTTTCCTAATCCGAAAACTTCTACAAGCTAGTAAGTAGAAACCAATGAATATAATGCTTTTCCATATATGTAGGCCGATGGGAGAAACTTAATTCAATACAAGTTTTGATTCATCCACTGTTATTAACATATCAATTGTTGTGGGACTCAGAATCGAGGGTTGTTGGACTTGTTGGTATGACGAATGTGAAAACCACACCATAGGAATCAAACCTCAAAAATATGTATCACCAAAGTTGTTTTGGCCCAACTTACATGCCCAACTCTTCTGCCACTGGAGCCCACGCTTCATCATTAGTCCGAGATACAAAAGTAGCGCAGCATGACTCAATTTGCTTAGACTGACTTGGGCAGAAATTAAACTTTCTCCTAATCCAAAAACTTGTACACGCTAGTAAGTAGGAAGTAATGAATATAATGCTTTTCCATATATGTAGGCCGATGGGAGAAACTTAATTCAATACAAGTTTTGGTCCATCCACTATTGTTAACATATCAATTGTTGTGGGACTCGGAATCGAGGGTTGTTGGACTTGTTGGGAAGATGAATGAGGAAAGCACACCATAGGAATGAAACTTCAAAAATATGCATCACCAAAGATGTTTTGGCCCATCTTACATGCCCTCCCATTCTGCCACTTGAGCCCACGCTTTTGCATCGGTTCGAGATACAAAACCGATGCAACATGACTCAGTTTGCGTAGAATGAAGAGGGCGAAAATTAAACTTTTCCTAATCCAAAAACGTGTACACGCTAGTAAGTAGGAACCAATGAATATATTGCTTCTCCATACATGTACGCCGATGGGAGAAACTTAATTCAATACAGGTTTTGATCCATCCACTGTTGTTAACATATCAATTGTTGTGGGACTCGGAATCGACGTTGGCTAGACTTGTTGGTAAGATGAACGAGGAAACCACACCATAGGAACGAAACCTCAAAAATATGCATCACCAAAGTTGTTTTGGCTCAACTTACATGCCCTCCTCTTCTGCAACTTGAGCCCACGCTTCGACATCTGGCCGAGATACAAAACCAGCGCATAATGACTCAGTTTGCCTAGACTGAAGAGGGCGAAAATTAACCTTTTTCCTCATTCAAAAACTTGTACACGCTAGTAAGTAGGAACCAATTAATATAATGCTTTTCCATATATGTAGGGCAAAGGGAGAAACTTAATTCAAGACAGGTTTTGGTCCATCCACTATTGTTAACATATCATTTGATATGGGACTCGAAATCATGGGTTGTTGGACTTGTTGGAAAGATGAATAAAGAAACCACACCATAGGAACGAAGCTTCAAAAATATGCATCACCAAAGTTGTTTTGGCCCAACTTACATGCCCTCCTCTTCTGCCACTTGAGCCCACGCTTCATCATCAGTCCGAGATACAAAACCAGCGCAGCATGACTCAATTTGTCTAGACTGACTTGGGCAAAAATTAAACTTTCTCCTAATCCAAAAACTTGTACACGCTAGTAAGTAGGAACCAATGAATATAATGCTTTTCCATATATGTAGGCCGATGGGAGAAAATAAATTCAATACAAGTTTTGATCCATCCACTGTTGTTAACATATCAATTGTTGTGGGACTCGGAATCGAGGGTTGTTGGACCTGTTGGGAAGATGAATGAGGAAACCACACCATAGGGATGAAACCTCAAAAATATGTATCACCAAAGATGTTTTGGCCCAACTTACATGCCCACCCCTTCTGCCACTTGAGCCCACGCTTTGGCATCAGTTCGAGATACAAAACCGACACAGCATGACTCAGTTTGCCTAGACTGAAGAGGTCAAAAATTAAACTTTTCCTAATCGAATAACGTGTACACGCTAGTAAGTAGGAACCAATGAATATATTGCTTTTCCACACATGTACGCCGATGGGAGAAACAAAATTCAATACTGGTTTTGATCCATCCACTGTTGTTAACATATCAATTGTTGTGGGACTCGGAATCGAGGTTTGTTGGACTTGTTGGTAAGATGAATGAGGAAACCACACAATAGGAACGAAACCTCAAAAATATGCATCACCAAAGTTGTTTTGGCTCAACTTACATGCCCTCGTCTTCTGCCACTTGAGCCCTCGCTTCGGCATCGGGCCGAGATACAAAACCAGCGCATAATGACTCAGTTTGCCTAGACTGAAGAGGGAAAAAATTAACCATTTTCCTAATTCAAAAACTTGTACATGCTAGTAAGTAGGAACCAATTAATATAATGCTTTTCCATGTATGTAGGCCAATGGGAGATACTTAATTCAATACAGGTTTTGGTTCATCCACAATTGTTAACATATCATTTGTTGTGGGACTCGGAATCGAGGGTTGTTGGACTTGTTGGGAAGATGAATAAAGAAACCACACCATAGGAACGAAACTTCAAAAATATGCATCACCAAAGTTGTTTTGGCCCAACTTACATGCCCTCCTCTTCTGCCACTTGAGCTGACGCTTCAGCGTTAGGCCGATATACAAAACCAGCGCAACATGACTCTGTTTGCCTAGACTGAAGAGGGTGAAAATTAAACTTTTTCCTAATCCAAAAACTTGTACACGCTAGTAAGCAGGAACCAATGAATATATTGATTTTCCATATATGTATGCCGATGGGAGAAACTTAATTCAATACAGGTTTTGATCCATCCACTGTTGTTAACATATCAATTGTTGTGGGACTCGAAATCGAGGGTTGTTGGACTTGTTGGTATGATGAATGACAAAACCACACCATAGGACAGAAACCTCAAAAATATGCATCACCAAAGTTGTTTTGGCCCAACTTACATGCCCAACTCTTCTGCCACTGGAGCCCACGCTTCAGCATCAATCTGAGATGCAAAACCAGCGCAACATGACTCAATTTGCCTAGACTGACTTGGGCGAAAATTAAACTTTTTCCTAATCCAAAAACTTGTACACGTTAGTAAGTAGGAACCAATGAATATAATGCTTTTCCATATATGTAGGCCGATGGGAGAAACTTAATTCAATACAGGTTTTGATCCGTCCACTGTAGATAACATATCAATTGTTGTGGGCCTCGGAATCGAGGTTTGTTGGACTTGTTGGTAAGATGAATGAGGAAACCACACCATAGGAACAAAACCTCAAAAATATGCATCACCAAAGTTGTTTTGGTCCAACTTACATGCCCTCCTCTGCTGCTAGTTGAGCCCACGTTTCGGCATCAGGCCGAGATAGGAAACCAGCGCAGCATGACTCAGTTTGCCTAGACCGAAGAGGGCGAAAATTAAACTTTTTCCTAAGGCGAAAACTTGTACACGCTAGTAAGTAGGAACCAATGAATATAATGCTTTTCCATATATGTAGGCCGATGGGAGAAACTTAATTCAATATAGGTTTTGATCCATCAACTGTTGTTAACATATCAATTGCTGGGGGACTCGGAATCGAGGGTTTTTGGACTTGTTGGTATGACGAATGAGAAAACCACACCATAGGAATGAAACCTCAAAAATATGCATCACCAAAGTTGTTTTGGCCCAACTTACAAGCCCAACTCATCTGCCACTAGGGCCCAAGCTTTAGCATTAGTCCGAGATACAAAACTAACACAGCATGACTCAGTTTGCCTAGACTGAAGAGGGCGAAAATTAACCATTTTCCTAGTTCAAAAACTTGTACACGCCAGTAAATAGGAACGATTGAATATAATGCATTTCCATATATGTAGGCCGATGGGAGAAACTTAATTCAGTACAAGTTTTGATCCATCCACTGTTGTTAACATATCAATTGTTGTGGGACTCAGAATTGAGGGTTGTTGGACTTGTTGGGAAGATGAATGAGGAAACCACACCATAGGAATTAAACTTCAAAAAAATGCATCACCAATGATGTTTTGGACCAGCTTACATGCCCTCCCCTTCTGCCACATGGGCGCATGCTTTGGCATCAGTTCGAGATACAAAACCAACGCACCATGACTCAGTTTGCCTAGACTGAAGAGGGCGAAAATTAAACTTTTTCCTAATCCAAAAACTTGTACACGCTAGTAAGTAGGAACCAATGAATATATTGCTTTTCCATGCATGTACGCTGATGGGAGAAACTTAATTCAATACAGGTTTTGATCCATCCACTATTGTTAACATATCAATTGTTGTGGGACTCGGAATCGAGGTTTGTTGGATTTGTTGGCAAGATGAATGAGGAAACCACACCATAGGAACGAAACCTCAAAAATATGCATCACCAAAGTTGTTTTGGCTCAAATTATATGCCCTCCTCTTCTGCCACTTGAGTCCACGCTTCGGCATCAGGACGAGATACAAAACCAGCGCATAATGACTCAGTTTGCCTAGACTGAAGAGGGCGAAAATTAAACTTTTTCCTAATCCCAAAACTTGTACACGCTAGTAAGTAGGAACCAAAGAATATATTGCTTTTCCATATATTTATGCCGATCGGAGAACCTTAATTCAATACAGGCTTTGATCCATCCACTGTTGTTAACATATCAATTGTTGTGGGACTCGAAATCGAGGGTTGTTGGACTTGTTGGTATGATGAATGACAAAACCACGCCAAAGGACAGAAACCTCAAAAATATGCATCACCAAAGTTGTTTTGGCCCAACTTACATGCCCAACTCTTCTGCCACTGGAGCCCACGCTTCAGCATCAATCCGAGATACAAAACCAGTGCAGCATGACTCAATTTGCCTAGACTGACTTGGGCGAAAATTAAACTTTTTCCTAATCCAAAAATTTGTACACGTTAGTAAGTAGGAACCAATGAATATAATGCTTTTCCATATATGTAGGCCGATGGGAGAAACTTAATTCAATACAGGTTTTGGTCCGTCCACTGTAGTTAACATATCAATTGTTGTGGGCCTCGGAATCGAGGTTTGTTGGACTTGTTGGTAAGATGAATGAGGAAACCACACCATAGGAACGAAACCTCAAAAATATGCATCACCAAAGTTGTTTTGGCCCAACTTACATGCCCTCTTCTTCTGCTAGTTGAGCCCACGCTTCGGCATCAGGCCGAGATACGAAACCAGCGCAGCATAACTCAGTTTGCCTAGACTGAAGAGGGCAAAAATTAAACTTTTTCCTAATACGAAAACCCTACACGCTAGTAAGTAAGAACCAATGAATATAATGCTTTTCCATATATGTAGGCCGATGGGAGAAACTTAATTCAATACCAGTTTGATCCATCCACTGTTGTTAACATATCAATTGTTGTGGGACTTAGAATCGAGGGTTGTTGGACTTGTTGGGAAGATGAATGAGAAAGCCACACCATAGGAACGAAACCTCAAAAATATGCATCACCAAAGTAGTTTCGACCCAACTTACATGCCCTCCTCTTCTGCCACTTGAGCCCATGCTTCGGCATCAGGATGAGATACAAAACCAGCGCTGCATGACTCAGTTTGGCTGGACTGAAGAGGGAGAAAATTAAACTTTTTCCTAATCCGAAAACTTGTACACGCTAGTAAGTAAAAAAGCAATGAATACTTTTCCATATATGTACGCCGATGGGAGAAACTTAATTCAATACAGGTTTTGTTCCATCCACTGTTGTTAACATATCATTTGTTGTGGGACTCAGAATTGAGGGTTGTTGGACTTGTTGGGAAGATAAATGAGGAAAGCAGACCATAGGAACGAATCCTCAAAAATATGCAACACCAAATTTGTTTTGGCCCAATTTACATGCCCTCCTCTTCTGCCACTTCAGCCCACTCTTTGGCATCAGTCCGAGATACAAAACCAATGCAGCATGACTCAGTTTGCCGAGACTGAAGAGGGCGAAAATTAAACTTTTTCCTAATCTAAAAACTTGTACACGCTAGCAAGTAGGAACCAATGAATATAATGCTTTTCCATACATGTAGGCCGATGGGAGAAACTTAATTCAATACAGGTTTTGATCCATCCGCTGTTGTCAACATATCATTTGTTGTGGGATTTGGAATCGAGGGATGTTGGACTTGTTGGTATGATGAATGATGAAACCACACCATAGGAATGAAACCTCAAAAATATGCATCACCAAAGTTGTTTTTGCCCAACTTACATGCCCTCCTCTTCTGCCACTTGAGCCCACGCTTCGGCATTAGTCCGAGATACAAAACCAACGTAGCATGACTTAGTTTGCCCAGACTAAAGAGTGCAAAAATTAAACTTTTCCTAATCTAAAAATTTGTACACGCTAGTAAGTAGGAACCAATGAATATAATGCTTTTCCATATATGTTGGCCGAGGGGAGAAACAAAATTCAATAACAATTTAAACCATCCACTTTGGTTAACATATCAATTATTGTGGGACTCGGAATCGAGGGTTGTTGGACATGTTGGTATGATGAATTAGGAAACCATACCATAGGAGCGAAACCTCAAAAATATGCATCACCAAAGTTGTTTTGGCCCAACTTACATGCCTTCCTCTTCTGCCACTTGAGCCCAAGCTTTGGCATCAGGCTGACATACAAAACCAGCGCAGCATGACTCAGATTGCTTAGACTGAAGAGGGCAAAAATTAAACTTTCTCCTAATCCGAAATCTGTACACGCTGGTAAGTAAGAAATAATGAATATAATGCTTTTCCATATATGTAGGCCGATGGGAGAAACTTAATTCAATACCAGTTTTGATCCACCCACTGTTGTTAACATATCAATTGTTGTGGGACTCAGAATCGAGGGTTGTTGGACTTGTTGGTGAGATGAATGTGGAAACCACACCATAGGAACGAAACATCAAAAATATGCATCACCAAAGTTGTTTTGGCACAACTTACATGCCCTCCTCTTCTGCCACTTGAGCCCACGCTTCGTCATTGGGCCGAGATACAAATCTAGCGCATAATGACTCAGATTGCCTAGACTGAAGAGGGCGAAAATTAAACTTTTTCCTAATCCGAAAACTGTACACGCTGGTAAGTAAGAAATAATGAATATAATGCTTTTCCATATATGTAGGCCGATGGGAGAAACTTAATTCAATACCAATTTTGATCCACCCACTGTTGTTAACATATCAATTGTTGTGGGACTCAGAATCGCGGGTTGTTGGACTTGTTGGTATGATGAATGAGGAAACCACACCATAGGAATGAAACCTCAAAAATATGCATCACCAAAGTTGTTTTGGCGCAACTTACATCCCTCCTCTTCTGCCACTTGAGCCCACGCTTCGGTATCAGTCCGAGATACAAAACCAACGCAGCATAACTCAGTTTGCCTAGACTGAAGAGGGCGAAAATTAAACTTTTTCCTAATCCGAAAACTTGTACACGCTAGTAAGTAGGAACCATCGAATTTAATCCTTTTCCATATATGTAGGCTGATGGGAGAAACTTAATTCAGTACAGGTTTTGATCCATCCGCTGTTGTTAACATATCAATTGTTGTGGGACTCGGAATCAGGGGTTGTTGGACTTGTTGGTATGATGAATGAGGAAACCAAACCATAGGAACTAAACCTCAAAAATATGCATCACCAAAGTTGTTTTGGCCCAACTTACGTGCCCTCCTCTTCTGCCATTTGAGCCCATGCTTCGGCATCAGGATGAGATACAAAACCAGCGCGGCACGACTCAGTTTGCCTGGACTGAAGAGGGAGAAAATTAAACTTTTTCCTACTCCGAAATCTTGTACACGCTAGTAAGTAAAAACCAATGAATATAATGCTTTTCCATATATGTACGCCGATGGGAGAAACTTAATTCGATACAGGTTTTGTTGCATCCACTGTTGTTAACGTATCATTTGTTGTGGGACCCGGAATCGAGGGATGTTGGACTTGTTGGGAAGATAAATGAGGAAAGCACACCATAGGAACGAAACCTCAAAAATATGCATCACCAAATTTGTTTTGGCCCAATTTACATGCCCCCCTCTTCTGCCACTTCAGCCCATGCTTTGGCATCAGTCCGACATACAAAACCAACACAGCATGACTCAGTTTGCCTAGACTGAAGAGGGCGAAAATTAAACTTTTTCCTAATCTAAAAACTTGTACACGCTAGTAAGTAGGAACCAATGAATATAATGCTTTTCCAATTATATAGGCCGATGGGAGAAACTTAATTCAATACAGGTTTTGATCCATCCGCTGTTGTCAACATATCATTTGTTGTGGGACTCGGAATCGAGGGATGTTGGACTTATTGGTATGATGAATGATGAAACCACACCATAGGAATGAAACCTCAAAAATATGCATCACCAAAGTTGTTTTAGCCCAACTTACATGCCCTCCTCTTCTGCCACTTGAGCCCACGCTTCGGCATCAGTCCGAGATACAAAACCAACGTAGCATGACTTAGTTTGCCCAGACTAAAGAGGGCGAAAATTAAGCTTTTCCTAATCTAAAAATTTTTACATGCTAGTAAGTAGGAACCAATGAATACAATGCTTCTCCATATATGTTGGCCGTTGGGAGAAACAAAATTCAATACCAATTTAAACCATCCACTTTGGTTAACATATCAATTATTGTGGGACTCGGAATCGAGGGTTGTTGGACATGTTGGCATGATGAATTAGGAAACCAGACCATAGGAACGAAACCTCAAAAATATGCATCACCGAAGTTATTTTGGTCCAACTTACATGCCTTCCTCTTCTGCCACTTGAGCCCAAGCTTTGGCGTCAGGCTAAGATACAAAACCAGCGCAGCATGACTCAGATTTCCTAGACTGAAGAGGGCGAAAATTAAACTTTTTCCTAATCCGAAAACTGTACACGCTAGTAAGTAAGAACCAATGAATATAATGCTTTTCCATATATGTAGGCCGATGGGAGAAACTTAATTCAATACCAGTTTTGATCCACCCACTGTTGTTAACATATCAATTGTTGTGGGACTCAGAATCGGGGGTTGTTGGACTTGTTGGTATGATGAATGAGGAAACCACACCATAGGAACGAAACCTCAAAAATATGCATCGCCAAAATAGTTTTGGCCCACCTTACATGCCCTCCTCTTTTGCCACTCGATCCCACGCTTCGGCATTAGTCCGAGATACAAATCCAGCGCAGCATGACTCTGTTTGCCTAGACTAAAGAGGGCGAAAATTAAACTTTTTCCTAATCTGAAAACTTGTACACGCCTGTAGGAACCAATGGCCGTGGGAGAAACTTAATTCAATACTGGTTTTGACCCATCCACTATTGTTAACATATCAATTGTTGTGGAACTCGGAATCGAGGGTTGTTGGACTTGTTGGGAAGATGAATGACGAAACCACACCATAGGAATGAAACCTCAAAAATATGCATCCCCAAAGTAGTTTTGGCCCAACTCACATGCCCTCCTCTTCTGCCACTTGAGCCCACGCTTCGGCATTAGTACGAGATATAAAATCAACGTAGCTTGACTCAGTTCGCCTAGACTGAAGAGGGCAAAAATTAAACTTTTTTCTAATCCGAAAACTTGTACATGCTAGTAAGTAGGAACCTATGAATATAAAGGTTTTCCAAATATGTAGGCCGATAGGAGAAACTTAATTTAATACAGGTTTTGTTCCATCCACTGTAGTTAACGTATCTATTGTTGTGGGACTCGGAATCGAGGGTTGTTGGACTTGTTGGTATGATGAATGAGGAAACTGATAGGGACTAGGGGGTTCCCGATCTTCCGTCAGGTGGGGATAAGTCGATTAGGCAGCGCGAGACACTCACGATCCGGCTCCTTGATCAGCACGACCAAGATCCCTGCAATTGCAGCACCACGCGTCCTCTGGTTATAAACCGTGCGCTGCCCAGTTGACCTTGCCACGAAGGCTAATCCCTGCCAGTGAATCGAGAACACGAGCAAGAACAAGATAGATGCAACAAATATTGCTGATGAATGATTAAGTTCACAAGTGGGGTCTCACAAAGAGCCGGAGTATTCTCCAAACGGCGGCACTGTTCGATGACAGAAGCAACTAAGCAAAACCCCAAAACCCTAACTTGGGCGGCGGCTAAGGTTTTATAGACCTTAGGGTCGACCAAGGACTCCTAGACGCGGACTCAATAGACTCTCACACGATACATGGCCCAACGGCCCAAAATATAGGCGACGCACCCTGGACAGATTCTGTCCGCCGACTTCCAATGCGATTTCCCGTCGACTCCGAACTCCAATGGGCCTCAAACTGGTGGCATTGGAAAGCTTATGTTTTTATCTTTCCAGGCATATGTGGATCGCTGAAAACGGAGTCCGTTTTTGGCCTGGACAACGAATTTGGTACAGACTGTCCCTGGAGGCCGACTTCGAGACGAATTAGGCCTCCAACTTGACTTGGACGCCTTCCTTGCTTCTCTCCTCATCCTTGCTAGTTCCCAAGGCCTTCTTGTTCCTCTCCCAAGTTCCTAAGTACAATTAAATCAACAGTACCATTAAGTAGTATACCATCCCCACACATATATGCATTCGAACTTAAGAACGAGCTCACCTATTGATTTAGTTGTCGTGTTCTTGCTCTCGTGAGAGGACCAGGTATCACCATTGGAGGAGTGTCAGTAACATGCATCGGAGAGATGTCGTCATCATCCTCCCCCTTTTGAAGTGGAGTCGTCCTCGACTCAAGCTCATCTTCTTCTCCCAAATACGGCTTCAAATCTGCAATGTTAAACGTGGGACTAACCCCAAACTCGGGAGGCAATTCAAGCTTATATGCATTGTCATTTATTTTCTCAATTATCTTGAAAGGACCATCAGCTCTAAGCATCAATTTAGACTTTCTCAAATCTGGAAAACGATCCTTCCGCAAGTATAACCATACTAAATCTTCATCTTTGCAGTATTGTCTTTAGTGGTTTGATGCAGTTTTAGAATAAAATCAGCACATTCCTTGGCATCATGATGAACTCTCTCACTAGTAGGTAAAGGTAGAAGATCAATAGGAGCATGAGGGTTGAAACCATACACTACCTGGAAGGGACTTACCTTGGTGGTGGAGTGCACTGCTCTATTGTATGCAAACTCGACATGCGGCAAACACTCTTCCCACATCTTCAAATTTTTCTTCAAAACAGCCCTCAACATGGTAGATAAAGTTCGATTTACTACCTCGGTTTGGCCATCGGTTTGGGGATGACATGTTGTAGAAAATAGCAGCTTCGTCCCCAATTTATTCCAAAGCGTTCTCCAAAAGTGGCTCAAAAATTTGGTATCACGATCTGAAACAATAGTAGAAGGCATACCATGCAAGCGAACGATATCTTGAAAGAATAGGTTAGCAATATTAACGGCATCGTCGCTCTTATGACAAGGAATAAAATGTGCCATCTTTGAAAATCTATCAACCACCACAAAAATGCTATCCCTCCCCCTCTTTGTCCTAGGCAATCCTAACACAAAGTCCATAGATAGATCCTCCCATGGAGTGCTAGGAACAGGAAGAGGTATATATAAACCATGTGGATTCAATCGTGACTTAGCCGTTTGACATGTAGTGCAACAAGATACAAACCTCTCAATGTCCCGCCTCATCTTTGGCCAAAAGAAATGTGTGGACAGCACGGCTTCCGTTTTCTTGGCTCCAAAATGACCCATCAATCCACCTCCATGAGCTTACTGTAACAAAAGAAGACGAACGGATCCAACTGGAATGCATAGGCGGTTAGCTCTAAACACAAATCCATCATGTATCACATATTTGTCCCATGTTCTTCCCTCTTTGCAATGCAACATGACATCCTTAAAATCTTCATCATAAGCATATTGTGCTTTAATTGATTCTAAGCCAAATATACGATGATCAAGTTGGGACAACATGATATATCTCCTAGACAAAGCATCAGCTCACATTATCCTTCCCTTTTTTGTGTTTAATAACATAATGAAAAGATTCAATGAATTCAACCCACTTAGCATGTCTACGGTTCAGTTTCACTTGGCTTCTAATATGTTTTAGCGATTCATGGTCGGAATGAATAACAAATTCCTTAGGCCATAGATAATGTTGCCATGTTTCTAAAGATGTAACAAGAGCATACAATTCTTTATCATACGTGGAATAATTTAAAACAGGTCCACTCAATTTTTCACTAAAGTAAGCAACGGGTTTATTTTCTTGCATCAAAACACCACCAATGCCTACTCCACTAGCATCACATTCGAGCTCAAAGGTCTTACCAAAATCAGGAAGTTGCAACAATGGAGCATGAGTAAGTTTATCTTTCAAAAGATAAAGGCATCTTCCTGTGGCTTACCCCAACGGAATGCTACTCCCTTCTTTGTCAACTCATTTAATGGGGCAGCGATGGTGCTAAAATTTGGCACAAAGCGACGGTAAAATCCAGCAAGTCCATGGAAACTACGCACTTGTGAGACCGTCGTAGGCGTAGGCCAACTGCGAATAGCTTGCACCTTGGCTTCATCTACCTCAATTCCCTGCGGTGTCACAACATAACCAAGAAACGAGACTCGATCGGTGCAAAAGGTGCACTTCTCGATGTTACCAAATAAGCGCGCAGCTCGCAAGGCATCAAAAACAGCACGTAGATGATCCATATGTTCAGGTAAAGACTTGCTATAAATCAATATATCATCAAAGTAGACCACCACAAATTTTCCAATAAATGCTCGTAAAACCTCATTCATTAATCGCATGAAGGTGCTAGGTGCATTAGTTAACCCAAAAGGCATGACTAACCATTCATATAACCCGAACTTGGTTTTAAAAGCTGTTTTCCATTCATCTCCCAATTTCATTCGTATTTGGTGGTAGCCACTACGCAAGTCAACCTTAGAAAAAATTATAGAACCACTTAACTCATCAAGCATGTCATCCAACCTTGGAATAGGGTGACGGTACCTTATGGTAATGTTGTTAATGGCTCTACAATCTACGCACATGCGCCAACTACCATCTTTTTTAGGAACCAAATAACAGGAACGGCACAAGGACTAAGGCTTTCACGTACATACCCGCGGTCCAAAAGATCTTGGACTTGGCGCTGAATTTCCTTAGTCTCCTCAGGGTTGGTCCTATAAGCAGCTCGGTTTGGCAAACTCGCTCCAGGTATCAAATCAATTTGGTGCTCAATCCCTCGAATAGGTGGTAGCCCTGGAGGTATCTCGGCGGGAAAAACATCCGCATACTCCTGCAAAAGGTTAGTGACCGCAGGAGGCAAAGTATGGTGCATATCTTCCAAAGAAAACAAAGCATCTTTGCATATGAAAGCATAGCACGCAGCAGCATCATTAATTTCAGCAAGGTCACATTTTGTAGCAAGCAAGACAGGATTTCTCAATTTTATTTGGTTTGTGACATGCTGAATTTCAGATTTTGTTTCAACAGTTTTATTGTCAATAGCAAGCCTCTCTCTATCAAACTTAACAATTTCAGCAGGTGTCAGAGGTAGAAGCGTAATTTTCTTTCCCTTATGCATGAAGGTATATTTATTACTCCTACCATGGTGAAGTGCATCAGTGTCATATTCCCAGGGACGACCCAACAAAAGAGAGCAAGCTTGCATCGGTACGACATCGCAATCGGCAAAATCAGCATAAGAACCAATGGAAAAATGAACCCGAACTGCTTGTGTTACCTTAGCTTTGCCGGAATCATTCAACCACTGAATATGATACGGATGTGAATGCGGTCGTGTGGTCAAACCAAGCTTCTTGACCAAATCTGTACTCACCAAATTATTGCAGCTGCCAGAATCAATAATCACACGCGCTCGCCGGTTGTTGATGACGAAGAAAATCTGAAACAAGTTGTGGCGCTGCTGCTGCTCGGCTTGCTCCATCTGTGCACTAAGAACACGCTGGACAATAATGGACCTGTAAGCAGCAGTGTCCTCAGATCCAAAAGTGGCGTCCTCAATGTCTTCATCATCATTGGTGAGTTCAGTGTCGTCGATATCTTCCTCGACGTCAGAGGCGCTGATGTAGCCACCGTCTTCAGTAGCAATGTATGCTCGTTTGCTAGGGCACTCCCTCTGGACGTGGCCAATACCTTGGCACTTGTGGCAGCGAATCTCCGTCGAAGTGCGGCCTATAGAAGCGACAGAGGAGGAGCTTTTGGCAAGTGCAGGTGGCAACACCTTGCTGCTGCCCGGAGCGCGTGCGGAGGGTGCTGTTGTCGCTGGTCGTGAGGTTGTCGAAGGAGGTGGTGCAGCCGGTCGAAAGGTAGAGGTAGGTGCTGTCCTCGCTTGTCCGGTCGATGTCCGAGGCGTGAAGGAAGTGCCGGCGTTGCTCCTGCTCTTGGATTGGCGTCCCTGCAACTCCTTCTCTGCTAACATGGCAAGATGAAACAAACGATTGACAGTAGAAAATTATTTATAGTCAACAATGTCCTGAATTTCTCGCCGTAGCCCACCATAAAAACGACAAATTTTATCCTCAGTTTCCTCTTTAACCCCACAACGAATCATGCCCTTTTGCAACTCAGCATAATATTCCTGAACGGTCATGTCTCCTTGTTCTAAACGTTGTAGTTTCTTACGCAAGTCACGTTTATATGAAGAAGGAACAAATCATTCACGCATAGCCTCTTTTAACCTATCCCATGTATCAGGTTGTAAGCGAAGGCTACCTAATTCAGTCCACCAAATAATAGCAAAATCCTTAAACTCACTAGTGGCTTGTCTAACTCGATGTTGTTCAGGAACAAGATGGGAATTAAATTTTTGCTCAACGGTCATTTCCCAATCCAAATAAGCCTCAGCATCATAAGCTCCAGAAAAAGAAGGAATTGTGAATTTTACCTTGGCGAAGGGATCGTCATTGTTGCTATGGGTACCTCCCTTCTTACCTCCCATACCTTTCCTGTTGCGACGAAGACGATTATGTAGCCGATGTCGCATCTCAGTGTCGTCTTCTTCGTTGTCTTCTTCCTCAAAATCCTCATCCCTTGCATCATTGGCGTCTTGGTCATTGTCGTTGTCGTTGTCGTTGTCGTTGTCATTGTCATTGTCATTATCGTTGACAACGCTCTTGGCGGAGGCACTTGCCTTCTCATGACGCTGTTTTTCAATGGCATCCACCCTCTTTGTGAGTGAAGATACGCTGCGAGCCAGGGTGTCGAGGGACTTGTTGGTCGCCTTATTGCCCTCTGTGATTGTTGTTGTGATCTTGGCCAGCATCTCCGCCAATTCAGAATGAAGAACACAATCTCCGAAGGAAATCTCAGCATCATCATCCTTATCGCCTTTCTTGCCACCTGCCATGGTAAGCGCAGAAAAACAACAAGAAAATAGCAAGCACAAGTAAATGAGCCCTATGAACTACAAGGTGGGTGTGGCCTCACACTCTCAAGCAAACTTACCAAGTTCTTACCCGGTTCTTGCCAACACAGCAAAGGACGGTGCAACCGGTGGCTGGTTCGTGACAACGTGAGAGTGTGACGAAGCAATTGCAAGGGCCAAAACCTGTGCTGATCAGGAGATAATATCTGGAGCTGTAGGAAGGCTATATGTAGATATCAGTGGTACACAATCAGTAACAGATAGTAATGCTGAATAAATGTTCAAAGATCTTGCCCTAGTTGCTGGTCCAAATGTGTCCTTGTTCTCGTTGCAAAGCACACAAGTAGGGGATGGTGAAAGCAGACAACCAAGGCTAAAAAGGATCAACAAATATCAGCACAGTACCACGTTAAAACAAACACCTTTGCATCCTGTTGTGCACTTTTTTTTTCTTTTTTTTTTTTGCACTATTTTTTTTCACACTTTTTTTCACACTTTTTTTTAACTTTTTTTTTAACTCAAACACAGACCAAGAAGTGCCACAGAAAAATTTCAGACCCAACAGAAACAAGATGTGGCCCGTGGAGTTAAAACTATGAGAACAGACGGCTTAAACGCAAGGGTGCAGAAACTTCGGGGCCCGATATCTCAGTCTTCCAGGCCGATTTTCGCAAAAAAAAGTTCGTCGAACCCGGCAAAGCGGGGGACAACGAGATCCGAAATTTTCTGCCGATTTCTGAAATGTATATTTTTGCCCTGTTTCGAGTTCCGAGCGAAAAGTTATGGCCGTTTTATTGCAGGGGTCCGAAAAATGGTTTTGTAGGTGACACCTCTTCGGAAACAAGGATGTATAGCATGGATATGGATGGTAAAGGTCGATGGTGGATGTCTCTGGGATGGTGGGTAATAGTATAGTAGGCAGAGGGGCCGAATTAGGATTTTGATGAGGGAAACCCGAACACACAACGGAAAAGACGAAACCAAACTCGACTAGGACTCGAATGGCGATCTAGATCGGTGTAGGATGTGAGATGCAGCGGAGATGGAACACAACTGAAACAGAAACACAATCTAAACCAGCAACACGACTTGAGCTTGGACACAAACTCAGAATTACGTACTCCGAAACTGAAATTGTGCGAAAGCTAACGTCGTGGTTGTAGGTATGGATTTTTTTTTTGGCTTTTCGTGGACTGTGGGACGAAACGATACTAATCTGCTAAGGATAAATGTAGGCAAACCTGACGGTAAACCTTGCTCTGAATACCACTTGATGGGGACCAGGGGGTTCCCGATCTTCCGTCAGGTGGGGATAAGTCGATTAGGTGGCGCGAGACACTCAAGATCCGGCTCCTTGATCAGCATGACCAAGACCCCTGCAATTGCAGCACCACGCGTCCTCTGGTTATCAACCGTGCGCTGCCAGTTGACCTTGCCACGAAGGCTAATCCCTGCCAGTGAATCGAGAACACGAGCAAGAACAAGATAGATGCAACAAATATTGCTGATGAATGATTAAGTTCACAAGTGGGGTCTCACAAAGAGCCGGAGTATTCTCCAAACGGCGGCACTGTTCGGTGACAGAAGCAACTAAGCAAAACCCAAAACCCCTAACTTGGGTGGCGGCTAAGGTTTTATAGACCTTAGGGTCGACCAAGGACTCCTAGACGCGGACTCAATAGACTCTCACACGATACATGGCCCAACGGCCCAAAATATAGGCGACGCACCCTGGACAGATTCTGTCCGCCGACTTCAATGCGATTTCCTGTCGACTCCGAACTCCAATGGGCCTCAAACTGGTGGCATTAGAAAGCTTATGTTTTTATCTTTCCAGGCATATGTGGATCGCTGAAAACGGAGTCCGTTTGTGGCCTGGACAACGAATTTGGTGCAGACTGTCCCTGGAGGCCGACATCGAGACGAATTGGGCCTCCAACTTGACTTGGACGCCTTCCTTGCTTCTCCCCTCGCCTTTGCTGGTTCCCAAGGCCTTCTTGTTCCTCTCCCAAGTTCCTAAGTACAATTAAATCAACAGTACCATTAAGTAGTATACCATCCCCACACATATATGCATTCGAACTTAAGAACGAGCTCACCTGTTGATTTAGTTGTCGTGTTCTTGCTCTCGTGAGAGGACCAGGTATCACCATTGGAGGAGTGTCAGTAACATGCATAGGAGAGATGTCCTCATCAGAAACCACACCATAGGAACGAAACCTCAAAAACATGCATCACCAAAGTTGTTTTGGACCAACTTACATGCCCTCCTCTTCTGCCACTTGTGCCCACGCTTCGGCATCAGTCTGAGATACAAAACCAGCGCAGCATTACTCAGTTTGCCTAGACTGAAGAGGGCGAAAATTAAACTTTTTCCTAATCCAAAACTTGTACACTCTAGTAAGTACGAACCAATGAATATAATGCTTTTCCATATATGTAGGCCCTTGGGAGAAACTTAATTTAATACAGGTTTTGTTCCATCCACTTTAGTTAACGTATCAATTGTTGTGGGACTCGGAATCGAGGTTTGTTGGACTTATTGGTAAGATGAATGAGGAAACCACACCATAGGAACGAAACCTCAAAAATATGCATCACCAAAGTTGTTTTGGCTCAACTTACATGCCCTCCTCTTCTGCCTCTTGAGCCCACGCTTCGGCGTTAGGCCGAGATACAGAACCAGCGCAGGATGACTCAGTTTGCCTAGACTGAAGAGGGCGAAAATTAACCTTTTTCCTAATTCAAAACCTTGTACACGCTAGTTGGTAGGAACCAATTGATATAATGCTTTTCCATATATGTAGGCCAATGGGAGAAACTTAATTCAATACGGGTTTTGGTCCATCCACTATTGTTAACATATCATTTGATGTGGGACTCGAAATCGAGGGTTGTTGGACTTGTTGGGAAGATGAATAAAGAAACCACACCATAGGAACGAAACTTCAAAAATATGCATCACCAAAGTTGTTTTGGCCCAACTTACATGCCCTCCTCTTCTGGCACTTGAGCCCACGCATCGGTGTCAGGCCGAGATACAGAACCAGCGCAGCATGACTCAGTTTGTCTAGACTAAAGAGGGTGAAAATTAAACTTTTCCTAATCCGAAAACTTGTACACGCTAGTAAGTAGGAACCAATGAAAATAATGCTTTTCCAGATATGTAGACCGATGGGAGAAACTTAATTCAATACAGGTTTTGATCCATGCACTGTTGTTAACATATATCAGTTGTTGTGGGACTCCGAATCGAGGGTTGTAGGACTTGTTGGTATGATGAATGAGGAAACCAAACCATAGGAACGAAACCTCAAAAATATGCATCACCAAAGTTGTTTTGGCTCAACTTACATGCCCTCCTCTTCTGCCACTTGAGCCCACGCTTCGGCATCGGTTCGATATACAAAACCAACGAAGCATGACTCAGTTTGCCTAGACTGAATTGGGCGAAAATTAAACTTTTTCCTAATCCACAAACTTGTACACGCTAGTAAGTACGAACCAATGAATATAATGATTTTCCATATATGTAGGCCGATGGGAGAAACTTAATTCAATACCAATTTTGATCCATCCACTGTTGTTAACATGTCAATTGTTGTGGGACTCTGAATCGAGGGTTGTTGGACTTGTTGGTATGATGAATGAGGAAACCACACCATAGGAACGAAACCTCAAAAATATGAATCACAAAGTTGTTTTGGCCCAACTTACATGCCCTCCTCTTCTGCCACTTGAGCCCACGCATCGGCGTCAGGCCGAGATACAGAACCAGCGCAGCATGACTCAATTTGCCTAGACTGAAGAGGGCAAAAATTAAACTTTTTCCTAATCCGAAAACTTGTACACGCTAGTAAGTAGGAACCAATGAATATAATGCTTTTCCATGTATGTAGGCCGATGGGAGAAACTTAATTCAATACAGGTTTTGATGCATCCACTGTTGTCAACATATTAGTTGTTGTGGGGCTTGGAATCGAGGGTTGTTGGACTTGTTGGTATGACTAATGTGAGAACCACACCATAGGAATGAAACCTCAAAAATATGCATCACCAAAGTTGTTTTGGCCCAACTTACATGCCCAACTCTTCTGCCACTAGAGCCCACGCTTCAGCATCAGTCCGAGATACAAAACCAGCGCAGCATGACTCAATTTGCCTAGATTGACTTGGGAGAAAATTAAACTTTCTCCTAATCCAAAAACTTGTACACGCTAGTAAGTAGGAACCAATGAATATATTGGTTTTCCATATATGTAGGCCGACGGGAGAAACTTAATTCAATACAAGTTTTGATGCATCCACTGTTGTTAACATATCAGTTGTTGTGGGACTCGGAATCGAGGGTCGTTGGACTTGTTGGGAAGATGAATGAGGAAACCACACCATAGGAATGAAACTTCAAAAATATGCATCACCAAAGATGTTTTGGCCCAACTTACATGCCCTCCCCTTCTGCCACTTGAGCCCATGCTTTGGAATCAGTTCGAGATACAAAACCAACGCAGCATGACTCAGTTTGCCTAGACTGAAGAGGGCGAAAATTAAACTTTTTCCTAATCCAAAAACTTGTACACGCTAGTAAGTGGGAACCAATGAATATATTGCTTTTCCATATATGTATGCCGATGGTAGAAACTTAATTCAATACAGGTTTTGATCCATCCACTATTGTTAACATATCAATTGTTGTGGGACTCGGAATCGAGGTTTGTTGGACTTGTTGGTGAGATGAATGAGGAAACCACGCCATAGGAACGAAACCTCAAAAATATGCATCACCAAAGTTGTTTTGGCTCAACTTACATACCCTCCTCTTCTGCCACTTGAGCCCACGCTTCGTCATTGGGCCGAGATACAAAACTAGCGCATAATGACTCAGTTTGCCTAGACTGAAGAGGGCGAAAATTAACCTTTTTCCTAATTCAAAAACTTGTACACACTAGTAAGTAGGAACCAATTAATATAATGCTTTTCCATATATGTAGGCCAATGGGAGAAACTTAATGTGATGCTCCGGCATCTCAAGTGCATAATCATTCATCGTACATGCAACATTCATCATAATGCATCATACAATGACATGCATTTGAGCCCTAATTCAATCTTGGTTGAAATGCCACTTATCGAAACCTGCTTTCTGCTGATATGTCTTTGTGATTGTGCCTATAACTTTCATTCTATTTGGATTTGGGTGAAACTCATATTGACAAACCTGTAGAAAATTTAATTATTAACAACTTTGGTAATTTGTGCTTTGACATGCATGAAGGTTTGCATAGAGTTTTGGGGCTTTTTCTGTCGGCATGTGAATTCTGTCCAAACATGACCTGTTTAGTAATTTTAAATTTCGTTGATCTTAGAACCAAAATCTTGCAATGCTTGTATTGAGAAAGTTGTAGATTACGAAATTGTGAACAACATTGGTATAAAACTCCTTTTGTGAAAGTGCCTGGAAAATAGACTTTTAGAATTTCTAAACTGGAGGGTTCTATTGGTCAAACCTTGGTCAGCAGCTTAAATTCAAATTTGCACCAGATTTTTGAACAGAACACGGTATACAAGTTTATAAGAGAAATGTAGAGGAGCAAATTTAGAACACTTCCTCCAATAGGGGGATTTTAAGATTCGGCCTCTAACCAGTTCAAAAACGTGATCTTCAAACAAGTGTATCTGCAGTCAAACTCCATTTTTCCATTTTCGGGATTTTCCCTCTCTTTTCCTCTCACTGACCGGCGGGCCCCACCGAGCAGTCCATCGGATTCCCGCCCGCGTCAGACAAACATCCGGTCTAGTGGGTCCCACCATTTCCGCGTCTCCATGCACTCTGTCTATAGACCCTCCCTCTCTCTTCCCATGTCAGTGACACCCGGTCCATGGACCGAGTCCAAATCACGCCCCACCGTTCCCTTTCCCTCTTCCCCGCGCCCACGCGGCGGGCGCGCTCTGCGCACCCCGCCCATGGCCGCCAGCGCACTGGCTGCGCCGCGCCCTTGCCTAAAGGGTGAAGACCCTGCGCCCCTCATGAACCTGGACGCACCCCCGGCTCCCTTCGTACTCGCCGCTCCATTGCTCGCTCTCTCGCGCGCCTCTGCCTCCTTTCCCCAAGCGCGGAGCACCGACCCGCCATTGCCGCAAGCTCGGAGTCCGAGCTGCGCCGGCCGCTCCGCTGCTCCCCGAGCCTCCCGACCGCCGCCATTACAACCGCCTCCCCCTCCCGCGCCCAACGCGCTAGGCCTAGTCGTCTCCCTCCGCCTCCCCCTCCTAAGCGCAAAGTGCCCGCCGCCATCGCCGCCATGGCGAGCTCACGGCACCCGCCGCCTCGAGCCGCCTCCCACCCCGCCGACGCGCGCCTCGCACGGCCCGCGCCTCCCTCCATCTTCCACGCACGGTCTCGCCACTCGCCCTCGCCTCTATCACCCTTCCCCGCGAGCGCACCCCACGGCCGCCATTGCCACCGGCCCCTCTCCGTGGACAACCCTCCTCCGGCCCTCCCCTCGCCTCCACGATACCGCCATCGGGACTGTCACGCCGCCGCGCAACTCCCAAGCCTAGCGGCGACCCCTACCGTGCCATACCCTGCCAGAATCGAGCCGCGTCGCCGCGCCCCGGCGCGCCGTCGCCTTCTCAGTTCGCCGCCGCCGCTCGCCTCTACCCTTCACCGCCGGCGCCGACGTCTAGCCCACGGTGTCCACCGTAGCGCCGGCCACCTCCTCGACCTGACTCGGCTCCAAGTTTCCCCGTCCACGCTCCGGCGCGAGCGCGCGAACACCGGCCGCCGCGCGAGGATTTTCCCCGGCCGAAGGTAGAAGAAGAACGCGTGTTTTGCAGAAAACCCCCTTCGCATATTACTTATTGCATCACTGTTTACTGTGTCTTGAATAATTAGTGAAAACACCTCTAGATCTATTAGAGTTTTGTACTTTAACCCGAGCCCTGGTATTTTGCAGATCTAACCTCGGGTTTTCGGAGATTCTCATGCATTGTGCACTGAGTCAGGATAATCTTCGGATCTAGCCCCTGAGGTATACGGTTAATTACGTTCAAGCCCTCGGTCTATGAGTTTTTCCATTTAAATTCATTTATATTGAGCTGTGAACTTTGAAAAATCATAACAATTCAAAGAGAAATCCAAAATGGACAAACTCAGTGGCTATGGACTCCTCTTGAGTAGATCTACATGATAGGTAAGATGTGGATGTGTGAAAAGTCTGTTTTGCACATGGTTTAGTGCATGCATGGCGTAGGTAAATAAATGGTAAAAATAGACCAAATGGACTCCAAAAATTATGAAACATGGACAGTAGCTTTGTTATGGCATCTACGTACTGTGCGATTTTTGGTAGCCCTAGCATTGACTGTTTAATTACTGTTTTGCCCTATGCATGTAGTTTGTGTATTTATTTGACCTGGAAAATGAAGGCTACATAAAGTGTGCTCAAATGTGACCTCTGGTATTTTTCATGTGCTTTATATAGTATGGATAGCTTGCGGGTAAAGTTTGATGCCTTGCATGTTGAGTTTAAATGGTGATTTCAAAATGACAAAATGACACCGGGTTAACTAAATAAAATGAGAAAGTGGTTCTAGGATGCATAGTTAATTCTATGAAAAATCTAGTGTGCTACTAGTGATAGAGAGTCCAGAAAGTATTTTTGGAAGGTTCATTAACATTGTTTATAAGTGCATCTTAATTTGCATAAGATAAATATATGGAAAATAGGTGTCATATTAAACTATGGATTTTGTGCTTGCTGATTTTTGTATATGATTTTCATGCCATGAAATGCTTGCTGTAGAAATTTCAAGTTCAGAAACCATTCCAATAAATTATGAAATATCTGAGAAGCTATAGGGCTGGTAACTTGCTGGAATTTTAATAAATTAATTATAACTTGGTTGTAGCTGAAATTTTTGGCAGTAGCACTATGAAGTATGTGTCTACATGTGGTAAAAATTTGAGAGCAATTTGAGTTGTCTAACTACATGAACTCACGAGTGCATTATATTCATAAAGGCGCTTTCAAGTGACAACTTCATTTCATTTGACAGGGACTGTGTACACATATAAGACACTAACTTCTAATAACTTCAAAGATAAAATATGGTGATGGTTTGTACGATTTCTTAGTGATGGGCTGTATGATTTCTTAGCAAAGTCGTTAAGTTTTCTCATTACGGGAGGTATTTAACTAAGAGTACCCGAACCCATTCTTCATAAACTGCTTGATCATGCATCATATACCATTGACACCTCCTACATACATTTGCAACTCGTTGTACTCTTGTTTGCACTATGTCATGCATATAACACTGTATCATATACATGCATTTGCGTTCTCTTGCACTCACTAGCATTTTATCATGCATATAGACCCGCGTGCAAGAAGCTATCAACTCAGGAAAAACCAGTGATCAAGTAACCGGACGACTGGCTATATCCGAAGCAAGAAGACGAAGGGTCGCTGATTAAATCCGTCCCTGCTTCAAGGGGTTGCCTGGGGCAAAGCCTCACGACCCGGCAATGCTGATGCTCTGAGTAGGAAGAGTTATGCTAATATGGCTTTGGGTTTCATAATGCCGCATGAGTTATGTGAAGAGTTTGAAAGATTGAGTTTGGGTTTTCTACATCACACTATAGCCGCAGCATTTGAGGCAGAGCCGACATTAGAACAAGAGATTCGGGAGCACCAGAAGAATGATGAGAAATTGCAGGAAATTCGTGAGTTGCTCAAATCAGGCAAGGCGCCTCACTTTCGGGAAGATGAACAGGGAACTTTATGGTACAAAAACAGAATATGTGTGCTTAATGTGGACAGCATCAGAAAATTGATTTTGAGTGAAGCTCATGATACGGCTTATTCTATTCATCCCGGCAGCACTAAGATGTACTACGACCTGAAAGAAAGATTTTGGTGGTACGGTATGAAGCATGCCGTGGCTGAATATGTAGCTATTTGTGATACATGTCAGCGTGTGAAGGCTGAACATCAGAGACCAGCAGGTTTATTACAGCCGTTGAAGGTGCCAGAATGGAAGTGGGAAGAAATAACCATGGATTTCATTGTGGGTTTGCCTCGTACTCAGAAAGGTTATAATTCAATATGGGTAGTAGTGGATCGCTTAACCAAGGTAGCTCATTTTATACCAGTTAACACTACTTATTCAGGTGCTAAGTTAGCTGAGCTGTACATCTCCAGAATTGTCTGTTTGCACGGCGTGCCTAAGAAAATTATATCTGACCGAGGTTCGCAGTTTACTTCTCGCTTTTGGGAGTAGTTGCATAATTCATTAGACACAAAGCTCAGGTTCAGTACAGCTTACCATCCTCAGACAGATGGGCAGACAGAAAGAACTAATCAGATACTTGAGGATATGTTGAGAGCATGTGCCATACAGTACGGCACTAGTTGGGACAAGTGTTTGCCATATGCTGAGTTTTCTTATAATAACAACTATCAAGCCAGTCTGAAGAAGTTGCCGTTTGAAGCATTGTACGGCAAGAGGTGCAGAACGCCGTTGTTCTGGAATCAGACAGGTGAGAAGCAGGTATTTGGACCTGACATAATACAGGATGCTGAACAGCAATTGCGGATTGTTCAGGAGAATTTGAGAGTTGCTCAGTCCAGGTAGAGAAGTTATGCTAATGTTCGCAGAAGGGATTTGTCCTTTAAAGTGGATGACCATGTGTACTTGAAGGTGTCACCAATGAGAGGTATTCGAAAATTCAACATGAAAGGAAAGCTAGCGCCAAGATACATTGGACCATTTAAAATACTGGAGAAGAAAGGTGAAGTAGCTTACCGCCTGGAATTACCTCCCAGTTTATCAGGTGTGCATGATGTGTTTCATGTGTCCCAATTAAAGAAGTGTTTGAGAGTGCCCGAAGAGCAAGCACCACTAGAAGGATTGGAGGTACAGGAGGATCTGACTTACACAGAGCATCCAGTGAAAATTCTTGTTAACTAGCCTATCCTGACACATCGGAGAGGAATACTACAAACAAAAAGATCAAGATGTGCCGTGTGCAGTGGAGTCATCATACAGAGGCCGAGGCAACATGGGAACGAGAGGATGAGTTAAAAGCAGCATATCCCGCTCTCTTTGCTAACTAGCCTATCTGAATCTCGGGACGAGATTCTTGTTAAGGCGGTAGGTTTGTAACACCCTAAATTTTATTTTCAGTATTTTACAATAAATTTAATATGGTTTATTTAATTTTCTAGGATTTTATATGCTTAGCCATGCATTTAATGATTTATTTTATCTACAATAATTAAAATTAATTATAGGTCAACTTTTGTTGTACACTCATGCTGGTGCATTGCTTTATTTCTTGTGTGGTCTAAGGTTTAAAATTCAAACTTATTTGGTTTTTTTAGAGGTTTTGTTTTGGTTTTGGTTTAAAAGGAAAAGGGAGAGAAAAACAGAAATGAAAAAAAAAAGAGGCAGGCCGGCCAGCAGGCCTAGCCGCACCCCTCCTACCCCTCGGCCCACCTCACCACCGCGGCCCAGCCAAGGCCCAGCCGCGTGCTCCCTCGCGCCACTGCCAGACCGGCCCTGCTGGTCAGGCCTTCTTCTTCCCCACGCGATCGACGCCGAGCCGCCTCCTTCCGCTCTTGGCGCATGGTCCCGCCTCCGCCGCGTCTAGCCAGGCCGCCGCCCTCTCTGACCTTGGCCCTGCCCCGCTTTCCCTATGCCGTGACCAAGGCCCAGCTGCCATTCTCCTTCCCGCGTTGCTCATGCAGAGCCTGCACGCGACATGGAATCCGCGCCGCCTCTGTTCCTCCTCTGTCCATGGCCCCGCCTCTCTACTCCGTGGACCCAGGGCACTCTCGCGAACCCGCCTGTCAGCCTCTCCATGCCCTCTTCGCTCGGACTCCACCCAGGACGCTACGACGCGCCGCGGACCCGAGTCCGGGTTGCGTCCAACCCGACGCGTCGCGCCATCCCTAGGCCAGCTGCGCCGCCCTATAAAGGGCATGCGCAAGCCGCTGCCACGCCCCTCTACGCCCTCAATCCGACACTCTAGCCCTAGGGCTCCGCGCTGCCGCCAATTTCCGTCACCAGAGTTCGCACGGTGAGCCACCATTGCCCCAAATTCGCCACTGTCGGTCGTTTGGCAGGCCAATTGACCCATGTTTCGTACTCACAGGACCCCCCACGAAGCTCCGCCGCCGATTCTTGGACGCCGGAAGCCGTTTTCCTTCGCTGTCCACATGCGCTCACCTCCGCCGTCCGCCTGTGCCGTCGCCAGCCCTTTTCGGTCGCCTCCGCCGCCGACCGCAAGCCCACGGTAAGAACCCCCTAGGAGTGCTCTTCCTTCTCGGCCAGGTCCCGTCCCACTCCGCGCACGGGAGCGCCTGCGCCCGCACGCCGGCGATGCGCCGCCGCGGCCTCTGGTCGCCACCGGTCGGCACCCTCATTCCCCTTTTAACCTGAGCCACCGGATCCCGATCCAACGGACGTAATTCACCGGAGACCGGTCAAAGGCCAGTCAAAGGCCGGTCAATAGCCGTTCGCCGCTAGCATTTTGCTAAAGAGCCCCTCGGCTTTGAGGGAATTAACCCGCGGTCCATCGTAGTTGAAAAGTAATTTGATCTAGGTCCTTTTCTTTATGTTTTAGCCCCTGCCCTTTTGTAATATAGAACCCGCCGTCCCAGGGCCGCCGGTTTTGCCTGCAAGCCCTCGGGAAGTTCCTTTATTTATGCATGGGCCCTCGGTTTTACCAGATAAACCCTAGATCTAAGTTTTTAATCACAGTTATGCCCCTGGAACCTTGTTTTCGGCATAACTTCACCGTTTTAAATCCGATTTCGGCCTTGCGGCCACGCGATCGTATAAATGAGAAGAATAATTTTAAATACGTTTTACCTTCTGTTTTTATGTTATGATGTACTGTTTCTTATCTTTTGCACTTGTTTGCTTGCATGTGTGATCATGTGAATGCTTGTTGGTGCCGTGTATCATGCGTAGACGTTGATCCGCCTGTTGAGTTCGAAGAACAACCTTCAGAAGCCTCTGAGCAGCAGCAAGGAATAAATTTCGAGGAAGGCAAGTATAACATAAACACCACCCAATAACCTTTTAATCATTGCATGTGCATTTAATTTATATGCCTGTAAGGTTTACCTAGCTACTTTTATCCTTTTATATCTACCTTGTGGGATGCATATGGTTAAGTTGTGCTAGGTGCTGCGCAAACTCCTTTTCTTGTTAATTTAATTTTGATTAATGATCCTATGCAATTAATTGTTGGGCGTGACCCTGATCGGTTCATGTCCATTTTAATATGGCTTTTTAGCAACATGGTTTAGGGAGCATGAGCAATGTGCTCGTGTGCTTTTGCTAGTTCTCTCCGTAAGGACCGAATCACAAAGCGACCACCTGGGACAACAGTGCTACCACAAGGCTGGAATGGGACAGACTTAGCTGATTAATTAGGTTGTTTTAGTTTGGGAGTAACTTACCTGCGGGGCAAGAGGGGAGGTCAGCTTCTGTGGCCCTCGCACTACTTGAGTTGAGTGTGCTTTACGTTATATGTATGTGCTTCTCCCCTTGAGGCTTGCTCCACGGTTGCGGAACCTGAAACCTTAGCGGTTACACCTTACCAACGTGATCTTTGTAAAGGCTTCGCAGTGCGCTTGCTAGTCATCTCATCTCCGGTAATGTGGTGAATTCCTAGCATAGCTCACGACTTGTGGGTAAAGATGTACAACCTCTCGAGAGTGTAAAACTAAAATGTTAGCCGTGCTCACGGTTATGAGCGGCCCAGACCCTTCCCAGTGATTTGAAGGACCCTTGGCTAAGGTTCCTTGGTTTTTGTTATGGTTATGATAATGATGCTTATATCTGTTTAATCTTATTTTAATTCTTATGCAATATCTTTTGGGCTAATGGTTTTGTTAGTATTTCATAGTAAATAGGCTTTAAATAAACGTTTTACATTAAAAGCTTATGCAGTTGTCAGCTAACCATAGAGCCTCATGGTTTATGTTATATTTGTTGAGTATTCTCTACTCACGCTTGTTTCTTTATATTTATTCCTTGTTGGGGGGAAAAATCCAACCGCTGCTCAGATGATGGTGGTAATGAAGACTATGTGCAAGACTACGATGAGTATTAGGCGTTTCGTTCACCAGTTGACGTCCCTGTGGCGCCCGTTATGTTTACGATTTATGCTTCCGCTATGCTACGTTATACTCTGAGTTAAACACTTGTGTCACAGTGTAATAATGATATATTTAATGTTATGTACGTTTTATTCTTTGGCATGTGCTGTGGTATTCTGTAATTTGTCATGTATATGCGAGACATTTCCTGGCGCATATATGTGTTGCACGGTTTTGTTCGTTGAAACCGGACGTGACAACTTGTTGGTAAGATGAACGAGGAAACAATATGCATCACCAAAGTTGTTTTGGCTCAACTTACATGCCCTCCTTTTCTGCCACTTGAGCCCACACTTCAGCATCAGTCTGAGATACAAAACCAACGTAGCATGACTTAGTTTGCCCCGACTGAAGAGGGCGAAAATTAAACTTTTTCCTAATCTAAAAATTTGTACACGCTAGTAAGTAGGAACCAATGAATATAATGCTTTTCCATATATGTAGGCCGATGAGAGAAACTTAATTCAATACCAGTTTAAACCACTCACTTTTGTTAACATATCAATTGTTGTGGGACTCGAAATCGAGGGTTGTTGGACATGTTGGTATGATAAATTAGGAAACCAAACCGTAGGAACGAAACCTCAAAAATATGCATCGCCAAAGTTGTTTTGGCCCAACTTACATGCCTTCCTCTTCTCCCACTTGAGCCCAGGCTTTGGCATCAGCCCGAGATACAAAACCAACACAGCATGACTCAGATTGCCTAGACTGAAGAGGGCGAAAATTAAACTTTTTCCAAATCCGAAAACTGTACACGCTAGTAAGTAAGAACCAATGAATATAATGCTTTTCCATATATGTAGGCCGATGGGAGAAACTTAATTCAATACCAGTTTTGATCCATCCACTGTTGTTAACATATCAATTGTTGTGGGACTTAGAATCGAGGGTTGTTGGACTTGTTGGTATGATGAATGAGGAAACCACACCATAGGAATGAAACCCCAAAAATATGCATCACCAAAGTTGTTTTGGCCCAACTTACATGCCCTCCTCTTCTGCCATTTGAGCCCATGCTCCGGCATCAGGATGAGATACAAAACCAGCGCAGCATGACTTAGTTTGCCTAATCCGAAAACTTGTACACGCTAGTAAGTAAAAACCAATGAATATAATGCTTTTCCATATATGTACGCCGATGGGAGAAACTTAATTCAATACAGGTTTTGTTTCATCCACTGTTGTTAACATATCATTTGTTATGGGACTCGGAATCGAGGGTTGTTGGACTTGTTGGGAAGATAAATGAGGAAAGCACACCATAGGAACGAAACCTCCAAAATATGCATCACCAAATTTGTTTTGGCCCAACTTACATGCCCTCCTCTTCTGCCACATGAGCCCACGCTTTGGCATCAGTCCGAGATACAAAACCAATGCAGCATGACTCAGTTTGCCTAGACTGAAGAGGGCGAAAATTAAACTTTTTCCTAATCTAAAAACTTGTACACGCTAGTAAGTAGGAACCAATGAATATAATGCTTTTCCATATATGTAGGCCGATGGGAGAAACTTAATTCAATACAGGTTTTGATCCATCCGCTGTTGTCAACATATCATTTGTTGTGGGACTCGGAATCGAGGGATGTTGGACTTGTTGGTATGATGAATGATGAAACCACACCATAGGAACGAAACCTCAAAAATATGCATCACCAAAGTAGTTTTGGCCCAACTTACATGCCCTCCTCTTCTGCCACTTGAGCCCACGCTTCGGCATCAGTCCGAGATACAAAACCAACGTAGCATGACTTAGTTTGCCCAGACTAAAGAGGGCGAAAATTAAACTTTTCCTAATCCGAAATTTGTACACGCTAGTAAGTAGGAACCAATGAATATAATGCTTTTCCATATATGTTGGCCGATGGGAGAAACAAAATTCAATACCAGTTTAAACCATCCACTTTGGTTAACATATCAAATATTGTGGGACTCGGAATCAAGGGTTGTTAGACATGTTGGTATGATGAATTAGGAAACCAGACCATAGGAACGAAACCTCAAAAATATGCATCACCAAAGTTGTTTTGGCCCAACATACATTCCATCCTCTTCTGCCACTTGAGCCCAAGCTTTGGCATCAGGCTGAGATACAAAACCAGCGCAGCATGACTCAGATTGCCTAGACTGAAGAGGGCAAAAATTAAACTTTTTCCTAATCCGAAAACTTGTACACGCAAGTAATTAAGAACCAATGAATATAATGCTTTTCCATATAAATAGGCCGATGGGAGAAACTTAATTCAATACCAGTTTTGATCCCCCCATTGTTGTTAACATATCAATTGTTGTGGGACTCGGAATCGAGGGTTGTTGGACTTGTTGGTATGATGAATGAGGAAACCACACCATAGGAACGAAACCCCAAAAATATGCATCACCAAAGTTGTTTTGGCCCAACTTACATGCCCTCCTCTTCTGCCATTTGAGCCCATGCTCCGGCATCAGGATGAGATACAAAACCAGCGCAGCATGACCTAGTTTGCCTGGACAGAAGAGGGAGAAAATTAAACTTTTTCCTAATCCGAAAATTTGTACACGCTAGTAAGTAAAAACCAATGAATATAATGATTTTCCATATATGTACGCCGATGGGAGAAACTTTATTCAATACAGGTTTTGTTCCATCCACTGTTGTTAACATATCATTTGTTATGGGACTCGGAATCGAGGGTTGTTGGACTTGTTGGGAAGATAAATGAGGAAAGCACACCATAGGAACGAAACCTCAAAAATATGCATCACCAAATTTGTTTTGGCCCAACTTACATGCCCTCCTCTTCTGCCACATGAGCCCACGCTTTGGCATCAGTCCGAGATACAAAACCAATGCAGCATGACTCAGTTTGCCTAGACTGAAGAGGGCGAAAATTAAACTTTTTCCTAATCTAAAAACTTGTACACGCTAGTAAGTAGGAACCAATGAATATAATGCTTTTCCATATATGTAGGCCGATGGGAGAAACTTAATTCAATACAGGTTTTGATCCATCCGCTGTTGTCAACATATCATTTGTTGTGGGACTCGGAATCGAGGGATGTTGGACTTGTTGGTATGATGAATGATGAAACCACACCATAGGAACGAAACCTCAAAAATATGCATCACCAAAGTAGTTTTGGCCCAACTTACATGCCCTCCTCTTCTGCCACTTGAGCCCACGCTTCGGCATCAGTCCGAGATACAAAACCAACGTAGCATGACTTAGTTTGCCCAGACTAAAGAGGGCGAAAATTAAACTTTTCCTAATCCGAAATTTGTACACGCTAGTAAGTAGGAACCAATGAATATAATGCTTTTCCATATATGTTGGCCGATGGGAGAAACAAAATTCAATACCAGTTTAAACCATCCACTTTGGTTAACATATCAAATATTGTGGGACTCGGAATCAAGGGTTGTTGGACATGTTGGTATGATGAATTAGGAAACCAGACCATAGGAACGAAACCTCAAAAATATGCATCACCAAAGTTGTTTTGGCCCAACATACATTCCATCCTCTTCTGCCACTTGAGCCCAAGCTTTGGCATCAGGCTGAGATACAAAACCAGCGCAGCATGACTCAGATTGCCTAGACTGAAGAGGGCAAAAATTAAACTTTTTCCTAATCCGAAAACTGTACACGCTAGTAAGTAAGAACCAATGAATATAATGCTTTTCCATATATGTAGGCCGATGGGAGAAACTTAATTCAATACCAGTCTTGATCCACCCTCTGTTAACATATCAATTGTTGTGGGACGCGGAATCGAGGGTTGTTGGACTTGTTGGTATGATGAATGAGGAAACCACACCATAGGAACGAAACCTCAAAAATATGCATCGCCAAAGTAGTTTTGGCCCAACTTACATCCCTCCTCTTCTGCCACTTGAGCCCACGCTTCAGCATCAGTCCGAGATATAAAACCAATGCAGCATGACTCAGTTTGCCTAGACTGAAGAGGGCGAAAATTAACTTTTTCCTAATCCGAAAACTTGTACAAGCTAGTAAGTAGGAACCATCGAATTTAACGCTTTTCCATTTATGTAGGCCGATGGGAGAAACTTAATTCAGTACAGGTTTTGACCCATCCGCTGTTGTTAACATATCAATTGTTGTGGGACTCAAAATCGGGGGTTGTTGGACATGTTGGTATGATGAATGAGGAAACCGCACCATAGGAAAGAAACCCCAAAAATATGCATCACCAAAGTTGTTTTGGCCCAACTTACATGCCCTCATCTTCTGCCACTTGAGCCCACGCTTCGGCCTTAGTCCGAGATACAAATCCAACGCAGCATGACTCAGTTTGCCTAGACTGAAGAGGGAGAAAATTAAACTTTTTCCTAATCCGAAAACTTGTACACGCTTGTAGGAACCAATGGCCGTGGGAGAGGCTTAATTCAATACAGGTTTTGATCCATCCACTATTGTTAACATATCAATTGTTGTGAGACTCGGAATCGAGGGTTGTTGGACTTGTTGGGAAGAAGAATGAGGAAACCACACCATAGGAACGAAACCTCAAAAAATATGCATCACCAAAGTAGTTTTGGCCCAACTTACATGCCCTCCTCTTCTGCCACTTGAGCCCACGCTTCGGCATCAGTACGAGATATAAAATCAACGTAGCATGACTCAGTTTGCCTAGACTAAAGAGGGCAAAAATTAAACTTTTTCCTAATCCGAAAACTTGTACACGCTAGTAAGTAGGAACCTATGAATATAATGGTTTTCCATATATGTAGGCCGATGGAAGAAACGTAATTCAATACAGGTTTTGATCCATCCACTGTTGTTAACATATGTATGTGCTTCTCCCCTTGAGGCTTGCTCCACGGTTGCGGAACCTGAAACCTTAGCGGTTACACCTTACCAACGTGATCTTTGTAAAGGCTTCGCAGTGCGCTTGCTAGTCATCTCATCTCCGGTAATGTGGTGAATTCCTAGCATAGCTCACGACTTGTGGGTAAAGATGTACAACCTCTCGAGAGTGTAAAACTAAAATGTTAGCCGTGCTCACGGTTATGAGCGGCCCAGACCCTTCCCAGTGATTTGAAGGACCCTTGGCTAAGGTTCCTTGGTTTTTGTTATGGTTATGATAATGATGCTTATATCTGTTTAATCTTATTTTAATTCTTATGCAATATCTTTTGGGCTAATGGTTTTGTTAGTATTTCATAGTAAATAGGCTTTAAATAAACGTTTTACATTAAAAGCTTATGCAGTTGTCAGCTAACCATAGAGCCTCATGGTTTATGTTATATTTGTTGAGTATTCTCTACTCACGCTTGTTTCTTTATATTTATTCCTTGTTGGGGGGAAAAATCCAACCGCTGCTCAGATGATGGTGGTAATGAAGACTATGTGCAAGACTACGATGAGTATTAGGCGTTTCGTTCACCAGTTGACGTCCCTGTGGCGCCCGTTATGTTTACGATTTATGCTTCCGCTATGCTACGTTATACTCTGAGTTAAACACTTGTGTCACAGTGTAATAATGATATATTTAATGTTATGTACGTTTTATTATTTGGCATGTGCTGTGGTATTCTGTAATTTGTCATGTATATGCGAGACATTTCCTGGCGCATATATGTGTTGCACGGTTTTGTTCGTTGAAACCGGACGTGACAACTTGTTGGTAAGATGAACGAGGAAACAATATGCATCACCAAAGTTGTTTTGGCTCAACTTACATGCCCTCCTTTTCTGCCACTTGAGCCCACACTTCGGCATCAGTCTGAGATACAAAACCAACGTAGCATGACTTAGTTTGCCCCGACTGAAGAGGGCGAAAATTAAACTTTTTCCTAATCTAAAAATTTGTACACGCTAGTAAGTAGGAACCAATGAATATAATGCTTTTCCATATATGTAGGCCGATGGGAGAAACTTAATTCAATACCAGTTTAAACCACTCACTTTTGTTAACATATCAATTGTTGTGGGACTCAGAATCGAGGGTTGTTGGACATGTTAGTATGATAAATTAGGAAACCAAACCGTAGGAACGAAACCTCAAAAATATGCATCGCCAAAGTTGTTTTGGCCCAACTTACATGCCTTCCTCTTCTCCCACTTGAGCCCAGGCTTTGGCATCAGCCTGAGATACAAAACCAACACAGCATGACTCAGATTGCCTAGACTGAAGAGGGCGAAAATTAAACTTTTTCCAAATCCGAAAACTGTACACGCTAGTAAGTAAGAACCAATGAATATAATGCTTTTCCATATATGTAGGCCGATGGGAGAAACTTAATTCAATACCAGTTTTGATCCATCCACTGTTGTTAACATATCAATTGTTGTGGGACTCAGAATCGAGGGTTGTTGGACTTGTTGGTATGATGAATGAGGAAACCACACCATAGGAATGAAACCCCAAAAATATGCATCACCAAAGTTGTTCTGGCCCAACTTACATGCCCTACTCTTCTGCCATTTGAGCCCATGCTCCGGCATCAGGATGAGATACAAAACCAGCGCAGCATGACTTAGTTTGCCTAATCCGAAAACTTGTACACGCTAGTAAGTAAAAACCAATGAATATAATGCTTTTCCATATATGTACGCCGATGGGAGAAACTTAATTCAATACAGGTTTTGTTTCATCCACTGTTGTTAACATATCATTTGTTATGGGACTCGGAATCGAGGGTTGTTGGACTTGTTGGGAAGATAAATGAGGAAAGCACACCATAGGAACGAAACCTCCAAAATATGCATCACCAAATTTGTTTTGGCCCAACTTACATGCCCTCCTCTTCTGCCACATGAGCCCACGCTTTGGCATCAGTCCGAGATACAAAACCAATGCAGCATGACTCAGTTTGCCTAGACTGAAGAGGGCGAAAATTAAACTTTTTCCTAATCTAAAAACTTGTACACGCTAGTAAGTAGGAACCAATGAATATAATGCTTTTCCATATATGTAGGCCGATGGGAGAAACTTAATTCAATACAGGTTTTGATCCATCCGCTGTTGTCAACATATCATTTGTTGTGGGACTCGGAATCGAGGGATGTTGGACTTGTTGGTATGATGAATGATGAAACCGCACCATAGGAACGAAACCTCAAAAATATGCATCACCAAAGTAGTTTTGGCCCAACTTACATGCCCTCCTCTTCTGCCACTTGAGCCCACGCTTCGGCATCAGTCCGAGATACAAAACCAACGTAGCATGACTTAGTTTGCCCAGACTAAAGAGGGCGAAAATTAAACTTTTCCTAATCCGAAATTTGTACACGCTAGTAAGTAGGAACCAATGAATATAATGCTTTTCCATATATGTTGGCCGATGGGAGAAACAAAATTCAATACCAGTTTAAACCATCCACTTTGGTTAACATATCAAATATTGTGGGACTCGGAATCAAGGGTTGTTGGACATGTTGGTATGATGAATTAGGAAACCAGACCATAGGAACGAAACCTCAAAAATATGCATCACCAAAGTTGTTTTGGCCCAACATACATTCCATCCTCTTCTGCCACTTGAGCCCAAGCTTTGGCATCAGGCTGAGATACAAAACCAGCGCAGCATGACTCAGATTGCCTAGACTGAAGAGGGCAAAAATTAAACTTTTTCCTAATCCGAAAACTTGTACACGCAAGTAATTAAGAACCAATGAATATAATGCTTTTCCATATAAATAGGCCGATGGGAGAAACTTAATTCAATACCAGTTTTGATCCCCCCATTGTTGTTAACATATCAATTGTTGTGGGACTCGGAATCGAGGGTTGTTGGACTTGTTGGTATGATGAATGAGGAAACCACACCATAGGAATGAAACCCCAAAAATATGCATCACCAAAGTTGTTTTGGCCCAACTTACATGCCCTACTCTTCTGCCATTTGAGCCCATGCTCCGGCATCAGGATGAGATACAAAACCGGCGCAGCATGACTTAGTTTGCCTAATCCGAAAACTTGTACACGCTAGTAAGTAAAAACCAATGAATATAATGCTTTTCCATATATGTACGCCGATGGGAGAAACTTAATTCAATACAGGTTTTGTTTCATCCACTGTTGTTAACATATCATTTGTTATGGGACTCGGAATCGAGGGTTGTTGGACTTGTTGGGAAGATAAATGAGGAAAGCACACCATAGGAACGAAACCTCCAAAATATGCATCACCAAATTTGTTTTGGCCCAACTTACATGCCCTCCTCTTCTGCCACATGAGCCCACGCTTTGGCATCAGTCCGAGATACAAAACCAATGCAGCATGACTCAGTTTGCCTAGACTGAAGAGGGCGAAAATTAAACTTTTTCCTAATCTAAAAACTTGTACACGCTAGTAAGTAGGAACCAATGAATATAATGCTTTTCCATATATGTAGGCCGATGGGAGAAACTTAATTCAATACAGGTTTTGATCCATCCGCTGTTGTCAACATATCATTTGTTGTGGGACTCAGAATTGAGGGATGTTGGACTTGTTGGTATGATGAATGATGAAACCACACCATAGGAACGAAACCTCAAAAATATGCATCACCAAAGTAGTTTTGGCCCAACTTACATGCCCTCCTCTTCTGGCACTTGAGCCCACGCTTCGGCATCAGTCCGAGATACAAAACCAACGTAGCATGACTTAGTTTGCCCAGACTAAAGAGGGCGAAAATTAAACTTTTCCTAATCCGAAATTTGTACACGCTAGTAAGTAGGAACCAATGAATATAATGCTTTTCCATATATGTTGGCCGATGGGAGAAACAAAATTCAATACCAGTTTAAACCATCCACTTTGGTTAACATATCAAATATTGTGGGACTCGGAATCAAGGGTTGTTGGACATGTTGGTATGATGAATTAGGAAACCAGACCATAGGAACGAAACCTCAAAAATATGCATCACCAAAGTTGTTTTGGCCCAACATACATTCCATCCTCTTCTGCCACTTGAGCCCAAGCTTTGGCATTAGGCTGAGATACAAAACCAGCGCAGCATGACTCAGATTGCCTAGACTGAAGAGGGCAAAAATTAAACTTTTTCCTAATCCGAAAACTTGTACACGCAAGTAATTAAGAACCAATGAATATAATGCTTTTCCATATAAATAGGCCGATGGGAGAAACTTAATTCAATACCAGTTTTGATCCCCCCATTGTTGTTAACATATCAATTGTTGTGGGACTCGGAATCGAGGGTTGTTGGACTTGTTGGTATGATGAATGAGGAAACCACACCATAGGAATGAAACCCCAAAAATATGCATCACCAAAGTTGTTTTGGCCCAACTTACATGCCCTCCTCTTCTGCCATTTGAGCCCATGCTCCGGCATCAGGATGAGATACAAAACCAGCGCAGCATGACTTAGTTTGCCTGGACAGAAGAGGGAGAAAATTAAACTTTTTCCTAATCCGAAAACTTGTACACGCTAGTAAGTAAAAACCAATGAATATAATGCTTTTCCATATATGTACGCCGATGGGAGAAACTTAATTCAATACAGGTTTTGTTCCATCCACTGTTGTTAACATATCATTTGTTATGGGACTCGGAATCGAGGGTTGTTGGACTTGTTGGGAAGATAAATGAGGAAAGCACACCATAGGAACGAAACCTCAAAAATATGCACCACCAAATTTGTTTTGGCCCAACTTACATGCCCTCCTCTTCTGCCATATGAGCCCACGCTTTGGCATCAGTCCGAGATACAAAACCAATGCAGCATGACTCAGTTTGCCTAGACTGAAGAGGGCGAAAATTAAACTTTTTCCTAATCTAAAAACTTGTACACGCTAGTAAGTAGGAACCAATGAATATAATGTTTTTCCATATATGTAGGCCGATGGGAGAAACTTAATTCAATACAGGTTTTGATCCATCCGCTGTTGTCAACATATCATTTGTTGTGGGACTCGGAATCGAGGGATGTTGGACTTGTTGGTATGATGAATGATGAAACCACACCATAGGAACGAAACCTCAAAAATATGCATCACCAAAGTAGTTTTGGCCCAACTTACATGCCCTCCTCTTCTGCCACTTGAGCCCACGCTTCGGCATCAGTCCGAGATACAAAACCAACGTAGCATGACTTAGTTTGCCCAGACTAAAGAGGGCAAAAATTAAACTTTTCCTAATCCGAAATTTGTACACGCTAGTAAGTAGGAACCAATGAATATAATGCTTTTCCATATATGTTGGCCGATGGGAGAAACAAAATTCAATACCAGTTTAAATCATCCACTTTGGTTAACATATCAAATATTGTGGGACTCGGAATCAAGGGTTGTTGGACATGTTGGTATGATGAATTAGGAAACCAGACCATAGGAACGAAACCTCAAAAATATGCATCACCAAAGTTGTTTTGGCCCAACATACATTCCATCCTCTTCTGCCACTTGAGCCCAAGCTTTGGCATCAGGCTGAGATACAAAACCAGCGCAGCATGACTCAGATTGCCTAGACTGAAGAGGGCAAAAATTAAACTTTTTCCTAATCCGAAAACTGTACACGCTAGTAAGTAAGAACCAATGAATATAATGCTTTTCCATATATGTAGGCCGATGGGAGAAACTTAATTCAATACCAGTCTTGATCCACCCTCTGTTAACATATCAATTGTTGTGGGACGCGGAATCGAGGGTTGTTGGACTTGTTGGTATGATGAATGAGGAAACCACACCATAGGAACGAAACCTCAAAAATATGCATCGCCAAAGTAGTTTTGGCCCAACTTACATCCCTCCTCTTCTGCCACTTGAGCCCACGCTTCAGCATCAGTCCGAGATACAAAACCAATGCAGCATGACTCAGTTTGCCTAGACTGAAGAGGGCGAAAATTAACTTTTTCCTAATCCGAAAACTTGTACAAGCTAGTAAGTAGGAACCATCGAATTTAACGCTTTTCCATTTATGTAGGCCGATGGGAGAAACTTAATTCAGTACAGGTTTTGACCCATCCGCTGTGTTGACGGCACTTAAGCACGCCAAATCCTTATACTGCAAGCGCACAGTATCGCGGTAGCTTTTCCCCAGGATGAGTATCTTGGGTTTGTCAATCCGAGATTAATTATGCTTAAGATGCTATCAACCTAATATTAACTAAATTACTATCTAATTCTAATAGATCTAAATAAGCTTAAATGAAAGATAAAGGCTATCTAATTGCAATCTAATAACGGTTCTAATTATACTCTAAATATACTCTAATCAAGCTCTAATCTATTGCATAAAAGGAATAATCAACGATTAAACTAAACTCGGGATAGATAGGATTTAAACAGGCAAAAGGATCCACAAGAGATATGAGACAAACAACTTAAGAACTAAGAACCACCTTGATAAAGATCTAATCAACAAGCATAGAATAAACATGAATATGAATGTCAAAGATCTACTCGAACCTTTCCCCGGGCTCCACTGTCACTGGTAACCAGGTAATCGACGAACTAGTAAACCCTAACCATCTCTAAGCATGAGCAGATTCAATCTACTGATCAGGTAAAATAGATCTACTAAAAGACATGTGAGACATCTAGATTGTGGCCACAATAACACATGTAGACATGAAGCATTGCAAAGACATGGATCATAAACATGCATAAACAAGAAGCTAAATCTAAAAGACAAACTTTATTGATCAATCATCAAGGTTTTATCAAAGTATATAAGAAGTTCGAGGGATTTACTCAAGATACATCGAAATCCGTGACCCAAAGTCGTCGAGTTGAACTAGACGAAGAAGTCGGCGGAAGATGAGCTCGAGCAGCCCTCGGGAGGACCTGGGTCGGCCGACCAGACCCCCTAGGGGTCGGCCGACCCCCAGGCCTCCTGCCTCCTCTTGCTTGCTCCTTTCGCCGAGATGTCCCTCTCGCCGAGTTGAACGCTTTTGGCCCCCGAACTCTGCCCTAAACTCTCGGTGTACAATGGATTTGTGTCGAACAATGATGCCTCTCCCCTTGGGAGGCCATATATTTATACTCCGGAGAGTCCCCTATACAAGGAATCTAATAGGTCGGTTCTAAAAGTCCTAGTAGGACTTAAACACCTATTTCCATGTGTATACAAGCCTCTAGAAGAGTCCCGGTCGTCCTCCATCTTCCCTTGCTTGGATATGAAGCCATTGTCCTAGTCCTTCCAGAAATAGGATTTCCATATTCTGCAGCCTTTAGTATTTTGACCATAACTCTGTCTTCCGAAGTCCAATAAATGCAAACTCAGACTCTAAATTGTAGAGCTCGAAGAGATCTACAACTTTGGTATTCAAACTTTCTTCATTTGACATCGTTAAGGTCACCGAATTGGGCCCACAAGGTGCTGCTGTCCTGGAATCCGAGAATATCTCGAGTTTTAATTGGAAGTTTGATTGGATTTGTAATAAACCTTCCTTATCTTCATATTATTCATCCTTTATCCTCCGGAACATTCTCCATAATGGGCTTGGGTCTTCTTTTGGACTTTTAGCATAAATCCTTTCTTCGAGAAATCCTCAAATTTATATCAATTATACCTATTTTCCTGCAAAAATCAATAATGCACAAAAACAAAGAGCATTCTCGAAAACGGGGTTAATTGTTAGCAAAATAATAATAAATCATATAATTAATTTATGAAACGGCATAAAAACATATGAAATTATAACATAAATTTAGTACTTAAGCCGCGTCAACAATATCCCCACACTTAGATCATGCTAGTCCTCGAGCATAAGATCGATAAATCTTAAAATAAACTCTCAACTAAATTTATGTTAATTCTAAACAAATACTTCTTAAAATAACTTTACTTTAGAAATCACTCAAATCATAACATGGGAATATTTATTTAACTTTCATGCATATAGATCCCCACAAGATTTAACGAAATCAAATGAATCATAACTATGCCAAAGTCTCCTTTCAGAATATAAAAAGAGGTTTTTCAATATAATTTTAGAAAAAACAAAATCTCTTCAAATGATCAAGAAATCACTAATCCCTTTAAATCAAGCTCTCAACAAGGCACTCATTATAAATGGCTATCCTATAAAAGATTTACTCTCTCTTCCTCACAGGAAAATATATGGAGCTTGGTAAAGGCTTAGCAAAGTTAAACATTTTATTGTTCAAATAAGTTATCTTTCTAAAGCTCAATCAATCAACTTTAAACAATTTTGGTCATCGAGAATAAAGAAAATAATATATATATATATATAGACAAAGAAAAAGAAGATATAGATAGTGGACATGTGCATGTATATAATGAAAATTGGAATAAATTCCAGAACTTTTGCACATGGTTGGAAAAAGCGAAAGTCTTTGCTCATTAATTTTATAACAATAACTCAAGGCTTTCAAAGAGACTAATTTAAATGTATATATAAATTTCTCCCCCTTTCTCCTTTTTCCTAATTCTACCTCTCTTTTCCTTTCTTTCTTTTATTTATTTCGGCCACTTGGCCATTATTTTCTCCCTCTTTTTTTTCTTTTTTTTTCTTTTTTTTTTAATTTGACCACTTGGTCTATTATTTTTTTTTTTACTATAACCTCTACTCCTTTTTCATCTCAAAAGTCCCCTTTTTAATTTAATTTTAATTAATGAGCAAAAACCTCACTTAAATAGGTAAAGGTAAACAAAATGAGATGATAAAAAGGTTTATAGGATAAAGATATTGCTTATTATTTCTAAGCAATTGGAATATAGTAAGGCTAGCAAAGATGAAAAATCGATGACCAAAAATTATTTAAAGTGATCAAAATTACTAAAGAAATCAAACTTAATCAAACTCACATGAAATAACTTGCTTATAAACTGGCTTTCATAAACTAAGCTCTAATAGGTATTAAAAACTCTCTCTTGATTTAAGGGATGTAAAACTTGATCAAATAAAGATAAATTTAATAAAAAGATTTTTTTTTTATAAGTCCTCTAATCTTTTTCTTAATTGAAAACTTTGGCAAAGCTATAAAACACAATCTTCCAACAAAACATGGGTTATGCATTATTAATTATTTTAGTAATTCCCACATTACTCAAATCATGACAACTTAAGCAAAATTAATTATCAAAGTAAATGCATAGAATAAACTTAAATAAAACGAGACAAAATTAATAATAATAATAATAATAATAACGCCATCCTGTCAACTCACACCTTAGTAAGTAATAAAATATAAAAGACAATAATAATAATAATAATGATAATAATAATAAAAGGGCGTTATTATTTCAAACGCTTTATTAATCTAACGGGGAAGACACATCCCCACACTTAGCTAATGCTAAGTGTCCTAGTCATCTCTGGAGTTCGACCCTAAATTCAATCCAAACTGACTCAGAACTCCGTGTAACTACGCATACCAAAACTTGAAACAAAACCGACTTGAAAACCACCCAGGTCGGCCGAGCCTGACCTCTCTGGTCGGCCGACCTGGGCCCCTCCTCTGGCTTCTGGGCCCCAGGTTTGGTCGGTAAGTTTATTTATTAAATAAAAATATTTATGTACAGAAAAATTTGAAAAATATTTAAATTACGTAACTAAATTATTTACAAAGGATAGGTTACCTATGGAAATCTAAGGGTCATATATATGGTAGTCAACTCTAACCTCTTTGAAGTTGTATGTATCAATATAATTGATTTCAATCTTGTCCTCTTCAATGTAGACCTTCAATCTTTGTCCATTTACCATATATTTGTTCCCTTCAAAATCCATAATGGTAACTGCTCCGGCAGGTGATACGTCATGAACAATATAAGGTCCATCCCATTTACTTTGTAATTTTCCTTTTCCAAATAATTTAAACCTTGAATTATAGAGAAGAACCTTATCACCTGGCTTAAACTCCTTCTTAAGAAGTTTCTTGTCAAACCATCTCTTAACCCTTTCCTTATAAATGGTAGCATTATGATAAGCTTGTAACCGTGCTTCATCAAGGGTACTTAATTGAATCCTTCTTTTGACTAAGGCGGCATCTAGATCTAAATTTAATTCCTTAATTGCCCAATAAGCTTTATGCTCCAATTCTACTGGTAAATGACAAGTTTTTCCATAAACTAACTGATAGGGTGTCATTCCAATAGGTGCTTTAAAAGCAGTCCTATAAGCCCAAAGAGCATCATTAAGCTTTTTTGACCAATTTTTGCCTCCTTTAATCACCGTCTTTTTAAGAATTTCTTTTAATTGTTTATTTGATGTCTCGGCTTGGCCATTGGTCTGTGGGTGATAGGCTGTAGAAACTCTATGTTCAATTCCCATCTTTGCCAAATAATCAGTAAAGTCTTTTCCAATAAAATGCGATCCTCCATCAGAGATAATAACTCTAGGTACTCCATATCTTGGAAAGATATTATTCTTAATCATCTCTATGGACTCTTGCGTAGACGCCTTCTTACATGGCAAAGCTTCCACCCACTTTGAGACGTAATCCACAGTTACTAAAATATATTCATATCCATGTGAATTTTCAAATGGTCCCATAAAATCCATTCCCTAAACATCAAATAAATCAATTTGTAGATTGTATGTCAAAGGCATTGAATTTCTAGCTGTTATATTTCCAGTTCTCTGACACTCAGGACAAGAAGCGACAAATTTCCTTGCATCTTCATGCATTCCTGGCCAATAGAATCCACTCGCCCATATCTTAGCCTGGGTTCTGAAATGTCCATGATGCCCCCCATATTCTGCAGCGTGGCACTTTCTCAAAATCTCACTTCTCTCATCTGCAGGTACGCATCTTCTGAGGACTCCATCAGATCCAAATCTATATAGGTAGGGTGAATTCCAATAAAATTTCTTGGCTTCGGCAAGGACTTTCCTTTTTGAATTATAGTTGAGATGAGTCAGTGGCTCTCCTCTAATGGCTCTAATTACGTCTAGCATCCAAGAATCCTTATCTATAACCGCATAAAGGGTATCGTCTCTTAACGCATCTTCAATTGGTGGACCTCCTTTACTATGGCTCATTCTAGACAAGTGATCTGCCACTACATTCTCAACTCCCTTCTTGTCTCTGATTTCTACATCGAATTCTTGTAGCATTAGAATCCATCTAATTAAACGAGGTTTAGCATCCTTTTTAGTGAGGAGGTATTTAATAGCAGCATGGTCAGTGTAGACTATAACCTTTGAATTAACAATATAAGATCTAAACTTTTCAAAGGCAAAAACTACTGCTAACAACTCCTTTTCAGTAGTTGCATAATTAACTTGGGCCTTGTTAAGAGTTTTGCTGGTATAATAAATGGCATGTACTTTTCCGTCTTTTCTCTGCCCCAGCACAGCTCCTACTGCATAGTCACTGGCATCACACATGATCTCAAAAGGTAAATTCCAGTCAGGTGGTTGAATGATAGGCGCTCTAACTAGTAATTCCTTAATTTTCCTAAAGGCTACCTCACACTCATCAGTGAACTCAAAAGGAACATCCTTCTGGAGTAGGTAATTCAGTGGCTTAGCTATTTTAGAAAAATCCTTAATAAATCTCCTATAAAAGCCAGCATGTCCGAGAAAGCTTCTGAGAGATCTAATATCTGTAGGTGGTGGCAACCTTTCTACAGTCTCTATCTTGGCTTTATCTACTTCAATTCCTTTCTCAGAAATGACGTGTCCCAACACAAGTCTTTTTCTCACCATAAAATGACACTTCTCCCAATTCAACACTAAGTCTACTTCTCCACATCTCTTCAGAACTTTTTCTAGATTCCGTAGACAGTGGTCAAAACTAGTGCCGTGAACTGAGAAATCGTCCATGAAAACCTCCATGATATCTTCAATGAAGTCTGAGAAAATGGCCATCATACACCGTTGAAATGAAGCTGGTGCATTGCATAAACCAAAGGGCATTCTCCTATAGGCAAAGGTTCCATAAGGACAAGTGAAAGTTGTCTTGTGTTGATCGTCTGGATGGATAGGGATTTGAAAGAATCCAGAATAACCATCTAAATAGCAAAAATGGGTATTCTTAGCAAGTCTCTCTAGCATCTCATCTATAAAGGGTAAAGGGAAGTGATCTTTTTTAGTGGCTTTATTAAGCTTCCGGTAATCTATACACATTCTCCAACCAGTGACAGTTCGTTGTGGAATTAATTCATTTTTCTCATTTTTAACTACGGTTAAACCTCCCTTTTTAGGCACACAATGAACAGGGCTAACCCACTCACTAGTTGGTACTGGGTAGATAATTCCGGCGTTTAGCAGCTTGATTACTTCCTTCTTCACTACGGATCTCATTTCGTTACTCAGTCTCCTTTGATTGTCTACCACTGGCTTGTGGCCTTCTTCCATCGGAATCCTATGAGTACAAAATGCTGGGCTAATTCCTTTAAGATCTGCTAGAGAATAACCAATTGCCTTCTTATGTTTCCTTAACACTCCTAGCAATCTTTCCACTTCTTCTGGACTCAGCTGATCACTAACAATTACAGGATAAGTTTTATCTTCTCCTAAAAATTCATACTTAAGTCCTTCGGGCAGTGGTTTGAGCTCCACGTCGGGCGCCTCCTGTGGGTTAGGGTCACCTAGTGGCTCTACAGGAATGTCTTGGGTCTCTTCTTGATTAAGTTCAAGTTGATTAGTGGCAATGGTTGTTTCCTCAGAGAAGAATCCTTTTTCTCCTCCTTCTAATACTAATTTTAACGGCTCTCTAAAAGCGTTAATATAGTTAATACTCTCTATCTCCTCTATATCGGGAGTGAGATTAATAGGCACTTTAGATGCCGGTAGGAAATCAAAGTCATATTTTAATCCATCAAAATTAATATTGACCTTTCCTTTATCATTATTAACTACAGCATTAACCAACTTAAGAAAAGGTCTACCAAAAATTATGTTAATATCATTATCGTAGACATTAATTATATAAAAATCAGTTGGTATAATGTTATTAGCAAAGTTAACTTCAACATTTTTAATTAAGCCTACAGGTCTAATTACTTCATTATTAGAAAGTTTAATTTTAATATTAGTAGAAACTAAGTGTGGTTTATCACTCAATTTAGAATAAACTTCATAGCTCATAGTACTTACCTGGGCTTCCATAGAGCAGTGAATATTGTTGAAGTCTTCTTTGTTGATGGAGCAAGAAATACCAGTTGAAGATTCTTCTGGCTCCAGGTAGACGATAATCTCCTCAGTAAGTGATGACTCCGGCTTGACACCAATCACCCGCTTCACTTCAGAGACAAAGTCACTGTCCAGCTCTTCTTCTTGGAATAATTTCTGCAGCACTTCCCTTGTACTTAGATCATCAGAGCTCCTCCTTAGTGGAATTTCTGGTGGAAACAATTCTTCCTCTTCCTCTAAGTCTTCTGGTGGGAGTGGTCCTGCACACTTCAGTGTATCTCCAAAATCCACTGGCATCCAGCTTGTCTTGTCGAATTCTGTCAGTGGTTTTGCACTAGCAAGGCTTCTGTAATTTGAACACTCAGTCTTCACTTGTGGTGCAAAACTCTCGTACTCCTCTTCCTCAGCTGCATAAGACACTGTAGTTCTTTTGACAGGTTGTTGCTCCTTGTAGATAGCATATGTAGGCGCCACAACCACTGGCTCCTGCATAACACTCTCCTTCCTGTCTCTTTCAGCTTTTGAGGTTAAGCAGACATCTGACAAAATCTTCATAGCTTCACTCCACTTCCGAGTCAGCAGTGATCCTCCAGCACAAGTGTTCAGTCGCTCAAAGTCTCTAGTGGTAAGACTATAGTAGAAAATGGACATCATCATCTCTGGAGTGAATCCAATTGGTGGTCCTTGTGTCCTCATTTCTTCCAGTCTGTCCCAAGCTTCATCAATGTCTTCATTTTCTCGTTGCTCGAAGTTCATGATTGCTTTTCTCAATTTGTGCACTCTCAGTGGAGAAAAGAATCTTGTAGTGAACTTCACTTCGAGAATCTTCCAATCACCTTCAGCTTCTATTGATGCAACATGGTACCACTTTCTGGCTCTGTCTTCCAGTGTAAATGGAAAGAGGTTCCACAAGACCCACTCTTCTGGAACTCCGTCTTGATGGAATGTGCGACACACTTGCTTGAGCCTCTCCAGGTGCTTGTACGGGTTCTCATCATCTTCACCACTGAACTGATGTTCGGCAGCAATTCGGATGATTCCTGACTTCAACTCGTAGGATCCTGACTCCGGCATCAGATTTGACTTTTGAAACTTCAAATCTTCCACTCTTGGAGTTAAGTACTCCGCGAGTGTCAGACCCTCACTCATCATAGTCATACCTGAAATATAGACAAAAATACAAAACAAAAGATCTATGACAGCAAAAATTTGCTGTACTTAGACCAAATTAAATCCAAACAAAATAACTAAATTTAAAACTAAATTTAAAATTTCAAAATTTAAAAACTACTCCTTATTTCGATAATAGCAAAATAAATAAATAAAATAGCACACTAATTAAAAAGCAAAATAAGCAAAACTAATTAATCACACAATAAATAAAACTAACTATTAAAACTAGTAGTAACAAAGCTAATAAAAGATTAATAATAACGTAAACGATAATTATCCCCGGCAACGGCGCCAGAAAAGCTTGTTGACGGCACTTAAGCACGCCAAATCCTTATACTGCAAGCGCACAGTATCGCGGTAGCTTTTCCCCAGGATGAGTATCTTGGGTTTGTCAATCCGAGATTAATTATGCTTAAGATGCTATCAACCTAATATTAACTAAATTACTATCTAATTCTAATAGATCTAAATAAGCTTAAATGAAAGATAAAGGCTATCTAATTGCAATCTAATAACGGTTCTAATTATACTCTAAATATACTCTAATCAAGCTCTAATCTATTGCATAAAAGGAATAATCAACGATTAAACTAAACTCGGGATAGATAGGATTTAAACAGGCAAAAGGATCCACAAGAGATATGAGACAAACAACTTAAGAACTAAGAACCACCTTGATAAAGATCTAATCAACAAGCATAGAATAAACATGAATATGAATGTCAAAGATCTACTCGAACCTTTCCCCGGGCTCCACTGTCACTGGTAACCAGGTAATCGACGAACTAGTAAACCCTAACCATCTCTAAGCATGAGCAGATTCAATCTACTGATCAGGTAAAATAGATCTACTAAAAGACATGTGAGACATCTAGATTGTGGCCACAATAACACATGTAGACATGAAGCATTGCAAAGACATGGATCATAAACATGCATAAACAAGAAGCTAAATCTAAAAGACAAACTTTATTGATCAATCATCAAGGTTTTATCAAAGTATATAAGAAGTTCGAGGGATTTACTCAAGATACATCGAAATCCGTGACCCAAAGTCGTCGAGTTGAACTAGACGAAGAAGTCGGCGGAAGATGAGCTCGAGCAGCCCTCGGGAGGACCTGGGTCGGCCGACCAGACCCCCTAGGGGTCGGCCGACCCCCAGGCCTCCTGCCTCCTCTTGCTTGCTCCTTTCGCCGAGATGTCCCTCTCGCCGAGTTGAACGCTTTTGGCCCCCGAACTCTGCCCTAAACTCTCGGTGTACAATGGATTTGTGTCGAACAATGATGCCTCTCCCCTTGGGAGGCCATATATTTATACTCCGGAGAGTCCCCTATACAAGGAATCTAATAGGTCGGTTCTAAAAGTCCTAGTAGGACTTAAACACCTATTTCCATGTGTATACAAGCCTCTAGAAGAGTCCCGGTCGTCCTCCATCTTCCCTTGCTTGGATATGAAGCCATTGTCCTAGTCCTTCCAGAAATAGGATTTCCATATTCTGCAGCCTTTAGTATTTTGACCATAACTCTGTCTTCCGAAGTCTAATAAATGCAAACTCAGACTCTAAATTGTAGAGCTCGAAGAGATCTACAACTTTGGTATTCAAACTTTCTTCATTTGACATCGTTAAGGTCACCGAATTGGGCCCACAAGGTGCTGCTGTCCTGGAATCCGAGAATATCTCGAGTTTTAATTGGAAGTTTGATTGGATTTGTAATAAACCTTCCTTATCTTCATATTATTCATCCTTTATCCTCCGGAACATTCTCCATAATGGGCTTGGGTCTTCTTTTGGACTTTTAGCATAAATCCTTTCTTCGAGAAATCCTCAAATTTATATCAATTATACCTATTTTCCTGCAAAAATCAATAATGCACAAAAACAAAGAGCATTCTCGAAAACGGGGTTAATTGTTAGCAAAATAATAATAAATCATATAATTAATTTATGAAACGGCATAAAAACATATGAAATTATAACATAAATTTAGTACTTAAGCCGCGTCAACACGCTGTTGTTAACATATCAATTGTTGTGGGACTCAAAATCGGGGGTTGTTGGACATGTTGGTATGATGAATGAGGAAACCACACCATAGGAAAGAAACCCCAAAAATATGCATCACCAAAGTTGTTTTGGCCCAACTTACATGCCCTCATCTTCTGCCACTTGAGCCCACGCTTCGGCCTTAGTCCGAGATACAAATCCAACGCAGCATGACTCAGTTTGCCTAGACTGAAGAGGGAGAAAATTAAACTTTTTCCTAATCCGAAAACTTGTACACGCTTGTAGGAACCAATGGCCATGGGAGAAGCTTAATTCAATACAGGTTTTGATCCATCCACTATTGTTAACATATCAATTGTTGTGAGACTCGGAATCGAGGGTTGTTGGACTTGTTGGGAAGAAGAATGAGGAAACCACACCATAGGAACGAAACCTCAAAAAATATGCATCACCAAAGTAGTTTTGGCCCAACTTACATGCCCTCCTCTTCTGCCACTTGAGCCCACGCTTCGGCATCAGTACGAGATATAAAATCAACGTAGCATGACTCAGTTTGCCAAGACTGAAGAGGGCAAAAATTAAACTTTTTCCTAATCTGAAAACTTGTACACGCTAGTAAGTAGGAACCTATGAATATAATGGTTTTCCATATATGTAGGCCGATGGAAGAAACGTAATTCAATACAGGTTTTGATCCATCCACTGTTGTTAACATAGAGGGTTGTTGGACTTGTTGGTATGATGAATGAGCAAACCACACCATAGGAACGAAACCTCAAAAATATGCATCAGCAAAGTTGTTTTGACCCAACTTACATGCCCTCCTCTTTTGCCACATGAGACCACGCTTCAGCATCAGGCCGAGATAGAAAACCAGCGCAGCACGACTCAGTTTGCCTAGACTGAACAGGGCGAAAATTAAACTTTTTCTTAATCCAAAAACATGTACACGCAAGTAAGTAAGAACCAATGAATATAATGCTTTTCCATATATGTAGGCCGATGGGAAAAACTTAGTTCAATACAGGTTTTGATCCATCCACTTTTGGTAACATATCAATTCTAGGGGGACTCGAAAATGAGGGTTGTTGGACTTGTTGGTATGATGAATGAGGAAACCACACCATAGGAACGAAACATCAAAAATATGCATCACCAAAGTTGTTTTGGCCCAACTTACATGCCCTCCTCTTCTGCCACTTGAGCCCACGCTTTGGCATCAGGCCAAGATACAAAACCAGCGCAGCATGACTCAGTTTGCCTAGGCTGAAGAGAGCGAAAATTAAACTTTTTCCTAATCCGAAAACTTGTACACGCAAGTAATTAAGAACCAATGAATATAATGCTTTTCCATATAAATAGGCCGATGGGAGAAACTTAATTCAATACCAGTTTTGATCCCCCATTGTTGTTAACATATCAATTGTTGTGGGACTCGGAATCGAGGGTGGTTGGACTTGTTGGTATGGTGAATGAGGAAACCACACCATAGGAACGAAACCTCAAAAATATGCGTCACCAAAGTTGTTTTGGCCCAACTTAGATGCACTCCGCTTCTGCCACTTGAGCCCACGCTTCGGCATCAGTCCGAGATACAAAACCAGCGCAGCAAGACTCAGTTTGCCTAGACTGAAGAAGGCAAAAATTAAATTTTTTCCTAATCCGGAAACTTGTACACGCTAGTAAGTACGAACCAATGAATATAATGCTTTTTCATATATGTAGGTCGATGGGAGAAACTTAATTCAATACCAGTTTTGATCCATCCATTGTTGTTAACATATCAATTGTTGTGGGACTCGGAATCGAGGGTTGTTGGACTTGTTGGTATGATGAATGTGGAAACCACACCATAGGAACGAAACCTCAAAAATATGCATCACCAAAGTTATTTTGGCCCAACTTACATGCTCTCCTCTTCTGCCACTTGAGCCCACACTTCGGCATCAGGCCGAGATACAAAACCAGCATAGTATGACTCAGTTTGCCTAGACTGAAGAGGGCGAAAATTAAACTTCTTCCTAATCCGAAAACTTGTACACGCTAGTAAGTAAGAACCAATGAATATAATGCTTTTCCATATATGTAGGCCGATGGGAGAAACTTAACTCAATACTAGTTTTGATCCATCCACTGTTGTTAACATATCAATTGTTGTGGGACTCGGAATCGAGGGTTGTTGTGAGAGCCAATGGACCGGCCTCATTGCTCTCCTGGTGGGATGAGTAATTGTCAACGAGCTCAAGCCCTCCAATGGACTGGACGCCCTCCGATGGACTGGAGGTAGACGATGAAGACCTCGATGGACTGAGGCAAAAGTCCTCCAATGGACCGGAGGCAATGCTCGGCGTTGGTCGGCCATGGAAGCTCGGTACACGGAGGGGCGGTTCGGCAACGGTGGTGTAAGCCCTCCGATGGACCGGGAGGCAACTCCGATGGACTGGAGAAGCCGGGTGCCACCGTGGTGCTCCAACCCGAGTGCATGGCGCGAAGGCGTGCGAGGGAGGCTTTGGCGGCTTCGGCTCAAAACCGCCACCCAAGTTCAGATGACTTGGTGGGTTGGGCTTCGACTCACCAAGATTGAAGATTGGGCCAAGACCCGGCCCAGGAAGCCCGCAGAATAAAGTTTCCCGGTTTCTGACTTCAAAACCGGGGGAAGCTTCTGGACTACTGGCTACATGGCGCACATCCAAGCGAGGCGGAGAAACCGAAGATGATCAAGACGTCATCGTAGTCGTCCGATTGTATCTTTTCGGTTTGACCCCCTCCGGGCATTTTTAGAGTAGGGGTCTTAATGTAATTGTGTTGTTTAGGGCCTAGGGTATAAATAGACTTGAGAGGCTCCCTCGGAGCTTATCTTGGCAGCCACAAACCCTAGGATTTCCTAACCCTAGCAGCCAAGGTCCAAAGAGAAGAAATAGAGAGGATTAGCTAGGAGATGAGTGCCTAGTTTAGTCTAATCTTGTCATTAGTGGGAGGATGAAGGGAGGTAGGCTCTTGGGAACTCTTGTAACCTGAATTTCGTGGTTAATTCAAGGTTCGTTGTTGTGAAATTCCAAGTCTTGAGCAGCAATCTCGTCCCTCCCTCTTTGCCCCTTTTCTAGTTTCGTTTTTGGTCCCGTTTCTTGGATTTTGGCTCATTTTTGTTGTCCAAGGATGAGACCTTTCTTTTGCTAGTATTTTGCGTTGCTAGGATGTGGTACATCTCACTAGCCAAGTGCTAGAATCATCCAACCACGAGCAAGGGCGTTCTTGACGTTTCTAGGTTTTTCGGGTTCAACTCACCAACCTCACAAGATCTGAAATTCCCGTGCAACCTTTGATCTTTTCAAGTGGATCTTTTGGAGTTTGCTAGGGAAGGTACTTAGGATCATCCATGCAAATATTCGTGAAGTTTCGTTGAGAATTGACCCGGTTTTGGTTCGGTTTTTGGAGTGCCTGCGTGCAGTTTTTTTTTCGGTTGTCAACTCACCTACCTCACGAGATTTGCAATTTCCGTGCATCCCTTGATCTTTTGGAGCTGATCTTTTGGGATTTACTAGGGAAGGTCCTTAGGATTGTCCATGCAAATTTTCATGAAGTTTCGTTGAGATTTGACCCCGTTTCGATCGTTTTTCGTAGAGGTGTTGGGCTGTTTTCTGCGTGCAGTTTTTCGGAGAACTGACAGTACTAATCGTTTGTCCTTAGGTTTGTCCGAACCCTATACTTCGGATTGTCCGATCCCCTTCCCTCGGATTGTCCGGTCTATAGGTTTTTAGGGCTGTTTCAGCCCCTTTCTTTGGGTTTGTCCGGTCAGTTCTTTTGGTTGAGACAGTATTGTCCGGTCTAGTGTATTTAGGGCTGTTTTTGCGTGTTTCTTGCTCCGCTTGCTTTGGGGTTTGTTTTTCTTGGTTTCTTTGGTTTTTTGGAGTGTTGTCGTTTGCTTCAAGCTTGTTTTGTGTCAACCACTGCAGGCCCATACTCTTCACTCACTGTTCTTAAGTGAGGCACGCTTCGGTGTGTTGAGTGGCTAGTGTGCGACGCTTGCAAGCTTTGTAGCTTGTCTTGTTTTGTTTGTGCCTTGTTGTTCTTGCTTGCTTTGATGGTGCTTTAGTGTTTTCAGTTTAGGGTTTCTCAATGTGTCCTAGGGTTAGTAGCTTGTCTATGCTACGTAACTCTGCACATTAGAGAGGTGTAGTTTTAGGTGTTGTGTGTGTTTGTCTGGGTGTAGTGTGTTTGCTCGTTTAGGTGTAGTTTGGTTGCTCATCTTACGTCCTTTTCTTTGGGCGTTATTTCGAGTGCTTCTGCTTTCCACCCGATACGTATCTGTTCAGTGGACGGTATCGGGTGTGCGTGTGTTTTCGTGAGAGCGCACTTTGGGGGTTTGAGTTTGAGTTTTTCAAGTGCTCCTATTCACCCCCCTCTAGTCGCACGTCTCGGTCCTACAAGTGGTATCAGAGCCGGTTAGGTTTCCTATACCTTAACCGGTGACAAAACCGTAGCGACGATGACTTACTCCAGAAAAATTCCCATCGTTGGCTCCGATGGCTATCCCTACTGGAAAGGTAGGATGGAGGCGTTCCTTGTTAGCCAGAGTTAGGACATATGGGATGCTACTCAGAGTACGACTTTTGTGGTGCTTCCAGTTGCTGAGCGTACTACGCAGGACATCATGGCTCAGCATGAGGCGAATGCCAAGGCTGTTAACTTTCTCTTCTCCGGGCTTGGTCCCATGGATTATGAGAGAGTGAGTCACCTTAAGACTGGGCATGAGATATGGTCACTGCTTAGTGCACACCATGAGGGTACTGCGACAATTAAGGCTAGACTTGTGGAGACTTACCGGCGCGAATATGAGAATTTCGTCCAGAAGCCAGGAGAGTCAGTAGACGACTTGTTTGGTCGCTTTCAGTCGATCATCAACAAGTTGCGTGTCAACTCTGCCCCCGCTGCCCTCCCATATACCGATCATCAGCAGGCTGTCAAGTTGCTGTATGCTTTGGACAGAAAAATATGGGAGATCAAGGTGAACTCAATCATTGAGTCGGCAGGGTATGATACGATTGGAGTAGAGGCACTCTATAGTAAGCTCAAGGCCACCGAGGTAGATTACAAGATGAGGGATTCCCTCGCTTGTACAGGTTCCAAGAGTCTGGCCTTGGCTACTCCCTCTAGTGAGTCTGTCACTAACCCCATGTTACACAACTTCTCGTTTTCTGCTTTGATGTCTGTTACAGAGGAGCAGCTAGTGACGCTTGGGGACGATGAGTTGTGTCTGGTGTCTAGTCGCTTTCAGCGCGCCTATGACAACCGGATGAGCAAGAAGAGGGGAGAGTGGCCCAAGTGCTTCGAGTGCGGAGAGGTCGGCCACTTCATCGCCGAGTGCCCCAACAAGAACGACTACTACAAGAAGGGCAAAAGCTACTCCCGCGACTCCGACAAGTACCACTCCGGCAAGCCAAGCTTTGACAAGCACCGCTCCAGCAAGCACGGCTCCGGCAAGCGCTCCTTCGGCAAGAAGAACTTCCGGAAGGCTTTCAAGAGCTACCAGAAGGACAACCGAAAGCGGGACAAGGCCTTCTTCACCGAGATCGTGTTCTGCAGCAGCGGATCTTCTTCCTCTTCGTCCTCGTTGAGCTCAAGCGATGAGGAGATCACGTACAGGAAGGACAAGAGGAACGATCAAGGCGGTCCAGTTGGCTTGTGCTTCGTCTCCACCAAGTCCAGGCGCAAGAACAAGGACAAGAGGAGCTCGGTTTGCTCCATGGTGCTTGAGGACAAGGAGAACAAGGATGACGGCAGCAACTCTTCTTCCGATGATGAGGTAACTCCTGAGCAAGCCGAAATCCTTGAGATGCTAGAGCAGAACAACCGGGAACTTAAGGTCCAGGATAAGATGCTGGAGAAGGCAGCTAAGAAGCTGCAGAAGTTGAAAGCCCAACTTGCTGAGGCTTTAGAGGAGAATGAGAGGTTGAGGAGTGTGAGACCCCAACCCAGTGAGATTGAGTACCCTACCTGCGAGTCTTTCATGACGGAGCTTGGTGACCAGAGAGATAGGTATGCCAAGCGGGTAGAGGAGATAGATGAGCTGAAGGCTAAGCTGGGCAAACTCCAGTCCAAACTGGATGAGCCTACTTTGAGTGGAGAGCTTGAGTGTGAGTCTTGCCCCTGTCTAGCTAGAGAGCTAGCTGTTCTGAAGGAGAAGTTTGAGGGGCAGCTCATGGAGCTTGAGGAGCTTAGGGCTAGACCTACGCTTTTGGGTGCGTGTATGGTCTGTCCTACTTTGAGAGGTGAGTTAGAGCAGTTGAGAGCTGACTTTGAGGTGCTTTCAGCACCTAGTGATACTTGTGAGAACTGCCTAACCCTTAGGATGCAGCTGGTGGATAGGGATGCCACCAGTGGATTGACCAAAACATGTATCGTATTAAATTTCTCCCATCAGCCTACATATATGGAAAAGCGTTATATTCATTGGTTCGTCCTTACTAGCGTGTAGAAGTTTTTGGATTAGGGAAAAGTTTAATTTTCGCCCACTTGAGTAGTCAAACTGAGTCATGGAGCGCTTCTTTCAAATCGTGGCCTGGTGCAGAAGCACAGGCTCAAGTGGCAGAAAAGGAGGGCACGTAAGTTTGGCCAAAACTACTTTGGTGATGCATATTTTTGAGGTTTCGTTACTATGGTGTGGTTTCCTCATTCATCTAACCAACAAGTCCAATAACCCTCGATTCCGAGTCCCACTACAAATCATATGTTAACAACAGTGGACGGACCAAAACATGTATCGAACTAAATTTCTCCCATCAGCCTACATATATGGAAAAGCGCTATATTCTTTGGTTCCTCCTTACTAGCATGTAGAAGTTTTTGGATTTGGAAAGCGACTAATTTTTGCCCTTTTGATCTAAGCAAACTGAGTCACGGTGCACTGGTTTCGTATCTCGGCCTAGTGCGGAAGCGAGGGCTCAAGTGGCAGAAGAGGAGGGCATTTAAGTGGGGACAAAACTACATTTGTGATGCATATTTTAGAGGTTTCATTCCTATGGTGTGGTTTCCTCATTCATCTTACCAACAAGGCCAACAACCCTCGATTCTGAGTCTCACAACAAATCATATGTTAACAATAGTGGACGGACCACAACAGGTATCAAATTAAATTTCTCCCATCGGATTCATATATGGAAATGTGCTCTATTCATTGGTTCCTCCTTATTGGCGTGCAGAAGTTTTTGGATTTGGAAAAAGATTAACTTTCACCCTATTGAGTATAGGCAAACCGAGTCACAGTGCACTGGTTTCGTATCTCGGTCTACTGCCGAAGCACAGGCTCAAATGGCAGAAGAGGAGGGTATTTAAGTTGGAACAAAACAACTTTAGTGATGCATAGTTTTGAGGTTCCATTCCTATGGTGTGGTTTCCTCATTCATCTGACCAACAAGTCCAACAACCCTCGATTCCGAGTCCTAACAAATGATATGTTAACAACAGTGGATGGACCAAAACATGTATCGAATTAAATTTCTCCATCAGCCTACATCTGTGGAAAAGCGTTATATTCATTGGTTCATGCTTACTATCGTGTAGAAGTTTTTGGATTAGGGAAAAGTTTAATTTTTGCCCTCTTGAGTAGTCAAACTGAGTCATGGAGCGCTTGTTTCCAATCGTGGCCAGGTGCAGAAGCGCAGGCTCAAGTGGCAGAAAAGGAAGGCACGTAAGTTTGGCCAAAACTACTTTGGTGATGCATATTTTTGAGGTTTCGTTACTATGATGTGGTTTCTCATTCATCTAACCAACAAGTCCAATAACCCATGATTCTGAGTCCCACTACAAATCATATGTTAACAACAGTGTACGGACCAAAACATGTATCGAATTAAATTTCTCCCATCGGCCTACATATATGGAGAAGCGTTATATTCATTGGTTCCTCTTTACTAGCATGTAGAAGTTTGGTCAAAACTACTTTGGTGATGCATATTTTTGAGGTTTCATTACTATGGTGTGGTTTCCTCATTCATCTAACCAACAAGTCCAACGACCCTTGATTCCGAATCCCACTACAAATCATATGTTAACAATAGTGGACGGACCAAAGCATGTTTCGAATTAAATTTCTCCCATCGGACTACGTATATGGAAAAGCGTTGTATTCATTGGTTCCTCTTTACTAGAGTGTAGAAGTTTTTGGATTTGGAAAAAGATTAATTTTTGCCTTTTTGAGTCTAGGCAAACATAGTCACGGTGCACTGGTTTCGTATCTCGGCGTACTGCGGAAGCGTGGGCTCAAGTGGCAGAAGAGGAGGGCATTTAAGTGGGGACAAAACAACTTTGGTGATAAATATTGTTGAGGTTTCGTTCCTATGGTGTGGTTTCCTCATTCATCTAACCAACAAGTTCACTAACCCTCGATTCCAAGTCCCACAACAAATCATATGTTAACAACAGTGGACGGACCAAAACATATTTCGAATTAAATTTCTCCCATCGGACTACATATATGGAAAAGCGTTATATTCATTGGTTCCTCCTTACTAGCGTGTAGAAGTTTTTAGATTTGGAAAAAGATTACTTTTTGCCCTTTTGAGTCTAGGCAAACGGAGTCTCGGTGCACTAGTTTCGTATCTCGGCCTAGTGCGGAAGCGCGGCCGGAAGTGGCAGAAGAGGAGGGCATTTCAGTTGGGACAAAACAACTTTGGTGATGCATATTTTTGAGGTTTCGTTCCTATGGTGTGGTTTCCTCATTCATCTAACCAACAAGTCCAACAACCCTCGGTTCTGAGTCCCACAACAAATCATATGTTAACAACAGTGGACGGACCAAAACATGTATCGAGTTAAATTTCTCCCATCGGCCTACATTATTCCAAAAGCGCTATATTCATTGGATCCTCCTTACTAGCGTGTTGAAGTTTTTGGATTAGGGAAAAGTTTAATTTTCGCCCTCCTGAGTAGTCAAACTTAGTCATGGTGCGCTTGTTTCTATTCTTGGCCTGGTGCAGAAGCGCGGGCTCAAGTGGCAGAAGAGGAGGGCATGTAAATTTGGCCAAAACTACTTTGGTGATGCATATTTTTGTGGTATCGTTACTATGGTGTGGCTTCCTTATTCATCTAACCAACAAGTCCAACAGCCCTCGATTCCGAGTCCCACAACAAATCAAATGATAACAATAGTGGACGGACCAAAACATGTTTCGAATTAAATTTCTCCCATCGGCCTACATATATGGAAAAGCGCTATATTCATTGGTTCCTCCTTACTATCGTGTAGGAGTTTTTGGATTTGGAAAAAGATTAATTTTTGCCCTTTTGAGTCTAGGCAAACCTAGTCACGGTGCACTGGTTTCGTATCTCGGCGTAGTGTGGTAGCGTCGGCTCAAGTGGCAGATGAGGAGGGCATTTAAGTGCGGACAAATCGACTTGGGTGATGCATATCTTTGAGGTTTCGTTCCTATGGTGTGGTTTCCTCATTCATCTAACCAACAAGTCCAACAACCCTCGATTCCGAGTCCCACAACAAATCATATATAAAGAATAGTGGACGGATCAAAACATGTATCGAATTAAATTTCTCCCATCGGCGTACATATTTTGAAAAGCGTTATATTCATTGGTTCGTCCTTACTAGCGTGTAGATGTTTTTGGATTAGGAAATTTTTAATTTTTGCCATCTTGAGTAGTCAAACTGAGTCATGGTGCGCTTGTTTCGAATCTTGGCCTGGTGCAGAAGCGCGGGCTCAAGTGGCAGACGAGGAGGGCATGTAAGTTTGGCCAAAACTACTTTGGTGACGCATATTTTTGTGGTTTCGTTACTATGGTGTGGTTTCCTCATTCATCGAACCAACAAGTCCAACAACCCTCGATTCCGAGTCCCACTGCAAATCATATGTTAACAATAGTGGACGGACCAAAACATGTTTCGAATTAAATTTCTCCCGTCGGCCTACATATATGGAAAAGCGCTATATTCATTGGTTCCTCCTTACTAGCGTGTAGAAGTTTTTGGATTTGGAAAAAGATTAGTTTTTACCCTGTTCAGTCTTGGCAACCCTAGTCACGGTGCACTGGTTTCGTATCTCGGCCTAGTGTGGAAGCGTCGGCTCAAGTGGCAGAAGAGGAGGGCATTTAAGTGGGGTAAAATCGACTTGGGTGATGCATATTTTTGAGGTTTCGTTCCTTTGGTGTGGTTTCCTCATTCATCTAACCAACAAGTCCAACAAACCCCGATTCCAAGTCCCACAACAAATCATATGTTAACAAAAGTGGACGGGCCAAAACATGTATCGAATTAAATTTCTCTCATCGGACTACATATATGGAAAAGCTTTATATTCATTGGTTCCTCCTTATGTCACGCCCAGTTCTCAACCAACGGAACCGGAACAACATATATGTGCCAGGAACGTGTCTCACATATATCATGACAATAGTGACATCACAGAACGTGCATAACGATAATTAAAACGTTTACATAGAGTATAACATAACTTTATTACAATAAGACAACATGTCTTTAAACCCGAGTCATAGCGGTAGCGAAAACGAAGATGAATGAGCCGCCACAGGGACGTCGACTGGTGGACCGGTACGCCTAGAACTCGTTGAAGTCCTGAACATACTCTTCGAAGTCTTCTGGAGCTGAGCAGCGGTTGGGTTCCAGCCAACAGTAGGTTTAAAGTAAAGCAAGCGTGAGTATTTCATACTCAACAAGCACAACATGAACTATGAGGCATCTAGGGTTGGCTGACACTTAGCATGAGCTTTTAGTTGGTCAAGTTTTATTAAGCGACTAATTACTATAGGTGAGTTGATAAACCATTAACCCAAGGTATAGCATAAAAGATTTAAACAACAACATTAACATAAGAACCACTTTCAAAACCCAACAGAACCACTAATCTGCATAAAGGATCTAGGCCGCTCATAACCGTGAGCACGGCGGACATGTCAGTTTTACACTCTCGAGAGGTCGTACATCTTTACCCATGAGTCGTGGGCTACGCTAGTGGTCCACCACATTACCGTAGATGAGATGGCTAGCAAGCACACTACGAGGCCTTTACAAAGATCACGTTGGTAAGGTGTAACCGCTAAGGTTTCAGGGTCCGCAGCTGTGGAGCAAGCCTCAAGGGGAGATAAACGCACTCAACCCAAGTAGCGCGAGGGCCACAGAAGCTCACCTCCCCTCTTGCCCCGTCGGTAAGTTACCCCCAAACCAATGCAACCTAATTAATTAGCCAAGACCGTCCCATTCCAGTCTCATGGTAGCACTGTTATCCCAGGTTGTCGCTTTGCGAACCGGTCCTTAAGGAGAGTGGCCATAAGCAAAACACCTGCTCATGCCCCCTAAACCAAGTTGCTAAAAAGCCATTTTTTAAAGGAACATGAACCACAGAGGGTCAAGCTCAAGATTTGATTGCATAGATCCATTAACAAGATTATTAACAAGGATACATGAGTTCGCGCAGCAACTAGCAAAACTTAACCAACAAGCAACCCATAGGTAACATATCGATAAAAGAAGCTAGGTACAGTCCTTATTGGCATACAAAAATTAGACACATGCATATGAAGTGATTAAGTGGTTATTGGGTTGTGTCCATGTTATACTTGCCTTGCTCAAACTGGTCTTGAGTCTGCTGCTCAACACCCTCAAACTGCTGCCCTTCGTCACCAACAAACTGCTCACCGCCTAACCACGTTCACGGCAACGTACAAGCATTTCCACGCATACATACATGCAAACAATTACCCAAAGGTGAGAAACAGTACATCATATCATAAAAACAGAAGATAAAACTGTACTAAAAACATTCTACATGTTTCTACGGTCGTGTGAGCGCAAGAATCACTCAAATCGGAGTTAAAACGTGAAAGTTATGCATAAAACGGGCTCCTAGGGGCATAACTGTGATAGAAACAACTAACCCAGGGGCTAGATTTGAAAAACTGAGGACCTAACCGTAATTAAACATAGTCGCCAAGGGCTCTGGAGCAAAATCTCCATAGCCTGGACCGCGGGTTCAATTCCCGGAAAGATCAGGGGCCAAAACGAAGAAAACAGGACTAAAATCTAAATACTTTTCAATGGGGATGGACTGCGGGTTGATTTCAGGGGGACGCGGGGGCCTTTCTGCAAAAGTCCCGCGGCTGACTCGGTCTACGCCGACGCAGCGCTTGCGTGTGCGGTGAGGTGGCGGCCACGTCACCGCTGACGTGTGGGGCCGGTGCTGACTGGGATTAAGTGGAACGCATGGCGCGTTGTGATTGGTCCGCGGAGGGGTATCCTCACGTTAAGATCGCGGCCGCTGATCACGGATCGGATGGCTTGGATGGGAAACGAGCACATGGCGCCGGCGGTGACCATTCCCCAGGGCGGAGTCTGCCCCGCGCGGCGGCGGCTTGCCGGAGCGGCGCGCGCCAGAGCCTAGGGCTCGCCGTGCTGGCCTAGGGCAAGCTCAGGAGGGGGAGAGAGGCATGGCGAAGCTCACCGAGGGCTTGGATTCGTCGGGAGATGACCGAAGGAGGGTTGGCGACGGGAGAAAGCGGACGGCGAGGTTCGGCGTCGCGGAATGGCGGGCTAGAGCGGCTCCGGGGCGCCTAGGGCCGGTGGGGAAGTTCCGTGAGCCACCTGCGAAAGCGATGAAGGAGTTAGAGCGCTCGGAGAGGGAGCAACGGCGACGAATTTGGCATTGCGGTGGCTCACCGGGGCGGAACTCCGGCGGTGAAATGCGGACGCGTCGGGGCACGGAAGAGGAATTGCTCTGGGGTGTGGCGGAGGAAACCCAGGGCGATGCTCGGGGTTGGGTTTTATGGGGTTCTAGCGAGCCGAGGGCGTCGGGCAAGAGGGGGTGACCAGCGTTTTGAACTCGCCGCGGCGCACGGAAGGAAGGGGAGTAAATGGGTCGCGAGACCTTAGGGATTGATGGCGGAACGATTAAGGGAGGGAGCGGGACGCGGATTCGACTCGGCCTTCAAGGCTCGGGCGCTGACATGGCCGAGCGGAGGAAGGAAGGCGCGCGAGATTTTCGGCGGGAGGTGGGAGAAGGATCTGCCAGGTGGGACCGGGCGGTCATCGGGACGTGGGCGCGGGCCCGCCTGTCGGCGAGGCGCAGAGAGAGGAGGGAGGCGCGGCCTTGGGCCGGCCTTTTGGCCCAGGTGGAAGGAAGGGCGCGCGCGGCGGCTGGGCCGACTTCGGCCCAGGCGGGAAGGGCGGCGCCGAGCTGGGCTAGGCCAGCGGCCTGGTCTGGCTTGGTTGCCCCCCTTTTCTTTTTTTTTCTTTTTCTGAATTCTTTTGAATGGAGATAGAAATGGTTCTAAAATTCAAATAAATTTGAATTTGAGTCCTTAATTCACACAACCAAAAGAGGATGCACCAGCATGTATGCACAAGAAAGTTTGGCCTATGATTTATTTTATACAAGTATTGATTTTAAATAAATCATTTAAAATGCAACTAAGCACATAAGCCTTAGAAAATTAAATAAATTACTTAGAATTTATTATAAAATGCTGGAATTTCAACTAGGGTGTTACAAACCTACCCCCCTTAACAGGAATCTCGCCCCGAGATTCTTATAGGTGGCTAGCAAAGAGATCAGGATAGGCGGCTCTCAACTCTTCCTCTCTTTCCCAAGTTGCTTCATCCTCTGTGTGATGATTCCACTGCACTCGGCACATTTTGACCCTCCTGTTTCTGGTAACCCTTTCAGATGTTTCAAGAATCTTTACTGGGTGTTCGGTATATGTCAGATCCTCCTGCACATCTAGACCTTCCAGTGGTGCTTGTTCTTCCGGCACCCTTAAACACTTCTTTAGTTGGGACACATGGAACACATTGTGTATGCCAGATAGGTTTGGTGGCAACTCCAACTTATAAGCCACTTCGCCTTTCCTTTCCACTATCTTGAATGGACCGATGTATCTTGGTGCCAGCTTTCCTTTCATATTAAACCTCCGGATACCTCTCATTGGTGACACCTTCAAATACACAAAGTCATCAACCTTAAAGGTCAAGTCCCTGCGTCGCACATCTGCATAGCTCTTCTGTCTAGACTGAGCAACTCTCAAATTCTCACGTACCATCTTGATCTGCTGTTCAGCATCCTTGATAAGGTCGGGCCCGAACACCTGCTTCTCTCCTGTTTGGTTCCAAAATAGCGGTGTCCTGCACCTTCTGCCATACAGTGCCTCAAACGGTGACTTCTTCAGACTGGCTTGGTAGCTGTTGTTATAGGAGAACTCAGCATAAGGCAGACTCTTATCCCAACTGGTTCCGTATTGTATAGCACATGCCCTCAACATGTCCTCTAGAATCTGATTTGTTCTTTCCGTCTGACCATCTGTCTGTGGGTGATATGCCGTACTGAACCGAAGCTTGGAATCCAAAGAATCATGCAACTGCTCCCAGAAACGAGATGTGAACTGTGAACCTCTATCAGATATGATCCGCTTAGGCACTCCATGCAAGCAAACGATTCTGGAGATGTACAATTCTGCTAACCTTGCACCCGAATAGGTAGTGTTCACCGGAATGAAATGAGCAACCTTGGTCAACCGATCAACAACTACCCAAATCGAGTTGTATCCTTTCTGAGTCCTGGGTAACCCCACAATGAAATCCATACTTATTTCCTCCCATTTCCACTCTGGGATCTTCAAAGGTTGCAACAAACCTGCAGGTCTCTGATGTTCGGCCTTCACACGCTGACAAGTGTCACACACTGCGACATATTCTGCCACTGCTCTCTTCATTCCATACCACCAGAACCTTTCCTTCAGATCATGATACATCTTTGTACTGCCCAGGTGAATTGAGTAAGCAGTGTCGTGAGCCTCACTGAGTATTAACTTCTTGATACTGTCCACATCTGGCACGCAGATCCGATTCTTGTACCATACAGTACCTTGTTCATCTTCACGAAAGTGTGGTGCCTTGCCCAACTTGATCTGTTCCCGGATCTCCTGGATTTTCTCGTCCGTTTTCTGATGGTTCCTTATCTCTTGTTCCAGGGTAGGCTCTGCTTCAAATGTTGCTACTGTGGTGTGATGCACGAATCCCAAATTCAAACTCTCAAATTCCACACACAGCTCAAAGGGCATCTGAAAAGCAACTGCCATATTAACATAACTTTTTCTGCTTAAGGCATCCGCTACCTCATTAGCTTTCCCTGGATGGTAATGTATCTCCAGGTCATAATCTTTAATCAACTCTAGCCATCTTCTCTGCCTCATATTCAGCTCATTCTGTGTGAAGATATATTTAAGACTTTTGTGGTCGGTGTATATCTCACATTTATTCCCGAACAAATAATGCCTCCAGATCTTCAGAGCATGCACAACAGCTGCTAACTCCAGATCATGAGTGGGATAATTGACCTCATGCTTTCTTAGCTGGCGTGAAGCATAAGCAATCACCTTTCCCTCCTGCATCAGCACACAACCCAAACCTTCCTTAGAGGCATCACAATACACGGTGAAACTCTTGGTTAAGTCCGGTAGAGTAAGCACTGGGGCTGTGGTGAGTCTCTTCTTTAGTTCATCAAATGCAGCTTGCCTCTCCTTAGTCCAATTAAATGGAACACCCTTCTCGAGCAATGATGTCATTGGTTTTGCAATCCTGGAGAAACTCTCAATAAACCTTCTGTAATATCCTGCTAGACCCAAAAATCCACGAACTTCTTTCACAACTTCTGGCACCTTCCAATCCATGACACTGCTGATCTTGCTAGGATCCACCATGATTCCACCTTTCGAGACTATATGTCCCAAGAAAGGCACTTGATCAAGCCAAAACTCACACTTGCTCAACTTTGCATACAACTTATGGTCTCTCAGCTTCTGCAAAACTAACCTCAAGTGTTCCTCATGTTCTTCTTCCGTCTTGGAATAGATCAATATATCATCAATGAACACCACAACAAACTTGTCAAGATACTCCATAAACACCTTGTTCATAAGATTCATGAAATAAGCAGGAGCATTTGTCAACCCAAAAGACATCACTGTATATTCATATAACCCAAATTTTGTAATGAAAGCAGTCTTTGGAATATCGGATGGACGAATCTTCATTTGATGATAACCCGACCTCAAATCAATTTTTGAGAACACACATGCACCTTGCAACTGATCAAACAAATCATCTATCCGAGGTAAGGGGTATTTGTTTTTGATGGTGACATCATTCAAAGCCCTATAATCCACACACATCCTTCTTGACCCATCCTTCTTATCAACAAACAGAACTGGGAAAGCCCAAGGTGAAGAACTAGGCCGTATAAACCCTTTTCCTAACAACTCATCTATATTTTCCTTTATTAACTCTTGTTCTTTGGGTGCCACTCTATATTGCCTTTTTGCTATAGGGGCTGTACCAGGTAAAAGTTCTATTAAAAATTCAACTTCTCGGTCAGGTGGCATACCTGGTAACTCTTCTGGGAAGACATCCGGGTACTCGCACACTACTCGAATTCCCTCCGTGGGCTTCGCCTCCATCTGATGCAGACAACCAGAAGGTTCTGTGGCACTGACTTCCACTTTCTGACCATCAGGAGCTATTAAGTGGACGGTTCGCTTGGCACAATCAATTCTGACATCCCACTTAGCAAGCGTTTCCATTCCCAAGATGATATCAATCCCCGCGGAACCAATGATTATCAACTTGGTGCAGAATTCTACCCCCTTATGTTTATGCTAACTCGAGGGCATATTAAACTGGTGCTCAACGTTCCCCCCGGTGTGGTTACTACCATGGGTCTACTTGTAGACCTTATAGGAATATTGTACTGCTCAGCATATGATTTGGTAATAAATGAATGCGTGGCACCGGTATCAAAAAGAACTGTAGCGGGGTCAGAGTTGACCAGGAACGTACCAAGCACGACGTTAGGGGCTTCAGCTGCAGACTCAGCTGTCACATGATTCACCTTCCCTTGCCACGGCGCCTTGCCCTGTTGATTGGGGCGCCCTTGCTGCGGCTGGGGAGGGTTCTGCCTTTGGCCCGATTGCTGACCCTGTTGGTTACCTTGCACCTTACGGGGACAAGCATTAGCATAGTGGCCCGCTCCACCACACTTGTAGCACGGCCCAACACCTGTAGTCTGGTTTGTGGTGGGAGGGGTGGTCTGCACTTGGCGCTGAGCTGGATACATAGGACGAGCTGGCTGACCCTGGTAGCGCTGCTGGTACTGGTAGCCTTGCTGTCCTTGAGCCCGCTGCTGCTGTGAGCTCGGACCCTGAGAGAAACGGGGGCGGGTGTTGCTGCTTGATGAAGAGTTGTTGTACTTCCTCTTCCTTTCTTCGATCTCCTGGCGCTTCCTTTCAGTGAAAAGCGTCCTGTCTACCAGTTGATGAAAGCTAGGAAAGGTATGGTTCATCAACTGGTATTGGAGCTCATCATTTAAACCCTCCAGGAAGTATTCTTGCTTCTCCCTGTCCTCTGCCACCTCTGCAGGGGCATACCTGGCTAACTGAAGGAACTTATCCCTATACTCAGTCACAGACATGCTGCCCTGCTTCAGGGAAAGGAACTCCTTTTTCTTCATCTTCATCAGCCCTGCAGGCACATGGTGGTTGCGGAAGTTTTCCCTGAACTGTGCCCAGGTGAAAGCTTCCCTATCCTGGACTCTGTAAGACTCCCACCAGTCCAGTGCTGCACCCCTCAACTGACCAGAACCATACAGGACCCTTTCCCTATCATTGCACTGTGCTATATCCAACTGGCGTTCCACAGCACGAAGCCAGTCATCAGCCTGTAGTGGCTCTGTGGCATGAGAGAAGGTGGGTGGATGACCCTTCAGGAAATCTCCACGCCGGTCCCTAGGTGGTGGGGGTGGAGGCTGAGCTTGAGCCTGCTGAAGAACATGCACAGCGTTGGTCATTGTCGCCATCATCTGCATCTGGAGGTTGTAGAACTGCTCCGGCGTCAGTGGTGGAGGGTTGGGCAGCGGGTTGCCACCCCCCTGGTTACCCTGGCTAGCATTGCCACCAGCAGCGTTGTGCCTTGTGTTAACCATCTGTTTGTAACAGAGACACCGTAAGCACATAGCCACATATGGGTGCACAAGCAATAGCGACTAAAGATAAAGTAGTAAGATCAATAGAGTGGATATAGTGTTAACCCCACGAACTAACTTATAACATTAACTTGCTCATGCTGGGACAAATCCCCACAGCTGGATAGCACACAACCAAAGATCCAAATCAAACATGGTTCAAAATAACAATCAACCAGCCAACACACTTTAACTTAAGTTCCACACGACCAACTCAACATGACAACTTAAACAACGTGCTAACGCGATACATGAGGACGACTAGTCATCCCGAGGGAGTATCCTGGTGGCACCACCTAACTCTCCCGTGCCAGGCCTCCTGCGAGGTGGAGTCTGAGCTGGATCCACCACTGGCACCTGGGGTGGTGGACCTGCCACTCGGTCCAGCTGTGCCTGAAGGTGGAACAACTCACCGTTCCGGTGATGGAGCTCCTCGGACACCCTGACGTAAGCAGTGATCAGGGCTGACACATACCGGACTAGCTTCAACAGCTGTCGGTTGTCCTCACCCCGGATGGACGCGATCTCGTGCTCAGTATCCCCGGACTGCCGGCGGGGAAAGTAGCGGTACTGAGTCTGGCAGAGCGGAGTGTGGTAGTGCTGGCAGAGGACCCCAAGAGCCTGCTGAGCAGCATCCTCCATGGCCATCTCCATGGTCTCGTGCTCCGCGATGCTGTAGTGCCGGCGCAGCCTGGTGTGTCCCCCATGGTTGGGGTTGGGCTCCAGGATCTGCGCACCGGCGGACCAGAGGGTGGTGTGGTCCGGGCGCGCTCACTGCCGGACCTGGTAGACGACCTCATGGGTAGTGTAACCCAGGTCGTAGAGGCAGTCGCGGAGTAGCCCCGGGAACTCCAGGTCAGCACCGTGGTGTGGGTGCGTCAGGTCGACCCAGGCATCAACCTCCCGCTGGCCACCCTCGTCGGAAGGGACAGCCACACGGAACGGCCACTCGGGTGCGGCAGGCGGTGGCGGTGGGGGTGCCGGTGAAGCTGCAGGTGCCGCTGGAGAAGGTGGTGGTGTCGGCGCACGCGGGGAAGGAGGTGTCGGTGTCGGCAGGCGTGGCGATGGAGCCTCCTCCCGAGCATCACCATCGTCGTCTGAGTCGAGGTAGTAAACTACCTCCACTGGGTCCTCCTCCTCCTCCTCATCCTCAGGGTCAGTGTCCGCCGGAAGCAGACCATTCCCCTCAAAGGGGTGTGGCGCCTGGTCCATGGGAGCATACTCGAAGGGTGGTGGTGGCAACGGCTCGGGCAGCTCCGGTGACGGAGGCTCAACCTGCTGTGGTGGACGAGGTACTAGGGTGCGTCGTGGGGTCGGTGGTGCAACACGGCGAAGGCGGCCCCCGGTACTCTTGCGGGCGGTTTGCTTGCTGCGTGCCATGACCTATAAGGAGGATGGAGTAAGATGGAGATCAGTTCTATATGATTGAATGAATAAAGCAAAAGGTAATAATTTAACATAGGGTGAACATATAGTTTGATAGCAAAAATAAAATTTTCATAAAACAGCAAGAGGGCAAAGGGGAATGAGGTCCTTATTTACGTCCGTTTCTAACTAGGCTTCCGTCCTACAGTCAACCTGGCTCTGATACCACTTTGTCACGCCCAGTTCTCAACCAACGGAACCGGAACAACATATATGTGCCAGGAACGTGGCTCACATATATCATGACAATAGTGACATCACAGAACGTGCATAACGATAATTAAAACGTTTACATAGAGTATAACATCACTTTATTACAATAAGACAACATGTCTTTAAACCCGAGTCATAGCGGAAGCGAAAACGAAGATGAACGAGCCGCCACAGGGACGTCGACTGGTGGACCGGTACGCCTAGAACTCGTTGAAGTCCTGAACATACTCTTCGAAGTCTTCTGGAGCTGAGCAGCGGTTGGGTTCCAGCCAACAGTAGGTTTAAAGTAAAGCAAGCGTGAGTATTTCATACTCAACAAGCACAACATGAACTATGAGGCATCTAGGGTTGGCTGACACTTAGCATGAGCTTTTAGTTGGTCAAGTTTTATTAAGCGACTAATTACTATAGGTGAGTTGATAAACCATTAACCCAAGGTATAGCATAAAAGATTTAAACAACAACATTAACATAAGAACCACTTTCAAAACCCAACAGAACCACTAATCTGCATAAAGGATCTAGGCCGCTCATAACCGTGAGCACGGCGGACATGTCAGTTTTACACTCTCGAGAGGTCGTACATCTTTACCCATGAGTCGTGGGCTACGCTAGTGGTCCACCACATTACCGTAGATGAGATGGCTAGCAAGCACACTACGAGGCCTTTACAAAGATCACGTTGGTAAGGTGTAACCGCTAAGGTTTCAGGGTCCGCAGCTGTGGAGCAAGCCTCAAGGGGAGATAAACGCACTCAACCCAAGTAGCGCGAGGGCCACAGAAGCTCACCTCCCCTCTTGCCCCGTCGGTAAGTTACCCCCAAACCAATGCAACCTAATTAATTAGCCAAGACCGTCCCATTCCAGTCTCATGGTAGCACTGTTATCCCAGGTTGTCGCTTTGCGAACCGGTCCTTAAGGAGAGTGGCCATAAGCAAAACACCTGCTCATGCCCCCTAAACCAAGTTGCTAAAAAGCCATTTTTTAAAGGAACATGAACCACAGAGGGTCAAGCTCAAGATTTGATTGCATAGATCCATTAACAAGATTATTAACAAGGATACATGAGTTCGCGCAGCAACTAGCAAAACTTAACCAACAAGCAACCCATAGGTAACATATCGATAAAAGAAGCTAGGTACAGTCCTTATTGGCATACAAAAATTAGACACATGCATATGAAGTGATTAAGTGGTTATTGGGTTGTGTCCATGTTATACTTGCCTTGCTCAAACTGGTCTTGAGTCTGCTGCTCAACACCCTCAAACTGCTGCCCTTCGTCACCAACAAACTGCTCACCGCCTAACCACGTTCACGGCAACGTACAAGCATTTCCACGCATACATACATGCAAACAATTACCCAAAGGTGAGAAACAGTACATCATATCATAAAAACAGAAGATAAAACTGTACTAAAAACATTCTACATGTTTCTACGGTCGTGTGAGCGCAAGAATCACTCAAATCGGAGTTAAAACGTGAAAGTTATGCATAAAACGGGCTCCTAGGGGCATAACTGTGATAGAAACAACTAACCCAGGGGCTAGATTTGAAAAACTGAGGACCTAACCGTAATTAAACATAGTCGCCAAGGGCTCTGGAGCAAAATCTCCATAGCCTGGACCGCGGGTTCAATTCCCGGAAAGATCAGGGGCCAAAACGAAGAAAACAGGACTAAAATCTAAATACTTTTCAATGGGGATGGACTGCGGGTTGATTTCAGGGGGACGCGGGGGCCTTTCTGCAAAAGTCCCGCGGCTGACTCGGTCTACGCCGACGCAGCGCTTGCGTGTGCGGTGAGGTGGCGGCCACGTCACCGCTGACGTGTGGGGCCGGTGCTGACTGGGATTAAGTGGAACGCATGGCGCGTTGTGATTGGTCCGCGGAGGGGTATCCTCACGTTAAGATCGCGGCCGCTGATCACGGATCGGATGGCTTGGATGGGAAACGAGCACATGGCGCCGGCGGTGACCATTCCCCAGGGCGGAGTCTGCCCCGCGCGGCGGCGGCTTGCCGGAGCGGCGCGCGCCAGAGCCTAGGGCTCGCCGTGCTGGCCTAGGGCAAGCTCAGGAGGGGGAGAGAGGCATGGCGAAGCTCACCGAGGGCTTGGATTCGTCGGGAGATGACCGAAGGAGGGTTGGCGACGGGAGAAAGCGGACGGCGAGGTTCGGCGTCGCGGAATGGCGGGCTAGAGCGGCTCCGGGGCGCCTAGGGCCGGTGGGGAAGTTCCGTGAGCCACCTGCGAAAGCGATGAAGGAGTTAGAGCGCTCGGAGAGGGACGGCGACGAATTTGGCGTTGCGGTGGCTCACCGGGGCGGAACTCCGGCGGTGAAATGCGGACGCGTCGGGGCACGGAAGAGGAATTGCTCTGGGGTGTGGCGGAGGAAACCCAGGGCGATGCTCGGGGTTGGGTTTTATGGGGTTCTAGCGAGCCGAGGGCGTCGGACGAGAGGGGGTGACCAGCGTTTTGAACTCGCCGCGGCGCACGGAAGGAAGGGGAGTAAATGGGTCGTGAGACCTTAGGGATTGATGGCGGAACGATTAAGGGAGGGAGCGGGACGCGGATTCGACTCGGCCTTCAAGGCTCGGGCGCTGACATGGCCGAGCGGAGGAAGGAAGGCGCGCGAGATTTCCGGCGGGAGGTGGGAGAAGGATCTGCCAGGTGGGACCGGGCGGTCAGCGGGACGTGGGCGCGGGCCCACCTGTCGGCGAGGCGCAGAGAGAGGAGGGAGGCGCGGCCTTGGGCCGGCCTTTTGGCCTAGGTGGAAGGAAGGGCGCGCGCGGCGGCTGGGCCGACTTCGGCCCAGGCGGGAAGGGCGGCGCCGAGCTGGGTTGGGCCAGCGGCCTGGTCTGGCTTGGTTGCCCCCCTTTTCTTTTTTTTTCTTTTTCTGAATTCTTTTGAATGGAGATAGAAATGGTTCTAAAATTCAAATAAATTTGAATTTGAGTCCTTAATTCACACAACCAAAAGAGGATGCACCAGCATGTATGCACAAGAAAGTTTGGCCTATGATTTATTTTATACAAGTATTGATTTTAAATAAATCATTTAAAATGCAACTAAGCACATAAGCCTTAGAAAATTAAATAAATTACTTAGAATTTATTATAAAATGCTGGAATTTCAACTAGGGTGTTACACCTTACTAGCGTGTAGAAGTTTTTGGATTAGGAAAAAGTTTAATTTTCGCCCTCTTGAGTTGTCAAACTAAGTCATGGTGCGCTTGTTTCGAATCTTGGCCTGATGCAGAAGCGCGGGCTCAAGTAGCAGAAGAGGAGGGCACATAAGTTTGGCCAAAACTACTTTGGTGATGCATATTTTTGAGGTTTCGTTACTGTGGTGTGGTTTCCTCATTCATCTAACCAACAAGTCCAACAGCCCTTGATTCTGAGTCCCACTACGTATCAAATGTTAACAATAGTGGACGGACCAAAACATGTTTTGAATTAAATTTCTCCCATCGGCCGACATATATGGAGAAGCGTTATATTCATTGATTCCTCCTTACTAGCATGTAGGAGTTTTTGGATTTGGAAAAAGATTAATTTTTGTCCTCTTGAGTCTAGGCAAACCAAGTCACGGTGCACTGGTTTCGTATCTCGGCCTAGTGTGGAAGCATCGGCTCAAATGGCAGGAGAGGAGGGCATTTAAGTGGGGACAAATCGACTTGGGTGATGCATATCTTTGAGGTTTCATTCCTATGGTGTGGTTTCCTCATTCATCTAACCAACAAGTCCAACAACCCTCGATTCCGAGTCCCACAACAAATCATATCTTAACGATAGTGGACGGACCAAAACATGTATCGAATTAAATTTCTCCCATCGTAGTACATATATGGAAAAGCTTTATATTCATTGGATCCTCCTTACTAGCGTGTAGAAGTTTTTGGATTAGGAAAAAAGTTTAATTTTCACCCTCTTGAGTTGTCAAACTAAGTCATGGTGCGCTAGTTTCGAATCTGGGACGGATGCAGAAGCGCGGGCTCAAGTGGCAGAAGAGGAGGGCACATAAATTTGGCCAAAACTACTTTGGTGATGCATATTTTTGAGGTTTCGTTACTATGGTGTGGTTTCCTCATTCATCTAACCAACAAGTCCAACACCCTCGATTCCGAGTCCCACTACAAATCATATGTTAACAATAGTGGAGGACCAAAACATGTTTCGAATTAAATTTCTCCCATCGGCCTACATTTATGGAAAAGCGCTATATTCATTGGTTCCTCCTTACTAGCGTGTAGAAGTTTTTGGATTAGGAAAAAGATTAATTTTTGCCCTTTCGAGTCTAGGCAAACCTAGTCACTGTGCACAGGTTTCGTATCTCGGCCTAGTGAGGAAGCGGGGGCACAAGTGGCAGAAGAGGAGGGCATTTAAATGGGGACCAAACAACTTTGGTGATGCATATTTTTGAGGTTTCGTTCTTATGGCATGGTTTCCTCATTCATCTAACCAACAAGTCCAACAACCCTTGATTCCGAGTCCCACTGCAAATCTTATGTAAACAACAGTGGACGGACCAAAACAAGTATCGAATTAAATTTCTTCCACCGGCCAACACATATGGAAAAGCGTTATATTCATTGGTTCCTCCTTACTAGCGTGTAGAAGTTTTTGGATTAGGAAAAAGTTTAATTTTCGCCCTCGTGAGTAGTCAAACTAAGTCATGGTGTGCTTGTTTCGAATCTTGGCCTGATGCAGAAGTGCGGGCTTAAGTGGCAGAAGAGGAGGGAACATAAGTTTGGCCAAAACTAGTTTCGTGATGCATATATTTGAGGTTTCGTTACTATGGTGCGGTTTTCTCATTCATCTAACCAACAAGTACAATAGCCCTCGATTCCGAGTCCCACTACAAATCAAATGTTAACAATAGTGGACGGACCAAAACATGTTTCGAATTAAATTTCTCCCATCGGCCTACATATATGGAAAAGCGTTATATTTATTGTTTCCACCTTACTAGCGTGTAGAAGTTTTTGGATTTGGAAAAAGATTAATTTCCCCTTTTGAGTCTTGGCAAATCGAGTATTGGTGCACTGGTTTCGTATCTCGGCCGAGTGCGGAAGCGAGGGTTCAAGTGGCAGAAGAGCAGGGCATTTATGCAGGGACAAAACTACATTGGTGATGCATATTTTAGAGGTTTCATTCCTATGGTGTGGTTTCCTCATTCATCTTACCAACAAGTCCAACAACCCTCGATTCCGAGTCCCACAACAAATCATATGTTAACAACAGTGGACGGACCACAACATGTATCAAATTAAATTTCTCCCATCGGATTCATATATGGAAATGCGCTCTATTCATTGGTTCGTCCTTACTAGCGTGTAGAAGTTTTTGGATTTGGAAAAAGAGTAATTTTCGCCCTACTTAGTATAGGCAAACCGAGTCACGGTGCACTAGTTTCGTATCTTGGCCTAGTGCAGAAGCGCGGGCTCAAGTGGTAGAAGAGGAGGGTATTTAAGTTGGGACAAAACAAATTTGGTGATAAATATTTTTGAGGTTTCATTCCTATGGTGTGGTTTCCTCATTCATCTAACCAACAAGTCCAACAACCCTCAATTCCGAGTCCCACTACAAATCAAATGTTAACAACAGTGGACGGACCAAAACATGTATCGAATTAAATTTCTCCCATCGGCCTACATATATGGAAAAGCGTTATATTCATTGGTTCCTCCTTACCAGCGTGCAGAAGCTTTTGGATTAGGAAAAAGTTTAATTTTTGCCCTCTTTAGTAGTCAAACTGAGTCATGGTGCGCTTGTTTCGAATCTTGTCCTAGTGCAAAAGCGCGAGCTCAAGTTGCACAAGAGGACGGCATGTAAGTTTGGCCAAAACTACTTTGGTGATGCATATTTTTGAGGTTTCATTACTATGGTGTGGTTTCTTCATTCATCTAACCAACAAGTCCAACAACCCTCGATTCCGAATCCCACTACAAATCTTATGTTAACAATAGTGGACGGACCAAAACATGTTTCGAATTAAATTTCTCCCATCGGACTACATATATGGAAAAGCGTTATATTCATTGGTTCCTCCTTACTAGCGTGTAGAAGTTTTTGGATTAGGAAAAAAGTTTAATTTTCGCCCTCTTGAGTTGTCAAACTAAGTCATGGTGCGCTAGTTTCGAATCTGGGACGGATGCAGAAGCGCGGGCTCAAGTGGCAGAAGAGGAGGGCACATAAATTTGGCCAAAACTACTTTGGTGATGCATATTTTTGAGGTTTCGTTACTATGGTGTGGTTTCCTCATTCATCTAACCAACAAGTCCAACACCCTCGATTCCGAGTCCCACTACAAATCATATGTTAACAATAGTGGAGGACCAAAACATGTTTCGAATTAAATTTCTCCCATCGGCCTACATTTATGGAGAAGCGCTATATTCATTGGTTCCTCCTTACTAGCGTGTAGAAGTTTTTGGATTAGGAAAAAGATTAATTTTTGCCCTTTCGAGTCTAGGCAAACCTAGTCACTGTGCACAGGTTTCGTATCTCGGCCTAGTGAGGAAGCGGGGGCACAAGTGGCAGAAGAGGAGGGCATTTAAATGGGGACCAAACAACTTTGGTGATGCATATTTTTGAGGTTTCGTTCTTATGGCATGGTTTCCTCATTCATCTAACCAACAAGTCCAACAACCCTCGATTCCGAGTCCCACTGCAAATCTTATGTAAACAACAGTGGACGGACCAAAACAAGTATCGAATTAAATTTCTTCCACCGGCCAACACATATGGAAAAGCGTTATATTCATTGGTTCCTCCTTACTAGCGTGTAGAAGTTTTTGGATTAGGAAAAAGTTTAATTTTCGCCCTCGTGAGTAGTCAAACTAAGTCATGGTGCGCTTGTTTCGAATCTTGGCCTGATGCAGAAGTGCGGGCTTAAGTGGCAGAAGAGGAGGGAACATAAGTTTGGCCAAAACTAGTTTCGTGATGCATATATTTGAGGTTTCGTTACTATGGTGCGGTTTTCTCATTCGTCTAACCAACAAGTACAATAGCCCTCGATTCCGAGTCCCACTACAAATCAAATGTTAACAATAGTGGACGGACCAAAACATGTTTCGAATTAAATTTCTCCCATCGGCCTACATATATGGAAAAGCGTTATATTTATTGTTTCCACCTTACTAGCGTGTAGAAGTTTTTGGATTTGGAAAAAGATTAATTTCCCCTTTTGAGTCTTGGCAAACCGAGTATTGGTGCACTGGTTTCGTATCTCGGCCGAGTGCGGAAGCGAGGGTTCAAGTGGCAGAAGAGCAGGGCATTTATGCAGGGACAAAACTACATTGGTGATGCATATTTTAGAGGTTTCATTCCTATGGTGTGGTTTCCTGATTCATCTTACGAACAAGTCCAACAACCCTCGATTCTGAGTCCCACAACAAATCATATGTTAACAACAGTGGACGGACCACAACATGTATCAAATTAAATTTCTCCCATCGGATTCATATATGGAAATGCGCTCTATTCATTGGTTCGTCCTTACTAGCGTGTAGAAGTTTTTGGATTTGGAAAAAGAGTAATTTTCGCCCTACTTAGTATAGGCAAACCGAGTCACGGTGCACTAGTTTCGTATCTTGGCCTAGTGCAGAAGCGCGGGCTCAAGTGGTAGAAGAGGAGGGTATTTAAGTTGGGACAAAACAAATTTGGTGATAAATATTTTTGAGGTTTCATTCCTATGGTGTGGTTTCCTCATTCATCTAACCAACAAGTCCAACAACCCTCGATTCCGAGTCCCACTACAAATCAAATGTTAACAACAGTGGACGGACCAAAACATGTATCGAATTAAATTTCTCCCATCGGCCTACATATATGGAAAAGCGTTATATTCATTGGTTCCTCCGTACCAGCGTGCAGAAGCTTTTGGATTAGGAAAAAGTTTAAGTTTTGCCCTCTTTAGTAGTCAAACTGAGTCATGGTGCGCTTGTTTCGAATCTTGTCCTAGTGCAAAAGCGCGAGCTCAAGTTGCACAAGAGGATGGCATGTAAGTTTGGCCAAAACTACTTTGGTGATGCATATTTTTGAGGTTTCATTACTATGGTGTGGTTTCTTCATTCATCTAACCAACAAGTCCAACAACCCTCGATTCCGAATCCCACTACAAATCTTATGTTAATAATAGTGGACGGACCAAAACATGTTTCAAATTAAATTTCTCCCATCGGACTACATATATGGAAAAGCGTTATATTCATTGGTTCCTCCTTACTAGTGTGTAGAAGTTTTTGGATTTGGAAAAAGATTAATTTTTGCCCTTTTGAGTCTAGGCAAACATAGGCACGGTGCACTGGTTTCGTATCTCGGCCTAGTGCAGAAGCGTGGGCTCAAGTGGCAGAAGAGGAGGGCATTTAAGTGGGGACAAAACAACTTTGGTGATAAATATTTTTTAGGTTTCGTGCCTATGGTGTGGTTTCCTCATTCATCTAACCAACAAGTCCACCAACCCTCGATTCCGAGTTCCACAACAAATCATATGTTAACAACAGTGGACGGACCAAAACTTGTTTCGAATTAAATTTCTCCCATCAGACTACATATATGGAAAAGCGTTATATTCATTTGTTCCACCTTACTAGCATGTAGAAGTTTCTGGATTTGGAAAAAGATTAATTTTGCCCCTTTTGAGTCTTGGCAAACCAAGTCTTGGTGCACAGGTTTTGTATCTCGGCCTAGTGTGGAAGCGCGAGCTCGAGAGGCAGAAGAGGAGGGCATTTAAGTGGGGACAAAACAACATTGGTGATGCATATTTTTAAGGTTTCGTTCCTATGCAGTGGTTTTCTCATTCATCTAACCAACAAGTCCAACAACCCTCGATTCCGAGTCCCACAACAAATCATATGTTAACAATAGTGGACGGACCAAAACACGTATCAAGTTAAATTTCTCCCATCGGCCTACATTATTGCAAAAGTGTTATATTCATTGGATCCTCCTTACTAGCGTGTTGAAGTTTTTGGATTAGGGAAAAGTTTAATTTTCGCCCTCTTGAGTTGTCAAACTTAGTCATGGTGCGCTTGTTTCTAATCTTGGCCTGGTGTAGAAGCGCAGGCTCAAGTGGCAGAAGAGGAGGGCATGTAAGTTTGGCCAAAACTACTTTGGTGATGCATATTTTTGTGGTTTCCTTACTATGGTGTGGTTTCCTCATTCATCTGACCAACATGTCCAAGAACCCTCGATGCCGAGTCCCACTACAAATCAAATGTTAACAATAGTGGATGGACCAAAACATGTTTCGAATTAAATTTCTCCCATCGGCCTACATATTTTGAAAAGCGTTATATTCATTGGTTCCTCCTTATTAGCGTGTAGATGTTTTTGGATTAGGAAATGTTTAATTTTTGCCCCCTTGAGTACTCAAACTGAGTCATGGTGCGCTTGTTTCGAATCTTGGCCTGGTGCAAAAGCACGGGCTCAAGTGCCGGAAGAGGAGGGCATGTAAGTTTGGCCAAAACTACTTTGGTGACGCATATTTTTATGGTTTCGTTACTATGGTGTAGTTTCCTCATTCATCTTACCAACAAGTCCAACAACCCTCGATTCCGAGTCCCACTGCAAATCATATGTTAACAATAGTGGACGGACCAAAACATGTTTCGAATTAAATTTCTCCCATCGGCCTACATATATGGAAAAGCGCTATATTCACTGGTTCCGCCTTACTAGCGTTTAGAAGTTTTTGGATTTGGAAAAAGATTAATTTTTGCCCTATTCACTCTAAGCAAACCTAGTCACGGTGCACTGGTTTCGTATCTCGGCCTAGTGTGGAAGCGTCGGTTCAAGTGGTAGAAGAGGAGGGCATTTAAGTGGGGACAAATCGACTTGAGTGATGCATATTTTTGAGGTTTCGTTCCTTGGGTGTGGTTTCCTCATTCATCTAACCAACAAGTCCAACAACCCCCGATTCTGAGTCCCACAACAAATCATATGTTAACAACAGTGGGCGGACCAAAACATGTATCGAATTAAATTTCTTCCATCGGACTACACATATGGAAAAGCTTTATATTCATTGGTTCCTCCTTACCAGCGTGTAGAAGTTTTTGGATTAGGAAAAAGTTTAATTTTTGCCCTCTTGAGTTGTCAAACTAAGTCATGGTGCGCTTGTTTCGAATCTTGGCCTGATGCAGAAGCACGGGCTCAATTGGTAGAAGAGGAGGGCACATAAGTTTGGCCAAAACTACTTTGGTGATGCATATTTTTGAGGTTTGGTTACTGTGGCGTGGTTTCCTCATTCATCTAATCAACAAGTCCAACAGCCCTCGATTCTGAGTCCCACTACAAATCATATGTTAACAAGAGTGGATGGACCAAAACATGTTTCGAATTAAATTTCTCCCATCAGTCTACATATATGGAAAAGCGCTATGTTCATTGGTTCCGCCTTACTAGCGTGTAGAAGTTTTTGGATTTGGAAAAAGATTAATTTTTGCCCTGTTGAGTCTAGGCAAACCTAGTCTCGGTGCACTGGTTTCGTATCTCGGCCTAGTGTGGAAGCATGGGCTCTAGTGGCAGAAGAGGACGGCATTTAATTGGGGACAAATCGACTTGGGTGATGCATATTTTTGAGGTTTCGTTCCTATGGTGTGGTTTCCTCATTCATCTAACCAACAAGTCCAACAACCCTCGATTCCGAGTCCCACTACAAATCATATGTTAACAATTGTGGATGGACCAAAACATGTATCGAATTAAATTTCTCGCATCGGCCTACATATATTGAAAAGCGTTATATTCATTGGTTCCTCCTTACTAGCGTTTAGAAGTTTTTTGTTTAGGAAAAAGTTTAATTTTTGCCCTCTTGAGTAGTCAAACTGAGTCATGGTGCGCTTGTTTCGAATCTTAGGCTGGTGCAGAAGCGCGGGCTCAAGTGGCAGAAGAGGAGGGCATGTAAGTTTGGCCAAAACTACTTTGGTGATGCATATTTTTGTGGTTTCGTTACTATGTTGTGGTTTCTTCATTCATCTAACCAACAAGTCCAACAACCCTCGATTCCGAGTCCCACTACAAATAACATGTTAACAATAGTGGACAGACCAAAACATGTTTCGAATTAAATTTCTCAAATTGGCCTACATATATGGAAAAGCGCTATATTCATTGGTTCCTCCTTACTAGCGTGTAGAAGGTTTTGGATTTAGAAAAAGATTAATTTTTGCCCTGTTGAGTCTAGGCTAACCTAGTCACGGTGCACTGGTTTCGTATCTCGGCCTAGTCTGGAAGCATGGGCTCAAGTGGCAGAAGAGGACGGCATTTATGTGGGGACAAATCGACTTGGGTGATGCATATTTTTGAGGTTTTGTTCCTATGGTGTAGTTTCCTCATTCATCTAACCAACAAGTCCAACAACCCTCGATTCCGAGTCCCACAACAAATCATATGTTAACAACAGTGGACGGACCAAAACATGTATCGAATTAAATATCTTCCATCGGCCTAGTGCGGAAAAGCGTTATATTCATTGGTACCTCCTTACTAGCATGTACAAGTTTTTGGATTTGGAAAAAGATTAATTTTTGCTCTTTTTAGTCTTGGCAAACCAAGTCTTGGTGCACTGGTTTCGTATCTCGGCCTAGTGCGGAAGCGCGAGCTCAAGTGGCAGAAGAGGAGGGCATTTAACTGGGGACAAAACAACTTCGGTGATGCATATTTTCGAGGTTTCGTTCCTTTGCAGTGGTTTCCTCATTCATCTAACCAACAAGTCCAACAACCCTCGATTCCGAGTCCCACAACAAATCATATGTTAACAACAGTAGACGGACCAAAACATGTATTGAATTAAATTTCTCCCATCGGCCTACGTTATTGCAAAAGTGTTATATTCATTGGTTCCTCCTTACTAGCGTGTTGAAGTTTTTGGATTAGGGAAAAGTTTAATTTTCGCCCCCATGAGTAGTCAAACTTAGTCATGGTGCGCTTGTTTCTAATCTTGGCCTGGTGCAGAAGCGCGGGCTCAAGTGGCAGAGGAGGAGGGCATGTAAGTTTGGCCAAAACTACTTTGGTGATCCATATTTTTGAGGTTTCGTTCCTATGGTGTGGTTTCCTCATTCATCTAACCAACAAGTCCAACAACCCTCGATTCTGTGTCCGACTACAAATCATGTGTTACCAATAGTGGACGGACCAAAACATGTATCGAATTAAATTTCTCCCATCGGCCTACATATATTGAAAAGCGTTATGTTCATTGGTTCCTCCTTACTAGCGTGTAGAAGTTTTTGGATTAGGAAAAAGTTTAATTTTTGCCCTCTTGAGTAGTCAAACTGAGTCCTGGTGCGCTTGTTTCGAATCTTGGGCTGGTGTACAAGCGCGGGCTCAAGTGGCAGAAGAGGAGGGCATGTAAGTTTGGCCAAAACTACTTTGGTGAGGCATATTTTTGTGGTTTCGTTACTATGGTGTGGTTTCCTCAATCATCTAACCAACAAGTCCAACAACCCTCGATTCCGAGTCCCACTGCAAATCATATGTTAACAATAGTGGACGGACCAAAACATGTTTCAAATTAAATTTCTCCAATCGGGCTACATATATGGAAAAGCGCTATATTCATTGGTTCCTCCTTACTAGCGTGTAGAAGTTTTTGGATTTAGAAAAGATTAATTTTTGCCCTGTTGAGTCTAGGCAAACCTAGTCACGTTCACTGGTTTCGTATCTCGGCCTAGTGTGGAAGCGTGGGCTCAAGTGGCCGATGTGGAGGGCATTTAAGTGGGGACAAAATGACTTGGGAGATGCATATTTTTGAGGCTTCGTTCCTATGGTGTGGTTTCCTCGTTCATCTAATCAACAAGTGCAACAACCCTCGATTCTGAGTCCCACAACAAATCATATGTTAACAACAGTGGACGGACCAAAACATGTATCGAATTAAATTTCTCCCAACGGCCTACGTTATTGCAAAAGCGTTATATTAATTGGTTCCTCCTTACTAGTGTGTTGAAGTTTTTGGTTTAGGGAAAAGTTTAATTTTCACCCTCTTGAGTAGTCAAACTTAGTCATGGTGCGCATGTTTCTAATCTTGGCCCGGTGCAGAAGCGCGGGCTCAAGTGGCAGAAGAGGAGGGCATGTAAGTTTGGCCAAAACTACTTTGGTGATGCATATTTTGGTGGTTTCATTACTATGGTGTGGTTTTCTCATTCATCTAACCAACAAGTCCAACAACCCTCGATGCCGAGTCCCACTACAAATCATATGTTAACAATAGTGGACGGACCAAAACAAGTTTCGAATTAAATTTCTCCCATCGGCCTACATATTTTAAAAAGCGTTATATTCATTGGTTCGTCCTTACTAGCGTGTAGATGTTTTTGGATTAGGAAAAGTTTAATTTTTGCCCTCTTGAGTAGTCAAACTGTCAAATGGTGCGCTTGTTTCGAATCTTGGCCTGGTGCAGAAGCGCGGGCTCAAGTGGCAGGAGAGGAGGGCATGTAAGTTTGGCCAAAACTACTTTGGTGATGCATATTTTTGTGGTTTCATTACTGTGGTGTGGTTTCCTCATTCATCTAACCAACAAGTCCAACAACCCTCGAGTCTGAGTCCCACTGCAAATCATATGTTAACAATAGTGGACGGACCAAAACATGTTTCGAATTAAATTTCTCCCATCGGCCTACATATATGGAAAAGCGCTATATTCGTTGGTTCCTCCTTATTAGCGTGTAGAAGTTTTTGGATTTGGAAAAAGATTAAGTTTTGCCCTTTCGAGTCTAGGCAAACCAAGTCATGGTGCATTGCTTTCGTATCTCGGCCTAGTGTGGAAGCGTGGGCTCAAGTGGCAGAAGAGGAGGGCATTTAAGTGGGGACAAATCGACTTGGGTGACGCATATTTTTGAGGTTTCGTTCCAATGGTGTGGTTTCCTCATTCATCTAACCAACAAGTCCAACAACCCTCGATTCCGAGTCCAACAACAAATCAATTGTTAACAACAGTGGACGGACCAAAACAAGTATTGAATTAAATTTCCCCCATCGGACTACGTATATGGAAAAGCGTTATATTCATTGGTTCCTCCTTAGTAGCGTGTAGAAGTTTTTGGATTTGGAAAAGTTTAATTTTCACCCTCTTTAATAGTCAAACTGAGTCATGGTGCGCTTGTTTTGAATCTTGACCAGGTGCAGAAGCGTGGGCTCAAGTGGCAGAAGAGGAGGGCACGTAAGTTTGGCCAAAACTACTTTGGTGATGCATATTTTTGTCCCTCAACAAATCATATGTTGACAACAGTGGATGGACCAAAACATGTAGCGAATTAAATTTCGCCCATCGGCCTACATATATGGAAAAGCGTTATATTTATTGCTTCCACCTTACTAGCGTGTAGAAGTTTTTGGATTTGGAAAAAGATTAATTTCACCTTTTGAGTCTGGGCAAACCGAATATTGGTGCACTGGTTTCGTATCTCGGCCTAGTGCGGAAGCGCGAGCTCAAGTGGCAGAAGAGGAGGGCATTTTAGTGGGGACAAAACAATTTTAGTGATGCATATTTTTGAGGTTTCGTTCCTATGCTGTGGTTTCCTCATTCATATAACCAACAAGACCAACAACCCTCGATTCTGAGTCCCACACCAAATCATATGTTAACAACAGTGGACGCACCAAAACATGTATCGAATTAAATTTCTCCCATCGGACTACATTTATGCAAAAGCGTTATATTCATTGGTTCCTCCTTAATAGCGTTTAGAAGTTCTTGGATTAGGGAAAAGTTTCATTTTCGCCCTCTTGAGTAGCCAAACTGAGTCACGGTGCGCTTGTTTCGAATCTTGGCCTGGATCCGAAGCACGGGCTCAAGTGGCAGAAGAGGAGGGCATATAAGTTTGGCCAAAACTACTTTGGGGATGCATATTTTTGAGGTTCCGTTCCTGTGCTGTGGTTTCCTCATTCAACTAACCAACAAGTCCAACAACCCTCGTTTCTGAGTCCCACTACAAATCATATGATAACAACAGTGGACGGACCAAAAGATGTATCGAATTAAATTTCTTCCATCGGCCTACATATATGGAAAAGCGTTATATTCATTGGTTCCACCTTACTAGCGGGTAGATGTTTTTGGATTTGGAAAAAGTTTCATTTTCGCCTTCTTGAGTCTAGGCAAACCGTGTCTTGGTGCACAGGTTTCGTATCTCGGCCTAGTGCGAAAGCTCGAGCTGAAGTGGCAGAACAGGAGGGCATGTATGTTGGGACAAAATAACTTTGGTGATGCATATTTTTGAGGTTAAGTTCCTATGGTGTGGTTTCCTCATTCATCTATCCAACAAGTCCAACCACCCTCGATTCCGAGTCCCACAACAAATCATATGTTAACAACAGTGGACGGACCAAAACGTGTATCGAATTAAATTTCTCCCATCGGCCTACATACATGGAAAAGCGTTATATTCATTGGTTCCACCTTACTAGTGGGGAGATGTTTTTGGATTTGGAAAAAGATTATTTTTCGCCCTTTTGAGTCTAGGCAAACCGAGTCTTGGTGTACTGGTTTCGTATCTCGGCCAAGTGCGGAAGCTCGAGCTCAAGTGGCAGAACAGGAGGGCATGTATGTTGGGACTGAGAGCCAATGGATCGGCCTCATTGCTCTCCTGGTGTGATGAGTGATTGTCAACGGCACAAGTCCTCCGATGGACTGGAGGCCCTCCGATGGACTGGAGGTAGAGGAAGACGAAGACCTTGATGGACTGAGGCAAAAGTCCTCCAATGGACCGGAGGCAATGCTCGGCGTCGGTCGGCCATGGAAGCTCGGTACACGGAGGGGCGGTTCGGCAACGGTGGTGTAAGCCCTCCGATGGACCGCGAGGCGACTCCGATGGACCGCGAGAAGCCGGGTGCCACTGTGGTGCTCCAACCCGAGTGCATGGCTGAAGGCGTGCGAGGGAGGCTTTGGCGGCTTCGGCTCAAAACCGCCACCCAAGTTCAAATGACTTGGTGGGTTGGGCTCCGACTCGCCAAGATAGAAGATTGGGCCAAGACCTGGCCCAGGAAGCCCGCAGAATAAAGTTTTTCGGTTTCTGACTTCAAAACCGGGGGAAGCTTCCGGACTACTGGCTACGTGGCGCACATCCAAGCGAGGCGGAGAAACCAAAGATGATCAAGACATCATCGTAGTCGTCCGATTGTATCTTTTCGGGTTGGCCCCCTCCGGGCATTTTTAGAGTAGGGGTCTTAATGTAATTGTGTTGTTTAGGGCCTAGGGTATAAATAGACTTGAGAGGCTCCCTTGGAGCTCATCTTGGCAGCCACAAACCCTAGGATTTCCTAACCCTAGCAGCCAAGGTCCAAAGAGAAGAAATAGAGGTGATTAGCTAGGAGATGAGTGCCTAGTTTAGTCTAATCTTGTCATTAGTGGGAGGATGATGGGAGGTAGGCTCTAGGGAACTTGCGTAACCTGAATTTCGTGTTTAATCCAAGGTTCCTTGTTGAGAAATTCCATGGAGTGAGCAGCAATTTTCGTCCTTCCCTTTCCCCTCCCCGTTCTAGTTCGTTTTTGGTTCCAATTCTTGGATTTTGGTGTGTTTCGGTTTGTCCAAGGTTGGGATCTTTCTTTTGCTGGTATTTTGCCTTGCTATGATGTGGTGAATCTCACTAGCCAAGTGCTAGATTCATTGAACCACGAGCAAGGGCCGTTCTTACCATTTTTCGGTTTTTCGGAGTCAACTCACCTACCTCACGAGATTTGCAATTCCCGCGCATCCCTTGATCTTTTGGAGCTGATCTTTTGGGATTTGCTAGGGAAGGTCCTTAGGATTATCCATGCAAAGTTTCGTGAAGTTTCGTTGAGATTTGACCCCGTTTTGATCGATTTTTCAATGGAGTGTCGAGCTGTTTTTCTGCGCAGTTTTTCGGAGAACTGACAGGACAAATCAATTGTCCTTAGGTTTGTCCGAAGTAGGGACTTCGGACTATCCGGTCTATAGACCTCGGACAGTCTGGTCTGAAGGGTTTTTGGGCTGTTTCTGTGTCCTTCTTTGTGTTTGTCCGGTCAGGTCTTTTGGTGGAGAGAGGACTGTCCGGTCTAGTCTTTTTGGGGCTATTTCGCGTGTTCTTTGCTCCGCTTGCTTTCGGGTTTGTTTTTCTTGGTTTCTTTGGTCTTTGAAGTGTTGGTGTTTGCTTCAAACTTGTTTTGTGTCAACCACTGCATGCCCATACTCTTTACTCACTTTTCTAAGTGAGGCACGCTCCGGTGTGTTGAGTGGCTTGTGTGTGACACTTGCAAGCTTTGTAGCTTGTCTTGTTTTGTTTGTGCCTTGTTGTTCTTGCTTGCTCTGATGTTGCTTTAGTGTTTTCAGTTTAGTGTTTCTCAATGTGTCCTAGGGTTAATAGCTTGTCTATGCTACGTAACTCCGCAAATTAGCGAGGTGTAGTTTTAGGTGTTGTGTGTGTTTGTCTGGGTGTAGTGTGATTGCTCTTTTAGGTGTAGTTTGGTTGCTCGTCTTACGTCCTTTTCTTTGGGCGTTAATTCGAGTGCTTCCACTTTCCACCCGATACGTATCTGTTCAGTGGACGGTATCGGGTGTGTGTGTGTGTTTTCGTGAGATCGCACTTTGGGGGTTTGAGTTTTTTTTTAGTTTGAGTTTTTCAAGTGCTCCTATTCACCCCCCCTCTAGTCACACGTCTCGGTACTACAAGTGGCATTAGAGCCGGTTAGGTTTCCTATACCTTAGCCGGTTAGGTTTCCTCATCCTCAAAGTACTACACTTGTTGAGATGCCACGGACGATGCTCGATGAGCATAGGACTCCGAGGCGCTTTTGGGCTGAGGCAGTGAATACGGCCTGTTACATTGCGAACCGGATTTTCTTATGAGCTTTCCTTGGGAAGACCTCGTATGAACTTCGATTTGGTAGGCAGCCCAGCATCAAGCATTTGCGAGCGTTTGGCTGCAGGTGCTTTGTGCTGAAGAAGGCGGGGCATTTGGACAAGTTTGAGTCTCGTTGTTTGGATGGAATTTTTCTGGGGTATGCTTCTAATTCTAGGGCTTTTCGTGTGTGGATTTTAGAGGCCAAGCAAGTTGTTGAGACTTGTGAGGTTTCTTTTGATGAGACTATGCCCTGCACAACCCCTGCCTTTGAGCTTTCAGGTGATGATGAAGAAGGCACTCCCATCTTTGAGGATGAGGAAGGTGTGGTTAATGATGGTGATGCAGGAGCCACTGCACCGGCTGCAGCTCCTACCCCCTCTGCTACGAGTTCAGATGATGAAGGAGGACCCCTGCCCACAGCTTCCTCCTCACTCCCCCGACAGCAAGCTCAAGCAGAGGCTGGACCCGCTGAGGACGCAGGCGAGGTGACTTCCGAGATTGTTCCATCTCGGCAAGTCCAGCGGGATCACCCTCCACACAGGATGATTGGAGATATTCACCAGCGTGTCACACGCTCTTCGGTTAACTCTCTAGCTTTTTTCTCCCACTCTGCCTATGTTGCTTCTTTTGAGCCCCGGGATGTGTCACATGCATTATCTGATCCTAACTGGGTGAACGCCATGCATGAGGAGTTGGAGAACTTTGAGAGAAACAATGTCTGGGATTTAGTTGAACCTTCACCAAACTGTCGCCCTATAGGTACCAAGTGGGTTTTCAAGAACAAACAGGGTGAGGATGGGATGGTTGTGAGGAACAAAGCGAGATTGGTAGCCCAGGGTTTCTATCAGAAGGAGGGGATAGATTATGAGGAGACCTTTGCCCCTGTAGCTCGTTTGGAAGCCATTAGGATTTTGCTTGCCTTTGCGGCCTCTAAAGGCTTCAAACTGCAGCAAATGGATGTCAAGTCTGCTTTCCTGAATGGGTTCATAGAGGAGGAGGTATATGTGAGACAACCTCCTGGCTTTGAGAGTGCTAGATTTCCAGACCGGGTGCATAAGTTGAGGAAAGCCCTTTATGGTCTGAAGCAAGCTCCTAGAGCTTGGTATGCTAGGTTGAAGAGTTTTCTGCTCAAGTCTGGGTTTGTGATGGGTTCAGTAGACAAGACCTTGTTTTTGTTGAGTCGTGGCAGTAACACCCTGATAGTTCAGATATATGTTGATGACATAATCTTTGGTGGTTCATCTCACGCTTTGGTGTCTAGTTTTGCTGAACAGATGAGCAAGGAATATGAGATGAGTCTTATGGGTGAGCTCCAGTTCTTCCTCGGGCTGCAGATCAAGCAAGGCCTTGAGGGTACCTTCGTCCATCAAGCCAAGTACTCAAGGGACATACTCAAGAAGTTTAACATGGGTGACTCTAAACCCATGACAACTCCTATGAGTACAAACACGGCGCTTGATGCTGATGAAGATGGGGAGGCGGTGGACCAGAAGGAATTTCGAGGGATGATTGGCTCACTTCTGTACCTGACGGCGACCAGGCCGGACATTCAGTTCGCGGTCTGCCTCTGTGCGCGCTACCAGGCTTCTCCTAGGACTTCTCACCGTCAAGCGGTGAAGCGCATTTTCAGGTATCTGAAATTCACTCCTGAGCTTGGTCTTTGGTATTCCTCGGGTTCTTCTCTTTTTCTTAGAGGGTTCTCAGATGCTGACCATGCTGGCTACCGGATTGATCGCAAGTCAACCTCCGGCACATGCCAACTCTTAGGAACCTCTCTTGTCTCTTGGTCCTCCCGCAAGCAAGCTAGTGTATCCTTGTCTACCACAGAAACAGAGTACATAGCTGCTGCTAGCTGCTGCTCCCAGCTTTTATGGATGAAAGCCACCCTTAGTGATTTCGGTCTTAGGTTTGGAAAGATCCCTTTTCTAATTGATTCTACTTCTGCTATTTCTGTAGCTAAGAACCCCGTCTTGCACTCTAGAACCAAACACATAGACGTGAGGTTTCACTTTCTGAGAGATCACTATGAGAAGGGGGACATAGACTTAGTCCACGTAGCATCTGAAAACCAGTTGGCCGATATCTTTACCAAGCCCCTAGAGTTTGGCGCTTTTGTGCGCTTGAGAGGTGAGCTTGGAGTGTGCTATCCCTTTTATTCAGGGATAATACGCTATTCCTTTTAGTAAGGAATAGCTTCCATAGTCTAGAATTTGCTTTTATCTGGCTTTTATTTCTCTTTGCTTCTTTTGCATGTTGTATCATATCATGCATTGCACTGTATCATATGCATTTTTACTTCACTAGCATTAGAGCTCTTTTGAGATGATGAGTTAGTACTTGCTTGTGCTAGATTGTACAGTTGCATGCTTGATCATGGTTGGCTAAGCTCTCTTGAGTCTGTTGAATATTAATTTTGAGCTAAGTCATTTTATTCTTTGTAAATCAAAAACCATGATCACCACTTGTTTTGGCTACCTAGCATGTGTAGGATTGTTGAATGCTATGCTATCTTTTCATACCTGGATATGCTAGTTGTATGCCTTTGCTAAGTTAATGCCTAAGCTTTTATGACACCTTGCTTAAATTGAAATCTGAATCAAAATGCTTACAAGTGGTGTCTTATATGATGAATTAAGAAAGATCCAGGTGGGTTTGCTTGTCACAGTGATCTAGTTCGAGACAGCTTGCCTTTGCACTTTGGCATGAACTTGGACTAGACTGTGTATGACCAAAACCTTGTCTTAAGGTTCTGATGGTTAGATAACCTAGGCTTGGCATTGGTTGGTAAGAAGTGGCAAAAGACAAGTAAATAACCCCTAGCACAAAAAGAACTTGCTTATGAATACAAATGTCTAAATCTGAAATTTGCAAGTCTCTAAAATGCTTATGACTGGTTGTATATGCTTTGGTTGAGAGTAGCACACCTTATATGCATTGCTAGCATCTTGCTGTTCATGCCTATCTTGCTAGGTGCTATTCATGTCGGTGATGCTTTCTTTTCATTAACCCTGAAAAACAAGCTTACTCTTGATATGTGTGAGATAGATTCATTTGAGCTTATTGTATGCTTCCTTGCCCTCACTTGCTCTGTATGCTAGAACTTGTGATTACTAGCTTTACATCCCTTCTGAGCTCTTTCAGTTACACTCCTTGCATTTCATGGCATATTTTGAGGGGGAGTTGTCTAGTTCAGGGGGAGTTGAGTTCAAAGAACCCTTGATGTGTCCATTGTCAACAAGGGGGAGAAATTTGGAGAGAAATTAGTGTACTTCCAAAGGGAGAAGTCTTAAAATATGGACAAAGGGGGAGAACTCAGGAGAGTTTTAGTTGAGGGGGAGCTTTGCATTCATTTTGCATTTGTGAGGATGCATTTCAGGGGGGGGTCGAGCTTTTAGCATGCTCTTTGCATCAGTGCGTTGATGCTTTTGTCTCTGTCTTGAGGAGCCGATGTTTTGTTTTTCATTTTGCTTCAAGCTGCCTTGTGTTTTGCCTTTGTTTGGTTTTTGGCAGTTTGAGCATTTCTTTTCTTTTTCCTTTCTTTTTCAGTTTTACGCTTTTCTTTTGTCTTTGTTCTATTTCAAGTTACAGGTAGGAGATGTGTTGACAATGCACTCATCAAGGGGGAGATTGAGAGCCAATGGATCGGCTTCATTGCTCTCCTGGTGTGATGAGTGATTGTCAACGGCACAAGTCCTCCGATGGACTGGAGGCCCTCTGATGGACTGGAGGTAGAGGAAGACGAAGACCTCGATAGACTGAGGCAAAAGTCCTCCAATGGACCAGAGGCAATGCTCGGCGTCGGTCAGCCATGGAAGCTCGGTACACGGAGGGGCGGTTCGGCAGCGGTGGTGTAAGCCCTCCGATGGACCGCTAGGCGACTCCGATGGACTGAACAAGCCGGGAGCCACTGTGGTGCTCCAACCTGAGTGCATGGCGTGAAGGCGTGCGAGGGAGGCTTTGGCGGCTTCGGCTCAAAACCACCACCCAAGTTCAAATGACTTGGTGGGTTGGGCTCCGACTCGCCAAGATAGAAGATTGGGCCAAGACCTGGCCCAGGAAGCCCGTAGAATAAAGTTTTTAGGTTTCTGACTTCAAAACCGGGGGGAAGCTTCCGGACTACTGGCTACGTGGCGCACATCCAAGCGAGGCGGAAAAACCAAAGATGATCAAGACATCATCGTAGTCGTCCGATTGTATCTTTTCGGTTTGGCCCCCTCCAGGCATTTTTAGAGTAGGGGTCTTAATGTAATTGTGTCGTTTAGGGCCTAGGGTATAAATAGACTTGAGAGGCTCCCTTGGAGCTCATCTTGGCAGCCACAAACCCTAGGATTTCCTAACCCTAGCAGCCAAGGTCCAAAGAGAAGAAATAGAGGTGATTAGCTAGGAGATGAGTGCCTAGTTTAGTCTAATCTTGTCATTAGTGGGAGGATGATGGGAGGTAGGCTCTAGGGAACTTGTGTAACCTGAATTTCGTGTTTAATCCAAGGTTCCTTGTTGAGAAATTCCATGGAGTGAGCAGCAATTTTTGTCCTTCCCTTTCCCCTCCCCGTTCTAGTTCGTTTTTGGTTCCAATTCTTGGATTTTGGTGTGTTTCAGTTTGTCCAAGGTTGGGACCTTTCTTTTGCTAGTATTTTGTCTTGCTATGATGTGGTGAATCTCACTAGCCAAGTGCTAGAATCATTGAACCACGAGCAAGGGCCGTTCTTCCCATTTTTCGGTTTTTCGGAGTCAACTCACCTACCTCACGAGATTTGCAATTCCTATGCATCCCTTGATCTTTTGGAGCTGATCTTTTGGGATTTGCTAGGGAAGGTCCTTAGGATTATCCATGCAAATTTTCGTGAAGTTTCGTTGAGATTTGACCCCATTTCGATCGATTTTTCGATGGAGTGTCGGGCTGTTTTTCTTCGCAGTTTTTCGGAGAACTGACAGGACAAATCAATTGTCCTTAGGTTTGTCCGAAGTAGGGACTTCAGACTGTCCGGTCTATAGACCTCGGACAGTTTGGTCTGAAGGGTTTTTGGGCTGTTTCTGTGTCCTTCTTTGTCTTTGTCCGGTCAGGTCTTTTGGTGGAGAGAGGACTGTCCGGTCTAGTGTTTTTGGGGCTATTTTCGCGTGTTCTTTGCTCCGCTTGCTTTGGGGTTTGTTTTTCTTGGTTTCTTTGGTCTTTGGAGTGTTGGTGTTTGCTTCAAACTTGTTTTGTGTTAACCACTGCATGCCCATACTCTTTACTCACTTTTCTAGGTGAGGCACGCTCCGGTGTGTTGAGTGACTAGTGTGTGACACTTGCAAGCTTTGTAGCTTGTCTTGTTTTGTTTGTGCCTTGTTGTTCTTGCTTGCTCTGATGTTGCTTTAGTGTTTTCAGTTTAGTGTTTCTCAATGTGTCCTAGGGTTAATAGCTTGTCTATGCTACGTAACTCCGCAAATTAGAGAGGTGTAGTTTTAGGTGTTGTGTGTGTTTGTCTGGGTGTAGTGTGATTGCTCTTTTAGGTGTAGTTTGGTTGCTCGTCTTACGTCCTGTTCTTTGGGCGTCAATTCGAGTGCTTCCGCTTTCCACCCGATATGTATCTGTTCAGTGGACGGTATCGGGTGTGTGTGTGTGTGTGTTTTCGTGAGATCGCACTTTGGGGGTTTGAGTTTTTTTTTTTAGTTTGAGTTTTTCAAGTGCTCCTATTCACCCCCCTCTAGTCGCACGTCTCGGTACTATAGGGACAAAATAACTTTGGTGATGCATATTTTTGAGGTTTCGTTCCTATGGTGTGGTTTCCTCATTCATCTAACCAACAAGTCTTACAACCCTCGATTCCGAGTCCCACTACAAATCATATGTTAAGAATAGTGGACGGACCAAAATATGTATCGAATTAAATTTCTCCCATCGGCCTACATTATTGCAAAACTGTTATATTCATTGGTTCCTCCTTACTAGCGTGTAGATGTTTTTGGATTTGGAAAAAGATTAATTTTTGCCCTTTTGAGTCTTGGCAAACCGAGTCACGGTGCACTGGTTTCGTATCTCAGCCTAGTGTGGAAGCGTGGGCTCAAGTGGCAGAAGAGGAGGGCATTTAAGTTGGGACAAAACAACTTTGGTGATGCATATTTTTGAGGTTTCGTTCCTATGGTGTGGTTTCATCATTCATCATACCAACAAGTCCAACATCCCTCGATTCCGAGTCCTACAACAAATGATATGTTGACAACAGCGGATGGATCAAAACCTGTATGGAATTAAATTTCTCCATCGGACTACATATATGGAAAAGCGTTATATTCATTGGTTCCTCCTTACTAACTTGTAGATGTTTTTAGATTTGGAAAAGTTTAATTTTCGCCCTCTTGAGTAGTCAAACTGAGTCATGGTGTGCTTGTTCCGAATCTTGGCTTGGTGCAGAAGCGTGGGCTCAAGTGGCAGAAGAGGAGGGCACGGAAGTTTGGTCAAAACTACTTTGGTGAGGCATATTTTTGAGGTTTCGTTCTTATGGTGTGGTTTCCTCATTCATCTATCCAACAAGTCCAACAACCCTCAAATCCGAGTCCCATAACAAATCATATGTTAACAACAGTGGACGGACCAAAACGTGTATCGAATTAAATTTCTCCCATCGGCCCACATACATGGAAAAGCGTTATATTCATTGGTTCCACCTTACTAGCGGGTAGATGTTTTTGGATTTGGAAAAAGATTATTTTTCGCCCATTTGAGTCTAGGCAAACCGTGTCCTGGTGCACAGGTTTCGTATCTCGGCCTAGTGCGGAAGCTCGAGCTCAAGTGGCAGAACAGGAGGGCATGTATGTTGGGACAAAATAACTTTTGAGGTTTCGTTCCTATAGTGTGGTTTCCTCATTCATCTAACCAACAAGTCCAACAACCCTCGATTCCGGGTCCCACAACAAATCATCTATTAACAACAGTGGACGGACCAAAACATGTATCGAATTAAATTTCTCCCATCGGCCTACATATATGTGAAAGAGCTATATTCATTGGTTCCTCCTTACTAGCGTGTAGAAGTTTTTGGATTTGAAAAAGATTAATTTTCGGCCTGTTGAGTCTAGGCAAACCGAGTTATGGTGCACTGGTTTCGTATCTCGGCCTAGTGCAGACTCGCGGGCTCATGTGACAGAAGAGGAGGGCATGTAAGTTGGGACAAAACAACTTTGGGGATTTATATTTTTGAGGTTGCATTCCTATGGTGTGGTTTCCTCATTCATCTAACCAACAGGTCCAACAACCCCCGATTCCAAGTCCCACAACAAATCATATGTTAACAACAGTGCACTGACCAAAACATGTATCGAATTAGATTTCTCCCATCGACCTACATATATGGAAAAGCGTTATATTCATTGGTTCCTCCTTACTAGTGAGTAGAAGTTTTTGGATTTGGAAAAAGATTAATTTTCGCCCTTTTGACTCTAGGCAACCCAAGTCACGGTGCACTGGTTTCGTATCTCGGCCTAGTGCGCAAGCGTGGGCTCAAGTTGCAGAACAGGATGGCATTTAAGTGGGGACAAAACAACTTTGGTGATGCATATTTTTGAAGTTTCGTTCCTATGGTGTGGTTTCCTCATTCATCTGACCAACAAGTCCAACAAACCTCGATTCCGAGTCCCACAACAAATCATATGTTAACAATAGTGGATGGACCAAAACATGTATGGAATTAAATTTCTCCCATCGGCCTACAAATATGGAAAAGCGCTATATTCATTGGTTCCTCCATACTAGCATGTAGAAGTTTTTGGATTTGGAAAAAGATTAATTTTTGCCCTATTGAGTCTAGGCAAACCGAGTCGTGGTGCACTGGTTTCGTATCTCGGCCTAGTGCGGAAGCGTGGGCTCAAGTGCCAGAAGAGGAGGGCACATAAGTTGGGACAAAACAACTTCGGTGACGCATATTTTTTATGTCGCATTCCTATGGTGTGGTTTTCTCATTCATCTGACCAACAAATGGCAGAAGAGGATGGCATTTAAGTGGGGACAAAACAATTTTGGTGATGCATATTTTTGAGGTTTCGTTCCTATGGTGTGGTTTTCTCATTCTGGTTTTCTCATTCATCTAACCAACAGGTCCTACAACCCTCGATTCCGAGTCTCGCAACAAATCATATGTTAACAATAGTGAACGGACCAAAACATATATTGAATTAAATTTCTCCCATCGGACTACATATATGGAAAAGCGTTATATTCATTGGTTTCTCCTTACTGGCGTGTAGAAGCTTTTGGATTTGGAAAAACATTAATTTTTGCCCTTTTGACTCTAGGCAAGCCGAGTCACGATGCACTGGTTTCGTATCTCGGCCTAGTGCGCAAGCGTGGGCTCAAGTATCAGAAGTGGAGGGCATTTAAGTGGGGACAAAACAACTTTTGTGATGCATATTTTTGAGGTTTCGTTCCGATGGTGTGGTTTTCTCATTCGTCTAACCAACAAGTCCAACAACCCTCGATTCTGAGTCCCACAACAAATCATATGTTAACAACAGTGGACGGACCAAAACATGTGTCGAATAAAATTTCTCCCATCGGCCTACATATGTGAAAAAGCGTTACATTCATTGGTTCCTCCTTTCTTGCGTGTAGAAGTTTTTGGATTTCCAAAAAGATTAATTTTCTAGGCAAACCGAGTCACGGTGCACTGATTTCGTTTCTCGGCCTAGTGCGGAAGCGCGGCCTCAAGTGCCAGAAGAGGAGGGCACGTATCTTGGGACAAAACAACTTTGGTGATGCATATTTTTGGGGTTGCATTCCTATGGTGTGGTTTCCTCATTCATCTTACCAACAAGTCCAACAAACCCTTGATTCTGAGTCCCACAACAAATCATATGTTAACAACAGTGGACGGACCAAAACATGTATCGAATTAAATTTCTCCCATCGGTCTACTTATATGGAAAAGCGTGATACTCATTGGTTCCTCCTTACTAGCGTGTAGAAGTTTTTGGATTTGGAGAAAGATTAATTTTCGTCCTTTTGACTCTAGGCGAGCCGAGTTACGGTGCATTGGTTTCGTATCTCGGCCTAGTGCGCAAGCGTGGGCACAAGTGGCAGAAGAGGAGGGCATTTAAGTGGGGGACAAAACAACTTTGGTGATGCATATTTTTGAGGTTTCGTCCCTATGGTGTTGTTTCCTCATTCATCTGACCAACAAGTCCAACAACCCTCGATTCCGAGTCCCACAACAAATCATATGTTAACAATAGTGGATGGACCAAAACATGTATGGAATTAAATTTCTCCCATCGGCCTACAAATATGGAAAAGCGCTATATTCATTGGTTCCTCCATACTAGCATGTAGAAGTTTTTGGATTTGGAAAAAGATTAATTTTTGCCCTATTGAGTCTAGGCAAACCGAGTCGTGGTGCACTGGTTTCGTATCTCGGCCTAGTGCGGAAGCGTGGGCTCAAGTGCCAGAAGAGGAGGGCCAATAAGTTGGGACAAAACAACTTTGGTGACGCATATTTTTTATGTCGCATTCCTATGGTGTGGTTTCCTCATTCTTCTGACCAACAAGTCCAACAACCCTCAATTCTTAGTCCCACAACAAATCTTATGTTAACAACAGTGGACGGACCAAAACATGTATCGAATTAAATTTCTCCCATCGGCTTACATATATGGAAAACGTTATATTCATTGGTTCCTCCTTACTAGCGTGTAGATGTTTTTGGATTAGGAAAAGTTTAATTTTTGACCTCTTGAGTAGTCAGACTGAGTCATGGTGCGCTTGTTTTGAATCTTGGCTAGGTGCAGAAGCGCGGGCTCAAGCGGCAAAAGTGGAGGGCATGTAATTTGGTCAAAACTACTTTGGTGATGCATATTTTTGAGGTTTCGTTCCCATGGTGTGGTTTCCTCATTCATCTGACCAACAAGTCCAACAACCCTCGATTCCGAGTCCCACAACAAATCATATGTTAACAATACCAAAACATGTATCGAATTAAATTTCTCCCATCGGCCTACATATATGGAAAAGCGCTATATTCATTGGTTCCTCAATACTAGCGTGTAGAAGTTTTTGGATTTGGAAAATGATTAATTTTCGCCCTATTGAGTCTAGGCAAACCGAGTCGTGGTGCACTGGTTTCGTATCTCGGCCTAGTGCAGAAGCGTGGGCTCAAGTGCCAGAAGAGGTGGGCACGTAAGTTGGCACAAAACAACTTTAGTGATGCATATTTTTGATGTCGCATTCCTATGGTGTGGTTTCCTCACTCATCTTACCGACAAGTCCAACAAACCCTTGATTCTGAGTCCCACAACAAATCATATGTTAACAACACTGGACGGACCAAAACATGTATCGAATTAAATTTCTCCCATCGGCCGACATATATGGAAAAGCGTTATATTCATTGGTTCCTCCTTACTAGCGTGTAGAAGTGTTTGGATTTGGAAAAAGATTAATTTTCGCCCTTTTGACTCTAGACAAGCCGAGTCACGGTGCCCTGGTTTCATATCTTGGCCTAGTGCGCAAGCGTGGGCACAAGTGGCAGAAGAGGAGGGCATTTAAGTGGGGACAAAACAACTTTGGTGATGCATATTTTTGAGGTTTCGTTCCTATGGTGTGGTTTTCTCATTCATCTAAACAACAAGTCCAACAACCCTCGATTCCGAGTCCCACAACAAATCATATGTTAACAACAGTGGACGGACCAAAACATGTATCGAAATAAATTTCTCCCATCGGCCTACTTATATGGAAAAGCGTGATATTCATTGGTTCCTCCTTACTAGCGTGTAGAAGTTTTTGGATTTGGAAAAAGATTAATTTTCGCCCTTTTGACTCTAGGCAAGCCGAGTCACGGTGCATTGGTTTCGTATCTCGGCCTAGTGCGCAAGCGTGGGCACAAGTGGCAGAAGAGGATGGCATTTAAGTGGGGACAAAACAACTTTGGTGATGCATATTTTTGAGGTTTCGTTCCTATGGTGTGGTTTTCTCATTCTGGTTTTCTCATTCATCTAACCAACAAGTCCAACAACCCTCGATTCTGAGTCCCACAACAAATCATATGTTAACAACAGTGAACGGACCAAAACATGTATCGAATTAAATTACACCCATCGGGCTACATATATGGAAAAGCGTTATATTCATTGGTTTGTCCTTACTGGCGTGTAGAAGTTTTTGGATTTGGAAAAACATTAATTTTTGCCCTTTTGACTCTAGGCAAGCCGAGTCACGGTGCACTGGTTTCGTATCTCGGCCTAGTGCGCAAGCGTGGGCTCAAGTAGCAGAAGTGGAGGGCATTTAAGTGGGGACAAAACAGCTTTTGTGATGCATATTTTTGAGGTTTCGTTCCTATGGTGTGGTTTTCTCATTCGTCTAACTAACAAGTCCAACAACCCTCGATTCCGAGTCCCACAACAAATCATATGTTAACAACAGTGGACGGACCAAAACATGTGTCGAATAAAATTTCTCCCATCGGCCTACATATGTGGAAAAGCGTTACATTCATTGGTTCCTCCTTTCTTGCGTATAGAAGTTTTTGGATTTCCAAAAAGATTAATTTTCTAGGCAAACCGAGTCACGGTGCACTGATTTCGTTTCTCGGCCTAGTGCGGAAGCGCGGCCTCAAGTGCCAGAAGAGGAGGGCACGTATCTTGGGACAAAACAACTTTGGTGACGCATATTTTTGAGGTTGCATTCCTATGGTGCGCTTTCCTCATTCATCTTACCAACAAGTCCAACAACCGTCGATTCTGAGTCTCAACAAATGATATATTAACAACAGTGGACGGACCAAAACATGTATCTAATTAAATTTCTCCCATCGGCCTACATATATCGAAAAGCGTTATATTCATTGGTTCCTCCTTACTAACGTGCAAAAATTTTTGGATTAGGAAAAAGTTTAATTTTGCCCTCTTGAGTAGTCAGATTGAGTCATGGTGTGCTTGTTTCGAATCTTAGCCAGGTGCAGAAGCGCGGGCTCAAGTGGCAGAAGAGGAGGGCATGTAAGTTTTGCCAAAACTACTTTGGTGGTGCATATTTTTGTGGTTTCGTTCCTACGGTGTGGTTTCCTCAGTCATCTTTCCAACAAGTCCAACAACTCTCGATTCTGAGTCCCACAACAAATCTTATGTTAACAACAGTGGGCGGACCAAAACATGTATCGAACTAAATTTCTCCCATCGGCCCACATATATGGAAAAGCGCTATATTCATTGGTTTCACGATACTAGCGTGTAGATGTTTTTGGATTTAGAAAAAGATTAATTTTCGCCCTATTGAGTCTAGGCAAAATGAGTCATGGTGCACTGGTTTCGTATCTCAGCCTAGTGCGGAAGCGCGGGCTCAAGTGCCAGAAGAGGAGGGCACGTAAGTTGGGACAAAACAACTTTGGTGACGCATATTTTTGAGGTTGCATTCCAATGGTGTGGTTTCCTCATTCATCTTACCAACAAGTCGAACAACCCTCGATTCTGAGTCCCACAACAAATCTTATGTTAAAAAAGTGGACGGACCAAAACATGTATCGAATTACATTTCTCCCATCGGCCTACATATATGGAAAAGCGTTATATCCATTAGTTCCTCCTTACTAGCGTGTAGAAGTTTTTGGATTTGGAAAAAGATTAATTTTCGCCTTTTTGAGTCTTGGCAAACCGAATCACGGTGCATTGGTTTCATATCTCGCCCTTGTGCGGAAGCGTGGGCTCAAGTGGCAGAAGAGGAGGGCATGTAAGTTTGGCCAAAACTACTTTGGTGATGCATATTTTTGTGGTTTCGTTCCTATTGTGTGGTTCCCTCAGTCATCTTACCAACAAGTCCAACAACTCTAGATTTTGAGTCCCACAACAAATCATATGTTAACAACAGTGCACGGACCAAAACATGTGTCTAATTAAATTTCTCCCATCAGCCTACATATATGGAAAAGCGCTATATTCATTGGTTCCTCCTTACTAGCGTGTAGAAGTTTTTGGATTTAGAAAAAGATTAATTTTCGCCCTATTAAGTATAGGCAAACCGAGTCACGGTGCAATGGTTTCGTATCTCGGCCTAGTGCGCAAGCATGGGCTCAAGTGGCAGAAGAGGAGGGTATTTAAGTAGGGACAAAACAACTTTGGTGCTGCATATTTTTGAGGTTTCGTGTGGCGGAACCGCCCCGCTTAATCCAGACTAAGCATACCTGCCACCTCTGGCTCACAGTGCACTTAGGCCGGACTAAACCCGGTAGTCCGTCGAGCTACCCAAAGGGCAGTCGATGTAACCATCGCCTGAGGATACCGACATCACACACATTCAGCCCTCGAAAGAGCCACAACAGATTACATCATCACAAACAGTTGAAGTAGAGAATAAGTAGACTTAGTTTACAAACCGAAGATAAATAGTCAAATACATGTTCAAATATAGCGGAAGCGTTCAAAACATCTCACAGCGGAAATAAAACTCAACTAGTCTTCAAGTAGAGATAAACAAGGCGAGTAGCACCGAGCCCACCGGTTCTACCACCTCCAACACAGTTATCCAGCTGTCATCAGTACCTGTAATTCAAAAGTGGGGGCAAACCCTGAGTACTAATTACTCAGTAGGACTTAATGGACGGGGCTTACGGCTGACGCAAAGCATGCTTACTAATCATGTGGATCCTTAGCTTTGATTCTTAAACCAAGTCATGTTGTCATAAGATAGCAGGATTTGACAGCTGCTATTCATTAATCATGAAGATCATTTATATCATAAAGTAAATACTTGCAGAAAGTAAAACACAAACACATGTCCCGTTCCAAGATTCATAGCACTTCCATCACACCCCTGGGAGTAGCCGTCTCAGGAGCGATACCACGGTACGTCGGGTCAGCCCTCCCTCGACTCCAAAGCATCTCCCAAGTCCATCGACCTCCTACTAGTGGACGGGCAGCACCAGGAATAAGGGAACGAATCATATACATCCAAGCATGTTGTAATAGAGAAACATGATTATAAGCATAAAGTATTTGAATTATTACTACGTTCGGACGTCAAAGGCATTGGCATTCTCACACCTGGTGAGCATCAGCGATTCGAATCGATTTGTTAATTCCCGGGAATAACTAAAAATGCCAGGGGTGTATGCTTACTAGCCATCGCGTTCCCACATATAGCCCCCATCTCCACTTGTCCCATCCCAAGTTCGATTCCAACCCGCCACTTCCCTGAGTTTAGGCCCCATGGAGCGTTACCTCGGTTCGTCGGGTCCAGCCCTCCCATGAGATAAGCGCCCCCAGTTCCATGGTAGGAACAAGTCTCTGTTCTTCGGTGGCACAAGTAAGACTTTCACCGGTCCATTATCCCGGATAAGCACCTTAGCAATGTTATGCCGACCAATAGGCGAACAACGGACGGGCCTTATACGACTCGGGCGGAGTCCACCATACCTTGCCACATCATTTTTCATAATATTCCCATAACTCCGCCCAGTCTCTGTTTCAAACATAGCATATGATAATCTTCCATAAGATTTTTGTTTTGAAAACACCTACGCGACGAGTGACTCCATTCACTCGTGTCTACTCGTACCTAGCATTACTAGGCAACTCGTCCTACGAACTAATATATAGGTGCTAGGGCCAGGGCGGCCAGGAAGTCTAATGCAGTTGGTTCCAAACAACTCCTAATGCAGATGCGTAAGCATTCATCAAATATATTTGCTGGGTAAAGCATGGTCCTGCCTACCTTTGATTCACTTTAGTAAAACCAACAAACTAAGCTACTGTTAGTTTGCCGGGTTGTGAGGCTTTACCCCAGGCAACCCCTTGATCCCTTGGACAACTCCTCCATCCAAACACGACTGATGGGCCCTCCAGGTCGTGAGTGGGCCTTAGTTGGTCTTTTGGATCACCGTTGGTTGAAGTAGTTCCACGCGCTAATTTCTCGATCGCGTATCTGCAAATAGCGTCACTATATGAATGCTATGCAGGATGCAATGATCGAGATGCATGAATATCAAGCACACACGTTGAACAGTCATTGCATGGTTAGACAGAAAGGTGATTGGCAACCATTCAAACAAGATCATCCTTGTGGACATAAAGCTAACATAACCCATATAATTAGAGACACACAATACAACACTCGAACTAATGCATGAGTAAGATATCAATTTAGATTGTTTGTTATCATTCCTTGTGCAAGCAAAACAGCAGGGGAGTATACATGCACACACATATGGACTGCTTGGTCGAAACACGGTATCTTTGACATAGCGATTGTAGTGCCTTCATAACCCGGAGCAAGCATATACTCAGACAATCCTGTATATATATATATATCTACTTCTATCAGTCCACTGATCGGAAGGAAACATGATAATGCTGTGACTCAGTAAAAATAAGCACTAGCTATTTGGGTTACTAGGGTACTTTTATGGAGTATGTCGTTGATTAATCTATCTCAGCAAGCTAAGTATACCAGCTAAGCATTCGGATCAAAGTACATGATAGACTTCTACTTCCAAGTAAATTTTATCCCATTCACTATTCATCAAGCATATAAGTAAATAAGTGATATATCTTGACTTAACCGAGTTATTGATATCCACATATTAATAGTGCAACACTTTTTATAATTAAAGATCTACAATCCTTGTCATAGGAGGATCAAACATGCATGTGGAGTATTATAGAATCAAATATCTTACGAGGTTCATTTTGACACCGCAGACTCAATTCTATTAAAGGAAGTTTATAAGAGCAATCTCTGGTGCATGTGAGTACGTTGCTTTCCATTCCTATTACCTTCACTTTTGGCCCTATTTAAGTGACTACTTATACTTCTTTCATGAAACAGCATCCACAAAGCATGAACAACCTACATAAGTATACCTGCACAGGAATATAGCTATAGGAATTTTGGTAGAGTTTTTAGGGTACAGTAAATAGCACTTTTACATTTTATTGATTTAATCACCTTAGCACTTGTCATTTTCAAAACCGAATCAAACCTAACATGCAAGAGCTCAAACTTATACAGTGAGTTACATTTATTATAAGGAGTGCCCAGAAATTATAGTTCATCCATTTGAGCATATTTGATGTAGCCTCCAATTCCTAGGTTAAATAAATGCACATAACATATGTAAATGGCAAAAGGGTAATTAAACAGCAAGTGCTAGGGCTACAAAAATTCACATGGTGCTACAATGCCACAGGAAAGCTACTGTCCAAGTTTCATGGCCTTTGGAGCTCATTTAGTCCACTTTTGTCATTTATCCTAATTAATCATGCATGCAACAAACCAAGGGCAAAACAGGCATTTCATACTTTCACATCATACCAATCATGTAGATCTATTCAAGAGGAGTCCAACGCAACTGAGTTTGTCCATTTTGGATTTTTCTGTGATTTTATATGATTTTCTAAAGTTCACAGCTAATTTAAATGCATTTAAATGGAAAATCACTCAGGCTAGGGACCTGAACGTAAATAACCATAGCTTTTGGGGGTTAGCGTACAAGATTCGCTAGACTCATGTTACTGCTCACGGGTTTGTAGTGCGAAAACGCCGAACGAGGAGGGCCAGATCGCAAAAGTCCCATCCCCTCCTCCCGTCGTCTTCTTCCTCGCGACGGGAGGAAGGAACGGCGACGGCGCGGCCCAAATCCGGCCTGCCGGGGCTTTGGGGCCCGCCGCCAGGGTCGGAGAGAGAGAGGTGAGGGCGGGGAACACTTACCCCTTACCTGCAACGACGGAGGAGGCACGGAGGCACGCCACGACGACGAGGTGCGCGGGCCGGACTCCGGCGAAGGAATGCGGGGTGGCGGGCCGGAGATGGTGACCTAGAACGGTTCGAGGAGGTGGAGTTAGGGCCGAGGATGGATGGCGCAGTGGTGGGGAGGCACAGGGAGCAGCGGAGTAGCGGGGCCGCGGCCGCAGCTCGAGGTCCTGGGGGTGGGATCTCCGACGGCCAATTGCGGAGCGGTGATGTGGAATCGGAAACCTAGGCCTAGGCGAACCGGTGGAGTGGAGGGTGGCGCAGCCCGGCACGGTGACCTGGGGGCGCGAGGAGGAGGGGTTCGGCCGGCGCGACGATGGTGAACTAGGCTTGAACCGGTATGGCGATGTTGTGAACCGGCGGCGCGGTGGAGATGGATCTCGGCGGCTGAGAGGCGAGTGACGTCGAGGTCAAGCGTGCTGGATGCGCGCAGCCATGGCGGATGTGGTGGGGGTAGTCTAGGGATACGGGGACGGGCCGAGGCAGCCGGCACAGTGAGCTCGAGCTCGGCTCTAATGGCGGCCGCGACTCGTGAGTGAGGCAGAGGTAGGGGCGAGGGAGTGAGGGCGGGGGAGAGTGAGAGCGGAGGCCGAGGGGAGTGAACCGAGTCGCGTTCCCATCCAGGTGAAGGCGCGGCACGGCGTGAGGGGGCTTGATCCGCGGCATGGCCGCGCTGCCCGGCTGCCGTCGCCCACACGGCGTTCACCGGCTTGAACCGGGTGGCGTCCCTGTCATGTGGACCCCACGTGTCATAGACTCCAGACAAACACAGTGCCAAGTGTGTTTCCTCTCCCTCTGAAATTTGTATTTTTGACCTATTTAGGAGCCGTTTTTGGAGGAACCCCAATTGAATGAAATCCTCTACTCTTTATCCTCTACAACATTGTCAAAAGGTTCAACTCCAAATTCCTAGTGGAAATATGATTTGAATTTGAATTTATCTCGCAGCCCCATAGTTGGACAGTTGACCTTTATTACTTGGGAAATTCAAAACTCCCAATTCTGGGCATTACCTCCCAATGTCCCTTTTGACAAGATTTCTTAGAATTTTATAACCTACAACTCCTTCAATTTGATCTTTGCATGAAAATGGCTGTAGGTCATTGAAACATTGAGATTACTAAATAGGTCAGATTTGGACTGGTTTTCTGTGTTGGTACAAAATGACCCTAAATTCCATTTAAAAATCAATGTATGATCAAACTCTAGTTACCAAAGTTGTCCCTCAGTACTTTATCTACAAGTTTGGTAATATGACTTTGGTCTGAAACCCAACAGATTTTGAATTATAGACACAATTATGTTCCAAGGTTTATTAAAACAGAAATTTCACTTTGTGTAGAGACTTTCTTGTTTCCAACTTTTGGAGTATCAAATAAAGTGCAATCACTTCCACAATAGGTGCATTTGAAAGGTGATAAGTTCAATTTCATTTCGTAGAAAGGGAGATTTTGAAGTTGTATAGTGAAATCAAAAGTAATCTCAGAATCAACTTAGGGAAAAGCTAAAAATCCATACTTGGGAAATTTCTAAGTGTGGGTTGATCTGGTTGTTTCCATGAGATATTTGGGTGAAATTTTGAGTGAGTAGATGATAGTTTTGATCCATGCTCAGTGTAGCAAAAGGATAGTCCATAACATGTACAACAAGTTTGTCAACGGAGTTGAGCTCGGGTACTTAATGAATTAGAAAGCTTTATTAGGGCTCAAGTTTGCTCACGATCACAACTGGCACTTATCAAGAAACTTGGGTTGGATCTTTTAAACCTCCTGTCTTTAGATTTTTGAACATTGTCCAACAGAAAGGTCTAGGGCTACTTTTCTTATCCGAGGTTTGGCATTTGGAGTTGAGCTCAAAAGCATGTGAGTGTTGACTTATTCAACCACGAAATGTGTGGTCTTGTATCTTGTGTAGAAAATTTTGATTTAGTGGCTCCTCCACGTGTTTCTTGTTAATCTCTAAGCATGATTAAGCCTTAATCCATCGTTAGCTTTCATCTAACCGTGTGTTAAGGCTTTTGAGATGCCAGGGGCATCACATTTCGTTCCTATGGTGCGGTTTCCTCATTCATCTAACCAACAAGTCCAACTGCCCTCGATTCCGAGTCCCACAACAAATCATATGTTAACAACAGTGGACGGGCCAAAACATGTATCGAATTAAATTTCTCCCATCGGCTGACATAGATGGGAAAGAGCTATTTTCATTGGTTCCTCCTGACTAGCGTGCGGAAGATTTTGGATTTGGAAAAAGATTAATTTTTGCCCTATTGAGTCTAGGCAAACGGAGTCACGGTGCACTGGTTTCGTATCTCAGCCTAGTGCGGAAGCGCAGGCTCAAGCGGTAGAAGAGGAGGGTATTTAAGTAGGGAGAAAACAACTTTGGTGATGCATATTTTTGAGGTTGCATTCCTATGATGTGGTTTCCTCATTCATCTTGCCAACAACCCCAACAACCGTCGATTCGGAGTCCCAACAAATGATATGTTAACAACAGTGGATGGACCAAAGCATGTATCGAATTAAATTTCTCCCATCGGCCTACATATATGGAAAAACATTATATTCATTGGTTCCTCCTTACTAGCGTGTAGAAGTTTTTGGATTAGGAAAAAGTTTAATTTTCCCTCTTGTGTAGTCAAACTGAGTCATTGTGCGCTTGTTTCGAATCTTGGCCAGGTGCAGAAGCGCGGGCTCAAGTGGCAGAAGAGAAGGGCTTGTAAGTTTGGCCAAAACTACTTTTCTGATGCATATTTTTGAGGTTTCGCTCCAATGGTGTGGTTTCCTCAATCATTTATCCAACAAGTCCAACAAGCCACGATTCCGTGTCCCACAACAAATCATATGTTAACAATAGTGGATGGACCAAAACATGTTTCGAATTAAATTTCTCCCATCGGCCTACATATATGGAAAAGCGCTATATTCATTGGTTCCTCCTTACTAGCGTGTAGAAGTTTTTGGATTTGGAAAAGATTAATTTTTGCCCTATTGAGTATAGGCAAACCGAGTCACGGTGCACTGGTTTCATACCTCAGCCTAGTGCGGAAGTGTTGGCTCAAGTGGCAGAAAAGGAGGGCATTTTAGTTGGGACAAAACAACTTTGGTGATGCATATTTTTGAGGTTCGTTCCTATGGTGTGGTCTTCTCATTCATCTATCCAACAAGTCCAACAACCCTCGATTCCTAGTCCCACAAGAAATCATATGTTAACGACAGTGGGCGGGCCAAAACATGTATCGAAGTAAATTTCTCCCATCGGCCTACATATATGGAAAAGAGCTATATTCATTGGTTCCTCCTTACTAGCGTGTAGAAGATTTTGGATTTGGCAAAAGATTAATTTTCGCCCTATTGAGTCTAGGCAAACCGAGTCACGGTGCACTGGTTTCGTATCTCGGCATAGTGCGGAAGCGCTGGCTCAAGTGGCAGAACAGGAGGGTATTTAAGTTGGGACCAAACAACTTTGGTGATGCATATTTTTGAGGTTGCATTTCTATGGTGTGGTTTTCTCATTCATATTACCAACAAGTCCAACAACCGTCGATTCTGAGTCCCAACAAATGATATGTTAGCAACAGTGGATGGACCAAAACATGTATCAAATTAAATTTCTCCCATCGGCCTACATATATCAAAAAGCGTTATATTCATTGGTTCCTCCTTACTAGCGTGTAGAAGTTTTTGGATTAGGAAAAAATTTAATTTTCGCCCTCTTGATTAGTCAAACTGAGGCATGGTGCGCTTGTTTCGAATCTTGGCCAGGTGCAGAAGTGCGGGCTCAAGTGGCAGAAGAGGAGGGCATGTAAGTTTGGCCAAAACTACTTTGATGATGCATATGTTAAACACTAGAAGATTTCATCAAAGCCTGGCCCATTACGAAGATTCCAGAAGCTTAAGAGTCCCAAAAGCCCCACACAAACATTACTTAAGCATCAAGAAACTACCCCGCAAAAGATGGTAGGCAGAGGACCGGGTCGGCCGACCCAGACCCTCCTAGTCGCCGTGCCCACCTCCCCGTACGTCGGTTCGACATGCCTTATCTCCCACGTCTTCTCCAGGGTATAAATAGCATCCATAGGCCCCGAGTCGACGAATCCAATTCATTATCAAGGCTTGAAGACGGCGGAAAGAGGGACAACAACTAGAGGAGAGTAGAGGGTCGAGAATCTAGTATAGGGATTAGACGTCTTCTAGTCCCTGGAGTTGATTAGAAGCCTTGCACGGTGTTCTAATCATCTAGCTCTTGAGGTCTAATTGTATCATCAGGGAAGGTATGATCATGGTTGTAACGTTGATACAGTTTATTAATGAAGCAATGTTCTTGTCTAATTATCATGTTCTTGCTCTAACTATGCTTGTTCTAGTTCTAATTAGATTTAGATCTAGATGCTTGTTAATTAGATCATGTCTTTAAGGGTGTTATTCATCTAGCGTTCTTGATCTCTAATCTAGTTTACTAATGATATGGTTGTGTTTCTAGTTCTTGTGATCATGGTGATTAGAAGTTCTAGTTGCTCTAATTATGTTATTAGACTATGTGAAGTAATTAGAAGCGCGTTCTCTAATTATGTATGCCTGTTGAGAGTTTCTCATCGATTACCTAGTTACTAGTGACAGTAAAGCCCGGGGAAAGGTTAAACTCGATCTAGGGGAAAGGTAACTAGTTATCTCGCTACTTCAATCTAGTTGTGGCGCCCCAAATCGCATTTGCTTTGGATCTGATTAGAGCTTGATTAGAATCTAGTTTATACCCTTTAATTAGTTCTCTAATGATGTTCTAATTGTCTATCTTATATTAATATAGTTTATATCTAATATAGGTTAAAGATTGGTTTAGATTAAGGATTGGTTTAGAGATAGATTATAATACCCTTTTTACCCCTTTGTATTATCTTCAACTCTTGTTAATTAGATTACATTTAGTTCGTTCCTTGGATTGACAAAACCCATGATACTCATCCTGGGGAAAAGCTACACACGATACTGTCGCTTGCATTATAAGGTTTGCCGTGCTTAAGTGCCGTCAACAAGCTTTTCTGGCACCGTTGCCGGGGAACTAATTAATTGAGTCATTATTAACTTGAGTTTATGTATGTAATTAATTTTATCTTTTTGCTACTAGTTTATATAATTAATTTGTGTTTTTGGTTATTGCATGTTAATATAGTTCTATCTTTATGTAAAATTAATTAGTAATCAATCTTTATGTTTTAGGTTTTCTAGTCTTTATTTTGATTTAGTTTTTATCTTTTATGTTTTAGTTTTTATTTTCATTTATTTTTATCTATTTCTGGCGCCATATATATAGTTTTTCATTTTCCTTTTTATTTTTTATGTTTATCCTTATTGTTTTATCTTTTGTATAATAATTTTTATATATGTAGTTGAATTATTGCTTTTCTAGTTTATTGTATGTTTTCTAGAACATAGTTTTCTTTGTATATATTCTCTGCCACTAACATTAGCAGGAATGGATGGACCCTGTCCAACAAACCAACTAATTATGTGGATGATCCAGAGAAGCTACTAAAGAAGTCCCGAAGCTCTGCCAAATTTCCACGGAAGCAAGGCGAAACTCTGCCGAAAATGGGTGACGACAACCAAGAGAGGAAGCTACTGGAGCTGTGTGTGCCGACTTCAGCAGATTTGAAGATCAAAGATCTCACTCCACCTTAGAGAGCATTCGAGATCAGAAGCTCAGTGATCAACATGGTGCAGAATCAACCATTCAGTGGGAAGGAGGATCCGAATCAACACTTGAAGACGTTCTTGCAGATTTGCAACACCTTCAACATTGATGGAGTCACCAACGATCAGATCAGAGCAAGGCTGTTCCCATTCTCACTAATTGGGAAGGCTCACCAGTGGCTATCCACACTTCCAGAAGTTACAGTCAACAACTGGCAGCAGTTGCTACAAGCTTTCATCGCCAACTATTTCTCACCTGGGAAGACTCAAGCTCTACGCAACAAGATTTCAACATTTGTGCAGTACCCCACAGAGACATTTGATGAAGTCTATGAGACATTCAACGACTATGTGTCAGCTTGCCTTCATCACAACTTCTAGAAGTGGGACTTAATCCAGAAGTTCTACGGTGGACTCAACATAGTGTGTAGAGCTCAGATCGACGCATCATCAGGAGGATCAATTCTCAGTCTCACTCCTACAGAAACCGAAGCTTTATTCAAGAAGATCGCTGAGAATGGAACTTGGGGGACAGGAACGGATAGGGTGGCACCCCAGCCTACCCTTACTCCATCCACCGGAGTGGTGAAGAGCGTGCTTGAAGTGGACCAGATGGAAATCCTAGGTGGAAAGATTGACTCACTCATGAGAAGGTTTGAAAAGCTAGAGAGTGGCAGAGTAGAGGAAGTGAAGTCCACAGAAGCCATGATGACTTGTGAAGAGTGTGGAGAGTATGGCCATTCAAGGGAAGGTTGCCAGAGGAAGCTAAGGCACTGGACTATGCAAGAAAAGAAGGTTGGATTCCTCTACCCAACTACCGACAGAATCGACCACAGTTTATGTGGCGGAACCGCCCTGCTTAATCTAGACTGAGCACACCTGCCACCTCTGGCTCGCAGTGCACTTAGGCCAGACTAAACCCGGTAGTCCGTCGAGAGTCCTTCGAGCTCTCGATAACACCAATTCCCGAGGAACCGACATCAAACACATCCGACTCTCGAAGGAGCCACAACAATTACATCATCACAGGCAGTTGAAATAGAAAATAATAGACTTAATTTACAACTCAATTGTATGAAATCAAATACATGTTCAAATATAGCGGAAGCGAATTCAGAGTATATAAATATAGCGGAAGCGTTTTCAAAACATCTCGCAGCGGAATAATATACTTAAGTAGTCTTCAGGAAGAGATGACAAGGCGAATAGCACCGAGCCCACCGGTACTACCACCTCCAACACAGTTGTCCAGCTATCATCGGTACCTATAATCCAAAAGTGGGGGCAAACCCTGAGTACTAATTACTCAGTAGGACTTAATGGACGGGGCATACGGCTGACGCAAAGCATGCTTACTAATCATGTGGATCCTTAGCGGTTGATTTTTAAACAAGGTCATGTTGATATCAGATAGCAGGATTTTGACAGCTGCTATCCATTAATCATGAGAATCAGTTATATCATAAAATAAACATTTGCATGAAAGTAAAGTAATGAACACATGTCCCGTCCCAAGATTCACAGCGCCTCCATCCAACCCCTTGGGAGTAGCCGTCTCAGGAGCGATACCACGGTACGTCGGGTCAGCCCTCCCTCGACCTCAAAGCATCTCCCAAGTCCATCGACCTCCTAGCAGTGGATGGGCGACACCCCGAATAGTGAGACGGATCATACACATCCAAGCATGTTGTATAAAAAGGCGTGACTTAATAAACAGCATGTTACAGTTATTACTACGTTGCCCGTGTGCGATATTGGCATTCTCACACCTGGTGAGCATCAGCGATTCGAATCGATTTGTTAATTCCCGGGAACAACTAACAATGCTAGGGGTATATGCTTACTAGCCCTCGCGTTCCCACATATAGCCCCCATCTCCACTTGTCCCATCCCAAGTTCGATTCCAACCCGCCATTCCCTAGGTTTAGCCCCCGTGGAGCGTTACCTCGGCCGCACCGGGTCCAGCCCTCCACGAGTCTACACCCCAAGCGCCCCTAGGACCAATGGTAGGACCAAGTCTCTGTTCTTCGGATGGCACAAGTAAGACTTTCACCGGTCCATTATCCCGGATAAGCACCTTAGCAATGTTATGCCGATCAGCAGGCGAACAGCGAACGGGCCTTATGCGACTCGGGCGGAGTCCAGTGCACAATACCATAAACCATGAGTAACTCATAAAATCTCCGCCCGGTCTCCATTTAAATCAGAAGCATATATAACAACTTACCTCAGTGAGATTTCTGTAAGTTTTTTTTTTGAAATCACCTACGCGATGAGTGACTCCATTCACCCGTGTCTACTCGTACCTAGCATTACTGGGCACTCGTCCTACGAACTCTAGGTGTAGGTTCTAGGGCCAGGGCGGCCAGGATATCTAATGCAGTTGGTTCCAAACAACTCCTGATGCATATGTCTAATCATCAAGACATAAGATGTTTACTGGGTATAGTATGGTCCTGCCTACCTTTGCTTGATCTTAAGAAAACCAACAAACTAAACTAGGTTAGTTTGCCGGGTTGTGAGGCTTTGCCCCAGGCAACCCCTTGAAGCAGGGACGGATTTAATCAGCGACCCTCCGTCTTCTTGCTCCGGATTTAGCCTGTCGTACGTTTTCTTGATCACTGGTTTCTCCGGTGTTGGTAGCTCCTTGCACGCGGGGTCTATATGCATGATAAAATGCAAGTGAGTGCAAGAGAATGCAAATACATGCATATGATACAGGTTATATGCATGACATAGTGCAATCATGAGTGCAACGAATTGCGAATGTATGCATGAGGTGTCTATGAAATATAATGCATGATCAAACAACTTGTGAAGAATGAGTTCGGGTATTCTTAGTTTAAACACACCCAATAACAAGAAAACTTAACAACTTTGCTAAGAAATCATACAGCCCATCACTAAGAAATCGTACAAACCATCACTACATTTTATCCTTGGAGTCATTAGGAGTTAGTGTCTTATATGTGTACACAGTCCCCATCAAATGAAATAAAGTTGTCTCTTGAAGTTAAACATATATATGCAAATTAAGGGACACGCTACCTTTATGAATAAAACGCACTCATAAGCTCATGTAGTTAGACAACTCAATTGATCTCAAATTTTGACCACATGCAGACACATACTTCATAGAGCTACTGTCAAAATTTCAGCTACAACCAAGTTATAATTAATTTATTAGAATTCCAGCAAGTTATCAGCCCTATAGCTTCTCGGATTTTTCATAATTTATAGGAGTGAGTTCTGGACTTGAAATTCCTACAACAAGTATTTCATGGCATGAAAATCATATACAAAAATCATCAAGCCCAAAATCCAAAGTTAATAGGACTTCTATTTTTCCATATTTTATTTCACCATGAAAATCATATAAGTCAAAACAGCAGTAATAAGGTGCACAAAATCACTTTCTAGAATCAAGACATCACTAGTAGGCGACTAGATTTTTCCCAAAATTTTCCTAGCAGTTTAAATACACTTTTTCCTATTATTTAGTTAAACATGTGACACTTTGTCATTTTCAAATCACCACTCAAACTTAACATGCAAGGCTTCAAACCTTACCAGCAAGCTATATGCAGCATAATGAGTGTCCTAAAAATCTAGTATAACATTTGGAGCGATTTGCATAAGACTAAGTACTTCCCATACATTTCTATTATAAAAACGTAGGCCTAGGGGTAGATCGGTCATTTAACAACAAGTGCTACTGCCATAAAATTTCACACAGTGTCTAATTACCATAACAAAGCTACTTTTCAAGTTTCATAATTTTTGGAGTTCATTTGGTCCATTTTTACTATTTATTAACCTACACCATGCATGCATTAAACCAGGGGCAAAACAGACCTTTCACACATCCACATCATAACTATTCTGTAGATCTACTCAAGAGGAGTCCATAGCCACTGAGTTTGTCCATTTTGGATTTTTATTTTAATTGTTATGATTTTTCAAAGTTTCAGCCGAAATAACTAAAAATTAATGGAAAAACATTAGATCCAGGGACTCATACGTAATTAACCATAGATCTCAGGGGCTAGATTGCAAGTTTTACAAGGCACTATGTACAGCGCCCTGGATCTAAACGCGATACACTGAAACGCGGAGGGCCAAGGCGCAAAAAGCCGCGGCTTCTTCAACCTCCCGCCGGGGAGGGGGTTGACCGGCGGCGGCGCGCGTTGAACCGGCCGCGCGGGGCCCGCGGGCTCGCCGGCGGTGGTCGGGGAGAGAGAGGAGGGAGTGGGGAACCTTACCCCCTACCTCGATTCGATGGAGGTTGAGCGGAGGAGGCCGGCGACGGTGGCCCGAAGAGGTGAAGGTCCGGCGGCGGAATGCGCGGCGGTGGAGCAACGCCGGTGGGCTAGATCTATGGGGAACGATGGAGGGAAGGCTGAGGAGGGTCGGCGCGGTGGTGTGGAGGAGCGGGGACGAGCTTGACGGCGGGCGCGGCTGGAGCCCGAGTTTCGCGGCTACGGCGGTTCGGCGGCAAAATGCGCCCCTGTGGAGCGGTCGCGGTGGCCTAGACCTAGGTGGAGCGGTGGAGTGGCGCGTGAGGAAGAGCGGCGCGGTGAGCAGGAGGCACGGGGACGGCCGGAGCGGCGGGCACGAGGTCGGCCCGAGCTTCGGCAATGGCGGCGGCGGTGGGGAAAACAGAGGGAGTGAGGGGCTCTGTGAGGGCCGAGTGGGAGAGTGAGAGCGGAGGGGGACGCGGACCCGTCCAGGTGCAGCCGAGGCCTCCCCTTTGAAGGGAACCGGAGAGGGCAGGGCACGGCGTCGGCCGGCCGGTGGCAGGCGCCGGGTGCCGTGTGGGGGCGACGGAGCGGGGAGGAGGGACGGCAGCCGCGGCGTGGACTGGGTCCACAGACCCTGTGTCAGCGACAGGTGGGGCCGGGTACGTGAAAGAGAGAGACGGTCCATGGACTGGTTGCACGGACGGCGTGCGGGGTGGGGCCCACTGGACCGGATTTCCAATCCCGCGGGCAGGATTCCGAGTCGGCCTGACAGGTGGGGCCCACTTGCCATAGAGACAGTGAAGAAGGAAAATCCCGAAAATGAAAAATTCAGTTTTTGACCAAGGAAGGTGTTTCTGAACTTTGCTTATTTGAACAATTTAGGGACCAAATTTGGTAAAACTCCAATTGGATGAAATGTTCTAAATTTGCTCCTCTACATTTCTCTTATAAACTTGTATACCATGTTCTACTAAAAATTCTGGTGTAAATTTGTATTTAAACTGCTGACTAAGGTTTGACCAACAAAACCCTCTAGCTTGTAAATTCTAAAAGTCTATTTTCTAAACATTTTCACATAAGGAGTTTTATACCAATGTTGTTCAAAATTTCATGATCTACAACTTTCTCAATACCAGCATTGCAATATTTTGGATTTAAGATCAAGAAAATTTAAAATTACTAAACTGGTCAGGTTTGGACAGATTTCACATGCTGACAGAAAAAGCCCCAAAACCCTATGCAAACCTTCATGCATGTCAAAGCACCAATTACCAAAGTTGTTCACAACAAAATTGTCTACAAGTTTGTCAATATAAGTTTCACCCAAATCTAAATAGAATCAAAGTTATGGGCTCAAACATAGAGACATATATGCAGAAAACAGGTTTTTAACAAGTGGCATTTCAACCAAATTTGAATTAGGGTTCAAGTGCATGTCATTGCATGATGTATTATGATGAATGTTGCATGTATGATGGATGATTAAGCACTTGAGATGCCGGAGCATCACAGTTTACTGCCGGATCAGCTATTCAAAATGCCATTCCTCAACGAATTCAACTCAAAGACTTTATGGAAGAGCAGGCCAAGATCAACAAAGATACACACTCCAAGTTCAAGGCTATGGACAAGGTGCTAGAGAACATTGATGGCAAGATCACCACTATGGGAAGTTCAAACCAACAGCTAGTGGGGATGATGAAGATTCTGGAGAATCAACTCTCTCAACTTGCAGAGCATCTTCCGAGTAAGAATGAAGGAAAGTTGCCAGGACAACCACAGTCGAAGGAGTCACTCAAAGTAGTCACTACCGGATCTGGAAGGGAGACAAGAGATCCGGAAATGACTACAAGACTTGCTAGTACAGTGGAAGAAGAAGCTCAGAGTGAAGACGAACCTGCAGTGATAGTGGAAGACACGAGGATACTACTAGAAAAGAGCAGAGTTCGAGTGAACAAGATGGATGAGCATTTCAATAAGTTTCTTGAAGTGATCAAGCAGCTGTACATCCATATGCCATTATTGGATGCACTCCAAGTTCCCACTTATGCCAAGTACTTCAAGGATATACTAGCTAACAAGAGGGAAATGCCATCTGAATGTGTGAAGTTGACGACTGAGTGTAGTGCAGCTATCATGGATACTCCTTTGCAGAAGAAGGCAGATCCGGGATGTCCCACTATCCCGTGCTCTATTGATGCACTCAACATTGACAAAGCTCTTTGTGATTTAGGAGCAAGTGTGAGCGTCATGCCTAAGTTAGTGTTTGACAAGCTAAAGCTGCAAAAGCCAGAACTTACATCTATGTGTCTAGAGCTAGCAGATCGCTCAGTCAGATATCCAGAAGGAGTCACTGAAAATGTGCCAGTCAACATCGGAGCAAATCTTGTACCAGTTGACTTCATTATTCTGGAGATGGGAGGAAGCTCAAGATCACCATTGATACTTGGAAGACCTTTTCTCAGAACCGCTCAAGCCAACATCAACGTGGGAGAAGGGGTGATCAAGTTCAACATCAATGGAGAATTAAGCTCGTTCAAATTTCATCCAAAGTTCGAGATGTGTCAAGCAATTGAAGATGACGAAGCTTGAAGGAGAAGTTTCATCTGCAATGTCTACACCAGGCATTGGATGGCGCCCAGAAGAAGTCAGGCTGAAGGACTTATCTCAAGCGCTTTATGGGAGGCAGCCCAGGTATTTTTTTTAGAAAGTTTTTATTTAGTTTAGTTTATTAATTTAGGAACATTTTTAGTTTAAAGATTTTAGTGTTAAAGTGAACCATGGTCAAATTTAATAAAGAGTTTAGGTTAGTTAAAATTTGATTTGATAGATGGCTACTCTCACTTACGTAGCTGTCTAATTTTAAAAAAAAAATTACGAAGCATTTGCCTGTTTTTGGATGCGAATTGATTTTGAAGCGATTGATCAAATAAAAAAGAGAGACATTCTTCTTAGGTTTTAATCTTTGATTATTATGTGATTTCAAAATTTCCTCTCTAATTTATCCAAAAACTAGGCGCATACCTAAGCCACGCTAAAGAAATAAGGTGAGTATATTCAATTCAATTCATGAATTGAAATTAATTCGGTTAAATGACCGGACATTTGTTTTTATGCAAAATAAAACATAGGTTTTAGAATAGCAATTAAAAGATCATTCTAAATTAAAATTAAAATCTATGTTGAGTGACATAAACATTGTTTGCTTTTAAACCTACTATAGTAGGCATATTAATAAATATTTTTTTTTGCATAATTGCAAATTAAGGACATAGAATTAGTGAAGATAATCAACTCCTTAATAAAGAAAGGTCAAATTAGGCAACATAGGATCCTTCCTTGATCTTTATTCCACCAGCAAACATAGGGATATGGGCAATAATTAAAATTTTGTAGGTAGAAATCATAGGGCTAACATCTAAGGGGACAAACTTTAAAACTTGATTGAAGTTTCTGTCCAAAGCTGCACGCATGACGACCAACTTGCAGAGAAAGCCACCAACAAAGATCAGGAATTCAATGGGCAGCTTGCAGGAGAAGGATGAGGATGAGAAGGGCTAGAAAGAGCCCGGCTCGGTCGACCAGACTCCCTTGGGTCGGCCGACCCTGGCCGAACCTCCACCAGAAACTACTCTCCTTCGAGCCATGCCTTTGCCTATAAATTAGAAGTCGATTTTGAAGCATTTCATCACCAGAGCCATTGCTACCAGTCCAGAAACACCCAGAAGAAGAAGTAGAGTAGTGGTTTTGAAAAAAAAATTGAGAGGTAGATGAAGAAGTTCTTCAAGAAGGCTTTCAAGGGTACCTCATCTAGAGGAAGCTCTTTCCAAGAGGAGGAGGGTTCATCAAGGCCTTCATCAAGGAGACACTCCGTCTCCGAGATGGGGAGTTTCGACTCCGATCGTAGTCTTCATCGCGATCAAGGCCTACGTGGGTGTTCTTCCCGCTACTCCGTCAACGTTGACGAAGTACTGGAGCCAACAAGGATGAGGACTCATTCTTCCACCCAAGCCCAAGAACAAGCCGTTCAACCAATGAGCAAGGATGAAGATGAATGGAAGTACGCGCTGGAAGGATTCTCGCTCCGCACGGCTATTGAAGAACAAAGGTATAACAGTTGCAAGAAGCGCATCACCTCCAATTTCGATCTAGACTTCGATTTCATGAAAGACCTAGAATTTGCTCCTAGCATAGAGATGGCTTTTTAAAATTTGGGCTGGAGCAATTTCATTCATATCTCTGCTACATACCAAAGGGACATAGCATTAGAAATTATGACCACCATGGACATAGTTAGTTCCTCCGATTCAAGCTATATCTTGAGGTTTAGGTTGAAGGAAGATTGGGGGGAGATGTCCTTTGGTATGATTGGTTCTTTATTGGGATTTTGGAAGAATAGGCCTGAAAATATTGAAGTTAACCAAGATGTCCTAGAAAGTTTTTGGTTACAAATTGCTGAAAATTCTTCCAAGGAAAGAATGAGAATAATTAATCCCATTATTAGAATCATTCATAGATTCATGACTGTCAGAGTCATAGAGAGGCTAGATGACACCAAGGTGCAGAACGCAGAAATAAAATGGCTTTATGTTGCATTGTGTCAGCCTATGGGAGTCAATCCAATTTATTCCATGATCAACCATTGGATTGTCCAAAGGAACAGAAGCACTGGATTACCTGGATTTGGGCATTACCTCACTATCATTGCTTCTGCACTAAACCCCAATTTAGTGTTCAATCCAAGTTAAACAAAGTTGCCAGCTAGCATTGATGAGAATTCCTTGCGGAAAGGAAAGTATATTTATGGAAATAAGAATACTGGTTTCTTTGTTAGTAAAACCAATCAAACTTCTAGTCCTAGACTTGCTTTATTTGCACAAGGAAGAATAAATTGGTTGGAGAAATTTATGACTGAGGAAGGGGAATCAAGCCAGCAACCGCCATCATATGGATGGGGCGCTTGGGAGGCACCACCTACGCAGCCAAGTCAGCATTTTGTGGAAGAAGAATTTAGAGCAGGATCATCTTCTCAAGTGCACATGTTTAATCCAAGACCAATCAGCTCATATGATCCTACTTCTACCCCGGTGTTCAATCCATCAACACAATTTCCCCCGCCTCCAGCTTTTGTTCTGAGAAGTGCAAGATTTCATGCCCCTGAATTTATTGCTACTCAGAATATGCCTCAGCAAGCTTTCTATGGGATAGAAAATATGACTGCAGAGAACTATCAGATTATTGATCAAATTAGAGCAAACACCGATCTGTTTGAGCAGAATACTCAAACCATAAAAGAACAATTGCACAAGTTGGGGCTATGGAATCAGAGACGTCATCAGTAAAAGCCATTGGTTAACTATTGTATTTTCGGTTTTATTTCACATGTATTTTACTTCTGCTTTTATTATTTTGTTTTCTTTTCTTTATCCATTTATGTATAATTATGAGTGTTTTTATTTTATTTCGGTGTGAGTTAGTATTATCATGATCATGTATTTCCTTATGATGAAATAAAATAAAATGTTTGTTTTCTTGTAATCTGATGTCATTAATTAAGCTGAGTTTATGCTCTCATTAATGCAATTTAATTGAACTACGATTGGCATTTATTTAGTAGATATGATATTTCATAAAGACCCACACGTTATTCAAAGTTTAGATTTCAATTCTTTGTCATAATAGATCTCCTTTAAATTATTGTGAGCGATCAACTTTATGATTAAGATTCTTATGATTATTTTATATAGGCCCTACCTATTAGAGCTTTATTGTTTAAACCATAGTTTTTATCAAATTTAATTCTTGGTTGAATTAGATTAAGATTTGAATCTAGGGATTGAGATTTCAAAGCTGGTCATTCATATTTGCTTATCTTTTCATTTGCTAGCCTTTTTATCCATGCATTGTAACTCTCTGCATTAGAGAGATTACAAACTTCGCTGGATATCCATCCTGAAACCAAAATCATCATTTCATATATCTTCCTTGACACAACCCATTATTTTCTGGAGCATTAGAAACATATTTGTAATATCCCCTGATTTTGTTATTCAAATACTCAAGGATGAGTATTATCTAAGAGTGGGGATGGAGGTTTTGCTTAAAATTATTTTATTCTTCCAAAGGACCTTGAGGAGAGGCAAAAAAAAAAAAGAAAAAAGAGAGAGAGAGAGAAAGAAAGACCAAGTGGTCGAAAGTAGAATTAGGTAAATATATAGCCCCTCATTGTTTTCCTTTGTCCTCTATAAAAGCTTAGTTTATAGAAATACTTTAGAAAATCTTCCAACCATATGCAATCCGATAACAAGGACTTCATTTGTGCCTTGAGATCATTTGATTTATTTGCATATGTCCACTTTTCTATACATTTTCTTCTAATCCTTTCATCATTATGAATTCCATGACCTTTTTGAGAAATCTCAGTAATACCAGCAGATTCTTTTCTTAGTTTGATAAAATATTGAGATTAAATTTTGATTAGGATCCATACCAAGCTCCAGATAAGCTTACACTTATATTCTTATAGTTTATATATCCACATATATATATACTGAGAGCCTGGAAAGATGAGAGTAATTCTTGGGCTTATATATTTTGATCTTTGATACTTGATCCATTTTGAAATTTTTGAAAAATATGGAGATTTATTGTTGATGAGTTTTGACTTCTTTCTACATATGTTGTGGAGTATGCTTACATGAGTATCTATTTACTTATATAATTGCAGTCTAAACATAGAAAAAATTTGAGAGTTTAAATTTGGTTTGATTATTTGATTTAAGATTATGAGTAAACTTAATTATAAAATTTGACTTACTCGAGGACGAGCAAGGTTTAAGAGTGGGGATGTTGTTGTCGCAGCTTATGTATGGAATTTATGCATCATTTTATAAAGTTTTTCATTGATTTTATGCATCAACTATATCTTTCACTAACGTTTATCACCGATAATTGTGGATTTTGCAATATTGTCTTGGAAATATGCTACATGTGATTTTTACAGGTTTTAGGCCAATTTTTTCGCGAAATTCACCATCCACTTCCTGTAAGAAAAGACTGCTAGATGACACGAATTGAAGATGAAGAACAAGGAAGGCTTGGTGAACTCATAACTCCCTCTGTGTTGATCAAGGCTTCCTAGTCAGAAGATTCAATGAAGTGTCAAGAGCTACAAGAAAATGAAGATGTTTATTCAATAAAGATGTCAAATATGTTAAAGACTAGAAGATTTCGTCAAAGCCTGGCCTATTACGAATATTCCAGAAGCTTAAGAGTCTCAAAAGCCAGGCATAAACATTACTTAAGCATAATGAAACTATCCCGCAAAAGATGGAAACCAGAGGACGCAGGAAGAGTCCGGGTCGGCCGACCCCACCTCCCTATACGTCGGTTTGACTTGACTTTTCTCCTACATCTTCTCCATGGTATAATTAGAAACCATAGGCCCCGAGTCGACGAATCCAATTCATTATCAAGGCGTGAAGACGGCGGAAAGAGGGACAACAAATAGAGGAGAGCAGAGGGTCGAGATTCTAGTCTAGGGACTAGACGTCTTCTAGTTCCTGGAGGTGATTAGAAGCCTTGCACGGTGTTCTAATCATCTAGCTCTTGAGGTCTAATTGTGTCATCAGAGAAGGTATGATCATGGTTGTAATGTTGATACAGTTTATTAATGAAGCAATGTTCTTGTCTAATTATCATGTTCTTGCTCTAATTATGCTTGTTCTAGTTCTAATTAGATTTAGATCTAGATGCTTGTTAATTAGATCATGTCTTTAAGGGTGTTATTCATCTAGCGTTCTTGATCTCTAATCTAGTTTACTAATGATATGGTTGTGTTTCTAGTTCTTGTGATCATGGTGATTAGAAGTTCTAGTTGCTCTAATTATGTTGTTAGACTATGTGAAGTAATTAGAAGCGCGTTGTCTAATTATGTTTGCCGGTTGAGAGTTTCTCGTCGATTACCTGGTTACTAGTGATAGTAGAGTCCGGGGAAAGGTTAAACTCGATCTAGGGGATTAGATTCGTTGATCTTGATTTAATCATGCTATGATGAATATGCTTGAACTTGCTTTCTACCTTGAGCTACTAGTTATCTCACTGCTTCAATCTAGTTGTGGCGCCCAATATCGCATGTGCTTTGGATCCGATTAGAGCTTGATTAGAATCTAGTTAATACCCTTTAATTAGTTCTCTAATGATGTTCTAATTGTCTATCTTATATTAATATAGTTTATATATAATATAGGATAAAGATTGGTTTAGATTAAGGATTGGTTTAGAGATAGATTATAATACCCTTTTTGCCTCTTTAGTTTATCTTAAACTCTTGTTAATCAGATTACATTTAGTTCGTTCCTTAGATTGACAAAACCCATGATACTCATACTGGGAAAAGGCTACACATGATACTGTCGCTCGCAGTAGAAGGTTTGCCGTACTTAAGTGCCGTCAACAATTTTGGAATTGGAAAAAGATTAATTTTTGCCCTATTGAGTCTAGGCAAACCGAGTCACGGTGCACTGGTTTTGTATCTCGGCCTAGTGCGGAAGCGCGGGCTCAAATGGCAGAAGAGGAGGGTATTTAAGTTGGGACAAAACAACTTTAGTGATGCATATTTTTGAGGTTGCATTCCTATGGTGTGGTTTCCTCATTCTTCTTACCAACAAGTCCAACAACCGTTGATTCCGAGTCCCAACAAATGATATGCTAACAATAGTGGATGGACCAAAACATGTATCGAATTAAATTTCTCCCATCGGCCTACATATATGGAAATGCGTTATATTCATTGGTTCCTCCTTACTAGCGAGTAGAAGTTTTTGGATTAGGAAAAGTTTAATCTTCGCCCTCTTGAGTAGTCAAACTGAATCATTGTGCGCTTATTTCGAGTCTTGGTCAGGTGCAGAAGCATTATATTCATTGGTTCCTCCTTACTAGCTTGTAAAAATTTTTGGAATGGGAAAAAGATTAATTTTCGCCATATTGAGTATAGGCAAACCGAGTCATGGTGCTCTGGCTTCGTATATCGGCCTAGTGCGGAAGCGCGGGCTCAAGTGCCAGAAGAGGAGGGCATTTAAGTTGGGACAAAACAACTTTGGTGATGCATATTTTTGAGGCTGCATTCCTATGGTGTGGTTTCCTCATTCATCTTACCAACAAGTCCAACAACACTCGATTCTGAGTCCCACAACATATCATATGTTAACAACAGTGGACGGACCAAAACATGTATCAAATTAAATTTCTCCCATTGGCCTACATATATGGAAAAGCGTTATATTCATTGGTTCCTCCTTACTAGCGTGTAGAAGTTTTTGGATTTAGAAAAAGATTAATTTTCGCCCTCTTGAGTCTAGGCAAACCGAGTCAAGGTGCACTGGTTTCGTATCTCGGCCTAGTGCTGAAGCGTGGGCTCAAGTGGCAGAAGAGGAGGGCATTTAAGTGGGGACAAAACAACTTTGGTGGCTCATATTTTTGAGGTTTCGTTCCTATGGTGTGGTTTCCTCATTCATCAAACCAACAAGTCCAACAACCCTCGATTCCGAGTCCCACAACTCTTATGTTAACAACAGTGGACAGACCAAAACATGTATCGAATTAAATTTCTCCCATCGTCCTACATATACAGAAAAGCGTTATATTCATTGCTTCCTCCTTACTAGCGTGTAGAAGTTTTTGGATTAGGAAAAATTTAATTTTTGCCCTATTGAGTCTAGGCAAACCAAGTCATGCTGCACTGGTTTCGTATCTCGGCCTAGTGCGGAAGTGCGGGCTCAAGTGCCAGAAGAGAAGGGCACGTAAGTTGGGACAAAACAACATTGGTGATGCATATTTTTGAGGTTGCATTCCTATGGTGTGGTTTCCTCATTCATCTTACCAACAAGTCCAACAACCCTCGACTCTGAGTCCCACAAGAAATCATATGTTAACAACAGTGGACAGACCAAAACATGTATCCAATTAAATTTCTCCCATCGGCCTACATATATGGAAAAGCGTTATATTCATTGGTTCCTCCTGTTGGACCGAGATGTGCAACTAGAGGGAGGGTGAATAGGAGCATTTGAAAAACTCAAACTCAAACCCCCAAAGTGCGCTCTCACAAAAACTCAAGCAAAACCGATACCGTCCACTGAACAGATACGTATCGGGTGCAAAGCGAAAGCACTAACTATACCTAGCGGAACAAGCACACAACACCTAGACAACCACAACAAGGTACAGATGAAACAAGACAAGCAATAAGACTTGCAAGTGTCACACACTAGCCACTCAACACACCGGAGCGTGTCTCACTTAGAAAAGCGAGTAAAGAGTATGGGCATGCAGTGGGTGACACAAACAAGTTTGAAGCAAACAGCACAAACGAAGAAGAACGACTCGAAACAGAGAAGAACCCCTACGCGCGCAGCCAGACTATCCTAGTGCCTGACCGGACAGTCAGGTCTAGCACCTGGAGCTTGACCGGACAAATCTACGGACCAAACAGCACAACACGCAAAGGCGACAGAGGAACAAGGGATCGGACAGTCCGATTCTGCTCAGAAGGCCTGACCGGACAAAGCTTCGGACAAAGCAACTCAACACGCTAAGTGCCGAAGAGAACAACGGACCGGACAGTCCGGTTCTACCCGGAAGGCCTGACCGGACAAAGCTTCGGACAAAGCAACTCAACACGCTAAGTGCCGAAGAGAACAACGGACCGGACAGTCCGGTTCTACCCGGAAGGCCTGACCGGACAAAGCAGATGAGAAATGAACTACGGGTGGTGAAAACCAAAGGACCGGACAGTCCGGTTTAGCAGACCGGACAAAAGTTCGGACAAAGAAACCCGAGACACACACTCGAGGTGGCCAAGCCTCGGTTTCTCCGTCACACAGACCGGACAGTCCGCTTGAACGGACCGGACAAATGGACGGATTGTCCGGTCAGGTCTCGCTGCTGGCCCGAGTCTGGACTTGAGAAATCAGCCCGTGAATCCACCGAAAAATCAACTCAAACCGAAGCAAACCTTCTCCAAATCTCACGAAATTTTGCACAAAGGATCCAAGACCAATCCCAAAGTCAGCCCCAAAAGATCCATGTGAAAAGATCAAGGGTTGCACGGGAATTGTAGATCTCGTGAGGTAGGTGAGTAGATCCCGAAAAACCTAGAAACGACAAGAACAGCCCATGCTCGTGGTTGGATGATTCTAGCACTTGGCTAGTGAGATGCACCACGTCCTAGCAAGGCAAAATATCAGCAAAAGAAAGGTCTCATCCTTGGACAACACAAAACGAGCCAAAATCTAAGAACTGGGACCAAAAACGGAGACTAGAAAGGGGGCAAAGAGGGAGGAATGAGATTGCTGCTCAAGACATGAAATTTCTCAACAAGGAACCTTGAATTAATCAAGAAAATCACGTTACAAGAGTTCCCTAGAGCCTACCTCCCTTCATCCTCCCACTAAAGACAAGATTAGACTAAACTAGGCACTCATCTCCTAGCTAATCCTCTCTCTTTTATCTCTTCGGACCTTGGCTGCTAGGGTTCGGGAAACTAGGGTATTGTGGCTGCCAAGATGAGCTCCAAGGGAGCCTCTCAAGTCTATTTATATCCTAGGCCCTAAACGACACAATTACATTAAGACCCCTACTCTAAAATTGCCCGGAGGGGGCCAAACCGAAAAGATACAATCGGACGACTACGATGACGTCTTGATCATCTTCGGTTTCTCCGCCTCGCTTGGATGTGCGCCACGTAGCCAGTAGTCCGGAAACTTCCCTCGGTTTTAAAGTCAGAAACTGGGAAACTTTATTTTGCGGGCATCTTGGGCCGGGTCTTGGCCCAATCTTCAATCTTTGCGAGTCGGAGCCCAACCCACCAAGTCATCTGAACTTGGGTGGCAGTTTTGAGCCGAAGCCGCCAAAGCCTCCCTCGCACGCCTTCGCGCCATGCAGTCGGGTTGGAGCACCACGGTGGCACTCGGCTTCTCCAGTCCATCGGAGTTGCCTCGCGGTCCATCGGAGGGCTTACACCACCGTTGCCGAACCGCCCCTCCGTGTACCGAGCTTCCATGACCGATCGACGCCGAGCATTGCCTCCGGTCCATTGGAGGACTTTTGCCTCAGTCCATCGAGGTCTTCGTCTTCCTCTACCTCCAGTCCATCGGAGGGCCTCCAGTCCATCGGAGGACTTGTGCCGTTGACAATGACTCATCACACCAGGAGAGCAATGAGGCCGATCCATTGGCTCTCAATCTCCCCCTTGATGAGTGCATTGTCAACACATCTCCAACCTGTAACCTGAAATAGAACAAAGACAAAAGAAAAGCGTAAAACTGAAAAAGAAAGGAAAAAGAAAAGAAATGCTCAAGCTGCCAAAAACCAAACAAAGGCAAAACACAAGGCAGCTTGAAGCAAAATGAAAAACAAAACATCGGCTCCTCAAGACAGAGACAAAAGGATCAACGCATTGATGCAAAGAGCATGCTAAAAGCTCAACTCCCCCTGAAATGCATCCTCACAAATGCAAAATGAATGCAAAGCTCCCCCTCAACTAAAACTCTCCTGAGTTCTCCCCCTTTGTCCATATTTTAAGACTTCTCCCTTTGGAAGTACACTAATTTCTCTCCAAATTTCACCCCCTTGTTGACAATGGACACATCAAGAGTTCTTTGAACTCAACTCCCCCTGAACTAGACAACTCCCCCTCAAAATATGCCATGAAATGCAAGGAGTGTAACTGAAAGAGCTCAGAAGGGATGTAAAGCTAGTAATCACAAGTTCTAGCATATAGAGCAAGTGAGGGCAAGGAAGCATACAATAAGCTCAAATGAATCTATCTCACACATATCAAGAGTAAGCTTGTTTTTCAGGGTTAATGAAAAGAAAGCATCACCGACATGAATAGCACCTAGCAAGATAGACATGAACAGCAAGATGCTAGCAATGCATACAAGGTGTGCTACTCTCAACCAAAGCATATACAACCAGCCATAAGCATTTTAGAGACTTGCAAATTTCAGATTTAGACATTTGTATTCATAAGCAAGTTCTTTTTGTGCCAGGGGTTATTTACTTGTCTTTTGTCACTTCTTACCAACCAATGCCAAGCCTAGGTTATATAACCATTAGAAGCTTAAGACAAGGTTTTGGTCATACACAGTCTAGTCCAAGTTCATGCCAAATTGCAAAGGCAAGCTGTCTCGAATTAGATCAGTGAGACAGGCAAAACCACCTGGATCTTTCTCAATTCAGCACATAAGACGCCACTTGTAAGCATTTTGATTCAGATTTCAATTTAAGCAAGGTGTCATAAAAGCTTAGGCATAATCATGGCAAAGGCATACAACTAGCATATCCAGGTATGAAAAAATAGCATAGCATTCAACATTCCTACACATGCTAGGTAGCCAAAACAAGTGGTGATCATGGTTTTTGATTTGCAAAGAATAAAATGACTTAGCTCACAATTAGTATTCAACAGACTCAAGAGAGCTTAGCCAACCATGATCAAGCATGCATCTATACAATCTAGCACAAGCAAGTACTAACTCATCATTCCAAAAGAGCTCTAGTAATCGTGAAGTGAAAATGCAAATGATACAATGTGATGCATGATATGATACAATATGCAAAAGAAGCAAAGAGAAATAAAAGCAAGATAAAAACAAATTCTAGACTATGGAAGCTATTCCTTACTAAAAGGAATAGCGTATTATCCCTGACTCAACGGGATAGCACACTCCAAGCTCACCTCTCAAGCGCACAAAAGCGCCAAACTCTAGGGGCTTGGTAAAGATATCGGCCAACTGGTTTTCAGATGCTACGTGGACTAAGTCTATGTCCCCCTTCTCATAGTGATCTCTCAGAAAGTGAAACCTCACGTCTATGTGTTTGGTTCTAGAGTGCAAGACGGGGTTCTTAGCTACAGAAATAGCAGAAGTAGAATCAACTAGAAGAGGGATTTTTCCAAACCTAAGACCGAAATCACTAAGGGTGGCTTTCATCCATAAAAGCTGGGAGCAGCAGCTAGCAGCAGCTATGTACTCTGCTTCTGTGGTAGACAAGGATACACTAGCTTGCTTGCGGGAGGACCAAGAGACAAGAGAGGTTCCTAAGAGTTGGCATGTGCCGGAGGTTGACTTGCGATCAATCCGGTAGCCAGCATGGTCAGCATCTGAGAACCCTCTAAGAAAGAGAGAAGAACCCGAGGAATACCAAAGACCAAGCTCAGGAGTGAATTTCAGATACCTAAAAATGCGCTTCACCGCTTGATGGTGAGAAGTCCTAGGAGACGCCTGGTAACGCGCACAAAGGCAGACCGCAAACTGAATGTCCGGCCTGGTCGCCGTCAGGTACAGAAGTGAGCCGATCATCCCTCGAAATTCCTTCTGGTCCACCGCCTCCCCATCGTCATTAGCATCAAGCGCCGTGTTTGTACTCATAGGGGTTGTCATGGGCTTGGAGTCACCCATTTCAAACTTCTTGAGTATGTCTCTTGTATACTTGGCTTGATGGACGAAGGTTCCTTCAGGGCCTTGCTTGATCTGCAACCGGAGGAAGAACTGGAGCTCACCCATAAGACTCATCTCAAATATCCTGCTCATCTGTTCGGCAAAACTAGACACCCAAGCGTGAGATGAACCACCAAAGATTATATCATCAACATATATCTGAACTATCAGGGTGTCACCGCCACGACTCAACAAAAACAAGGTCTTGTCTACTGAACCCATCACAAACCCAGACTTGAGCAGGAAACTCTTCAACCTAGCATACCAAGCTCTAGGAGCTTGCTTCAGACCATAAAGGGCTTTCCTCAACTTATACACCCGGTCTGGAAATCTAGCACTCTCAAAGCCAGGAGGTTGTCTCACATATACCTCCTCCTCTATGAACCCGTTCAGGAAAGCAGACTTGACATCCATTTGCTGCAGTTTGAAGCCTTTAGAGGCCGCAAAGGCAAGCAAAATCCTAATGGCTTCCAAACGAGCTACAGGGGCAAAGGTCTCCTCATAATCTATCCCCTCCTTCTGACAGAAACCCTGGGCTACCAATCTCGCTTTGTTCCTCACAACCATTCCATCCTCACCCTGTTTGTTCTTGAAAACCCACTTGGTACCTATAGGGCGACAATTTGGTGGAGGTTCAACTAAATCCCAGACATGGTTTCTCTCAAAGTTCACCCAGTTAGGATCAGATAATGCATGTGACACATCCCGGGGCTCAAAAGAAGCAACATATGCAGAGTGGGAGAAAAAGGCTAGAGAGTTAACCGAAGAGCGTGTGACACGCTGGTGAATATCTCCAATCATCCTGTGTGGAGGGTGATCCCGCTGGACTTGCCGAGATGGAACAATCTCGGAAGTCACCTCCCCTGCGTCCTCAGCGGGTCCAGCCTCTGCTTGAGCTTGCTATCGGGGGAGTGAGGAGGAAGCTATGGGCAGGGGTCCTCCTTCATCATTTGAACTCGTAGCAGAGGGGTAGGAGCTGCAGCCGGTGCAGTGGCTCCTGCATCACCATCATTAACCACATCTTCCTCATCCTCAAATATGGGAGTGCCTTCTTCATCATCACCTGAAAGCTCAAAGGCAGGGGTTGTGCAGGGCATAGTCTCATCAAAAGAAACCTCACAAGTCTCAACAACTTGCTTGGCCTCTAAAATCCACACACGAAAAGCCCTAGAATTAGAAGCATACCCCCAGAAAAATCTCATCCAAACAACGAGACTCAAACTTGTCCAAATGCCCCGCCTTCTTCAGCACAAAGCACTTGCAGCCAAACGCTCGTAAATGCTTGACGCTGGGCTGCCTACCAAATCGAAGTTCATACGAGGTCTTCCCAAGGAAAACTCGCAAGAAAATCCGGTTCGCAATGTAACAGGCCGTATTCACTGCCTCAGCCCAAAAGCGCCTCGGAGTCCTATGCTTATCGAGCATCGTCCGTGCCATCTCAACATGTGTGCGGTTCTTGCGTTCCACAACACCGTTCTGCGGAGGGGTATATGGAGAAGAAAACTAGTGTTCAAGACCTAGGTCACGACAGAAGTTTTCGAAACGAGAGTTTCTGAATTCTCCGCCATTGTCACTGCGGATAGCCCTCATGGCCTTATGACTCTCGTTTCTCAACCTCAGTACCAGATCCCGAACAAAACCAAACGCCTCATCCTTAAACTCCATGAAAAATACCCATGAGAACCGCGAAAAATCATCCACAACAACCAGCACGTACCACTTTCCACTGACCGACGCTACCCGAGCGGGACCTACTGTATCCATATGGAGTAGCTCACCCGGATAGGAGGTCATAACCTGAGACAAAGGAATGTGAGAAGCGGCAACCATCTTGCCATGACGACAGGGGTGGCATACTAAGTCCTTCTCAGCTCTCAACTTGGGCAATCCTCGGATTAGGCCCATTGAACTCAATCTGACTAGCAGATCAAAGCTCAAGTGACCAAGCCTCCTATGCCACTTCCAAATATCAGCAGAAGGACTAGCAACCAAATAGCGCGCAGGGCCAGAAACAGATGTGAGGTCAACCCTAAAAACCTGACCAAAAGGTAGCAAAGAGCAAACAAGGGTCTCCTCAGCATCAAGAACGCAGCACGCACCTTTCTTAAAACGAACCTCAAATCCTTCATCGAGAAGTTGCGAAACAGAAACCAAATTGAACCCCAAATTTCGGACAAAAGCAACTTCTCTCAGGGAAAGCTTAGCAGAGAGCGAAACAGAACCAACACCCATCACTTTACCTTGACCATTGTCCCCGAATGTGATGTACTCCTTGGTGCTTACGGGGTTGAGGCTAGAGAACCACTTGCGGTGCCCTGTCATGTGCCTTGAGCAACCAGAGTCCATGATCCACACGTCCTCCATGCCTCGATCCTGCAAAGTCAAGGAAAGCGACGGTGAGCAAACGGTCTGGCATTGGGGTTAGTCCCAAAACTGCTGTACCAGTGCCGAGCCATCTGCTCAAAAGTGGGACAAGCACAATCAAAGAAATCATCACGACGATCAGGGTAACCACGACCTCCAAAGCGTAAACCCTCGAAAGCTCTCTCAAAGCCTCGGTCACGAGGTCCATAGCCGCGCCGAAAACGACTAGGAGCTCGGCCGGTAAAGCGTCTCTCACCACCAGGAGCATGAGCCTGAAGCCGCCTCCTCTCTCACCACCAGCAAAGCGGTCTCTCATCTCACCGCGGTGGGGAGGATCTTGCCTACCACCCTGGTAGAACTGATCCTGGTTCCCCCAAGCTCTCTCCTGCCTCTCAACCCGCTTCCTTCTGAAGCAAAACTCCTCTAGGTGGCCATTCCGCTGGCAAAACTCACAGTGGTAGACAGGCCTCCTCGGAACTGGGTTAGGCTGGGACTTGGGCTTAGGTGGTGTGGCCTTGGGTGGCTCAGGCTGCTGGACTGGCTTCTTGCCCTTGGGCTTAAGCTCTTCCTCAACAATCTTGTCCAGCTTAGCCTTAGAAGGCTTGGGTGTCCAGTACTGCTTCTTTGGGGCAGCCTTGGGTGGCTCATGGTAAACCCCATCAACAGTCTCTCCTAGCTGGGTAGGTGCAGTCTTGACCTTAATTGGGGCACTCTTCTCACCCGAAATGCTGTACTCTCCAAACCCAACACCACTTGTCTCACCCTCAGCTGTCTTGGTGCTCTCTATGATCATCTCTAGTTGAGGTTGCCTCGCATATACCCAACTGAGCACCTCTCTCAACCTGTTGTTGTCATTTTGCAAAGACAACATCTCCTTCCTCAGATCCTCCAGAATCACAGTCTGGGCAGCACAGGTATCACAGTCTAGGGAGGGAACCACAATAGCTTTCTCCAACTTCCTATTGGTGGCATCCCTATCCACTAGCTGCATCCTAAGGGTTAGGTAGTTCTCACAAGTATCAGTAGGTGCTGAAAGCACCTCAAAGTCAGCTCTCAACTGCTCTAACTCACCTCTCAAAGTAGGATAGACCATACACGCACCCAAAAGTGTAGGTCTAGCCCTAAGCTCCTCAAGCTCCATGAGCTACCCCTCAAACTTCTCCTTCAGAACAGCTTGCTCTCTAGCTAGACAGGGGCAAGACTCACACTCAAGTTCTCCACTCAAAGTAGGCTCATCCAGTTTGGACTGGAGTTTGCCTAGCTCAGCCTTCAGCTCATCTATCTCCTCTACCCGCTTGGCATACCTATCTCTCTGGTCACCAAGCTCCGTCATGAAAGACTCGCAGGTAGGGCACTCAATCTTACTGGGTTGGGGTCTCACACTCGTCAACCTCTCATTCTCCTCTAAAGTCTCAGCAAGTTGGGCTTTCAACTTCTGCAGCTTCTTAGCTGCCTTCTCCAGCATCTTATCCTGGGCCTTAAGCTCCCGGCTATTCTGCTCTAGCATCTCAAAGATTTCGGCTTGTTCAGGAGTTACCTCATCATCGGAAGAAGAGTTGCTGCCGTTATCCTTGTTCTCCTTGTCTTCAAGCGCCATGGAGCAAACCGAGCTCCTCTTGTCCTTGTTCTTGCGCCTGGACTTGGTGGAGATGAAGCACAAGCCAGCTGGACCGCCTTGATCGTTCCTCTTGTCCTTCCTGTATGTAATCTCCTCATCGCTTGAGCTCGACGAGGATGAAGAGGAAGAAGATCCACTGCTGCAGAACCCGATCTCGGCGAAGAAGGCCTTGTCCCGCTTTCGGTTGTCCTTCTGGTAGCTCTTGAAAGCCTTCCGAAAGTTCTTCTTGCCGAAGGAGTGCTTGCCGGAGCCGTGCTTGTTGGAGCGGTGCTTGTCAAAGCTTGGCTTGCCGGAGTGGTACTTGTCGGAGTCGCGGGAGTAGCTTTTGCTCTTCTTGTAGTAGTCATTCTTGTTGGGGCACTCGGCGATGAAGTGGTCGACCTCTCCGCATTCGAAGCACTTGGGCCGCTCTTCCCTCTTCTTGCTCATCTGGTTATCATAGGCGCGCTGAAAGCGACTAGACACCAGACACAACTCATCATCCCCAAGCGTCGCTAGCTGCTCCTCTATAACAGACATCAAAGCAGAAAACGAGAAGTTGTGTAACATGGGGTTAGTGACAGACTCACTAGAGGGGGTAGCCAAGGCCAGACTCTTAGAACCTGTACAAGCGAGGGAATCCCTCATCTTGTAATCAACCTCAGTGGCCTTGAGCTTACTATAGAGCGTCTCTACTCCAATCGTATCATACCCTGCCGACTCAATGATTGAGTTCACCTTGATCTCCCATATTTTTCTATCCAAAGCATACAGCAACTTGACAGCCTGCTGATGATCGGTATATGGGAGGGCAGCGGGGGCAGAGTTGACACGCAACTTGTTGATAATCGACTGAAAGCGACCAAACAAGTCGTCTACTGACTCTCCCGGCTTCTGGATGAAATTCTCATATTCGCGCCGGTAAGTCTCCACAAGTCTAGCCTTAATTGTCGCAGTACCCTCATGGTGTGCACTAAGCAGTGACCATATCTCACGCGCAGTCTTAAGGTGACTCACTCTCTCATAATCCATGGGACCAAGCTCGGAGAAGAGAAAGTTAACAGCCTTGGCATTCGCCTCATGCTGAGCCATGATATCCTGCGTAGTATGCTCAGCAACTGGAAGCACCACAAAAGTCGTACTCTGAGTAGCATCCCATATGTCCTGACTCTGGCTAACAAGAAACGCCTCCATCCTACCTTTCTAGTAGAGATAGCCATCGGAGCCAAGGACGGGAATTTTCCCGGAGTAGGTCATCGTCGCTACGGTTTCATCACCGGTTAAGGTATAGGAAACCTAACTGGCTCTGATACCACTTGTTGGACCGAGACGTGCGACTAGAGGGGGGGTGAATAGGAGCACTTGAAAAACTCAAACTCAAACCCCCAAAGTATAGGAAACCTAACTCAAACTCAAACTCAAACTCAAACTCATCACCGGTTAAGGTATAGGAAACCTAACTGGCTCTGATACCACTTGTAGGACCGAGACGTGCGACTAGAGGGGGGGTGAATAGGAGCACTTAAAAAACTCAAACTCAAACCCCAAAGTGCGCTCTCACGAAAACATACACACACACACGATACCGTCCACTGAACAGATACGTATCGGGTGGAAAGCGGAAGCACTGGAATTAACGCCCAAAGAAAAGGACATAAGACGAGCAACCAAACTACACCTAAACGAGCAAACACACTACACCCAGACAAACACAACACCTAAAACTACACCTCTCTAATGTGCAGAGTTACGTAGCATAGACAAGCTACTAACCCTAGAACACATTGAGAAACCCTAAACTAAAAACACTAAAGTAGCACCAAAGCTAGCAAGAACAACAAGGCACAGACAAAACAAGACAAGCTACAAAGCTTGCAAGTGTTGCACACTAGCCACTCAACACACCGAAGTGTGCCTCACTTAAGAAGTAAGTGAAGAGTATGGGCATGCAGTGATTGACACAAAACAAGTTTGAAGCAAACAAAAACACTCCAAAGACCAAAGAAACCAAGGAGAAAAGATCAAGGAAGTAGAGGAGGAACTAACACAAGAAAACAGCCTAAAATTGTATAGACCGTACTATCCGAACTCCCCAAAAGGCCTAGACCGTACTAAGTTAAGAAGAGGTTGAAAACAGCCTAGAAACACTATAGACCGGACTATATGGTCTCTACAGACCGTCCTATTTAACTCTAGACCGTCCTATTTAATTCAGCAGAAAAACTGCACTCGAAAACAGCCCAACACCCTTTTGAAAAATCGATCGAAACGGGGTCAAATCTCAACGAAACTTCACAAAAATTTGCATGGAAAATCCTAAGTACCTTCCCTAGCAAATCCCAAAAGATCAGCTCCAAAAGATCAAGGGATACACAGGAATTACAAATCTCGTGAGGTAGGTGAGTTGACAACGAAAAACTGAAATCGGACAAGAACGGCCCTTGCTCGTGGTTCAATGATTCTAGCACTTGGCTAGTGAGATTCACCACATCATAGCAAAGCAAAATATCAGCAAAATAAAGATCCCAACCTTGGACAAAAGGAAACACACCAAAATCCAAGGATTGGAACCAAAAACGAACAAGAACGGGGAGAGGGAAAGGAGGACGAAATTGAGCTGCTCAAGACATGGATTTCTCAAGGGGTAATCTTGGATTGAATCACAAAATCAAGTCTTACAAGACCCCCTAGAGTCTACCTCCCATCATCCACCCACTAATGACAAGATTTGACTAAACTAGGCACTCATCTCCTAGCTAATCTCCTCTCTTTTCTCTCTTTGGACCTTGGCTGCTAGGGTTAGGAAAACTAGGGTATTGTGGCTACCAAGATAAGGTCCAAGGGAGCCTCTCAAGTCTATTTATACCCTAGGCCCTAAACGACACAATTACATTAAGACCCCTACTCTAAAAATGCCCGGAGGGGCCAAACAGAAAAGATACAATCGGACGACTACGATGACGGCTTGATCTTCTTCTTCTCCACGCCTCGCTTGGATGTGCGTCACGTAGCCAGTAGTCCGGAAGCTTCCCCCAGTTTTGAAGTCAGAAACCGGGAAACTTTATTCTGCGGGCTTCTTGGGTCGGGTCTTGGCCCAATCTTCTATCTTGGCGAGTCGGAGTCCAACCCACCAAGTCACTTGAACTTGGGTGGCAGTTTTGAGCCGAAGCCACCAAAGCCTCCCTCGCACGCCTTCGCGCCATGCACTCGGGTTGGAGCACCACGGTGGCACCCGGCTTCTCCAGTCCATCGGAGTCGCCTCACAATCCATCGGAGGGCTTACACCGCCGTTGCCGAACCGCCCCTCCGTGTACCGAGCTCCCATGGCCGACCGACGCCGAGACTTGCCTCCGGTCCATTGGAGGGCTTTTGCCTCAGTCCATCGAGGTCTTCATCTCATCTACCTCCAGTCCATCGGAGGACTTGTACCGTTGAGAATCACTCATCACACCAGGAGAGCAATGAAGCCGGTCCACTCGCTCTCATCTGAGACCCACAACAACTCTTATGTTAACAATAGTGGACAGACCAAAACATGTATCGAATTAAATTTCTCCCATCGGCCTACAGATATTGAAACGCGTTATATTCATTGGTTCCTCCTTACAAGCGTGTAGAAGTTTTTGGATTAGGAAAAATTTAATTTTCGCCCTATTGAGTCTAGGCAAACCGAGTCATGCTGCACTGGTTTCGTATCTCGGCCTAGTGCGGAAGTGTGGGCTCAAGTGCCAGAAGAGAAGGGCACGTAAGTTGGGACAAAACGACATTGGTGATGCATATTTTGAGGTTGCATTCCTATGGTGTGGTTTCCTCATTCATCTTACCAACAAGTCCAACAACCCTCGACTCTGAGTCCCACAAGAAATGACATGTTAACAACAGTGGATGGACCAAAACATGTATCAAATTAAATTTCTCCCATCGGCCTACATATATGGAAAAGCGTTATATTCATTGGTTCCTCCTTACTAGCATGTAGAAGTTTTTGGATTTGGAAGAAGATTAATTTTTGCCCTTTTGAGTCTAGGCAAACCAAGTCACGGTGCATTGGTTTCGTATCTCGGCCTAGTGCGGAAGCGTGGGCTCAAGTGGCAGAAGAGGAGGGCATTTAAGTTGGGACAAAACAACTTTGGTGATGCATATTTTTGAGGTTTCGTTCCTATGGTGCGGTTTCCTCATTCATCTAACCAACAAGTCCAACAACCCTCGAGTCTGAGTACCACAACAAATCATATGTGAACAACAGCGGACGGCCCAAAACATGTATCGAATTAAATTTCTCCCATCGGACTACATATATGGAAAAGCGTTATATTCATTGGTTCCTCCTTACTAGCGTGTAGAAGTTTTTGGATTTGGAAAAAGATTAATTTTCGCCCTTTTGAGTCTAGGCAAACCGAGTCACGGTGCACTGGTTTCGTATCTCGGCCTAGTGCGGAAGCGTGGGCTCAAGTGGCAGAAGAGAAGGGCATTTAAGTTGGGACAAAACAACTTTGGTGATGCATATTTTTGAGGTTTCGTTCCTATGGTGTGGTTTCCTCATTCATCTAACCAACAAGTCCAACAATCCTCGATTCCGTGTCCCACAACAAATCATGTGTTAACTACAGTGGACGGACCAAAACATGTATCGAATTAAATTTCTCCCATCGGCCTACATATATGGATAAGCGGTATATTCATTGGTTCCTCCTTACTAGCGTGTAGATGTTTTTGGATTAGGAAAAAGTTTAATTTTCGCCCTCTTGAGTTTTCAAATTGAGTAATGGTACGCTTGTTTTGTATTTTGGCCTGGTGTAGAAGCGCGGGCTCAAGTGGCAGAAGAGTAGGGCATGTGTGTTTGGCCAGAACTTCTTTGGTGATGCATATTTTTGAGGTTTCATTCCTATGGTGTGGTTTGCTCATTCATCTAACCAAGAAGTCCAACAACCCTCGTTTCCGACTCCCGCAACAAATCATAAGTTAACAATAGTGGATGGACCAAAACATGTATTGAATTAAATTTCTCCCATAGGCCTATATATATATGTGGAAAAGAGCTATATTCATCGGTTCCTCCTTACTAGCGTGTAGAAGTTTTTGGATTTGGATAAAAATTAATTTTCGCCCTATTGAGTCTAGGCAAACCGAGTCATGGTGCACTGGTTTCGTATCTTGGCCTAGGTCGGAAGCACGGGCTCAAGTGGTAGAAGAGGTGGGCACGTAAGTTGGGACAAAACAACTTTGGTGATGCATGTTTTTCGGGTGGCATTCCTATGGTGTGGTTTCCTCATTCGTCTTACCAACAAGTCCAACAACCCTTTATTCCGAGTCCCACAACAAATGATATGTTAATGACAGTGGATGGGCCAAAACATGTATCGAATTAAATTTCCTCTATCGGCCTACATATATGGAAAAGCGTTATATTCATTGGTTCCTCTTTACTGGCATGTAGATGTTTTTGGATTTTTAAATATTTTTTGCCCTCTTGAGTCTCGGCATACTGAGTCATGGTGCGCTGGTTTCGTATCTCGACCCAGTGCAAAAGAGCAGGCTCTTGTGGTATAGTAGGACGGTATGTAAGTGGGCCAAAACAACTTTGGTGTTGGATATTTTTGAGGTTTCGTTCCTATGGTATGGTTTCCTCATTCATCTTAGCAACATGTCCAACAACACTCGATTCTGAGTCCCACAACAAATCATATGTTATCAACAGTGGAAGGACCAAAATATGTATGGAATTAAATTTCTCCCATCGGCCTATATATGGAAAAGTGTTATATTCATTGGTGTGGGCATAAATATCCCTTGGGCCCTCATGACATGGATTTAGTAGATGGGTTGTTGGAGGGCCCAATGAGGACAGCTGGCTTAACCCCAGTGCCAACTGCTCTCATGGGCCCAAAGACAGTCGAGCAAGCTTGGAGATAAAGTTGGGAAGCCGTGATTCAGGTGAATGCGTCAAGCGCAATGACTCGGACTCGTGCTCCAAGACATGCAGGATTCAAGATTGGAAGGATGTAATTGTAGATTATGTATACTCTTTTGTATTCCAAACCGAGTAGGAGGAAGGAGACATAACTTGTAACCTAGGCCACGCCAGGCTATATAAGGCGGGTGAGGGACCCCTACGTAGAACATCTAGCATCTCACCGCACACCAACCATGCCGTAGCGCTTCAGAACCCTCATTGTAACCTTGAGAGCAATACAACTTGCCACAGACAGGATGTTGGGTGTTACGCTTTCTGTGGCCCAAACCTGTATAAACCCTTGTGTTTTATCGCATCTCAACGCGAACCATCGAGCTACGTCGATTTTGCCAACCCAAAAGCACCTCATGATACACCCCATGGTGCACTGCCGGGACTAAACCCTAATAGTTGGCGTGCCAGGTAGGGGCAGGCGACATCAACATCCAGTTCGCTCCTGGCGAGATGATCCGCTTCGGATTAACCTCGTTCATTGCCGATAATGACGGCGACCTTCATCAACTCAACTTTATCCCGACAGAGTCACGGGTCCCTGCACCGGCTCAACAGGTCTCCCGGGTCACTCGTGTGGCGAGATCTTTTCATCTCCGGTCGGACCAGACCCCACCCCGATTCGCGCCACGTCAAGCCAACCTCATCGCCGACCCGACGCACCCCGCTGGTGGGTCAACCACAAAGGCCCCAGTTGCATCAGGCCGTGGCACGCTGGCCATGCGGGTCTCGACGCCAACTCTAGTTCCTAGGCGAGCTCCATCACCTCCATCCACCACCGCAGGACGGGCCTCCTTTGGCTTGGATCCAAGGATGACTCGAGCCGCGTGCCTGGTCCCGAATGGGCTCCGTAACGCTGCGTCTATGTACCAAGGGCTCCTCTCCCATGTCTCAGCTCCCCTCAAAGACGATGAGGGTGCACGGGGGATGCCCGATCTGAAGCAAGAGACCATGCTTCTTCCGGACGACGACGTCTACAATGCGCCTGACGTGCCATTGACTAGCCTCCGTCTGGGGCTCATCATCAACTCCACTCCAGTCAGAAGGACAGCTCGCTGGCGCAGCCCACGACCGGTTGTCACGCCAAAACTTTCCTCTTCGCCGACTATGCCCTCTCCTTAGCCGCCTCGTACTCAGGAGGGTAGCGAGAGAGAACGCCTCCGTGTGATCTGCAACATCGAGACTCCTACAGCCTCTGGTCTAGGGACGACCATGGCGACAGCCACATTCTCGGCCTCCGACGCCCAGCTGGAGGAAGAGCCCACGCTTCTCAATGACTAGGAAAGCTTGCTTCCAAGCTCAACTCCGTGCTTCTCCAAGATCCCCATCCTCCATGCTGGGAATGACAATGGCGGCGAGGAAGTTGTGTCCAACGATGAACCGCCTATCATCGCTGAGACCTTGCAAGAGAGCTAGGCGTGTAAGCAGGCTAATCGCATCCGTAACATTCGTCGTCACCACACAGCAGGGGACAAGGACCCGACCTTGCTCGTCTCACAAGATGAGGTAACAAGAGCGAGCGAAACCCTCCAGGAGGTCAAAAGCCACCGACATAGGAACACGCATCGTCAGAGGCGCCACTACTGGTAGGCCCAAGAAGTTGTGCGTCCAAGAGAGGCCCTGGTTCCCGGGCGCAATCTGTTGCCTAAATTCGAGGCGGTTATGAACACTCTGAGTCAAGCCAGTGGTGCGCTGGTCAGGCTTGCGCAAATTCTCCCCAACAGCGATGATGGCGAGGCCATGAAGCGGGTCCACACTCGGGCGGCGAACAATCTGATGCTTGCCCGCGCGGCGGGGTACGCCCGCCACGTTATCAACAACAATCGGGACGTGCGGCGCAACATCGACCAATCTTGCGCTCAGCGACATGAAGTAGAACTATGGCATCGTGAGAAGTACGATCGGGACTACGGTGTTCCATGGTGCGTTGAGGACATGAGGGATCGCTCGGGAGCCGCTTCTGTCAACAGCCCTTCCACTCGCCCTATAGCTCGCGACCAAATGGAAGACAATGCTCGTCCCCAGTCCCCACGATGTCATTAAGATGGAGGTCGTGACGGCGGCCGTGGTGAGCCAGCTGACCGCAACCAAGTGGGCATATTCGCCTTCACCCCGTGGCTCTGTGAGGTGGTATGGCCACGAATTTCAAGGTCTCCAACTTCGAAAAGTTCGAAACAAAGCTCAACCTCAGGGCTTGGTTGGCCGTGTACTCCACCACAGCTGCTGCGACCTATGCAACTGAGGATGTGATCGAGGCTTATTTCCCGATCATGTTGGGTCATGATGTGCTTCATTGGCTCCACCACCTCAAGCGTGGATGCATCGACGACTGGGACGACTTCTGTCGATTCTTCATCGCCAACTTCCAATCTCTATCTGACAAACCAGCGCAACGGTGGGACCTCAAAACTGTCAAACGTAAAGATGGTGAGTCTCTTCGATCGTACCTCAAGTGGTTTCAGTCCCTGCGGAACCGTATCCACAATGTTAATAAGGAGAGGGCTCAAACGACTGGGTTTTCGTTAAGAGCATGTTGGAAAAAGCCCCAACGACCTCAGAGCGGCTCTTCCATGAAGCAGATCAATACATCACGGCGGACGAACGCTCTCGTGACCTGACTAATCCTCGGCAAGATGATTGGGGCAAAGGCAAGCCGGAGAAGCCCGAAGATTCCTCGCGGCAGGAATGCCGCTGGGAGAAAAGGCCCCAGGAGGAGGCCGCGTCATGTGGCCACCGCAAGTACGCTAACGCAGCCCGCCACCTGATTTGGTCCGCACGCTCGACTGGCTTCTCGGCGAACTGTACCCCGCGTATAAGGAGTTGTGCCACACGCTGCGGAACTGCCGTGACTTCAAGGCCATGATCGAGACGGGGCGGCTCCTCACGCCGCAGGGCACGCCGCCACCACCGCCGCCTCATAACCAGCCTCCGTTGTGTCCAAATAGAAGTGGTGGCCCACGCTTCCCAGATGTCAATAGGGAGGTCAACATCATCTTTGGTGGACACAGGGCCTATGTAAGCAAACGCCAGCAGAAGCTGGGTGATCTCGGGTCAATGCGGCTACCTCAGATCCGGTGCCGCCGTTTGCATGGTCCGACGAGCCAATCTCATTCAGTTGGGCAGACCACTTGCTCAACTTTGATAAACCGAGCAAGTACCCATTGCTCGTAAACCCCATAATTAGTGATAGCCGACTCAAGAAAGCGCTGATCGACGGTGGGGCTAGCATCAACGTAATATTCCCCAAAACGCTACAGGACATGGGAGTCCCTCTCTGAGAGCCAATGGATCAGCCTCATTTCTCTCCTGGTGTGATGATGATTGTCAACTGTACAAGTCCTCCGATGGACTGGAGGTAGATTATGAAGACCTCGATGGACTGAGGCAAAAGTCCTCCAATGGACTGGAGGCAAAGCTCTGCGTCGGTCAGTCATGGAAGCTTGGTACATGAAGGGGCGGTTTGGAACGGTGGTGTAAGTCCTCCGATGGACTGTGAGGCGACTCCAATGGACTGGAGAAGCCGGGTGCCACCATGGTGCTCCAACCCGAGTGCATGGCACGAAGGCATGCGAGGGAGGCTTTGGCGACTTTGGCTCAAAACCGCCACCCAAGCTATCTAAGACTTGGAGAGTTGGGCCACGACTCGCCAAGATAGAGAAGATGGGCCCAGTCCAGCCCAAATGAAGACTTCCTAAAGTTTCCCGGTTTCTAACTTCAAAACCGAGGCGGAACGCGGATTGGACTACTGGCCACATGGAGAACATCTAAGGATTGCGTGGACCTTACGAAGGTCAAGACTTCATCGTGATCGTTCGTCCCAAAATATCTTATAAATATTCATTTTAGCCCTTAGGGCTTGTCTTGTTGTAAGGGCCTAAGTGCAAATCTGTCTAAATAGCACTAGGGTATAAATAGACTGAGAGGGGGTCATTAGAAACTCTCTTGACTGCTAAGTTTTTATTTCCTCATTGTAATTTTTGTCCTCAAGCTTTGAGCTCCAAGTTTGGGAGGGTTATGGTGACATCTAGCCTCCAACTCAAGAGGGAAGGTGAGGGTGGTTGCTTGGGATGAAATCCTTCATTGTAATCTGACCTATGATCTCTTTTGAGGCTCATAATCGAAGTGGTTCCGTGCAGCAACTTTGTGTGCTTCTCCTCCCCTTGTTCCCTTTGGTTTTTGGCTTCAATCATTGGCTTTTTGGGTGTTTGCTTTGGCCGAGGTTGAATCTCTTCTTTTGCTTGTGTTTTGAACTTGCAAGGACGTAGAAATTATGTCTTAGAACATCTCAATCCCGAAGGATTGCCACTAGCAAGTTGTTCTTGAGCTTTCCCCTTTTCTTGCCCAAAGGTTCCCTCTTCACGAGATCTAAAATTCCTACTAATCCCTTGATCTTTTTCCATATATTTTTTGGGAATAGCTTTGGAATGGAGCTAGGTTATAGTGTGTGTGTAAAATTTCGTGAAGATTGGTGAAGGTTTGGTCAAGTTTTGGCATTGGAAGCTCAAGTTTTGGGTGGCTGTTTTTTGTTTGTGCTATATCGTCTGGTGATTAGTTCAGTGTTCAAATGTGCTCCAAATGACATAAAACTTTGTGGAGCTCTTGTCCGTTGAATAATAAAAATCCCATAAAATTTTCAAAATTTTTGGAGGTGTTTTGACCTAGTTTTGGTAATTTTCTCTTAAGGTTGGTCTGCCAGTTTTTGAGCACCGGACAGTCCGGTGGGCTTGCACCGGACGGTCTGGTGGCTCTAGGTTTTGTATTTCTTGTCTAATTGAGCTAAAATTTTGTAGAGTTGTTCCTTGGCCCCTTCTCAACCTTCAGTAAAAGTTTCATAATTTTTCGAGTTGATTTGATAGCGTTTTGAATCAAAGTTCTTCGGTGTGTCAGGCTATGAGCACTAGATAGTCCGGTGCTTAATCACCAGACAATCTGGTGGTCACAACTTGCTCCAATTGGTCTGATTTTTTCTGGAGCTGTTCTTTATTGTCTTATGGAGGTGCAGTAATTTTTGGGGGGATTTTGAGATTTTATTGAGGGGTTTTGGCATTTTTCTTTGCAGTCCTGTCAGGCTGATTTCTGCTGTCTTTCCGTGGTTTGTGTGCATTGCGTCGTTTATGTGTGCTTCCTCTTCGTGTTTGGTACGTATCTATTCAGTGGATGGTACAAGCACGTGTTGTGAGCTAGATACGTATCCTCTCAGTGGGCGGTGTCTAGCTTTGTTGTGAGTGTTGTTTCAGTTTGCAATGCGGGGGTTTGAGTTTGAGTTTTCAAGTGCTCCTATTCATCCCCTCTAGTCATACGTCTCGGTCCTACTAGGGGTATTAGAGCCGGTTAGGTTTCCTCATACCTTAACCAATGACGAAACCGGTGCGACGATGACGCACTCTAGGAAGGTTCCAGTTCTCAGCTCAGATGGCTATCCCTACTGGAAGGGTAGGATGGAGGCATTCTTGCTTAGCCAGAGCCAAGACATATGGGATGCTACTCAGAGTATGACTTTTAGGGTGCTTCCAGCTGCCGAGCGTACTACGCCTAATATCGTGGCTCAGCATGAGGCGAATGCCAAGGCTATGGACTTTCTCTTTTCAGGGCTTGGTCCTGTTTATTACGAGAAGGTGAGTCACCTTAAGACGACGCGTGAGATATGGTCCCTGCTTAGTGCACACCATAAGGATATAGCTACGATTAAGGCCCGTCTCGTTGAGACCTACCGGCGCGAATATGAAAATTTCGTGCAAAAGCCGGGTGAAATTGTGGAAGCCTTGTTTGCTCGCTTTCAGTCGATCATTAACAAGCTCTGGGCCAATTCAGCACCTGCTGCTCTCCCATACACTGACCATCAGTAGGCTGTCAAGATGATATACTCCTTGGACAGGAAAGTATGGGAGATCAAGAAGAGCTGAATCATTGAGTCAGCAGGATATGACACAATTGGAGTGGAGTAGCTATATAGCAAGCTCAAAGCCACAGAGGTCGATTACCAAATGAAAGAGTTCTTCGACGGTACTGGCTCCAAGAGCCTGGCCTTGGCTACTCCCTCCCGTGAGGCTGCTACTAACCCCCTGATTCACAACTTCTCATTTTCTGCTTTGATGTCTATGACAAACGAGCAGTTGGCGTCACTTGGGGATGAAGAGCTTTGCCTGGTGTCTAGTCGCTTTCAGCGCGCCTATGACAACCGGATGAGCAAGAAGAGGAGCGAGAGGCCCAAGTGCTTTGAGTGCGGAGAGGTCGGCCATTTCATCACTGAGTGCCCCAACAAAAACAACGACTACTACAAAAAGGGCAAGAACTACTCCCGCGACTCCGACAAGTACCACTCCGGCAAGCCCAGCTATGACAAACGAGCAGTTGGCGTCACTTGGGGATGAAGAGCTTTGCCTGGTGTCTAGTCGCTTTCAGCGCGCCTATGACAACCGGATGAGCAAGAAGAGGAACGAGAGGCCCAAGTGCTTTAAGTGCGGAGAGGTCGGCCATTTCATCGCCGAGTGCCCCAACAAAAACAACAACTACTACAAAAATGGCAAGAACTACTCCCGCGACTCCGACAAGTACCACTCCGGCAAGCCCAGCTATGACAAGCATCACTTCGGCAAGCACCGCTCCGATAAGCGCCACTTCGGCAAGAAGAACTTCAAGAAGGTTTTGAAGAGCTACAGAAGAGTACCCAGAAGCAAGACAAGGCGTTCTCTGCTGAGATCGGGCTCTGCAGCAGCGGATCTTCTTCCTCTTCATCCTCATCAAGCTCAAGTGATGAAGGGTTCACATATAAGAAGGACAAGAGGAATGATCAAGGAGGTCCAGTTGGCTTGTGCTTCATCTCCACCAAGTCCAAGGGCAAGCACAAGATCAAGAGGAGCTCGGTTTGCTCCATGGTGCTTGAGAACAAGGATGACGGCAGCAACTGTTCTTTCGATGATGAGGTAACTTCTGAGCAAGCCGAAATCCTTGAGATGCTAGAGCAGAATAGTCGGGAGTTGAAAGCCCAGGATAAGATGCTGGAGAAGATAGCTAAGAAGCTACAGAAGTTGAAAGCCTAGCTTGCTGAGGCTTTAGAGGGGAATGAGAAGTTGAGAAGTGAGAAACCCCAGCCTAGTGAGATTGAGTGCCCTACCTGTGAGTCATTCATGATTGAGCTTAGTGATCAGAGAAATAAGTATGCTCATCAGGTAGAGAAGATGGATAGGATGAAGGGTGAGTTAGGCAAGCTCCAGTCTAAACTGGATGAGCCTATTATGAGTGACGTTCCTGAGTGTGAGTCTTGCCCCTGTTTGTCTAGTGAGTTAGTGTAACACCCTAGTTTAAATTCCAGCATTTCACAATAAAATTCAAGCAATTTATTTAATTTTCCTAAGGCTTATATGTTTAGTTTACATTTAACAGATTTTTATTTAAAATAAATACTTGTATAAAAATTATCATAGGCCCAACTTTCTTGTGCATTACATGCTGGTGCATTATCTCTTGTTTGCTTGAGTTAAGGATTCAAATTCAAATTCATTTGAATTTTAGAACCATTTCTATCTCCATTCAAAATAATTCAAAAACAGAAAAGAAAAAGGAAAAAAAAGGAGGGGCCAAGCCAAGTGGCCGGCCCAAGCCGACCGGCTCGGCCCAGCCACCCCAGCGCCCCCTCATCCCGCCTGGGCCAGAAGCCGTCGGCCCGCCTCCCCTTCCCGCCTGGGCCGAAGGCCGGCCCAACCCGCGCTCTCTCTCTCATAGCGCGCCGACCCGCAGCGCCCCGCGCCCCGCCCCCACTGACAGGCGGACCCCACCAGTCAGACCCATCCCCTTCCTCCCGCCGCGATCCACGCTCGCCTGCCTCTCTCTCCGCTTGGCCACGTCGACGCCCGAGCAAAGGAAGCTTCCTCCGAACCCTCACCCGCTCCCTTCCTTAAACCCTCGCCTTCAATCCCGCACCCGCCGCGCCGGTTTCCCCCTTTTCCCTCCTTTCCCTCACTGCGCCTTGACGGGTTTCAAAGCCGCTGCCCACCCCCTCTCTGTACACCGCCTTCTAGCGTCCTAAAATCCTATAAAACCCGACCCCGAGCGTTGTCCCGAGCTCCTTTACCACTCCACCTCTCCAATTCCGCCCTCGTGCCTCGTCGCGCCCGCAATCCGCCGCCGGAGCTCTGCGTCGGTAAGATGCTTCGACACCGAATTTGCCGTCGGTGTGCCATCTCCGGCCTTCTAATCCCCGCCTTGTCGTTCGCAGGACCTTAGCGGAGCTGCTCCGTGGATTGTGGTCGCAAGAACGTGACGCCGTCGCCCGTGTCCGCGAGTGCCGACCCTCATCTTCCGCCGTCCTCCGTCGCGGGCTTTCCCCGTCACGTCTTCGTCCGAACCGAGCCCCTGGTGAGCTTCGCCTTGGCTCCCTCTCTCTCTTGGTCTAACCCTAGTCCAGCGGAACCCTCCCTAGGCCCCGGCGTGCGCCACGCCGGCGAGCCGCCGCCGCGCGGGCCGAACCCCCGCCATGGGTTTTGGTCGCCGCCGGCACCTCACCGTTTCCCATGCACCCTGGCCGTCCGATCTGTCGCCAACGGCCGCGATTAGAACACAGCGTACCCCTTCGTGGACCAATCAGAACACGCCACGTCGCCTTCACTTAAACCTGACAGCGGGGACCCACCCGCCAGGCCGACGTGTCGCGCCACGCGCGCGCCGCGTCAGCGCCGCGTCGGCGTAGACCCAGTCAGCGTGGAACTTTTGCAGAAAAGTCCCCGCGTTTCTCTGGAATCAACCCGCGGTCCACCGGCTTTGAAAAATAATTAGATTTAGGTCCTGTTTTCTTCGGTTTGGCCCCTGAACTTTCCGGTTTTTGAACCCGCGGTCCAGGTCTCGGCGGTTTTGCCTGGAAACCCTCGGCGGCTATAGTTAATTATGTTTAAGTCCTCGGTTTTTCAAATCTAGCCCCTGGTTTCAATGTTTCTATCACAGTTATGCCCCTAGGAGCCCGTTTTATGCATAACTTTCGCCTTTTAACTCCGATTTGAGTGATTCTTGCGCTCACGCGACCGTAGAAACATGTAGAATGTTTTTAGCATAGTTTTATCTTCTATTTTTATGATATGATGTACTGTTTCTCACCTTTTGATAATTGTTTGCATGTATGTATGCGTGGAAATGCTTGTATGTTGCCGTGAACGTGGTTAGACGGTGAGCAGTTTGTTGGTGACGAAGAGCAGCAATTTGAGGGTGTTCAGCAGCAGACTCAAGACCAATTTGAGCAAGGCAAGTATAGCATGAACACAACCTAACAACCCTTTAATCACTTCATATGCATATGTCTAATTTTGTATGCCAATAAGGACTGTACCTAGCCTCTTTTATCGATATGTTTACCTATGGGTTGCATGTTGGTTAAGTTTTGCTAGTCGCTGCGCGAACTCATGTATCTTTTGTTAATAATTTGATTAAATGGATCTATGCAATCAAATTTTGAGCTTGACCCTCTGTGGATCATGTTCCTTTAAAAATGGCTTTTTAGCAACTTGGTTTAGGGGGCATGAGCATGTGTTTTGCTTATTGCCACTCTCCGTAAGGACCGGTTCGCAAAGCGACAACCTGGGACAGCAGTGCTACCATGAGACTGGAATGGGACGGTCTTGGCTAATTAATTAGGTTGCATTGGTTTGGGGGTAAATTACCGACGGGGCAAGAGGGGAGGTGAGCTTTTGTGGCCCTCGCGCTACTTGGGTTGAGTGCGTTTATCTCCCCTTGAGGCTTGCTCCACAGCTGCGGACCCTGAAACCTTAGCGGTTACACCTTACCAACGTGATCTTTGTAAAGGCCTCGTAGTGTGCTTGCTAGCCATCTCATCTAAGGTAATGTGGTGGACCACTAGTGTAGCCCACGACTCATGGGTAAAGATGTACGACCTCTCGAGAGTGTAAAACTGACATGTCAGCCGTGCTCACGGTTATGAGCGGCCCAGATCCTTTATGCAAATTAGTGGTTCTGTTGGGTTTGAAAGTGGTTCTTATGTTAATGTTGTTGTTTCAATCTTTTATGCTATACCCTAGGTTAATGGTTTATCAACTCACCTGTAGTAATTAGTCGCTTAATAAAACTTGACCAACTAAAAGCTCATGCTAAGTGTCAGCCAACCCTAGATGCCTAATAGTTCATGTTATGCTTGTTGGGTATGAAATACTCACGCTTGCTTTACTTTAAACCTACTGTTGGCTGGAACCCAACCGCTGCTCAGCTCCAGAAGACTTCGAAGAGTATGTTCAGGACTTCAACGAGTTCTAGGCGTACCCGTCCACCAGTCGACGTCCCTGTGGCGGCTCGTTTATCTTCGTTTACGCTTCCGCTATGGCTCTGGTTTAAAGACATGTTGTCTTGTTGTAATAAAGTGATGATATACTCTATGTAAACATTTTATTTATTGTTTATGCACGTTCTGTGATGTCACTATTGTCATAATATATGTGAGACATGTTCCTGGCACATATATGTTGTTCCGGTTCCGTTGGTTGAGAACTGGGCGTGACAAAGTGGTATCAGAGCCGTGTTGATTGTAGGACGGAAGCCTAGTTAGAAACGGACGTAAATAAGGACCTCATTCCCCTTTTGCCCTCTTGTTGTTTTATGAAAATTTTATTTTCACTATCAAATTATATGTTCACTCTATGTTAAATTATTACTTTTTGCTTTTCATTCAATCATATAGAACTGATCTCCATCTTACTCCATCCTCCTTATAGGTCATGGCACGCAGCATGCAAACCGCCCGCAAGAGTACCGGGGGCCGCCTTCGCCGTGTTGCACCACCGACCCCACGGCGTACCCCAGTACCTCGTCCACCACAGCAGATCGAGCCTCCGTCACCGGAGCTGCCCGAGCCGTTGCCACCACCACCCTTCGAGTACGCTCCCATGGACCAGGCACCACACCCCTTTGAGGGGAATGGTCTGCTTCCGGCGGACACTGACCCTAAGGAGGAGGAGGAAGAGGAGGACCCAGTGGAGGTAGTTTACTACCTCGACTCCGACGACGGTGGTGCGCGTGAGGAGGCTCCACCACCACGCCTGCCGACACCAACACCTCCTTCCCCGCGTGCGCTGACACCACCACCTTCTCCAGCGGCGCCTGCAGCTTCACCGGCACCCCCACCGCCACCGCCTGCCGCACCCGAGTGGCCGTTCCGCGTGGCTGTCCCTTCCGACGAGGGTGGCCAGCGGGAGGTTGACGCCTGGGTCGACCTGACGCACCCACACCACGGTGCTGACCTGGAGTTCCCGGGGCTACTCCGCGACTGCCTCTACGACCTGGGTTACACTACCCATGAGGTCGTCTACCAGGTCCGGTAGCAAGCGCGCCCGGACCACACCACCCTCTGGTCCGCCAGTGCGCAGATCCTGGAGCCCAACCCCAACCATGGGGGACACACCGTGCTGCGCCGGCACTACAGCATCGCAGAGCACGAGACCATGGAGATGGCCATGGAGGATGCTGCTCAGTAGGCTCTTGGGGTCCTCTGCCAGCACTACCACACTCCGCTCTGCCAGACTCAGTACCGCTACTTCCCCCGCCGGCAGTCCGGGGATACTAAGCACGAGATAGCGTCCATCCGGGGTGAGGACAACCGGCAGCTGCTGAAGCTGGTCCGGTATGTGTCAGCCCTGATCACTGCCTACGTCAGGGTGTCCGAGGAGCTCCATCACCAGAACGGTGAGGTGTTCCACCTTCAGGCGCAGCTGGACCGAGTGGCAGGTCCACCGCCCCAGGTGCTAGTGGTGGATCCGGCTCAGACCCCCCTCGCAGGAGGCCTGGCATGGGAGAGTGAAGTGGTGCCACCAGGATACTCCCTCGGGATGACTAGTCGTCCTCATATATCGCGTTAGCACGTTTGATTAAGTTGTCGTGTTGAGTTGGTCGTGTGGAACTTAAGTTAAGTTGTGTTGGCTGGTTGTTTGTTATTTTGAACCATGTTTGATTTGGATCTTTGGTTGTGTGTTATCCAGCTGTGGGGATTTGTCCCAGCATGAACAAGTTAATGTTATAAGTTAGTTCGTGGGGTTAAACACTATATCCACTCTATCGCTCTTACTACTTTATCTTTAGTCGCTACTGCTTGTGCACCCATATGTTGGCTATGTGCTTACGGTGTCTCTGTTACAAACAGATGGTTAACACAAGGCGCAACGCTGCTGGTGGAAATGCTAGCCAGGGTAACCAGGGGGTGGCAACCCGCTGCCCAACCCTCCACCACTAACATCGGAGCAGTTTTACAACCTCCAGATGCAGATGATGGCGACAATGACCAACGCGGTGCACGTTCTCCAACAAGCTCAAGCTCAACCACCACCCCCACCACCTAGCGACAGGCGTGGAGATTTCCTGAAGGGTCATCCACCAACCTTCTCCCATGCCACAGAGCCACTGCAAGCTGATGATTGGCTTCGCGTAGTGGAACGCCAGCTGGAGATTGCCCAATGCAATGACCGGGAGAGGGTTTTGTATGGTTCCGGTCAGCTAAGAGGTGCAGCCCTAGATTGGTGGGAATCTTACAGACCCCAAGATAGGGATGCTTTCACATGGGCACATTTCAGGGAGAACTTCCGCAACCACCATGTGCCTGCGGGGTTGATGAAAATGAAGAAGAAGAAGTTTCTTTCCCTGAAGCAGGGCAGCATGTCGGTGACTGAGTATAGGGATAAGTTCCTTCAGTTGGCCAGATATGCCACTGCAGAGGTGGCAGAGGACAGGGAAAAGCAAGAATACTTCCTGGAGGGTCTAAATGATGAGCTCCAATACCAGCTGATGAACCATACCTTTCCTAGCTTCCATCAACTGGTGGACAGGGCTCTTTTCACTGAAAGGAAGCGCCAGGAGATTGAAGAAAGGAAGAGGAAGTACAACAACTCTTCATCAAGCAGCAACACTCGCCCCCGTTTCTCTCAGGGTCCGAGCTTAGAGCAGCAGCGGGCTCAAGGACAGCAGGGCTTCCAGTACCAGCAGCGCTACCAGGGTCAGCCAGCTCGTCCTATGTATCCAGCTCAGCGCTAAGTGCAGACCACCCCTCCCACCACAAACTAGACTACAGGTGTTGGGCCTTGCTACAAGTGTGGTGGAGCGGGCCACTATGCTAATGCTTGTCCCCGTAAGGTGCAAGGTAACCAACAGGGGCAGCAATCGGGTCAAAGGCAGAACCCTCCCCAGCCGCAGCAAGGGCGCCCCAATCAACAGGGCAAGGCACCGTGGCAAGGGAAGGTGAATCATGTGATAGCTAAGTCTGCAGCTGAAGCCCCTAACGTCGTGCTTGGTACGTTCCTGGTCAACTCTCAGCCCGCTACAGTTCTTTTTGATACTGGTGCCACGCATTCATTTATTACCAAATCATATGCTGAGCAGTACAATATTCCTATAAGGTCTACAAGTAGACCCATGGTAGTATCTACACTGGGGGGAATGTTGAGCACAAGTTTAATATGCCCTCGAGTTGGCATAAACATAAGGGGGGTAGAATTCTGCACCAAGTTGATAATCATTGGTTCCGCGGGGATTGATATCATCTTGGGAATGGAAACGCTTGCTAAGTGGGATGTCAGAATTGATTGTGCCAAGCGAACCGTCCACTTAACAGCTCCTGATGGTCAGAAAGTGGAGGTCAGTGCCACAGAACCTTCCGGTTGTCTGCATCAGATGGAGGCGAAGCCCACGGAGGGAATTCGAGTAGTGTGCGAGTACCCGGATGTCTTTCCAGAAGAGTTACCAGGTATGCCACCTGACCGAGAAGTTAAATTTTTAATAGAACTTTTACCTGGTACAGCCCCTATAGCAAAAAGGCAATATAGAGTGGCACCCAAAGAACAAGAGTTAATAAAGGAAAATATAGATGAGTTGTTAGGAAAAGGGTTTATACGGCCTAGTTCTTCACCTTGGGCCTTTCCGGTTCTGTTTGTTGATAAGAAGGATGGGTCAAGAAGGATGTCTGTGGATTATAGAGCCTTGAATGATGTCACTATCAAGAACAAATACCCCTTACCTCGAATAGATGATTTGTTTGATCAGTTGCAAGGTGCATGTATGTTCTCAAAAATTGATCTGAGGTCAGGTTATCATCAAATGAAGATTCGTCCTTCCGATATTCCAAAAACTGCTTTCATTACCAGATTTGGGTTATATGAATATACCATGATGTCCTTTGGGTTGACAAATGCTCCTGCTTATTTCATGAATCTTATGAACAAGGTGTTTATGGAGTATCTTGACAAGTTTGTTGTGGTGTTCATTGATGATATACTTGTGATGCCCCTGGCATCTCAAGAGCCATAACACGCAGTTAGAGACAAGCAAATGATGGATTAAGACTTAATCATGCTTAGAAAAGTAACAAGAAATATGTGGAGGAGCCACCAAATCAAAATTTTCTACACAGGATACAAGACCACTCATTTTGTGGTTGAATAAGTCAACACTCACATGCTTTTGAGCTCAACATCCAATGCCAAACCTCGGACAAGAAAGTAGCCCTAGACCTTTTTGTTTGACAATGTCCAAAAATCTAAAGAAAAGAGGCTTAAAAGATCAAACCAAATCCAGTTAAAGTTTCTTCCAAGGGTAGCAAGTGTGATCGAGACCAAACTTGAGCCCTAATAAAACTTTCAAATTCATTAAGCACCCTCGCTTAAGCTTTATATCAAACTTGTGGTGCAAGTCATATACTACGCTTTTGTTACCCTGAACATGGATTGAAAATGTCATTAACCAATTATAAATGGCACCACAATTCTCTTGGAAATAACCAAAATCAGCCCACACTTAGGAATTTCCCAAGTCTGAATTTTCATCTTTCCCCAAACTTGAATCTGAAATTTCTTTTGATTTCACTATACAACTTCAAATTCTCCCTTTCTACGAAATGAAATTGAACTTATCACCTTTCAAATGCACCTATTTTGGAAGTGATTGGACTTCATTTGATACTTCAAAAGTAGGAAACAAGAAAGCCTCTACACGAAGTGAAATTCCTGTTTTACCAAACCCTCAACAATGTTTGTGCTTGTAATTCAAAATCTGTGGTGATCCAAGCCAAACTTTATATACCAAACTTGTAGAAAATTATATTAGGAACAACTTTGGTAATTGGAGTGTTGACATGCACAGTGATTGGGATAGTGTTTTGGGACCTTTTCTGCAATACATGATTTCTGCCCAAACCTGGCCTGTTTCATAAATTCAAATTTCCTTGACCTACAGCCCATTTCATGCAAAGATCAAATTGAAGAAGTTGTAGTTTATGAATTTATAAACAATTTTGTCAAGAGGCACTTTGGGAGGAACTGACCAGAAATATGAGTTTTGGAATTCCCAAGTAATAAAGGTTCCCTGTCCAAATTAAAGGCTGCTGTATAAATTCATGTATAAATCATATTTCTACTTAGAGTTTGGTGTTGAACCTTTTGAAAAACTTGTAGAAATCGAAGAGTGAAACATTTCATCTAATTGGGACTTTGTCAAATTCGGTCTCTAAATTGGTCAATTAGGCGAATTTCAGAAGAGAGAAAAACCAAATCAATTGTATTTCTTCATTTTCTCTGATTTCTCCCTCCCCTTCGGTCACTGGCAGATGGGCCATTCGATCTAGGGAACGGCGTTGCCCAAGCCATGGAGGCCACGCGGCCGCCGGTCTCCGACGCCGCTGCCCCTGCTCCCTACCCGCGGCTGCCCGAGAGCGCCTCAGCCCCGGCTTCATCTAGACGAGAACGCGTCCCCGTTCGCTCACTCGGTTCCCATCTCCTCCCCCTGGCCTCTTGCTTGGGCGCCCACAGCCGCAGAGCCGCAGCTCCATGGACGTCACGAGCTCGAGCTCACCGCACCGCCGCCTTAGGCCGCCTCCTTCCGCCCTTCTAGCGAGCGCGTGGCACTCCACTCAGCCCGCGCGCCGTCTACCCAAGGCCTAGGCCTCCGCCATTGCCCTAGCCCCTCTCCAACCGCGGCACCCGCCATGGTCGCCCCGAGTCGGAGCTCGACCACACCGTGGACAGCCCCCTACGAGCCATCCCCGCGCCCCAATCCACCACCGCTGTGCTCCTCTCGCCCTCGCGCAGCTCACACGCCCAACCGTGGCCTCCTTCCTCCGCCGGTACCTCCGAATCAAGCGATGCGCCGCCACGCTCTGTGCCGTCATCGTCGCTCCGGTTCGCGCGCGTTCCCGATGATTCCGGCCACTCCGCGCGACTAGACCTTGGGGAAGCGAGTCGCCGTGGCCTGGAGTACCTCAGGCGCCCGTCTTGGCCTCAAGATCGTGCCTCCACACGCCGGCGCGAGCGCCGGAACGCCGGTGGCGCCGCGCGTTCACCCCCTGCGCGCCCCAGTCCAGAGGAAGAAGAAAGGAGGGGGGTTTTCCCCAAAACCCCCTGACCTTTTTCCTTTTTGTTCCTCTTTGTTATGTACTATTGACTGAGTCTCAGTTTCTTTCCTTGCAGGTCCCTGGAAGTTAGGTTTATTCACGTTTAAATCCCAGATCTAAGGTTTTCGATTTAAACTCTTTTATTTCGGCAGTGAACTTTGAAAAATCATATAAAATCACAGAAAAATCCAAAATGGACAAACTCAGTTGCATTAGACTCCTCTTGAATAGATCCATTGAATGGTTATGATGTGGATGCGTAAAATGTCTGTTTTGCCCTTGGTTTATTGCATGCAAGCTAAGAGTTAATAAATGGTAAAAGAGGACCAAATGAACTCCAAAAATGATGAAACTTGGATAGTAGCTTTCTTGTTGCATTGTAGCACTATGTGAATTTTTGTAGCCCTAGCACTTACTGTTTATTTACCCTTTTACCATTATACATGTGTTATGTGCATTTATTTAACTTAAAAATTGGAGGCTACATAGAATATGCTCAAATTGACTCTCTAGCATTTTTCATATACTTTAGGGTAGTATAAGTATCTCACTAGTAAGATATGAGCCTCTGCATGTTAAGTTTTAATGGTGATTTAAAAATGATAGAATGGTGCATGTGGAGAATAATAATTAGAAAAAGTGGTCATAAATGGCTAGAGAAATTCTCTGGAAAACTTGGTAGCTTAATGTTGATGCATAAAGTCCAAAAAGTATATTCTAGAGGGCTATTCACACTGTTCATATGTACATCTTAAATTGCACTTGATTAATATATGGAAAATAGGTGCCCTGTCAAACTTGAGAGTTTTAACTTGTAAATTTTTGTACATGCAGTCCATGCTACTGTCACTAGTGCTAAGAATGATGTTTCAAATTAGTAGTCCCTTATGTGTGTGAACCTATATTTGATTGATGCTTCGCTTGCACTAGGTGTGAAACAAGACAACTCAACTTAATACGTGATCATGTAATAAACTCTAGGTTGCCTTGTGAATGCTTGATTTCAAAGTTGTGTGCTTGCCCTAGCTAGATGCATACCGTCGTTTTTTGTTAAATAAGTTATCAATCACTTTTCTGTCCATCCATGAAATGGTTGTTCACAGGTGTGCATTAATATTCATACATCGCAATCATTGCATCATGCATGGCATTCATATAGTGACGCTTAATTGCAGATACGTGATCAAAAAGCAAATGCGTGGAACTACATCAAGTATCGATGTCCAAAAGACCAATTAAGACCCACTCACGACCTGGAGGGCCCATCAGTCGTGTTTGGACGGAGGAGTTGTCCAAGGGATCAAGGGGTTGCCTGGGGCAAAGCCTCACAACCCGGCAAACTAACAGTAGCTTAGTTTGTTGGTTTCCTTAAAGTAAAACAAAGGTAGGCAGGACCATACTATACCCAGCAAACCTCTTATGTCTAGGTGATTAGGCATATGCATCAAGAGTTGTTAGGAACCAACTGCATTAGACATCCTGGCCGCCCTGGCTCTAGATCCTATGAATAGAGTTCGTAGGACGAGTATGCCTAGACATGCTAGGTACGAGTAGACACGAGTGAGCACTATCACTCGTCGCGTAGGTGATTTCAAAAATTTACAGAAATCTCACTGAGGTAAGTTATTATATATGTTTCTGATTTAAATGGAGACCGGGCGGAGATTTTATGAGTTATTTATGGTTTATGGTATTGTGTACTGGACTCCGCCCGAGTCGCATAAGGCCCGTTCGCTGTTCGCCTGCTGATCGGCATAATATTGCTAAGGTGCTTATCCGGGATAATGGACCGGTGAAAGTCTTACTTGTGCCATCCGAAGAACAGAGACTTGGTCCTACCATCGGTCCCAGGGGCGCTTGGGGTGTAGACTCGTGGAGGGCTGGACCCGGTGCGGCCGAGGTAACGCTCCACGGGGGCTAAACCTGGGGAATGGCGGGTTGGAATCAAACTTGGGATGGGACAAGTGGAGATGGGGGCTATATGTGGGAACGCGATGGCTAGTAAGCATATACCCCTGGCATTTTTAGTTGTTCCCGGGAATTAACAAATCGATTCGAATCGCTGATGCTCACCAGGTGTGAGAATGCCAATATCGCACACGGGCAACGTAGTAATAACTGTAACATACCGTTTATTAAGTCACGCCTTTTTATATACAACATGCTTGGATGTGTATGACCCGTCTCACTATCCAAGGGGTGGGATGGAGGCGCTGTGAATCTTGGGACGGAACATGTATTCATGTTTTACTTTCCTGCAAGTATTTACTTTTGATATAAGTGATATTCATGATTAATGGATAGCAGTTGTCAAATCCTGCTATCTTATGTCAACATGACTTTGTTTAAAAATCAACAGCTAAGGACCCACATGATTAGTAAGCATGCTTTGCGTCAGCCGTAAGCCCAGTCCATTAAGTCCTACTGAGTAATTAGTACTCAGGGTTTGCCCCCACTTTTGGATTACAGGTATCGACGATAGCTGGACAACTGTGTTGGAGGTGGTAGTACCGGTGGGCTCGGTGCTACTCGCCTTATTCATCTCTTCATGAAGACTACTTAAGTATATGGTTTCTGCTGCGAGATTTTGAAAATGCTTCCGCTATATTTATATACTCTGAATTCGGTTCCGTTATATTTTGACTATGTATTTGAATTCATACTTCTGGTTTGTAAATTAAGTCTAATTATCCTTTATTTCAACTGCCTGTGATGATGTAATTGTTGTGGCTCCTTCGAGAGTCGGATGTGTTTGATGTCGGTTCCTCTGGGATTTGGTGTTATCGAGAGCTGTAGTACTCTCGACGGACTACCGGGTTTAATCTGGCCTAAGTGCACTGCGAGCCAGAGGTGGCAGGTGTGCTTAGTCTGGATTAAGCAGGGCGGTTCCGCCACAATACTGATCTATTCCAAGACGGAAGAAGAACATGAAGAACACTTGAGATTAGTTTTGCAGAAGCTGAGAGAACATAAGTTGTATGCAAAGTTGAGCAAGTGTGAGTTTTGGCTTCATCAAGTGCCTTTCTTGGGACACATATTCTCGAAAGGTGGAATCATGGTGGATCCTAGCAAGATCAGCAGTGTCATGGATTGGAAGGTGCCAGAAGTTGTGAAAGAAGTTCGTGGATTTTTGGGCCTAGCAGGATATTACAGAAGGTTCATTGAGAGTTTCTCTAGGATTGCAAAACCAATGACATCATTGCTCGAGAAGGGTGTTCCATTTATTTGGACTAAGGAGAGGCAAGCTGCATTTGATGAATTAAAGAAGAGACTCACCACAGCCCTAGTGCTTACTCTACCAGACTTAACCAAGAGTTTCACCGTGTATTGTGATGCCTCTAAGGAAGGTTTGGGTTGTGTGTTGATGCAGGAGGGTAAGGTGATTGCTTACGCTTCATGCCAGTTAAGAAAGCATGAGGTCAATTATCCCACTCATGATCTAGAGTTAGCAGCTGTTGTGCATGCTCTGAAGATCTGGAGGCATTATTTATTCGGGAATAGATGTGAGATATACACCGACCATAAGAGTCTTAAATATATCTTCACACAGAATGAGCTGAATATGAGGCAGAGAAGATGTCTAGAGTTGATTAAAGATTATGACCTGGAGATACATTACCATCCAGGGAAAGCTAATGTGGTAGCAGATGGCTTAAGCAGAAAAAGTTATGTTAACATGGCAGTTGCTTTTCAGATGCCTTTTGAGCAGTGTGCAGAATTTGAGAGTTTGAATTTGGGATTCGTGCATCACACCACAGTAGCAACTTTTGAAGCAGAGCCTACCCTTGAACAAGAGATAAGGAACCATCAGAAAACGGACGAGAAAATTCAGGACATCCGGGAACAGATCAAGTTGGGCAAGGCGCCACACTTTCGTGAAGATGAACAAGGTACTGTATGGTACAAGAACCGGATCTGCGTGCCAGATGTGGACAGTATCAAGAAGTTAATACTCAGTGAGGCTCACGACACCGCTTACTCAATTCACCCGGGCAGTACAAAGATGTATCATGATTTGAAGGAAAGGTTCTGGTGGTAAGGAATGAAGAGAGCAGTGGCAGAATATGTTGAAGTATGTGACACTTGTCAGCGTGTGAAGGCTGAACATCAGAGGCCTGCAGGTTTGTTGCAACCTTTGAAGATCCCAGAGTGGAAATGGGAGGAAATAAGTATGGATTTCATTGTGGGGTTACCTAGGACTCAGAAAGGTTACAACTCGATCTGGGTAGTTGTTGATCGGTGGACCAAGGTTGCTCATTTCATTCCGGTGAACACTACCTATTCGGGTGCAAGGTTAGCAGAATTGTACATCTCTAGAATCGTTTGCTTGCATGGTGTGCCTAAGCGGATCATATCTGATAGAGGTTCACAGTTCACATATCGTTTTTGGGAGCAGTTGCATGACTCATTGGATTCCAAGCTTCGGTTCAGTATAGCATATCACCCACAGACAGATGGTCAGATGGAAAGAACAAATCAGATTCTAGAGGACATGTTGAGGGCGTGTGCTATACAGTACGGAACCAGTTGGGATAAGAGTCTGCCTTACGCTGAGTTCTCTTATAACAACAGCTACCAAGCCAGTCTGAAGAAGTCACCGTTTGAGGCACTGTACGGCAGAAGGTGCAGGACACCGCTATTTTGGAACCAAACAGGAGAGAAGCAGGTGTTCGGACCCGACCTTATCAGGGATGCTGAACAGCAAATCAAGATGGTATGTGAGAACTTGAGAGTTGCTTAGTCCAGACAGAAGAGCTATGTAGATGTGCGACGCAGAGACTTGACCTTTAAGGTTGATGACTTTGTGTATTTGAAGGTGTCACCAATGAGAGGTATCCAGAGGTTTAATATGAAAGGAAAGCTGGCACCAAGGTACATCGGTCCATTCAAGATAGTGGAAAGGAAAGGCGAAGTGGCTTATAAGTTGGAGTTGCCATCAAACCTATCTGGCATACACAATGTGTCCCATGTGTCCCAACTAAAGAAGTGTTTGAGGGTGCCGGAAGAACAAGCACCACTGGAAGGTCTGGATGTGCAGGAGGATTTGACATATACCGAACACCCGGTGAAGATTCTTGAAACATCTGAAAGGGTTACCCGAAATAGGAGGGTCAAAATGTGCAGAGTGCAGTGGAAACATCACACGGAGGATGAGGCAACTTGGGAAAGAGAGGAGGAGTTGAGAGCAACTTATCCTGGTCTCTTTGCTAACCACCTATGAGAATCTCAGGGGCGAGATTCCTGCTAAGGGGGGTAGGTTTGTAACACCCTAGTTTAAATTCCAGCATTTCACAATAAAATTCAAGCAATTTATTTAATTTTCCTAAGGCTTATATGTTTAGTTTGCATTTAACAGGTTTTTATATAAAATAAATACTTGTATAAAATTTATCATAGGCCCAACTTTCTTGTGCATTACATGCTGGTGCATTATCTCTTGTTTGCTTGAGTTAAGGATTCAAATTCAAATTCATTTGAATTTTAGAACCATTTCTATCTCCATTCAAAATAATTCAAAAACAGAAAAGAAAAAGGAAAAACAAAAGGAGGGGCCAAGCCAAGCGGCCGGCCCAAGCCTACCGGCTCTGCCCAGCCACCCCAGCGCCCCCCTCATCCGGCCTGGGCCAGAAGCCGTCGGCCCACCTCCCCTTCCCACCTGGGCCGAAGGCCGGCCCAACCCACTCTTTCTCTCTCAGCGCGCCGACCCGCCGCGCCCCGCACCCCGCCCCCACTGACAGGCGGACCCAACCGGTCAGACCCATCCCCTTCCTCCCGCCGCGATCCACGCCCGTCTGCCTCTCTCTCCGCTCGGCCACGTCGACGCCCGAGCAAAGGAAGCTTCCTCCGAACCCTCACCCGCTCCCTTCCTTAAACCCTCGCCTTCAATCCCGCACCCACCGCGCCGGTTTCCCCCTTTTCCCTCCTTTCCCTCACTGCGCCTTGACGGGTTTCAAAGCCGCTGTCCACCCCCTCTCTGTACACTGCCTTCTAGCGTCCCAAACTCCTATAAAACCCGACCCCGAGCGTCGCCCCGAGCTCCTTTACCACTCCACCTCTCCAATTCCGCCGTCGTGCCTCGTCGCGCCATCAATCCGCCGCCGGAGCTCTGCGTCGGTAAGATGCTTCGACACCGAATTCGCCGTCGATGTGCCATCTCCGGCCTTCTAATCCCCGCCTTGTCATTCGCAGGACCTTAGTGGAGCTGATCCGTGGATTGTGGTTGCAAGAACGCGACGCCGTCGCCCGTGTCCGCGAGTGCCGACCCTCACCTTCCGCCGTCCTCCGTCGCGGGCTTTCCCCGTCACGTCTTCGTCCGAACCGAGCCCCTGGTGAGCTTCGCCTTGGCTCCCTCTCTCTCTTGGTCTAACCCTAGTCCAGCGGAACCCTCCCTAGGCCCCGGTGTGCGCCACGCCGGCGAGCCGCCGTCGCGCGGCCGAACCCCCGCCGTGGGTTTTGGTCGCCGCCGGCACCTCACCGTTCCCCATGCACCCTAGCCGTCCGATCTGTCGCCAACGGCCGCGATTAGAACACAGCGTACCCCTTCGTGGACCAATCAGAACACGCCACGTCGCCTTCACTTAAACCCGACAGCGGGGACCCACCCGCTAGGCCGACGTGTCGCGCCACGTGCCCGCCGCGTCAGCGCCGCGTCGGCGTAGACCCGGTCAGCGCGGAACTTTCGCAGAAAAGTCCCCGCGTTTCTCTGGAATCAACCTGCGGTCCACCGGCTTTGAAAAATAATTAGATTTAGGTCCTGTTTTCTTCGGTTTGGCCCCTGGACTTTCCGGTTTTTGAACCCGCGGTCCAGGTCTCGGCGGTTTTGCCTAGAAACCCTCGGCGGCTATAGTTAATTACGTTTAAGTCCTCGGTTTTTCAAATCCAGCCCCTGGTTTCAATGTTTCTATCACAGTTATGCCCCTAGGAGCCCGTTTTATGCATAACTTTCGCGTTTTAACTCCGATTTGAGTGATTCTTGCGCTCACACAACCGTAGAAACATGTGGAATGTTTTTAGCATAGTTTTATCTTCTGTTTTTATGATATGATGTACTGTTTCTCACCTTTTGATAATTGTTTGCATGCATGTATGCGTGGAAATGCTTGTATGTTGCCGTGAACGTGGTTAGACGGTGAGCAGTTTGTTGGTGACGAAGAGCAACAGTTTGAGGGTGTTGAGCAGCAGAATCAAGACCAGTTTGAGCAAGGCAAGTATAGCATGAACACAACCTAACAACCCTTTAATCACTTCATATGCATGTGTCTAATTTTGTATGCCAATAAGGACTGTACCTAGCCTGTTTTATCGATATGTTTACCTATGGGTTGCATGTTGGTTAAGTTTTGCTAGTCACTGCGCGAACTCATATATCTTTTGTTAATAATTTGATTAAATGGATCTATGCAATCAAATTTTGAGCTTGACCCTCTGTGGATCATGTTCCTTTAAAAATGGCATTTTAGCAACTTGGTTTAGGGGGCATGAGCATGTGTTTTGCTTATAGCCACTCTCCGTAAGGACCGGTTCGCAAAGTGACAACCTGGGACAACAATGCTACCATGAGACTGGAATGGGACGGTCTTGAGTAATTAATTAGGTTGCATTGGTTTGGGGGTAACTTACCGACGGGACAAGAGGGGAGGTGAGCTTCTGTGGCCCTCGCGCTACTTGGGTTGAGTGCGCTTATCTCCCCTTGAGGCTTGCTCCACAGCTGCGGACCCTGAAACCTTAGCGGTTACACCTTACCAACGTGATCTTTGTAAAGGCCTCGTAGTGTGCTTGCTAGCCATCTCATCTAAGGTAATGTGGTGGACCACTAGCGTAGCCCACGACTCATGGGTAAAGATGTACGACCTCTCGAGAGTGTAAAACTGACATGTCAGCCGTGCTCACGGTTATGAGCGGCCCAGATCCTTTATGCAGATTAGTGGTTCTGTTGGGTTTGAAAGTGGTTCCTATGTTAATGTTGTTGTTTAAATCTTTTATGCTATACCCTGGGTTAATGGTTTATCAACTCACCTGTAGTAATTAGTCGCTTAATAAAACTTGACCAACTAAAAGCTCATGCTAAGTGTCAGCCAACCCTAGATGCCTCATAGTTCATGTTATGCTTGTTGGGTATGAAATACTCACGCTTGCTTTACTGTAAACCTACTGTTGGCTGGAACCCAACCGCTGCTCAGCTCCAGAAGACTTCGAAGAGTATGTTCAGGACTTCAACGAGTTCTAGGCGTACCCGTCCACCAGTCGACGTCCCTGTGGCGGCTCGTTTATCTTCGTTTACGCTTCCGCTATGGCTCTGGTTTAAAGACATGTTGTCTTGTTGTAATAAAGTGATGATATACTCTATGTGAACATTTTATTTATCGTTTATGCACGTTCTGTGATGTCACTATTGTCATAATATATTTGAGACATATTCCTGGCACATATATGTTGTTCCGGTTCCGTTGGTTGAGAACTGGGCGTGACAGTTAGGTGTGCTGAAGGAAAAGTTTGAGGGGCAGCTCAAGGAACTTGAAGTGCTTAGGGCTAGACCAGCGCTTTTAGGTGCGTGTATGGTCTGTCCTACTTTATGATGCGATTTAGAGCAGTTGAAAGCTGACTTTGAGGTGCTTTTAGCACCTGCTGACACTTGTGAGAACTGCCTGACCCTTAGGATATAGCTGGTGGATAAGGATGCCACCATCAAGAAGTTGGAGAAAGCTGTGATTCCCTCCTTAGAATGTGATACGTGTGCTACCCAGACTGTAGTTCTAGAGGGTCTGAGAGAGGAAGTGTTGTCTTTGCACGATGGCAATAACAGGTTAAGAGAGGTGCTTAGCTGGTTTTAGGCAAGAAGACCCCAGTGAGAGATGATCATTGAGAGCACCAAGAGGGCTAAGGGTGACGTGAGTGGTTTTGGATTCGGAGAGTGCAGCACCTCGGGTGGGAAGAGTGCCCCAATTAAGATCAAGACTGCACCTACCTAGCCTGGTGAGACTGTTGATGGGGTTTACCATGAGCCACCTAGGGCTGCCCCAACTAAGAAGAAACAGTTCTGGACACCCAAGCCACCTCAGGATGAGCTAAGCAAGATTGTTGAGGAAGTGCTTAAGCCTAAGGACAAGAAGCAAGCCCAGCAGCCTGTTCCATCCAAGGCCACACTGTTGGCGTTTCTTAGCCTACTGATATAGATCCACAAGCGCACGGAAACACGTTGTAGCTTTTCACCCAAGAGTATTCCAGGGTATCGAAATCCACGAGGAACGAGGAGTAACTCAACGTAGAATAGGTAGGAACGAATAGTAAAGCTAGCAAAAGTAGAGATAAAAGACAGAGCAGAGCAAGTTCACTACTTTAGATAAAACAACTTAACTTTACTAAACAAACTAGTGTTCTACTTAGCAGTTTACTTGGACACTAAGCCTATAGAACCACTTTCGAGCACCAGAGTGCTGATAACCCAGACGAGAAAGGCGAGCACTATAGAACTCAGCTATGCGTCGATGACTACTTATCCGGACGACGGGGTAGAGTACACAGGGTACACGCTCGCTGTCACCAAGCGGACCTACCACCAAAGCTGCGTGAGACAAGACACCTTCCAAGGCAAACTCTAGTCTAGACACCACGTCTACACAACCGAGTTTACTACTACACAGGTTCAAAGCATGAGAGCAAGCACAACTGTATAGCTAAACTACACAGAGCACACTTGGCACCCATAAACTACTAAGCAAGGCACTGAGTATGTAAATAGAGTAAGTATGAAATAAATACAGAAGGAAGCAAGGAACTTTACTGTATCATGGAAATAGAGTAATAATCCCTCTGAGAATAAGAGCTCGGGAATAGAAGACCAATAGAGAATTCCGACTCCTTCACTCTACAACTCACTACTCACTCTTGATACAACTTGGCTCTCTCTACAATGCCAAGGGTGGCTTCACTACTATACTCTACACTCAACTACACAACCACACTAGTGTTATCTTGATCCACCACACCTTGCAAATGACCTCCCAAGGGGTATTTATAGCTTGGATGGATGAGGGGGGTAATTGTAGGTGTGCAAGGTCGGTTTGGGTGTATGTTGGTGGTCGGCCGTCCTTTGGGTAGGTCGGCCGGCCCTGGGGTAAGTCGGCCGGCCAGCCCGGGAAGTTGGGCGACCATTCGATGCACCGCCTTCCTTGATTCTTCGGCTGTGATTTGTTCCGAATGTCGGTTGGCGGTTGTGGCGGTTGAGGCACGTGCAAAACGAGGTCGGTACTAGGTCGACCGACCTTGGGGTAAGGTTGGGCGACCTCTGATTGGCTGCATGTTTTCTCCCTCGGATTGCTGACGTCATTGATCCCTTGTGCGAAGTCCTTTTGGCCCTTGGATGCATTGGATTCTTGATCCGACGGTTGCATTTAACATGTTTTGTGTTTCTTTGCATGCAGGGCAAGATTGGCGTTGTGGCAAGGTCGGGCGACCTGGGCCCTGAGCTGCCTTATGGGCTGCCAGGGTCGGGCAACCAGGAGGGAGGTCGGCCGACCTGGCTGCTGGGTCGGCCAACCTGGGTCTGTGGTCGGCCGGCCTGGCCCTGGAGCTGCTGGTGGCCACTGGTCGCCGACCAGGTCGGGCGACCACACCCAGGTCGGCCGACCTAGGATGGTGGTCGGCCGGCCAGGGACTCTGGCCCTTTGCTCCCCTCTTTGCCACATTGTCTCCGTTTAACCCATTTTCATGTGGTTTTCAATGTGTAAAGCCCCTGCATACAACATTTATGCACAACTCATGGAACTAGTTAGAGATTAGTGAAAACTTGGAAAAGTATACTCTAAAACATGAAATGTTGGTGGTCAAAATGGGTTTTATTGACCGCCAACACCCACCACCTAAGCCTAAAGCCCAACCTAACCCTTTACCCAAGAGGCCTGTCTACCACTATGAGTTTTGCCAGCGGACTGGCCACTTGGAGGAGTTTTGCTTTAGGAGGAAGCGGGTTGAGAGGCAGGAGAGAGCTTGTGGGAACAAGGATCAGTTCTACCGAGGTGGTAGTCAAGATCCTCCCCGCCGCGGTGAGGTGAGAGACTGCTTTGCTGGTGGTGAGTGTGGAGGCAGTTTTTAGGGCTGTGCTCCTAGTAGTGAGAGACGCTTTACCAGACGAGCTCCTAGCCATTTTTAGCGTGGCTATGGACCTCGTGATCGAGTTGTGATGATTTCTTTGACTGTGCTTACCCCACTTTTGAGCAGATGGCTCGGCACTGGTACAACAGTTTTGGTACTAACCGCAGTGCCAGACCATTTGCTCACTGTCACTTTACTTGACTTTGTTGGATCGAGGCATGTAGGACATGTGGATCAGACTCAGGGTGCTCTAAACACATGATAGTGCACCGCAAGTGGTTCTCTAGCCTCAACCCTGTGAGCACCAAGGAGTACATCACATTCGGGGACAATGGTCAAGGTAAAGTGATGGGTGTTGGTTCTGTTTCGCTATCTACTAAGCTTTCCCTTAGAGAAGTTGCTTTTGTCTAGAATCTAGGGTTCAATTTGGTTTCTGTTTCGCAACTTCTCGATGAAGGATTTGAAGTTCGTTTTAAGAAGGGTGCGTGCCGCATTCTTGATGCTGAGAAGACCCTTGTTTGCTCTTTGTTTCCTTTTGGTCAGGTTTTTACGGTCGACCTCACATCCATTCCTGGCCCTGCGCATTGTTTGGATGCTAGTCCCTCTACTGATATATGGAAGTGGCATATGAGACTTGGTCACTTCAATTTTGATCTACTAGTCAGGTTGAGCTCAATGGGCCTAATCCGAGGATTGCCCAAGTTGAAATCTGAGAAGGATTTAGTGTGCCACCCGTGTCGTCATGGCAAGATGGTTGCCGCTTCTCACACTCCTGTGTCTCAAGTTATGCCCTCCTATCCGGGTGAGCTACTCCATATGGATACAGTAGGTCCCGCTCGGGTAGCGTCGGTCAGTGGGAAGTGGTATGTGCTTGTTGTTGTGGATGACTTTTCTCAGTTCTCGTGGATATTTTTCATGGAGTTTAAGGATGAGGCGTTTGGTTTTGTTGGGATCTGGTTCTGAGGTTGAGAAATGAGAGTCATAAGGCCATGAGGGCTATCTGCAGTGACAATGACGATGAATTCAGAAACTCTCGATTCGAAAACTTCTTTTGTGACCTAGATCTTGAGCACCAGTTTTCTTCTCCATATACACCTCCTCAGAACGGTGTTGTGGAACTGTTGGCGGTCGTTATTTCCCAATTTCGACCGCCAAGTTCTCGGTGAACAAATGGGGTATAAGCCAAAGTCTATGCATTATTTACCAAACACTAATGAATTCCACGAGTTTTGGGGGTTTTCGGTGTTTCATAGAGGGATGCTCAAATTCCGTACAAAAGAAGATCATCTGGAGCAAGAGAGGATTTGCATACAAAAGGGCTTGAGACAAGTATCACAAATTCCATCACTAAAAAGTGTCTCAAATGCCCTCAAGGACTAAACCATTGCGTAGAGCTCGTCCAGACAATTCCAACGGACATATTATTTGCATCGTTTGGAGCTTCGGTGGAAAAGATATTGAAAAGGAAAAATTAAATGACTACCGTCCACCGTACGCAGCAAAGCCAGGAACTGCCCAGGAGCCGACACGTGGCAAGCCGCTATTGGCTGCGCGAGGGAGATGCGGATAGTGATCCACGCCCGGCAGCAGGGGCGCGCAGCTCGCCCAGCGCGCGCCCACGCGTGGCCGTTGACCGGCTCGGCCCGCCCTACTCCACTCGCGTCGCGCCAAGTGGCGAGCAGGGGGAGGCTGAGGCATCGTCTGGCGCAGGAGCCGGCGGCTCGGCCTGCCTAGGGGGCATGTGGCTTGTCTGCAGCCCTCGCCCGCCTCAAGCTACCCAAATCTTCGGTTCTTGACCCAGAAACACCTGCAGAGCATGGTTTTCACTTCTAACGGCGGCTTCAGGGCCATAACGGACGGTTCTTGGCCGGTTCTTCGCTCCTACACGTGTGGTACATTGTTATCGACTTAACTAAGTCGATTTGGGGGACAAGTGGTGCCCAAGGAGAGGTTTGGGGTGGAATCTAGCATCTAGGCACATAGAATATTCCTTCCTCACACTATAAATAGAGGGGCACAGCCTCCTCTCATGCATGCACCTCACCATGTAATCACTCTCTCCCTCTCTAGGAGGTGCCCCTCGGGTGGTGCCTCCACTCTTAGAATTCTTTGTTTAGTTAGGAGTTAGAGCAGGCTCGGTTGTTTTGGAGTCGGTCGGAACCTTCGGTAATGTACTTTACTTTCTTATTATCTTAAGCATTACTTTCCAACTTATGACTAGTGCAAGTACTTTACTTTCATACTTTCTGTACTTATCTTCTGCTCTAGTTTGTTACTTTTATTTGGTATGTATGCGGCTGCATTTATATGCTAGCACCTTTTCCATTTGGGCATGCCAAGTTCGAGGCCTGAATTGTGCTAAGTTAGAATTCATTGAGCTTTGTTTACTTGCCGGTGCTATAAGCCCCTCCTAGACTTAGATCTAGGAGTCAGGTTAGCTCTCACCCTCTAGCGCGGAGGATGAGTTTTAGTGCTCAAGCTCTTTCATGGTGGCAGTGCAATACGTTGCTTGAGCACTAGTGTAGCATGCCATCTTACCCACGCAGCTCTGGTTGGTAGCCCATATTGGTGACAGCATTATGGGTCTCAGTATTCCAATCCCGTTGTTCGGTAAGCCGGTAGGTGATAGCTGGGCCTCTTTCGGTGGTCTACTAACTACCCCCTGACCCATCGAGGCGCCAAAATTTCGCTCGACGCAAGACCATAGCTCTGTTCAATCCTTTCAACCTTGGTACGGATAGCTCTTGCATGCTACTAGAAGATGGATGACCAAACCTCAGCCCTCAACTCGTTGTCCTCCTAGCTTAAACTTGAGTTCGCGCCAACGGTGTTTGGTTTGTATGACATGGTGTTGGTCGTTTACCTTTTCTTGTTATCTTTTGGAATGAATGAGTTAGTAGTAGTTAGATGATCGATAAATGTGTGTTCTTCTCGATGCTTCCCTGTGGAAATAAATATGATACCTAGAATACTCCCGGGTGAAAGCTACAGCGGTCTCCGTGCGCTTGCGGAGTAAAATCTATTAGGCTAAGAACCGCCAACAAGCTTTCTGGCGCCGTTGCCGGGGAAGCGGTGAGTCAGAATACTCTTTTATCTTTCATCTGGTTATTGTTATCTTTTTCATTCCTTTAAAAAAACAAAAAAATGAAACCTGTCCTTCAATCTTTTGCTCTGTCCGTTGAGTAAATCTTGATCATGCTTGTTCATGTTACCTTTTCTTTGAGAAATGGTTGATCATGACTGTTCATGCTACAGAGTTTACCATGAAAGCATAGCTTGGATCAGAATCGAACGACTGATCTAGAGACTAAATTCCAAATTAAGCATGGTGCTTCGGTTGGAATTGGCCTCTTTTTATCAAACAATGCACGGCATTTCGTATAAATGAGCTATGTGTAGACTTTGATAGTGATGTTCCGTTTCTAGTTCATGAGCCGCAATTCTCATGCTAGTCAGATCTCTCAAGTTCAATGGAGACGAAAAATCCCGGTTATGTTTCGAAAAATTCAACCCGTTTTTTTCAAGACCGTGGATTTGAGTAAAAGTTTGAAAGATGGAAGTCATGGCTTGGATGTTTTAATGAGAAACTTTTTGCTAGCACGTTGTGTACAATGGGCCTGATGTTTTAATACTCTCTGCATAGATTGGACCCTCGTGTATGTTGTACACTAACTTTTTGTAGGAGGCATTCATCCCCACATGAGAAGGTTCTCGTGCTCAAGACCTCTTGCGATCTGTTCCGCTGTTCTTGGGAAAATGATAGCATCATACCTGATGAAGTTGTGGTGGTCGATATGGACATCGACGACTCAAAGACTATCTTCAGCACCACACAACATCAGCAGCATTCCAAGGTGACATGCACTTCCATATCACACTATGCTATCTTCTATGCTCAAATTTGCAGCTAGTAGACACTGGTCTACTGCCTTGTGGGGAATCTGCGTACCTGATGGAGTTGTGGTGTGCACCCTAAAAGCACAGGCGTAGACATCTTTCATTGCGGGAGAGCTCCGTCTAAAGCACCACAAAGGCAAATAATGGACAAATCAGCGTCCATCAGCAGGGTGAGAACGTCAATGACATGCAGTTGAAGACTGTGTGGCACACGGGCAGTCAACAACTGGTGGCACATGTCATGTTTGACAAGTATCTAGCTCAAGAAGAAGAGCAGTGAGCATGATAGGGAGCAAGCTTGGAATCAATAATCAATGCAAAATCTGGAATCCAAGCATGGGGAAGAAGTTTGTTTGGCATTTGACAAGCAAATTTGTGGCAATAAGAAACAACCTAAATTCCAGAGCCAACGAAGCAGGGCTCAAAAGTGTCCGCGACTACAACATTCAATTCACCAGCCATGGAACGAGAAGGAGGAGGAGCATATTTTCTTTAATCATGTCCTCCACGATGCCCGAACCCGATGGACCTCTTAGCAGGTACATTTTTAGTTGAGATGGAGATTAAGCATTCCTTCAACAACATCGATGAAGGTAAACCTCTCTAACAGCTGTTTTCAGCACTCTTTTTTAAAAGGTTGCTTTAAATTGTAAGCCTGTTAGTAGTAGCACTTGAAACCAAGCTTTTGCCATGCTAAGATTCTAAGGCATTAGGATCTTCCAGTAGTGCTATCCTAAGCCAGCTGCTTTGCAACCAGCTAGCTTTCTCTCTACCTTCCCTAACCTCGGGAAAATCTTGAATAATTAAAGACGAGGTAGAATGTTAGGTAGACAATATACATGTCGGTTCCTAACATGCTGTGATGCTCCAGCATCTCAAGTGCATAATCACTCATCATACATGAAGCATTCATCCTTGAGCATCATGGCATAACATGTGTTTGTGCATTGGAAACAAATTTGGTTTAAACTACAAGTTCAAAAACCTTGCTCATTTCATGTGTGATGCTATGATTATAGTCGTAACTTTGATTCTATTGAGATTTGGGTGAACCTCATATTGACAAAACTGTAGACCAACATGAGGTGAACAACTTTGTTAATTGGGGCCTAGTCATATAATGAAGTTTACATGGCGATTAAGGCCATTTTCTATCACCTTAGAAAACCAGTTCAAATCAGCCCTGTTTAGAAATCCCAAATTTTCTTCAACTACAGCCACTTTGATGTGAAGCTCAAATTGGAGAAGTTGTAGGTTTTGAAATTCTAAATGAACTTGTCAAAAGGAACCTTGGGAGATAATGCCCAGAAATAGGACTTTTGATTTTCACCAACAATAAAGGTCCACTGTCCAAACTGGGAGCTGCTACATAAATTCAAATTCAAATCATATTTCACTTGGAATTAGGTGTTTAACCTTTTTACAACTTGTAGAGCTCAAGGTGGGGAACATTTCATCCAATTACCACTTTTCCAAAATCGGGCTCTAAATGGGTTAAAAATGTGAAATACAGAGAGGGAGAAAACACACTTGGGTTTGGTTTTTCCCTGAGCCTTTAACAGGTGGGTCCCACCCGTCGGGTGGCCACTCTGTCCGGGCCGCCGCGCGCCGCGTGGACACCGGCGTACGGTCGACGCTGCGCTCCCACGGATCGATCCCCGGCCGCGCCCCGCACCCCACGACTTCACCTGGTCGCGAAGCCGCCCCGATTCACTCCCTCCCCCGCTCGCCTCACTCGCTCGCTCTCTCTCTCAGTCGCGTGCCGAAGCCATTGCCACTGACCTTGAGCTCATCGCGCCGGCCGCCTCAGCCCACCTCCGCGCCTCCGACCACCGCCATCGGTTTCGCCTCTCTCTTGCGCACCCGCCAAGGTAGATCTCGCCGTCCCTCCCCTCCCCATTCCCTAGATCGGGCCGCGCCCCGACGCGACGCCATGGCCGGGCCAAGCTCGGTCTCGAGCTTACGCCGGCCATCTCTGTCCACCCCACACCACTAGACCACACTCACCGCACTCGCCACGCTCCCGCGCACCCGGTGCGCTACACCTCGTCGCCGTTCCCCTACCCAGCGCCGAGATCCGCCACCGCTCGACGTCGTGCGCCGCTAGTTCATCGCCTCCCCCGACCTAACCTCGCCTTCCCCCACGCCGAGACCTAGCTCAGCTTGAGCGCCGCGCTAGCGCGCACCCGACGCGTGTCACGTTGCGGCTCTGGCGAGCCCAAGCCATATTGAAGTCCCATAACCCGAGGGTTTTGCAATCTAGCCCCAGGGGTTTTTTGCATTTTCAGCCATATTGAAGTCGCTGATCACTGAGTCTAGGCAATCTTGCTTGCTAGCCCCTGGAGTCTAGGGTTATTTATGTTCCAGTCCCCGGATCTGAGTTTTTCCGTTTTATTTTCCTATATTTCGGCTGAAACTTTGGAAATTCATATAAAATCAAATAAAAATCGTAAAAAGGTAAACTTAGTTGCGTTGTGCTCCTTGTAAGTAGATCTACACAGTAGGTATGATGTGGAGGTATGCATGTACGGTTTTGCCCCTGTTATTGTATATGCTTGATAAATCAAGGAAAAACAGAAAACGTGGCCTAGTTGAAATCCTAAAAGGATGGGACTTGGTTAGTAGCTGTTTTGGGATGTTTTGACACTGTGGAAATTATGGTGACCAAATATATTACTGTTCATTCCCTGTTTTACCATTTTACATGTATTTTATGCTTTAATTGATAGCTTGGAAATAAGGCCCATGCAAAATATGATAAATATGACTCACTAGTATTTTTATTATGTCCTATACAGTTTGTGAGCCTCAGTGGTAAAATATGAGGCCTACATGTTAAGCTTTGATGGTAATTTGAAAATGACAAATTTTGATTTGGAGAACTAGATAAATGGAAAAATGGGCTCTAATGTACAAGATAACTTCTAAGAAAATTCTGGCGGCATATGGGAGTGTTATAGAGTCCAGAAAGTATATGCTAGAGGGCTATTCACACTGGTTATATGCACATCTAAATTTCACATAAGATTATTATAAGGAAAATAGATGTCCTGTCAAACTTGGGAGTTTTAACCTATAAATTTTTGTACATGTAGTTCATGCTAAGTATTACTCACTGGTAAAGTTTCACCTTCAGAAATCATTCCAATAAATTATGAAAAATCTGAGAAGCCATAGGGCTGATAACTTGTTGGAATTTTAATAAATTAATTATAACTTGTTTGTAGCTGAAATTTTGGCAGTAGTATTATGTAGTATGTTTCTGCATGTGACAAAAGTTTGGGATCAGTTTGAGTTGTCTAACTACATGAACTTTTGAGGGCATTTTATTCATAAAGGTAGCATGTCCATTAATTTGTTCTGTATATGTTTAACCGCAAAGGACAACATTTTGTGCATATATAAAGTTACTTGCTGCATACTAATAGTCACATTTCATTTGCATCTCATGCACGCAATTGCATTCGTTGCACTCATAGTTGCACTATGTCATGCATATAACCTGTACCATATGCATGTATTGCATTCACTTGCACTCACTTGCATATTGTACCATGCATATAGATCCCGCGAACAAAGGACAAACGCAGGAGCAGTCGCTGATCGAACAGCCAGACGAAGAACCCCTGCACAAAGAGTTGGTTTCTCCTCAACCTGAAGACGGAGGGTCGCTGATTATATCCGTCTCTATTTCAAGGGGTTGCCTGGGGCAAAGCCTCAGAACCCGGCAAACTAACACTAGCTTAGTTTGTTGGATTTCATAAAGTGTCACACCCTGGTTTTCAAAAGAAAAACCAGAGCAAATCTATATGTGTGCCAGGATCTAATCTCACACATATAGAGACAATTAACAGTGATATCATAGACAATGCTTTATTACATATCGTTTAAACAAGAATTACATAAAGACATCAAGTCTTTAACACAGAGTAGCGGAAGCATAACTAAAACACCGGGCCATCCACAGGGAAGCCAACTGGGGGTCGCTCGCCTAGAACTCCATGATCCTTCATTTGTACTCCTTTAAGCCTTCATCTTCTGAGCAGCGGTTGGGTTCCAGCCAACAGTAGGTTGAAATAAAAGAAACAAGCGTGAGTACTTCAACTCGTACTCCACAAGTATAACATGAACTATGAGGCTCTAAGGTTGGCTGACACGTTGCATGAGCTTTTAGTTGGTCAAGTTTTATTAAACAACTAGTTACTACAAGTGGGTAGATAAACCATTAAACCCAAGATATTGCATGTGAACATTAGTCAACAATATTAACATAAGAACCACTTTCAAACCCAACAGAACCACTAATCTGCATAAAGGATCTGGGCCGCTCATAACCGTGAGCACGGCTGACATGTCAGTTTTACACTCTCGAGAGGTCGTACATCTTTACCCATGAGTCGTGGGCTACGCTAGTGGTCCACCACATTACCTTAGATGAGATGGCTAGCAAGCACACTACGAGGCCTTTACAAAGATCACGTTGGTAAGGCGTAACCGCTAAGGTTTCAGGATCCGCAACTGTGGAGCAAGCCTCGAGGGGAGATAAACCCACTCAACCCAAGTAGCGCGAGGGCCACAGAAGCTCACCTCCCCTCTTGCCCCGTCGGTAAGTTACTCCCAAACCAATGCAACCTAATTAGTTAGCCAAGACCGTCCCATTCCAGTCTCATGGTAGCACTGTTGTCCCAGGTTGTCGCTTTGCGAACCGGTCCTTACGGAGAGTGGCTATAAGCAAAACACATGCTCATGCCCCCTAAACCAAGTTGCTAAAAAGCAAGTTTTAACGAGACATGAACCACTCAAGCACACAGCACAGAGGGTCAAGCTCAACAATTATATTGCATAGATCAATTAACAAGATTATTAACCAAAGTAACATGTTTTCGCGCAGCAACTAGCAAAACTTAACCAACATGCATCCCATAGGTGAACATAGCAATAAAAGAGGCTAGGTACAGTCCTTATTGGCATACAAGTTTAGACACATGCATATGAACTGATTAAATGGTTATTAGGTTGTGCTCATGCTATACTTGCCTTCCTCAAAGGTACTCTTGCTGCTCCTCACACACATCGAGCCTTAGCGCAAACAACTGTAACAACAAACAAAGGGGAACTAAGAACAATACACCATACAAATAAATGATTTTATAAAGAACATAAAAAGAACACTAGTCGTTACTAATAATACATGAGGAAGGATATGAAGGTAGGAACAAAATGATTTGGTAGGACTAGGTGTTAAGAGATATAAACATGAAAAAGTGAAAGATGTTGCCAGGCCATGGTTTGCATAGAGATATTATTGTGGTGGAGAATATGAGGGGTTGAGAAGGAACCAGGGTGCAATTGAGAGAGGAATACGGTTGATCTTGCAGTGGTGTTTGTGCTGAAACTGCACACGATAGGACAATGGTAATGTGGGCACCGGAACTCTTCCCATGACACACCATTTAAGGACCCTATTTGAGGAATTGATAAAGGATATGTGGACTAAATTCTGACCAAAGGGTGCTGAGATTCGACCAACGGGTCAATGACAAAAGAAGGCGCGACGTAGAGTTATGTAGCCTCTTTTCTACAGGAGGGACAGCAAGTGCACCAATCGGAAAGACCATCCAATACCTGGCCTAAACTGATCCAAAGGCTGCCAAAATTTACAGAAATATGTGGTACTACGATATACATGATATGGCAAAAGGATTTGATGATTGGAGAAGATGATTAAAAGAAAAGACCCCTGCATTTGGTAGAAGCTCGGCTGTCCAGGCTGCAGATATGTGTTCACGGTAACGCTAAAATTTCCGGACCTGTGCCTCCTATGGCAGAACCAATTTATAGGGGCATGATTGAGGATATAATACACATCTCGGTTGAAAGGCTCGCTGATTGGACCTCCGGATCATTGAGAAAACATGCGCCAAAATGGCAGCACTGCTGCTGTCTGGACTGTTGTGGCAGCGAGCATGGCGACGGCGATAACTCTCACGTCGCTGCACCTATGGACAAACCATTTTATGGAGGTGTGTACAGGGATATTATGCACATCTCCGTAGAAGGGCTCGGCCATTAGACTACCGGATCACCGGCAAAACATGAACGAAAGGCAGCAACACGGCTGTCTTGGACAGCAGGAACATCGGACACGTCGACCACCGAAAAGCTGGTCTTCATGGCTCCGATGGCAAAACCATTTTATGGGCATGTATTCAAGGACAAGATACAAGATTTGGTTGAAGGGCATGACCATTAGGTCACTGGAACAACGGAAAACACCCGTGCCAACTAGGGCAACTTGGCTGTCCATGACTGCAGCGAGATGTCACATGGGTAAACCTTGCCGGAACTTGATGGGATTCGATTTATGGAACATGATTTGCAGTGGAAAACAAGGAAACATGGAGGAACATATGTGGGGTTTCATCACCTAGGGTTTGGTGGTGGAAGAGGCGACATGGGCGACATCAAGGCGGTGATGCGGCTGCGCACACGATCACGTAGGGCTGCAGCCTTGCCTCGGCGTCGGGGATTGTCGGGGGTGCTCTCCATGGTCTCCACACCCATGGACAGCAGGGGCAGCAGCAAGGAGGCAACCTCCATGGCATCCTTGAGGGCGTGGATCGAAGAACGCAGCAGGGGATCATCTTCCTTGTGATAAGAGCACCCCGTTTTCATGTTTCGGTGGTAGAGGGGTGTAGGGATGAGAGAGGGCAGCCATGGGGGAGAGGGGCGGCCATGGCTGCTCCCTCCTTCTGTTTTCTCATGAGGAGGAAGGGGAGGGGCGGCCAGGAGAGGGGAGGGGCGACCAGGAGGGGAGGGGCAGCTAGGGAGAGGAAGATTAGGGTTAGTTTGGGCTGTTTTGGGCCTGTTTAGGGCTGGCCCAAGCTATGGACAGAAGTGGGAAATAAAAGAAAGGATTTCGGGCCTTGATCCAAGGTCAAAATGAGTGGAAACTTTGGGCCTTGACCCATTGATTGAGTCTTGAGTTTGTCATGCACGGGAGAGAAAATGATAAGGGAGAAAATTCGACGTCATCAACTAGAACCGAATTAGGAATTTCTGGGTTCTATGGAATGAGAGATAGAAGAGAACATCATTTGGACATGAGCCTAAGAATGACACTAAGTTTTACCAAATGATGTCAATGGAAAGAAATGATGAAAAGGTAAACATGGAAATAGGATGTCGAAATGTTGATTTCAAAAGAGGCAAAAAGAGTGAGGTCGGGTGATATCATCAAAGGTTTTAAGAATGACTTAGATAAATTGAAAGACGTGACTTAGTGTAGAGGATGGTCAACAAGATTGGTTTATAGTTTTGAGTCGGTGAAACTTTAGAGATACAACTCGAGTTGGCAAGGAAGCAAAGGACTAGGATTTTAGAGATATGAATTGAGATGGACTTGAAACCTAGCCGGTTTTGAAATATTTTGAAACCTCATTTTACACACATAAACACCATGCAATTCGGCATGAATGCAACAAACAAATGAGTTCTCATTGGAAAAACTTTTCAAAAGCATACGCTTCTTTCAATCTAGCAAAACTTACAAGTTCGAAAATTTTAGAAAATTTAGAAATCCTTTATTTTATTCATTGTTATCTATTCACATCCCAAAATTAGAAATTTTGGGGTGTGACAACCTACCCCCCTTAACAAGAATCTCGTCCCGAGATTCAGCGTTGGCTAGCAAAGAGGATAAGGGAAAAGTAATTTCAACTCTTCTTGCTTCGGGTGGCTTCATTTAACTTTGCACATTTTGATCACCTTGTTTCTTGTAACTCTTCTGCAACTTTATGTATCTGATCTGAGTTGTATGTTCTGCATAGCTAAGGTCACCTTGCACACTGAGCTCATCAAATGGTATTTGTTCTTCTAGTACCTTGATGCACTTCTTCAACTAATAGATATGAAACACATTATGCACATCTGACAATCTAGCTAGTGAGTCAAGCTGATAAACAACTTCACTTCTTCTTGCAAGGATCTTGAGTAGTCCAAAGTATTTGAGGGATAACTCTTCTTAACCTTGAATTTGCGGAGACCTCTGATAGGTGACACCTTTAAATGGACATAGTTGCCCTTCAAATTATCTGCCTCGAGCGAGTTACTCTTGGGTTCTCTTGGATGGTTTGAACTTCTTGTTCTTTATAGTTTATAACTCTTGGCCCAAGCAAATGTTCCTCTCTAAGCTGGTGCTCGAGTGTAATGGTGTTCTGCGCTTTCTACCATATAATGCCTCGACTGATGCTTTACCTTCTTCTAACTGTTCCTTGATCCCATTGGTCTTCTTACCCTTTGACTAACCTTTTCTAGTCACATGCTTCAAAATAGGTTCTACCTCCATGGTAACTTCCTTGGTTGTATTCAAGAATCCAAAACTGAATCTTTCAACTCCACCTGTTACTCCAAAGGCATCTGAAACTCAAAGCTTTATTGATGTAACTTTACAAATCTCTAAAGCATGAACAACACCTGGTACTCCAGATTATGAGTTCAGTCATTCCCTTCATGTTCATTTAGATGCAAGAACTATGACTCGTATCAAAAACACTTCTTTGACCTTGTCATGGTGCATCCCCATACACTGAGATCTCTTGTGGACATCTGGCTAAGATAAAACTGGTGTGGTAGTCAACCTTCTCTTCAACAATTCGGATGTATCTCGGTGATCTAAATTCCGTAGAAACTTAGCATTTCTCTCCCACAAGGTTATCGGTTGCTCTAAAATCTTTGAGAATCCTTAATGAACCTCCAATAATACCATGCCATATTAAGGAAGCTTCTGATGTCCTTCACATCCTGAGGTGTTTTCCATTCTTCCAACATTTATTCTTGTTTTTCAACCACAGTTCCAACTTATTTCTTATTCTCCTACCATTCAGTGATTCTTGCTGGTAATTGGGATCTACCCCCCCTTAACAGAATGATACTTGCAGCAATCTTGTGTAGTTTGTCTTCACACTTGAAGAAAGGGGGTGAGATTAGAATGTTGACTTGTCACCATTTGTCTCAAGCATTCTTCTCTAGCGTTCACCATACCAATGAGATAACAGACAGAAGGGACAAGGGAGAGAACAAAGCAAGGACATGGATAGAAGAAGCCCATCTATCTATCGATGCCATTGTAAACCAGAAAGGTCAACAGCACATCAACAATCACTACAAAGAACCAAATCAAACATATATCACAATAACAAAGCAAACAACATAGGAGCACACTAACATGATTATGTCCTTATGAAACCACACTAGCACTCAAACCTTAACATCGTTTGTCTAGCGATATAAAAGGCTTAGGTGAAACTTATATAACTCAAAGCGCTAAACTAGCGAGTGGGTATACGTTCTTGCAAACTTGAGTGTTGTAGGAGACACTTCATGCCATGGGTTCTTCAACATCACAATTGGCGTCCTTCAGTCGACGATGATATGTTGAGCTCGAACTTCACGAACATCTTCACTTGCCTTGTATATCGTATTGGCCAAAGACTAAAGAATTTAAACAAAGATAAGACAGGGTGACTATTTTATCAATAGATAGCAGAAGATGAGTTTTGAGCAACAAGAGATAGGCAAAGGTCACATAGTTGAAAGTTTTTCAAAATATAGAGAAAATATAACCTTAGTGACGACCATTGCTACCTAGGCTTGCGTCCTACAGTCAGCACGGCTCTGATACCACTTTGTCACACCCTGGTTTTCAAAAGAAAAACCAGAGCAAATCTATATGTGTGCCAGGATCTAATCTCACACATATAGAGACAATTAACAGTGATATCATAGACAATGCTTTATTACATATCGTTTAAACAAGAATTACATAAAGACATCAAGTCTTTAACACAGAGTAGCGGAAGCATAACTAAAACACCGGGCCATCCACAGGGAAGCCAACTGGGGGTCGCTCGCCTAGAACTCCATGATCCTTCATTTGTACTCCTTTAAGCCTTCATCTTCTGAGCAGCGGTTGGGTTCCAGCCAACAGTAGGTTGAAATAAAAGAAACAAGCGTGAGTACTTCAACTCGTACTCCACAAGTATAACATGAACTATGAGGCTCTAAGGTTGGCTGACACGTTGCATGAGCTTTTAGTTGGTCAAGTTTTATTAAACAACTAGTTACTACAAGTGGGTAGATAAACCATTAAACCCAAGATATTGCATGTGAACATTAGTCAACAATATTAACATAAGAACCACTTTCAAACCCAACAGAACCACTAATCTGCATAAAGGATCTGGGCCGCTCATAACCGTGAGCACGGCTGACATGTCAGTTTTACACTCTCGAGAGGTCGTACATCTTTACCCATGAGTCGTGGGCTACGCTAGTGGTCCACCACATTACCTTAGATGAGATGGCTAGCAAGCACACTACGAGGCCTTTACAAAGATCACGTTGGTAAGGCGTAACCGCTAAGGTTTCAGGATCCGCAACTGTGGAGCAAGCCTCGAGGGGAGATAAACCCACTCAACCCAAGTAGCGCGAGGGCCACAGAAGCTCACCTCCCCTCTTGCCCCGTCGGTAAGTTACTCCCAAACCAATGCAACCTAATTAGTTAGCCAAGACCGTCCCATTCCAGTCTCATGGTAGCACTGTTGTCCCAGGTTGTCGCTTTGCGAACCGGTCCTTACGGAGAGTGGCTATAAGCAAAACACATGCTCATGCCCCCTAAACCAAGTTGCTAAAAAGCAAGTTTTAACGAGACATGAACCACTCAAGCACACAGCACAGAGGGTCAAGCTCAACAATTATATTGCATAGATCAATTAACAAGATTATTAACCAAAGTAACATGTTTTCGCGCAGCAACTAGCAAAACTTAACCAACATGCATCCCATAGGTGAACATAGCAATAAAAGAGGCTAGGTACAGTCCTTATTGGCATACAAGTTTAGACACATGCATATGAACTGATTAAATGGTTATTAGGTTGTGCTCATGCTATACTTGCCTTCCTCAAAGGTACTCTTGCTGCTCCTCACACACATCGAGCCTTAGCGCAAACAACTGTAACAACAAACAAAGGGGAACTAAGAACAATACACCATACAAATAAATGATTTTATAAAGAACATAAAAAGAACACTAGTCGTTACTAATAATACATGAGGAAGGATATGAAGGTAGGAACAAAATGATTTGGTAGGACTAGGTGTTAAGAGATATAAACATGAAAAAGTGAAAGATGTTGCCAGGCCATGGTTTGCATAGAGATATTATTGTGGTGGAGAATATGAGGGGTTGAGAAGGAACCAGGGTGCAATTGAGAGAGGAATACGGTTGATCTTGCAGTGGTGTTTGTGCTGAAACTGCACACGATAGGACAATGGTAATGTGGGCACCGGAACTCTTCCCATGACACACCATTTAAGGACCCTATTTGAGGAATTGATAAAGGATATGTGGACTAAATTCTGACCAAAGGGTGCTGAGATTCGACCAACGGGTCAATGACAAAAGAAGGCGCGACGTAGAGTTATGTAGCCTCTTTTCTACAGGAGGGACAGCAAGTGCACCAATCGGAAAGACCATCCAATACCTGGCCTAAACTGATCCAAAGGCTGCCAAAATTTACAGAAATATGTGGTACTACGATATACATGATATGGCAAAAGGATTTGATGATTGGAGAAGATGATTAAAAGAAAAGACCCCTGCATTTGGTAGAAGCTCGGCTGTCCAGGCTGCAGATATGTGTTCACGGTAACGCTAAAATTTCCGGACCTGTGCCTCCTATGGCAGAACCAATTTATAGGGGCATGATTGAGGATATAATACACATCTCGGTTGAAAGGCTCGCTGATTGGACCTCCGGATCATTGAGAAAACATGCGCCAAAATGGCAGCACTGCTGCTGTCTGGACTGTTGTGGCAGCGAGCATGGCGACGGCGATAACTCTCACGTCGCTGCACCTATGGACAAACCATTTTATGGAGGTGTGTACAGGGATATTATGCACATCTCCGTAGAAGGGCTCGGCCATTAGACTACCGGATCACCGGCAAAACATGAACGAAAGGCAGCAACACGGCTGTCTTGGACAGCAGGAACATCGGACACGTCGACCACCGAAAAGCTGGTCTTCATGGCTCCGATGGCAAAACCATTTTATGGGCATGTATTCAAGGACAAGATACAAGATTTGGTTGAAGGGCATGACCATTAGGTCACTGGAACAACGGAAAACACCCGTGCCAACTAGGGCAACTTGGCTGTCCATGACTGCAGCGAGATGTCACATGGGTAAACCTTGCCGGAACTTGATGGGATTCGATTTATGGAACATGATTTGCAGTGGAAAACAAGGAAACATGGAGGAACATATGTGGGGTGTCATCACCTAGGGTTTGGTGGTGGAAGAGGCGACATGGGCGACATCAAGGCGGTGATGCGGCTGCGCACACGATCCCGTAGGGCTGCAGCCTTGCCTCGGCGTCGGGGATTGTCGGGGGTGCTCTCCATGGTCTCCACACCCATGGACAGCAGGGGCAGCAGCAAGGAGGCAACCTCCATGGCATCCTTGAGGGCGTGGATCGAAGAACGCAGCAGGGGATCATCTTCCTTGTGATAAGAGCACCCCGTTTTCATGTTTCGGTGGTAGGGGGTGTAGGGATGAGAGAGGGCAGCCATGGGGGAGAGGGGCGGCCATGGCTGCTCCCTCCTTCTGTTTTCTCATGAGGAGGAAGGGGAGGGGCGGCCAGGAGAGGGGAGGGGCGACCAGGAGGGGAGGGGCAGCTAGGGAGAGGAAGATTAGGGTTAGTTTGGGCTGTTTTGGGCCTGTTTAGGGCTGGCCCAAGCTATGGACAGAAGTGGGAAATAAAAGAAAGGATTTCGGGCCTTGGTCCAAGGTCAAAATGAGTGGAAACTTTGGGCCTTGACCCATTGATTGAGTCTTGAGTTTGTCATGCACGGGAGAGAAAATGATAAGGGAGAAAATTCGACGTCATCAACTAGAACCGAATTAGGAATTTCTGGGTTCTATGGAATGAGAGATAGAAGAGAACATCATTTGGACATGAGCCAAAGAATGACACTAAGTTTTACCAAATGATGTCAATGGAAAGAAATGATGAAAAGGTAAACATGGAAATAGGATGTCGAAATGTTGATTTCAAAAGAGGCAAAAAGAGTGAGGTCTGGTGATATCATCAAAGGTTTTAAGAATGACTTAGATAAATTGAAAGACGTGACTTAGTGTAGAGGATGGTCAACAAGATTGGTTTATAGTTTTGAGTCGGTGAAACTTTAGAGATACAACTCGAGTTGGCAAGGAAGCAAAGGACTAGGATTTTAGAGATATGAATTGAGATGGACTTGAAACCTAGCCGGTTTTGAAATATTTTGAAACCTCATTTTACACACATAAACACCATGCAATTCGGCATGAATGCAACAAACAAATGAGTTCTCATTGGAAAAACTTTTCAAAAGCATACGCTTCTTTCAATCTAGCAAAACTTACAAGTTCGAAAATTTTAGAAAATTTAGAAATCCTTCATTTTATTCATTGTTATCTATTCACATCCCAAAATTAGAAATTTTGGGGTGTGACATAAAGTAAAGCAAAGGTAGGCAGGACCATGCTATTTTCCAGCTAATAAAATGATTACTGATTACGCATATGCATTAGGAGTTGATTTGAAACCAACTGCATTAGACTTCCTGGCCGCCCTGGCCCTAGCACCTATGATTAGAGTTCATAGGACGAGTGCCTAGAAATGCTAGGTACGAGTAGACACGAGTGAGCAATGTCACTCGTCGTGTAGGTGATATTTTCAAAATCTCAAAAATCCTTTATGATGCAAGTTATATTACTGTTCATGTTTAAATCAAGACGGGGCGGAGCGTAAGTTTACTTTCGTGGTGTGCGTTGTTGTTCTCCGGCTCCGCCCTCGTCGTATAAGGCATGTTCGCTGTTCGCATGCTGATCGGCATAACATTGCTAGAGTGCTTATCCAGGTCATGGGACTGGTGAAAGTCTTACTTGTGCCATCCGAAGAACAGAGACAGACTCCTACTATTACTCCTTGGGAAGCTTGTAGTCGAGTGAGGGCTGACCCGGAACACCGAGGTATCGCTCCTAAGGCGGCACAACCTGGGAACCACAGAAGGATTGAATCGAACTTGGGATGGGACAAGTTGAGATGGGGGAAGCATATGTGGGAACGCCGGGGGTTAGTAAGCATATGCCACCCTGGTACTTCTAGTTATTCCTAGGAATATAAAAATCGATTAGAATCGCTGATCCTCACCAGGTGTGAGAGTGTCGAATATCGCAAATGGGCAACGTCGTAACAACCTGAATATTATGCTTAAGTTCATGTTTTCAAAAATAACATGTTTGGTGTATGATGGCCTACTTTATTCCAAGTTATGATGAATTGCTGTCAAGCAAGCTATGATGATTTACTTTCCGCAAGATGTTTTTACTGTTATCATGATCTGTTCTTATTATGATTAAAGATAGCAACTGTCAAATCTTGCTATCTTCTGTTAACACTTTGTTGATTAAAATCAATGACTAAGGACATACATTCATTAGTAAGCTATGCTTTGCGTCAGCCGTAAGCCCATTCCATTAGTACTCAAGGTTTGCCCCCACTTTTGGATTACAGGTACTGATGACATCCGGACAACTGTTTGGAGGAGGGTAGAACCGGTGGGCTAGGTTCTACTCGCCTTGTTTATCTCTACATGAAGACTATTGGAGTTTGCTTCTGCTGCGAGATGATTTTGAAAACGCTTCCGCTAGATATATAATTTTCATTCGCTTCTACCATAGGTTGAACAAGTATTTGACCACTTATGCTTGGTTTGTAAACTATGCCTATCTATCTTATATTTCAACTGCCTGTGATGATGTAACTGTTGTGGCTCCATCGAGAGTCGGATGTGTTTGATGTTGGTTCCTCTGGGATTTGGTGTTATCGAGAGCCCGAAGGACTCTCGACGGACTACCGAGTTTAGTCCAGTCTAAGTGCACTACGAGCCAATGGTGGCAGGTGTGCTTAGTCTGGGTTAAGCAGGGCGGTTTCACCACACGTGCAGGGAAAGGTAGAAAGAGGTTTCTAGAGATCATGAAGGAAGAACGAAGGTGCTATCACGAAGGAATCCATTCTTGACATCCAGGGTGTCTTTTCACATCATGAAGAAATGCAATTCAAAGCGGAACAAAGGGAAAGTTCATCAAACAAAGATGAAGATGTGCTCTATATCACTGAAGGTTTGTTTCATCATGCCACAAGAATCAAGCTTGGGGAAGGATATGTCATGAGGCACCCATCCTCTAACCCAACCCCTGAGGAAGGACCTCGATGTTCAACCCACAGTGGTTGATCGCTGCAAGACTTCAACTATGCTTTGAATCACTTGGGAAGCGAATGTCAGTGCCATGAGAAGTTGCAACCAGAAGACCATTGGTCACTGCTTCACTAAAGGCAACACATGGTTTTGGATAACATGAGTTAAATGGAGAGACATCACCCCAAGTGTGGAGGAATGCGACTAGAGAGCATTCCTTAATTTCCTCGATCATTGGTGCAACAAGATTTGCTAGAGGTCAGCAATGATCTACTCTGACCCGTCAGATGTGAACAGCCATCAATCGAAGATTGGTGGCAAGTACAAATGATAATGGAGTCAATCCCAACAACATCCATCTCCACCTAATTTTGTTTGGGAATGAAGGGCTTGTGAAGTTGTGAAGGCATTGTTATCACTAAAGCCTGCTCAGGTACACATTCTGGGAAGGACCAAAGCTCTGCGAACAGGATCTCAAGCCTCAACAGCTTTTGATATGCCAGTAGCAGAGGCAGAGGAGCAACTCTCCAGAAGTACCACGCTACTTGCGCTGTTAGTAAATGGTAGATAGGCTCATCTCAGCGAGCGAAAGCTCCTCATGATCAACACGCAAGAGCCTCAACACTCAAACACAAGGATAGGAGTCCATAAGGTTAGCATCAGATCAATTCTATGATGGATCCCTTGAGGGGGGTACCCATAGTCCTTCGCCCTTCTAGATGGTACGAAAGGGGCCCTGGGTGTACTTCCATTTCATGGACAAGGATGCACCGCAACCACCAAGTGTCACTGTGGGAGACCCAACATTACCACAAGGAGACATTCACCAAGAAGAGAGCAGTAACATCAAGTTTGATTTTGCTATCAACACTATGAAGAAGGTCCTGACAGCAGCACTAGAGATATGACGGAAGTCTCATCTTAATAAGAGGAGGCAAAGTTACAATAGAGAGGAAATTCACCTATCATAGGTGAGTATAAACAGAGGTCAAGCAGCATCGTCGTCACCTAGGGAGCAAGCCAGCTTGAGGGAGGCAATGCCAGGTAATATTGAAGCTCAATTCTTGGTCATCACTTGCAAGAACTAAGCTTGGGGAGGACCACCGGGTGAGAACCCCGAATGCTTAGCATTTCACTTCCATGTCTTTAATCCTGAAAATTGCCATGACACAAAAAAATACTTATTTCCTTTTACCCCAAATAAAAGAAAAACTATAAAAATTTGCATAAGTCAAAAAATACCAAAAATATTTGCTTTATCATAGATAAGCTCACTCCAAGCTATAATGCTAGAATTTTTTTATAGCCTTGCTTAAAGGAAATGATGAATAGTTGGTCTATTAATTACTTGTAAGTATTTCATATACAACTTGACACTCCTAAAAATTTGAACTTATTGGCATTTGTCGTGATCCTGTCTTTAATCTTTAACCTTGTGGGAGCAAGTGCTTTCAAAACCAAGTCCAAGTTGTTGTGAGATGAGATATGATCAAAGTTTGAGTTTAACCCATCTTGATCCTAGTAAGGTGAATTCTCGGAGTTTTTTTTTTGAAAATAAAATGAGAAAGTTCCTTAGTGGTTTGAAATACCTATCCAGAGCCAAATGCTTTACATGATGAAACCTTTACATATGCTACCTATTGTTATGTTGAGTTTTGTCAAATTTTGAGTTCTTACGAAGTAGTGTCACTTCAATTCCCGATCAAAATCCCTCATACCCACATCCATTTGCGAGCCTCACTATGTCTGGTAATGCTTAAATCTACACGGGATTCAAGCATCCACCTACACCAGATATATCCCCAAAATTCTCTTACAAGAGGAGACATGGAGCTATCGAAAAAAATAAAAAAAAAAGAAAAAAGAAAGAAAAGAAAAGCAAAAAAATGAGGAAAGGAAAAAGATAGCTCCATGTACTCGCATGCTTCAAAATTTCAAGAGGGGATGCATCAAGAAGGAGTTTTTGACCATAGATCATATCCATCCACAAACAAATCCATTCTCCTTTGATCGGGATGAGAAGTCTCACATCTTCACTAGGACCAATCTTTGACTTAACAAAATACATGACGTAGGTAAGCTAACTTTATCCCTACCTTGAGCTCCACATAAGCCTTTAGGTGATAGGGAAAAGTTTGGCCAATGGCCTAGCGAGAATCCAAAACCACTTGAGCGATCGAGGGTACCATTTGACTTAGTACTTTGATTTTAAAATTTTCAAAACCCTCCGAGCATGAAACCAAAAAGGAGATAGACTTCAGTGATGCTCTACTAAGATTGTTCCATCTCTCAACCGCCAAAGACAAGGTAAGAGAAGCCAGAAGCCTCACAGGTATTGATGAACAGGTTAGGATACTCTTATGCCAGTTTGTTCAATCATGAAGGTGGAATGTTGGGTTGTGCACTTAACACTTGCAGGACATTGACATTGATGGAACTCCTGATCCACCGAGCCTAAGTCTTAGCTTTGCTCAAGGACGAGCAAATGTTCAAGCTTAGGGGCGTGTTGGCGGTCGTTATTTTCCTATTTCGACCACCAAGTTCTCGTTGAATAAATGGTGTATAAGCCAAAGTCTATGCCTTATTTACCTAACACTAATGAATTCCACGAGTTTTGGTGGTTTTCAGTGTTTCATAGAGGGATGCTCAAATTTCATACAAAAGAAGATCATCTGGAGCAAGAGAGGATTTGCATACAAAAGGGCTTGAGACAAGTACCACAAATTCCATCACAAAAAAGTGCCTCAAATGCCCTCAAGGACTAAACCATTGCGTAGAGCTCGTCGAGGCGATTCCAACAGACATATTATTTGCATCGTTTGGAGCTCCGATGGAAAAGATATTGAAAAGGCAAAATTAAATGGCAGTGTTGACGTCAGCACTGCCGTCCACCGTACGCAGCAAAGGCGGGAACCGTCCTGGAGCTGACATGTGGCAAGCCACTATTGGCTGTGCAGGGGAGATGCGGATAGCGATCCACGCCCAGCTGCGCGCGCCAATCGCGTCGCGCCAAGTGGAAGCGGGGGGGGGCGCAGCCTGCCCAGCGCGCTCGCGCGTGGCCGTTGACTGGCTCGGCCCGCCCCGATCCCCTCGCGTCGCGCCAAGTGGCGAGCAGGCCTACCCAGGGGGCACGTGGCGCGTCTGCAGCCCTCGCCCACCGGTCCAGCTGCCCAAATCTCCGGTTCTTGACCCAGAAACACCTGTAGAGCCCGGTTTTCACTTCTAATGGATGGTTCAGGGCCTTAACGACCGGTTCTTGGCGGTTCTTCGCTCCTACACGTGTGGTACACTGTTACCGACTTAACTAAGTCAGTTTGGGGGACAAGTGGTGCCCAAGGAGAGGTTTGGGGAGGAATCTAGCATCTAGGCACATAGAATATTCCCTCCTCCTCACACTATAAATAGACGGGCACACCCTCCTCTCATGCATGCACCTCACCATGTAATCACTCTCTCCCTCTCTAGGAGGCACCCCTCAGGTGGTGCCTCCACTCTTAGAATTCTTTGTTTAGTTAGGAGTTAGAGCAGGCTTGGTTGTTTCGTAGTCGGTCGGAACCTTCGGTAATGTACTTTACTTTCTTATTATCTTAAGCATTACTTTTCGACTTATGACTAGTGCAAGTACTTTACTTTCCTACTTTATGCACCTATCTTCTACTCTAGTAAGTTACTCATATTTCGTATGTGTGCGGCAGCATTTATATGCTAGCACCTTTTCCATTTGGGCATGCCAAGTTCGAGGCCTGAGTTGTGCTAAGTTAGAATTCATTGAGCTTTGTTATACTTGCCGGTGCTATAAGCCCCTCCTAGACTTAGATCTAGGAGTCAGGTTAGCTCTCACCCTCTAGTGCGGAGGACGAGTTTAAGTGCTCAAGCTCTTTCATGGCAGCAGCGCAATACGTCGCTTGAGCACTAGTATAGCGTGCCATCTTACCCACGTAGCTCTGGTTGGTAGCCTATATTGGTGACAGCATTATGGGTCTCAGTATTCCAATCCCGTCGTTCGGTAAGCCCGTAGGTGATAGCCAGGCCTCTTTCGGTGGTCTACTAACTACCCCTTGACCCCTCGAGGTGCCGAAATTTCGCTCGACGCAAGACCATAGCTATGTTCAATCGTTTTGACCTTAGTACGGATTGCTCTTGTATGGTACTAGAAGATGGAAGACCGAACCTTAGCCCTCGACTCGTTGTCCTTCTAGCTTAAACTTGAGTTCGCGCCAACGGTGTTTGGTTTGTATCCCGTGGTGTTGGTCGTTTACCTTTTCTTGTTATCTTTTGGAATGAATGAGTTAGTAGTAGTTAGATGATCGATAAATTTATATTCTTCTCGATGCTTCCCTATGGAAATAAATACGATGCCTGGAATACTCCCCGGTGAAAGCTACAGCAGTCTTCGTGTGCTTGCGGAGTAAAATCTGTTAGGCTAAGAACCGCCAACAGGAACGCAAGAACCGCACACTCATTGAGATGGCACAGACGTTGCTCGATGAGCATAGAACTCCGAGGCGCTTTTGGGCTGAGGCAGTGAATACGACCTGTTACATTGCGAACCGGATCTTCTTGCAAGCTTTCCTCGGGAAGACCTCGTATGAGCTTCGGTTTGGTAGGCAGCCCAGCGTCAAGCACTTGGGCTGTTTGGGTCCGGGTGCTTTGTGCTTAAAAAGGCGAGTCATATGGACAAGTTTGAGTCTCATTGTTTGGATAGGATCTTTCGTGGGTATTCTTCGAGTTTAAGAGCTTTTAGAGTATAGAACTTAGGGACTCGTAGGGTAGAGGAGACTTGTAAAGTTTCTTTCTATGAGACTATGCCTTGCACAACCCTTACTTTTGAGCTTTCAGGTGATGATGAAGAAGGCACCCCTATCTTGGAAGATGAGGAAGGTGCAATTGATGTTGGTGATGCAGGAGCCCCTGCACCGGCTGCCGCTCCTGCCCCCTCTACTATGAGCTCTGAAGATGAAGGAGGACCTTTGCCTACGGCTTCCTCCTCACTTCCCCGACTGCAAGCTCAAGCAGAGGTTGGCCCCGCTGAGGACGCAGGGGAGGTGACCTCCGAGATTGTTCCATCTCGACAGGTCCAGCAGGATCACCCTCCACACAGGATGATTGGAGATCTTCACCAGCGTGTTACACATTCTTCGTTCTTCCTTGGGCTTCAAATTAAGCAAGGCCTTGAGGGTACCTTCGTCCATCAAGCCAAGTACATGAAGGACATTTTGAAGAAGTTTGATATGGGTGACTCAAAGCCCATGACAACTCCAATGAGTACAAATACGGTGCTTGATGCTGATGAAGATGGGGAGGCGGTAGACCAAAAGGAATTTTGAGGGATGATCGGCTCACTTTTGTACTTGACGGCGACTAGACCGGACATTTAGTTCACGGTTTGCCTTTGTGCGCACTACCAGGCTTCTCCTAGGACTTCTCACCTTCAAGCAATGAAGCGCATTTTCAGGTATCTAAAATTCACTCCTGAGCTTGGTCTTTGGTACTCCTCGGGTTCTTCTCTTTCTCTTAGAGGGTTCTTAGATGCTGACCATGCTGGTTGCCGAATTGATCGCAAATCAACTTTCGGTACTTTCCAATTCTTAGGAACCTCTCTTGTGTCTTAGTCCTCTCGCAAGCAGGCTAGTGTATCTTTGCCTACCATAGATGCTGAGTATATAGCTGCTCCTAGCTTTTATGGATGAAAGCCACCCCTAGTAACTTTGGCCTGAGTTTTGGGAGGATCCTTCTTCTAGTGGACTCTACTTCTGCCATCTCTGTAGCTAAGAACCCTGTCTTGCACTCTAGAACCAAACACATAGACATGAGGTTTCACTTTTTGAGAGATCACCATGAGAAGGGAGACATAGACTTGATCCATGTAGTAACCAAAAACCAATTGGCCGATATCTTTACCAAGCCCTTAGAGTTCAGCGCTTTTATGCGCTTGAGAGGAGAGCTTGGTTTGTGTTATCCCTTTTAGTCAGGGATAACTTTAGTAGTTTAGGTTTTGTTCTTTCTTTGCTTTTGTTTTGTTTCTTCTTTGCTTCTTTTGCATTCTGTATCATATCATGCATTGCATTGTATCATATGCATTTTCACTTCACTAGCACTAGAGCTCTTTTAGAATGATGAGTTAGTACTTGCTTGTGCTAGTTTGTATAGATGCTTGATTGATCATGGTTGGCTAAGCTCTCTTGAGTCTGTTGAATACTAATTGTGAGCTAAGTCTTTTGCTTTCCTGAAAATCAAAAACATGATCACGACCTGATTTGGCTACCTAGCATGTGTAGAAGTGTTGAATGCTAAGCTATCTTTTCATACCTGGATGTGCTAGTTGTATGCCTTTGCTAAGTTAATGCCTAAGCTTTTATGACATCTTGCTTAAATTGAAAACTGAATGGAAATGTTTACAAGTGATGTCTTATGTGCTGAAATTGAGAAAGATGCAGGTGGGTTTGTTTGTGACACTAATCTAGTTTGAGACTGCTTGTCATTGCACTTTGGCATGAACTTAGACTAGGCTGTGTATGACCAAAACCTTGTCTTAAGCTTTTGTTGGTTCTTTGAACCTAGGCTTGGCATTGGTTGGTAAGAAGTGGCAAAAGACAAGTAAATAACCCCTACCACAATATGGAACTTGCTATGAATACAAGTGATTAAATCTGAAATATGCAAGTCTCTAAAATGCTTATGGCTAGTTGTATATGCTTTGGTTGAGAGTAGCACACCTTGTATGCATTGCTAGCATCTTGCTGTTCATGCCTATCTTGCTGGATGCTAATCATGTTGGTGATGCTTTCTTTTAAACTACCTTGAAAAACATGCATGCTCCTGATTTGTGTAAGATAGATTCATTTGAGCTTGTTGCATGCTTTCTTGCCCTCAATTGCTTTGTATACTAGAACTTGTGAAAACTAGCTTTCCATCGCTCTTTCTGGTACACTCCTTGCATTTCATGGTATATTTTGTGGGGGAGTTGTCTATTTTAGGGGGAGTCCTATGAGCCCTTCATGTGTCCATTGTCAACAAGGGGGAGAAATTTGGGTATTGGACAAAGGGGGAGGACTCGAGAGAGATCTTGTTGAGGGGCAGGTTGCATTCATATTGCATTTGTGAGGATGCATTTTAGGGGGAGTTGAGCTTTTAGCATGCTCTTTGCATCGGTGCGTTGAGCCTTTTGCCTCTATCTTGAGGAGCCGATGCTTTATTTTCTTTTGTTGTCTCAAGATGCCCTGTTTCTTTGCTTATGTTTGGCTCTTGGTCATTTTGAGCAACTTTCTTCTTTTCTTCTTTCTTTTTTGGTTTTACTCTTTTCTCTTGTCTTTATTCTATTTCAGGTTACAGGTTGAAGGTGTTGACAATGCACTCATCAAAGGGGAGATTGAGAGCCAATGGATCGGCCTCGTTGCTCTCCTGGTGTGATGAGTGATTGTCAACGGTACAAGTCCTCCGATGGACTGGAGGTAGATGATGAAGACCTCGATCGACTGAGGCAAAAGTCCTTCGATGGACTAGAGGCAAAGCTCGATGTCGGTCGGTCATGGAAGCTCAGTACACAGAGGGGCGGTTCGACAACAGTGGTGTAAGTCCTCCGACGGACTGTGAGGCGACTCCAATGGACTGGAGAAGCCAGGTGCCACCGTGGTGCTCCAACCCAAGTGCATCGCGCGAAGGCGTGCGAGGGAGGCTTCGGCGGCTTCGGCTCAAAACCACCACCCAAGCTATCCAAGCCTTGGTGAGTTGGGCCACGACTCGCCAAGATAGAGAAGATCGGCCCAGTCCGGCCCAGATGGAGACTTCCTAAAGTTTCTCGATTTTTGACTTCAAAACCGGGGGCGGAACGCAGATTGGACTACTAGCCATGTGGAGAACATCTCAGGATTGCGTGGAACTTATGAAGATCAAGACTTCATCATGGTCGTCTGCCCTGAAATATCTTGTAAATATTCATTTTAGCCATTAGGGCATGTCTGGTTATAAGGGTCTAAGTGCAAAACTGTCTAAATAGCACTAGGGTATAAATAGGCTGAGAGGGGGTCATTAGAAACTCTCTTGACTGCTGGGTTTTCATTTCCTCAGTGTAATTTTCGTCCTTAAGCTTTGAGCTCCAAGTTTAGGAGGGTTAGGGTGAGATCTAGCCTCTAAATCAAGAGGGAAGGTGAGGGTGGTTGCTTGGGACGAAATCCTTCATTGTAATTTGACCTAAGACCTCTTTTTGAGGCTCATAATCGAAGTGGTTTCGTGCAACAACTTTGTGTGCTTCTACTCCCCTTGTTCCCTTTGGTTTTTGGCTTCAATCCTTGGCTTTTTGGGTGTTTGCTTTGGCCGAGGTTGAATCCCTTCTTTTGCTAGTGTTTTGGACTTGCAAGGATGTGGAGATTATGTCTTAGAACATCTCAATCCCGAAGGATTGCCGCTAGCAAGTTGTTCTTGAGCTTCCCCCTTTTCTTGCCCAAAGGTTCCCTCTTCATGAGATATAAAATTTCTGCTAATCCCTTGATCTTTTTCCATAGATCTTGTGAGAATAGCTTTAGAATGGAGCTAGGTTAGTGTGTGCAAAATTTCGTGAAGATTGGTAAAGGTTTGGTCAAGTTTTGGCTTTGGAAGCTCAAGTTTTGGGTGGCTGTTTTTTGTATGTGCTATATCGTCCGGTGGTTGGTTTAGTGGTCAAGCATGGTCCAAATGACCTGAAATTTTGTTTAGCTCTTTTCCTGTGAATCATAAAGCTCCCATAAAAATTTTAGAATTTTTGGAGGTGTTTTGACCTGCCTTTGGTAATTTTCTCTTGACGTTGGTCTGACAGTTTTTGAGCACTGGACAGTCCAGTGGGTTTGCACCGGACGGTCCGGTAGCTCTAGGTTTTTTGTTTCTTGTCCAATTGTCACACCCTGGTTTCAACAGTCAAAACCAGAGCAAATCCATATGTGTGCCAGGATCTAATCTTACACATATAGAGACAATAAAAAGTGATATAATAGAACATGCTTTATTACATACCATTAAACAACATATACATAAGACATTAAGTCTTTAACAAAGAGTAGCGGAAGCGTAACTATATCTTTGAGCCTACCCACAGGGAAACTGACTAGGGGTCGCATGCCTAGAACTCCAAGAACCTTCATTTGTACTCCCTTCAGGCCTTCATCTTTCTGAGCAGCGGTTGGATTTTTCCCCCAACAAGGAATAAAAATAAAGGAACAAGCGTGAGTACATCTCGCACTCAACAAGTATAACAAGAACCATGAGGCTCTAAGGTTGGCTGACACGACTGCATTTGCTTTTAGTTGGTCAAATTTTATTAACACCAAGTTACTAAGGTGAGTATATAAACCATTAACCCAAAAGATATTCCATAAAGAATTAATCAACATTATTGATATAAGAACAACTTCCAAAACCATCACCAAGACCCACTAATCAAAAAGAGGTCTGGGTCGCTCATGACCGTGAGCACGGCTGATATACCAGGTTTAAACACTCCCGAGAGGTTGTACACTTTACCCACAGGACGTGATGCCCATATGCCAGATGCGGCCAAAACCCTTTTGTATTCACTCCTTTGGTGAATCGGCAGGGTTTCACTACCAGGCATTTACAAAGACTCTCGAATAAGAAGCAACACGCTACAAGATTCGTGGTTAGGGAGTGCACCTTTCCCCAAGGTGTGAGTATCACGTAACGAATACAACACCCTTGGCGGTCAAGTAACACAAGTACCTACCGTACCCCCTCTTGCGGTCGACACGTTGCTCCAAAACCAGAGAAATCTAAATAAGTAGCCAAAGGACGTTTCCATCCCATGTGGTTGTACTGAAGTCCCAGATGGTCGCTTCAAGAATAGGTCCTTATGGAGAGTAGCCATGACAAAAGCACACAACACATTGTTCATGCCCTCTTAACCAATATTATAAAAGCCATATTTTAAACGAGACATGGACCACTCAAGCTCACACATAGAGGACCATCTCAACAGGATAAGTTACATAGAACCATTAATCATATTATTAACAAAAGAGAAAAGAGTTACGCAGCACCTAGCAAAACTTAACCATCATGCAACCTAGAAGGTAAATATTGGATAAAAGTAGCTATGGTACAGTCCTTATGGGTACACAGGATTAACACATGCATATGCAATGATTAAAGGTTATTAGGTGTTGTTCATGTTATACTTGCCTTTCTTAAAAGTGACGCTGCTTAGAGTCTTCTGGATATTGATGTTGCACTTCCGGATGTCTTCTAGATGAAGAGAACAATGTCTAAACGTTCGTCATAGCACCACACATACACACCAGTAAGTACATGCAAGCAAACAAGTACAAACTATAAGAAATAGTACACCATATCATTAAAACAGAAAATAAAACATTTATAAAACTGTTCTACACGTTACTACAAACTCGTGAGCACGAGAATTGCCGAAAACGGGTTTAAAACGAGGAAGATATGAGGTTTTGAAGGTTGCAAGGGCTTGGCTGTAAATACTTTTCAAAAATTAGGCTCAAAAGGTTAAAACAGAGGCCTGCTACTAAAACGTAGGAGGGCGGGTTAATTCTGGTGAAGCACAGGGTTGTTTCTGCAAAACGGCGGTGGCAGCAGCGATGTGGCACGTCCTCATTTGGTGGATCGGCCGACACACACATGGCCACGGAGTCATGGGTGCAGAAGATCCCACGGATCTGGTGTGAGCAGATTTAGACCCCGTGTGGCGGTGGAACGCAGGACATCAGAGCAGGTGAATGGCGGGGCACCACGTGGCCAAGGGTGACGGTAGGGCACAGGCTGCTGCGCTCGCTCTCGCGTCGGAGGCAGGGCGGCGCTAGTGTAGTGAGGCCTAGGCGGGATCAGCATGGCGCTCGGACGGGAGACGGCTCGCGTGCGGGATGGGAACCATGGGACGGCGCAAGAACAGGAGATGTGGCCCGGCGTGGCCTGTGGCCGGCGGCGGCTTCGTAGGGGAGAAAGGACGGGGAGCGGCGCGGACGGGAGGGGCCTGGCGGCGCCGTACGTCTCTGCACTTCGGACGGGGCAGCAGGAGGCCGGCGTCGGGTGGTAGGCAGAGGAGCAGGAGGGCGCCGACTAGCTGGGGCCCGAGCGGAGGCAGGGGAGACCGCGCCGCGCTTCTGCACATGGGGCTAGGAGGTCCCAGGGTGAGCACGTGAACCCAGGCGGCCGGAGACGAGGAAGAAGCTCATCGGAGTTTGGGGTCTTCACCGGAGTTGAAGAAGAAACTTAGATCAGACACCCTTGTGATACGGAGACCACCATGGTGAAGGTCTCGACGAGAGGAACACCGTGGTACCTTTGGATTTCACCGGAGATGAACGGACGGAGAGGAATTGCTCGTCGGATTTAGGGCAATTTGGCAAGTTCGGCGGTGAATTGGAGGAGCTCAAAACCTCAACTCGCGAAACGGCGACTGGATCTGGATTGGGCTCGAGAAGTAGATCACCGGCACACACACACACATATATATATGTATGATGTCAAGATTTGGGTCCAGTTGGATTTGGGCTAGGGTTTAATTTTCGGAATTAATTTTGGGATTAAAATAATTCCAGAAAAGCCTGAAATTAACATTCGTGTCCCGAAAAATACTCTAATGGTTCCAAAACTTCTAGAAAAATTCCTAGAAATGTTTTGGCACCCAATGAACTCAAATAAAATATTTAGAGCTCATAAAAAGGTTCAGAAGGTCCTCAAATAAATGGATTTTTCTCTAGGAAAAAGGGAAAAACCTCCCAATAATTCCAGAAAATTCTCAGAAACAACTTGATGATGACCGAACATATTTAGAAAGGATTTCACCTTCAAAACACTCATGCTATCTTAGCATGGCGGAATGAAATGACCTGCAAGATTAACGCCAAGGGAAAGGATAAGGCTGATGAGCGAGCCCTGTTGATAAAGAAAGAGAGGTGTCGAAGAAAGGCTCGACATAGTGGTCCCACTCTTCAGTGGCACACAGGTGACGGGTTACTAGCAGAAAGGCAAAGAGAGATAGGACGCATGAAAGGGCCTGCTATGAAAAGGTGGGAGAACTGAATCGCTTGGCCTTGGTATGGTGGACCGCAACAGGCCGAGAGAGGGAGGTGGGCCTATACAACTTCCGTTGGTTGCTAGAACGAATGAGGGGAGGGAGACACAGGACTTAGAGGTAGGTCGAAACGAGGAGGGGAAGAGAGCTGGGCCAAAAGCGTAGGTGAAGAGAGAAGGAGGATTTTTGCCCTTTTCTATTGAAACTTTTTCAAACTCTTTTATTTGAAGGTTTAAACACACTATGAATTCAAACAGAATTTGAATTCGAGTCCATAGGCAACCACTCAACATAAAACCAATGCAACAGCATGAATGCAACAACAAGTTATTCCCTATGTTTCATTTTAACTTTATTAATTGCAGAAATACAATAAAATGGAAATTTCATGGACGCTAAATCACATAAACCCTTAGTAAATTGCTTTTAAGTGGTCAAAAATTTACACTATGAAAATCAGGGTGTTATAACTCTACCCCCCTTAACAAGAATCTCGTCCCCGAGATTCAGGCTCACTAGCTAAGAGAGGACATGGTTAAGGTGCCTCAACCCTTCTTCTAGCTTCTCAAAGACTTCATCTTTCACGTTGAGCTCATCAAGCGGTAATTGTTCTTCTGGTACAGCTACCTTGAGGCACTTCTTCAACTGAGTGTCATGAAACATATTATGCACATCTGATGATCTCGTTTGGAAGTATATTTGGGAATTCACACATAACTCTAATAGTCCTTGTAGATGTTCTTTCCATTTGATTTACTATTCACTCCTTTGTTGATGGTGATGGTGCAACATATTCAATTCTATCTCCTGATGCAACTGTTAGGGATACTGACCTCTTCACGTCATCGACTACTGCCTTTCTTACTGCTAGCCAATTTATTCCCAAAATGACATCAATTCCTTCTGACTCCAAAACTACCAAGTCTGCAGGGAAGTCTACCCCCTTATTTTAAGACAAACCCTTGAATAGACGTGGTTTGCTTTAACTTCACTGCTTGGGCTACTAACATGCAAAGGCTTCTTCATTGGTCGCATAGGCATCTTGTGTTCATTTGCATATCATGCCGTGATGAAAGAATGTGAAGCTTTGGAATCAAACAGAGCTATTGCAGGGGCCGAATTAACTTCGCACGTACCTAACACGACATTCTGAGCACTTTGGGCATCCTCAATTGTGGCATTGTTTATCTTGGCATAGACATAACTTGGCTTTCCTTTGCTGACTTTGTGCACTTGTTGCTGTTGATTCTGGTTTGGGTCATTGTCGTTAGCCTGTCTTTTCAGAGCAATCTTCTGCGGGCACTTCTTGGAAGAATGTCCAATCTCACCACAATGATGCCATTGATTTGGTGCAGGTGTGCTAAGGATATTTGACTCTATCTGAGGCTTAGCTGGGAGTAACTGGGGTAACACTTGAAAACTAGAGCTCTGACATAGTTGTCCTTCATATCCAAGTTGGTCCATTGTGTGGGGCTGAAATACTGGTTGTTCTATGAGATGACGGCGAATGTTACTTCTTGACTGTTGTTGGAGCACGGATTCCCTCTTCTTAGCCAACATCCTGTTGTGCACGTGCTCGGTTAAGATTGCATGGTCCACCAACTGCGGAAAACTAGTGAAGGTGTGGTTCATCAGTTGATAATGGAGTCCATCATTGAGTCCATCTAGAAAATGTTCTTGCTTCTTCTCATAACTATCCACTTCACTAGGAGCATATCTAGACAACTGTATGAACTTATCTCGATATTCTATCACCGACATGGTGTCTTGCTTCAAGTTTAGAAACTCTTTCTTCTTCAGTTTCATAATTCCAGCAGGAATATGGTATGATCTGAAGTTTTCTTTGAACTCCTGCCAGGTGATGTTGTTCTGATCCTTATGGGAAAGATGGTAAGACTCCCACCAATCCAAGGCTGCTCCTCGAAGTTGTCCTAAAGCATACAAGACCTTCTCCTTCTCAGTACATTGGGCTATGTCAAGTTGCATTTCGACTGGTCTAAGCCAATCATCAGCTTCAATGGGATCTACAGAGTGGGAGTAAGTTGGTGGATGGCCCTTTAGGAACTCATCACGTGCATTTCATGATGGTTGTAGATGAGCCTGGGCATGAGCTTGTGACAAATCCATGATAACCTGATTCACTCCTTGAAAGACTTGAACACTCAATACAAACATTTGTGGCACATCTGACGGAAACGATGCCTGGGGTTGTTCCTGGTTGTTGTCGGCATCATTGCTTCTAGCCTTACTCCTAGTATTGACCATCTAATGTAGGAGAAGATAACATGAGCATAGGTTGAACGATTGAGAGAAGGATGCAAGGGTATATGTAAGGTTGAGAGCTAAACAGAAAAGAAATCCAACCAACTAACTACACTGTCCTACAAGCTTGATGTAGTAGTGGACATCACTCCACCACACATCACAATCAGACAAAGATCCAAATCAATCATAATCATAATGACAAACATCACAAGCACACCACATCGCATCATGTCTAGTCGACGTTACAACTATAAGGTAGAACCTCCTAAAAAACATCTGCTTAGCCAAAAAAAAACAACTACCGATTGAGCATAAGAGAAGTAAAGATAGTTCTAAAGGAAAAGACCAACAAGATAGAGGATAAGAGAGCAACAAGATATAGAACAAGAAATCAACGAGATATCGGACAAGAGTGGAGTGAAAAGATATTAGACAAAGAGGAGATAAGCAAGAAAAAGATAAGAGGTATAGCAAGGATGGAAAGACCAAAGATCATATACAGGAATTTTGACCTTAAAAACGACCAGTTCTATCTAGGCTTGCGTCCTACAGTCAGCACGGCTCTGATACCACTTTGTCACACCCTGGTTTCAACGGACAAAACCAGAGCAAATCCATATGTGTGCCAGGATCCAATCTCACACATATAGAGACAATAAACAGTGATATAACAGAACATGCTTTATTACATACCGTTAAACAACACATACATAAGATATTAAGTCTTTAACAAAGAGTAGCGGAAACGTAACTATATCTTCGAGCCTGCCCATAGGGAAACTAACAGGGGGTCGCACGCCTAGAACTCCAAGAACCTTCATTTGTACTCCCTTCAGGCCTTCATCTTTCTGAGCAGCGGTTGGATTTTCCCCCCAACAAGGAATAAATATAAAGGAACAAGCATGAGTACATCTCGCAGTCAACAAGTATAACAAGAACCATGAGGCTCTAAGGTTGGTTGACACGACTGCATTTGCTTTTAGTTGGTCAAATTTTATTAGCACCTAGTTAATAAGGTGAGTATATAAACCATTAACCCAAAAGATATTTCATAAAGAATTAATCAACATTATCGATATAAGAACAACTTCCAAAACCATCACCAAGACCCACTAATCAAAAAGAGGTCTGGGTCGCTCATGACCGTGAGCATGGCTAATATACCAGGTTTAAAACTCTCGAGAGGTTGTACACTTTACCCACAGGCCGTGATTCCCATATGGCAGAGGCGGCCAAATCCCTTTTGTATTCACTCCTTTAGTGAATCGGCAAGGTTTCACTACCAGGCCTTTACAAAGACTCTTGAATAAGAAGCAACACGCGACAGGATTCGTGGTTAGAGAGTGCACCTTTCCCCAAGGCGTGAGTATCACGTAACGAATACAACACCCTTGGCGGTCAAGTAACACAAGTAGCTACCCTGGCCCCTCTTGTGTTCGATACGTTGCTCCAAACTAGAGAAATCTAAATAAGTAGCCAAAGGACGTTTCCATCCCACGTGGTTGTACTGAAGTCCCAGATGGTCGCTTCAAGAACAGGACCTTATGGACAGTAGCCATGACAAAAGCACACAGCACATTGTTCATGCCCTCTTAACCAAGATTATAAAAGGCATATTTTAAACGAGACATGGACCACTCAAGAACACAACACAGAGGGACAGCTCAACAGGATAAGTTACATAGAACCATTAATCATATTATTAACAAACGAGAAAAGAGTTACGCAGCACCTAGTAAAACTTAACCATCATGCAACCCAGAAGGTAAATATTGGATAAAAGAAGCTATGGTACAGTCCTTATGGGTATACAGGATTAACACATGCATATGCAATGATTAAAGGTTATTATGTGTTGTTCATGTTATACTTGACTTCCTTAAAAGTGACGCTGCTCAGAGTCTTCTGGATGTTGATGTTGCACTTTTGGATGTCTTCTAGATGAAGAGAACAACGTCTAAACGTTCGTCATAGCACCACACATACACACCGGAACGTACATGCAAGCAAACAAGTACAAACTATAAGAAACAGTACACCATATCATTAAAACAGAAAATAAAACATTTATAAAACTGTTCTACATGTTACTACGAACTCGTGAGCTCGAGAATTACCGAAAACGGGTTTAAAACGAGGAAGATATGAGGTTTTGGAGGTTGCAAGGGCTTGGTTGTAAATACTTTTCAAAAATTAGGCTCCAAAGATTAAAACAGAGGCCTGCTACTAAAGCGTAGGAGGGTGGATTAATTTTGGTAAAGCGCAGGGTTGTTTCCGCCAAACGGCGGTGGCAACGGCGATGTGGCACGTCTTCATTTGGTGGATCGGCCGACACACACATGGCCACGGAGTGGCGGGTGCAGAAGATGCCACGGATCCGGTGTGGGCAGAATTAGACCCCGTGTGGCGGTGGAACGCAAGACTCCAGAGCAGGCGAACGGTGGGGCACCACGTGGCCAAGGATGACAGTAGGGCACAGGTTGCTGCGCTCGCTCTCGCGTCGGAGGCAGGGCGGCGCCAGTGTAGTGGGGCCCAAGCGGGACCAACCTGGCGCTCAGATAGGAGACGGCTCGCGTGCGGGATAGGAACCATGGGACGGCGTAAGAACAGGAGATGGGGCCTGGCGCGGCCTGTGGCCGGCGGCGGCTTCGTAGGGGAGAGAGGATGGGGAGCGGCGCGGACAGGAAGGGCCTGGCGGCACCGTACGTCTCTACGCTTCAGACGGGGTAGCAGGAGGCCGGCGTCGGGTGGCAGGCAGAGGAGCAAGAGGGCGCCGACCGGTTGGGGCCTGAGCGGAGGCAGGGGAGACTGCGCCACGCTTCTGCGTGTTGGGCTAGGAGCTCCCGGGGTGAGCACGTGAGCCCAGGCGGCCGGAGACGAGGAAGAAGCTCACCGGAGTTTGGGGTCTTCACTGGAGTTGAAGAAGAAACTTAAATCTCGGTGAAACCGGAGACACCCTTGTGATACGGAGACCACCCCGGTGAAGGTCCCAATGAGAGGAACACCGTGGTACCTTCGGATTTCACCGGAGATGAACGGACGGAGAGGAATTGCTCGCCGGATTTCTCGCCGGAGTTAGGGCAATTTGGCAAGTTCGGCGGTGAATTGGAGGAGCTCAAAACCTCAACTCACGAAACGGCGACTGGATCTGGATTGGGCTCGAGGAGTAGATCACCAGCATACATACATATATATATGATGTCAAGATTTGGGTCCGGTTGGATTTGGGCTAGGGTTTAATTTTCGGAATTAATTTCGGGATTAAAATAATTCTAGAAAAGCCTGAAATTAACATTCGTGTCCCGAAAAATACTCCAATGGTTCCAAAAATTCTAGAAAAATTTCTAAAAATGTTTTGGCACCCAATGAACACAAATAAAATATTTAGAGCTCATAAAAAGATTCAGAAGGTCCTCAAATAAATGGATTTTTCTCTAGGAAAAAGGGAAAAACCTCCCGATAAATCCAAAAAATTCTCAGAAACAACTTGATGATGACCGAACATATTTAGAAAGGATTTCACCTTCAAAACACTCATGCTATCTTAGCATGGCGGAACGAAATGACCTGCAAGATTAACGTCAAGGGAAAGGATAAGGCTGATGAGCGAGCCTTGATGACAAAGAAAGAGAGGTGTCGAAGAAAGGCCCGACATAGTGGTCCCACTCTTCAGTGGCACACAGGTGACGGGTTACTAGCAGAAAGGCAAAGAGGGATAGGACGCATGAAAGGGCCTGCTATGAAAAGATTGGAGAGTTGAATCGCTTGGCCTAGGTATGGTGGACCGCAACATGCCGGGAGAGGGAGGAGGGCCTATACAACTTCGGTTGGTTGCTAGAACGAATGAGAGGAGGGAGACACAGGACGGAGAGGTAGGTCGAAATGAGGAGGGGAAGAGAGCTGGGCCAAAGGCGTATGTGAAGAGAGGAGGAGAATTTCTGACCTTTTCTGTTGAATCTTTTTCAAACTCTTTTATTTGAAGGTTTAAACACACTATGAATTCAAACAGAATTTGAATTCGAGTCCATAGGCAACCACTCAACATAAAACCAATGCAACAACATGAATGCAACAACAAGTTATTCCCTATGTTTCATTTTAACTTTATTAATTGCAGAAATAAAATAAAATGGAAATTTCATGCACGCTAAATCACATAAACCCTTAGTAAATTGCTTTTAAATTGTCAAAAATTTACACTGTGAAAATCAGGGTGGTACACCAATTGAGCTGAACATTTGTGGAGTTGTTCCTTGGCCCCTTCTCAACCTTCAGTAAAAATTTCATAATTTCTGGAGTTGATTTGATAGGGTTTTGGATCAAAGTTCTTCGTGTGTCAGGGTGTGCGCACCAGACAGTCCGGTGCTTAATCACCGCACAGTCCGGTGGTCACAACTTGCTCCAGTTGGTCTGATTTTTTCTGGAGCTGTTCTTTGTTGTCTTATGGAGGTGTGGTAATTCATGACCGTCCCACATTAGCCATACCTCATCCTCAAAATGCCAGCCCCGGGTGGTGTCCTATCCATCAGGCGGATCTCAAGGGAGCGTCGGAGTGCATCCTGGAAGCAATTCAGATGGCCCTCGAACAGAACACCTTGGCAGCTCAAAAGAGGCTCAAGGCGGATGAAGCCCAGCTCTCGCAAGAAGACCTGTAGATCCCGACTCAGGAGGTGACACCAAACACGGCAATACATGCGGCAGTCCTGACGAAAGAAATCGGCCTCAATCTCCCAGATGCGTCCAAGACGGCCACCATCAGCGGCATTGTTCCTCCCAAATAGGAAGATGAGCTCGTCCGGTTCCTGCAGGCCAATTGTGATATGTTCGCATGGAAGCCTGCCGACATTCCCGGTGTCCCAAGGGAACTGGCCGAGCACAAGCTCAAGGTGTTTCCCAACACAAAGCCCGTCAAGAAAGGTTGCGTTGATTCACTCCCAACAAGCGAGAGGCGATAAGAGTTGAGTTAACCCAGTTGCAAGCAGCCGGTTTTATTAGAGAGGTCATGCATCCCAAGTGGCTTGCAAACCTTGTACTCGTACTCAAAAAGAATGAAAAGGACTAGCAAATGTGTGTTGATTATACTAATCTCAATAAGCATTGCCCAAAAGATTCATTCAGGTTACTTAGGATAGACCAGGTCGTAGACTCCACGGCTGGTTGCTCACTATTCTCTTTCCTAGATTGTTACTCAAGATACCACCAGATTAGTCTGGCTATTGAGGACTAGGAAAATACGGCATTCATCACGCCCTTTGGGGCATACTGCTACAACTCAATGTCCTTTGGATTAAAAAATGCTGGAGCAACGTACCAGAGGGCCATCCAGACGTGCCTCACCGATTGTTGGGGTAAGCATGTCGAAGCCTATGTCGATGACATCGTAATCAAGACTAATCATCAGGAGGATTTCATTGATGACTTACAACAGGTGTTCGACAGCTTGAGGATGTTCCGGTGGAAGCTCAACCCACCAAGTGCGTGTTCAAGGTTCCCGTCGGCCAATTACTTGGTTTTGTCATCAGCAACAGGGGGATCGAAGCCAATCCCAAGAAGATGAGTGCTATACTCAGGATGCACCTGCCTATGTCTTAGAAGGATGCCCAGAGGCTAACGGGGTGCATGGTAGCTTTGAGCCGATTCATCTCAAGGCTCGTAGAACGTGGCATGCCTTTTTACAAGTTGCTCAAGAAGCTATATCAATTTCAGTGCACCCTAGAAGCTCAGGAGGCTCTAGAAGCTCTAAATAAATTCCTAACTACTCACCCCGTGCTCAAATCTCCAAACCGAGCCACCGCCGACTCACCTGCAGAAGATTTACTCCTCTACATCTCCTGCATGACTCATGTGGTTAGTACTGCACTAGTGGTGGAAAGGCCAGACAAGCGGCATGCGCATCCAAAGCAGCACCTAGTCTATTTCATCTGCGAGGTCCTCAGCCCATCCAAAATCGGGTATCCTCAAGTTTAGAAGCTATTGTACGCAGTTCTCATCACTGCACGCAAATTGCATCACTATTTTGAGGAGCACAAGATTGTGGTGGTCATTGAGTCTCCAATCGGGGAGGTGCTGCGTAACCGCAAGGCCACCGGGCGCATTGCCAAGTGGGCTTGTGAGCTGGGGGCTCACGACATCGAGTTCCGTCCTTGTACTGCCATCAAGAACTAGGCCTTGGTTGACTTCATCTCCGAGTGGACAGACCATCAAGTCCCGGAGAAGCCAGAGGCCACGGAGGTTTGGAGGATGTACTTCGATGGATCATTGAAATTGGAGGGTGCAGGAGCTAGCATCCTCTTTACATCTCCATTCGGGGAACATCTCAAGTATGTGCTGCAAATCCTTTTTCCCGTGTCTAATAACGTAGCTGAATATGAAGCTCTGCTGCATGGGCTACGTCTAGTAATTTCGCTCGGGATCAAATGTCTGATGGCCTATGGGGATTCCTTGGTCGTAATCAATCAACTCAATAAGGATTGGGATTGCTCCACAGACTCTATGGACAAGTATTGTGCAGCGGTTCGCAAGTTGGAGGACAAGTTTCAAGGTCTCGAATATCACCATGTGAATCATGACCACAACACAGATGTGGATATCCTATCCAAACTTGGCTCATCCTAGGCCAAGGTACTACCAGGTATCTTTGTTCAGGAGGTTATTCACCCATCCATTCAGCTGGAAGAGCTGAACATACCTCCTGACCCACGTGTCCTAAGCTTGGAAGGGCCTCCGACTAACTGAAGAGCCCCGATCATCAAATTCATCATGGATGAAGAAACACCAGACGACAAAGTGGAAGCTGAGGGACTCATTCGGCGAGCGGCCAGTTACATGCTAATTGGTGACGAATTGTATCAGCGCAGTGTGTTTGGAGTCCTCTTGAAATGCATCGATACTTCATCGGGAGAAAGCCTGTTGAAGGAGATACACGTTGCGGGAATCATGTCGCCTCACGAACATTGGTTGGGAAGGCGTTCAGGGCTAGATTTTATTGGCCAACAGCAAAAAGGGATGCAACCGACCTAGTCCAGCGTTGCGAAGCATGTCCATGCCTCACCAAGCAACATCACCTTCCAGCGCTGTAGTTACAGAACATTCCGGCGTCTTGGCCCTTTGCATGCTGGGGGCTCGAAATGATCGGGCCGCTCAAGAAAGCTCAGGGTGGATATACTCATGTTCTGGTGGCTATTGATAAGTTCACCAAGTCGAGCGAGTTCAAGCCAATCGCCTCCTTGATATCTGCCAAAGCTGTGGAGTTCATTCAAGACATCATCTTTTGCTTTGGAATCCCAAATACTATCATTACAGATTTGGGTTCCAACATCACAGGAACAGAATTCTTTGACTTCTACCAGAAAAGGTCGATACTCATCAAATATGTCTCCATAGCCCACCCAAGAGCAAATGGGCAGGTGGAGCGAGCTAATGGCATGATACTCGATGCGTTGAGAAAGAAGATCTTCGACAAAAGTTTGATGGAAAGTGGATACACGGACTACCATAGGTAGTCTGAAGCCTCAAAACGCAGCCAAGCAAGGCGCTTGCTGGCAACACACCCTTCTTCATGTATATGGATTGGAGGTAGTGCTACCTGCGGATTTAAAATTTGGAGCTCCTCGAATTGCTTTTAAAGATATTGCTGAGGTGGAAGCGATACACATCGACGAGATTGATTTGTTGGAGGAAGAATGACTCAATTCTGTCATTCAGTCAGCTCGATATCAGCAGACTTTGTGCCATTATTATTAGCGTAATATGCGGCCTCGCTCCTTTTCAATCGGGGAGTTGGTGTTACGCAAAGTTCTCAGAACTGCTAGGCGGCATAAGTTGTCTCCACCCTGGAAAGGACCATACATCGTCATGGAGGTTACTCGCCCTGGATCATACCGCATGTTAGAGATGGATGGAATGCCAATTGGGAACTCCTAGAACATAGAACACCTCTGTAAATTCTATGCTTGAAAAGTAGCATCCTTGAACAATGTATCATAGCTTGTTTCATTTTCTATAATTTGTCTTCATTTTGTACTTTGGTCTCTTTATACTCAATGAATAAAGTACTTGTGGGGACGATTTCTGTCTAAATTTGCTCTCTAAATTTGCTCGTTTTCTTTTTTCTTTCTGTATTACTCTCACGCATTTTCGCCAAAGTACTCTTCATACAGGCCAATAGGCCTAGGTCATATGACCGACAGTACGGTGTTATATGCCCACTCCTACTCATGATGGGGATACCTCTGCCCCAACCACGAAAACAATCGGCCTAGATTTTATAACCGATAGTACAGTGTTACATGCTTTCGTTCATCCTCATATCGGGGAGCACTCAGGGCCCCACCAAAACAAAGGCAATCGGCCTAGGTCGTATGACTGACAGCTTGGTGCTACATGCCTTTGCAGACCTCATATCGGGGAGCACTCAGGGCCCCAACAAAACAAAGACAATCGGCCTAGGTCGTACGACCGACAGCTCGGTGCTACATATCTTTGCAAAACTCATAACAGGGTGCACACAGGGCCCTACAAAAGACAGGGACAATCGGCCTAGGTGGCAGACCGATGGCTCGGTGTTACATGTCCCTGCAGTACTCATTTACTCTTTCACATACGTTGAGCTCTTACAGATAATCGTTTTTATTTCTTTTTTCAATTCCTCATTGATGCTTTTTACATTCGCTTTATAGCTCTTTACAAGATGACTCAGGTCGCGTTGCCGACCCAATTTCACTCGACTCTCTTCTTTTTTATTCTGTTTGTTGTGACACCACGGTAAGTTGCATGATTCCAATTAATTTATATATGTTTCTTTTTCCATGCAGGTCCATAGCAGAAGTCATGGTTCAGAAGGTCAGTATATACATTACGGATTAATTTAGAGAAATACAATATTATGAACATCAGGGGAACCTCGTAGCTAGTCGAGGTCGTCAACGAGACTCTCAGCCACTTCTCGCGCTTCAGTTTGATGATCTTCACTCGGTATGTCACCTGAGGTTCTCATCAACAAAGCTGACAATGCAAAATCCGGTTGCGCTTTCTTGAGAACAACCAATGCGTGCGGAAGGATGGATTTCACTCGTTCGCGTGCTCGAGCCTTTAGGTCTTCAACAAGAGTAGCCATTCGATCACCCATTGATCGTGGAGCTCCCTTCACTGGTGCACATATATCCAAGATTTTAGTGAGAGCTGAGGTCGTGGAGAATGCAGCCTCTTTAGCATTTTCAAGGGCATCCTTGAGCTTGCTGTAGTTATTCTTGCTGATGTCATAATTTTTTCGGGGGGGATTCAATTTCCTTGACATGTTGGGCTACTTTCCTTTGAGATTCCTTGAGTGCTGCCCTTGTAAAAGATAGTATTTTCTCCATGTTCGACTAAGTACTCTTCATCTTTACTAACTTGGTGTCTTTTTCCTCAAGAGCTTTCCGAGGGCAATAGGGTTAGGAAATTGGATGGCAAAGGTTTTTTTCTAGCCGAGGCAAGCCTGGGGCTTCAGTCAGGCGCTTATGACTTAGAAGGTAGATATGAGAGGATAACTCGAATAATTTTATCTTGGTTATTGTATCTTTGAGTCAATTGTTACTCAAGTTGGCTCAAGGCTCGGTGGCTACACCCATTGGGTACACCTAATCGATGCAACCAATGTTAAGGCTAAAAGCAGGATTTCTGGATCTTCAAGCTGATTGTTACTCAAGTCAACTTGAAGATCGGGGGCTACCCCATGGGGTGCACCTAGTGGTACCTCGAAAGAAGGACATATATTGACTTGGTTATGGGATTCTTGTGAGATATTTCTGGGAGTCTCAAGTTGATTGATCTCTGAGTTAACTCGAGCCTCGGGGGCCTGTGTGGGATAAATATCCCCTGGGCCCTCATGACATGGATTCGGTACATGGGCTATTGGAGGGCCCAACGAGGACAGCTGGCTTAACCCCAGCGCCAACTGCTCTCATGGGCCCAAAGACAGTCAAGCAAGCTTGGAGATCAAGTCAGGAAGCCGTGATTCAGGTGAAGGCGTGGAGCGCAATGACTCAGACTCATGATCCAGGACTTGCAGGATTCAAGATAGGAAAGATGTAATTATAGATTCTATGTACTCTTTTGTATTCCAAACCGAGTAGGAGTTGTAGATGGAAACATGACTTGTAACCCAAGCCACGACGGGCTATATAAGGTGGGTGAGGGACCCCTACGTAGAACATCTAGCATCTCATCGCACACCAACCATGCCCTAGTGCATCGCAACCCTCATTGTTACCTCGAGAGCAATACAACTCGCCACAAACAGGACGTAGGGTGTTACGCTTTTTGCAGCCCGAAACTGTATAAACCCTTGTGTTTTGTCGCATCTCAAAGAGAACCATCGAGGCACGCCGATGTCACCAACCCAAAAGTACCTCGTTATACACCCCGTTCTGCACTCCCAGGACTAAACCCCGACAATTCATTCCTCCTTACTAGCTTGTAGAAGTTTTTGGATTAGGAAAAGTTTAATTTTTACCCTCTTGAGTCTAGGCAAACAAAGCCATGGTGCACTGGTTTCGTATCTTGGCCTGGTGCGGAAGCGTGGGCTCAAGTGGCAGAAAAGGAGGGCATGTAAGTTGGGACAAAACAACGTTGGTGATGTACATTTTTGAGGTTTCGTTCCTATAGTCTGGTTTCCTCAATCATCACACCAATAAGTCCAATAACCCTTGATTCCGAGTCCCACAACAGATCATATGTTAACAACAGTGGACAGAACAAAACTTAATAAAACACCTTTTTACTGTGGGGACCTCCCACACAGTCTTTTCGGTCAAAAAACAGTGGATAGTCCAAAACCTTTATCGAATTAAATATCTCCCATCGGCCTACATATATGGAAAAGCATTATATTCATTGGTTCCTCCTTACTAGTGTGTACAAGTTTTTGGATTAGAAAAAGGATAATTTTCTCCCTCTTCTATCTAGACAAACTGAGTCATGGTGCGCTGGTTCCGTCTCTTGGCCTAGTGCCGAAGCGCGGGCTCAAGTGGTAGAAGAGAAAGGCATATAAGTTGGGCCAAAACAACTTTGGTGATGCATATTTTTGAGATTTCTTTAGTATGTTGTGGTTTTCTTTATTCCTTTTACCATAAGTCAAACAATCCTTGATTCCGAGTCTAACAACAATTGATATGTTAACAACAATAGGTAGACCAAAACCTGTATCGAATTAAGTTTCTCCCATCGGCCTACGTATATGGAAAAGCGTTATATTCATTAGTTCCTCCATACTAGCCTGTACAAGTTTTTTGATTAGGAATGAGAGCCAATGGACCAGCTTCATTGCTCTCCTAGCGTGATGAGTGACTATCAACGAGCTCAACTCCTCCGATAGTCTGGAGGCCCTCTAATGGACTGGAGGTTGATGAAGACCTAGATGGACTCAAGCACAAGACCTTGATGGACTGAGGCAAAAGCCCTCCGATGGACTGGAGGCAAGTCTCGGTGTCTGTCGTCTTGGGAGCTCGGTACACGGAGGGGCGGTTCGGCAATGGCGGTGTAAGCCCTCCGATGGACTGCGAGGTGACTCCAATGGACTGGAGAAGCTAGGTGCCACCGTGGTGCTTCAACCCAAGTGCATGGCGCAAAGATGTTCGAGGGAGGCTTTGGTACCTTCGGCTCACAACAGCCATCCAAGTTCAAATGACTTGGTGGGTTGGGCTCTGACTCGCTATGATAGAAGATTGGGCCAAGACCCGGCCCAGGAATCCCGCAAAATAAAGTTTCCCGGTTTCTAACTTCAAAACTGGGGGAAGTTTCCAGACTACTGGCTAGGTGGCGCTCATCCAAGCGAGGCGTGGAGAAAAAGAAGATCAAGACGTCAGCGTAGTCGTCCGATTGTATCATTTTCATTTCAGCCCCTTCCGGGTATTCTAGAGTAAGGGTCTTAGTGTTAAATGGTGTCGTTAGGCTTGGGGTATAAATAGACTTGTAGCTGGTCATTTAGGTGACTCTTCAACCATTTGCAAACCCTAGGCTTAGTTTCCATGCAGCCAAGTGCTTAGAGAAAATCGGGTGCTAATCTAGGATTTGGAGTCCCCTAGGCTAGTACTTTGCATCAAGAGGGAGGATGAAGGGTTGTAGGCTGTAGGAACCTTGTATAAACAGATTTCCCACTTCAATTCAAGCAAGATTCGTCCTCAAATTGAGTTCATGTGTGCAGCCCCTTCCCATCCTCCTTTCTAGTTTGGATTTTGGGTCACTCTAAAAGGCTTTTGGTGCTTTGCTTTGCCTATGAGTTTTCCCCACTTCTTTTGGTGTTTTAGGCTTGCAAGGACGTGGAGATTATGACCTAGTTCATCTCAATCCCGCAGGATTGCCACGAGCAAGTCGTTCTTGAGTTTTCCTCTTTCTTGCCTAAATATTCCGCACTTCACGAGATCTGAAATTCCCGCTAATCCCTTGATCTTTTTCCATAGATCTTTTGGGAATAGCTTTGGAATGGAGCTAGAATAATCTATGCAAAATTTTGTGAAGTTTGGAGAAGATTTGGTCAAGTTTAGGATTTGGAAACTCAAGTTCAAATGCTGTTTCATATTCTATCGGATAGTCCTATAGCTCACCGGACAAGTCACCGGATAGTCTGATGCACTGGACAAGTCCGATCGGATAGTCCTATGCCACCGGACAAGTCCACCGTATTGTCCTGTGAGCTATCGGACAAGCGAACAGTGCCAGCCAGTTTTTTTCAGATTTGGTGTTTTTTGGGTTTCGGCCTTTGCTTCGTCCTCGTTTGAGTGTTTCTCACCTTTAGCCCATACTCTTCGCTCACTACCCTTCGGTGAGACGCATTTAGGTGCGGAGTGGCTATTTGGGATACTCATTGTGAGAGACGTTGCTTCGCTTGACTTGCGATCTCGTGGTCGTTGAGTCTTGTGCTTCCGCTCGCTTAGTGTGTACCCTTTCAGTGGGCGACACCAAGTGCTGCTAGTCACGATCCTGTTCAGCGGGCGGTGTCTAGCCTTCATTGAGAGTGTTGCGTCAGCTTGCACCGAGGGGATTTTGAGTTTGAGTTTTTCAACTGCTCCGATTCACCCACCTCTAGTTGCCCGTCTCGGTCCTATCGAAAAAAGTTTAGTTTTCTCCCTCTTTAGTCTAGGCAAACTGAGTCATGGTGCGATGGTTTCCTATCTTGGCCAGGTGCTGAAGCGCGGGCTCAAGTGGCAGAAGAGGAGGGCATGTAAGTTGGGCCAAAACAACTTTGGTGATGCATATTTTTGTGGTTTCATTGGTATGGTGTGGTTTCCTCAATCATCTTACCAACAAGTCAAACAACCCTCGATTCCGAGTCCCACAACAAATAATATGTTAACAACAGTGGACGGACCAAAACCTGTATCGAATTAAATTTCTCCCATTGGCCTACATATATGGAAAAGCGTTATATTCGTTGGTTCCTCCTTACTAGCATGTACAAGTTTTTGGATTTGGAAAAAGGTTAATTTTAACCCTCTTCAGTCTAAGCAAACTGAGTCATGGTGCGCTGGTTTCGTATCTCGGCCTGGTGCGAAGGCGCGGGCTCAAGTGGCAGAAGAGGAGGACATGTAAGTTGGGCCAAAACTACTTTGGCGATGATATTTTTGAGGTTTCGTTCCTATGGTGTGGTTTGCTCAATCATCTTACCAACAAGTCCTACAACCCTCGATTCAGAGTCCCACAACAAAATCATATGTTAACAACAGTGGACGGACCAAAACATGTATCGAATTAAATTTCTCCCATCGGCCTACATAGATGGAGAAACGTTATATTCATTGCTTCCTCCATACTAGCGTGTACAAGTTTTTGTACGAGACCCACAACAAATCATATGTTAACAACAGTGGACGGATCAAAACCTGTATCGAATTAAATTTCTCCCATCGGCCTACATATATGGAAAAGCGTTATATTCATTGGTTCCTCCTTTCTAGCGTGTGCTAGTTTTTTGGATTAGGCAAATGTTTAATTTTCGCCCTCTTGAATCTAGGCAAACTGAGTATGGTGCACTGGTTTCGTATCTCGGCCTAGTGCAGAAGCGTGGGCTCAAGTGGCAGAAGAGGAGGGCATGTAAGTTGGGCCAAAACAACTTTGGTGATGCATATTTTTGAGATTTTGTTCCTATGATGTGGTTTTCTCATTCGTCTTACCAACAAGTCCAACAACCCTCGATTACGAGTCCCACAAAAAAAGATATGTTAACAACAGTAGACGTACTAAAACCTGTATCGAATTAAATTTCTCCCAAAGGCCTACATATATGGAAAAGCGTCATATTCATTGGTTCGTCCTTACCAGCGTGTAGAGGTTTTTGGATTTGGGAAAAGTTTAATTTTTGCCCTCTTGAGACTATACAAACCGAATCATGGTGCACTGGTTTCGTATCTCGGCCTAGTGTGGAAGCGAGGGCCCACGTGGCAGAAGAGAAGGGCATGTAAGTAGGGACAA